>BPTQ01000004.1:243630926-243994751 GCA_019973895.1 Chrysanthemum seticuspe
TCGTATGTACGTACAAATTAAAAGTAACGATAAATGCTGTTATAACCGTTTAAAGAAAAGATAAAATACGGGGGTAATCAATTGAATCTTCTCCAACAGGAACTTCATTAAGATCAATGATCTCCATTCTGCAAAATTAAAGAAGATAATTACGAAATTGAAGAAGATAATGAAGAATTGAAGAAAATAATGAAGAATTGAAGAATTACCGGTGGGATAAAGTGCAGGACGTGACGGAGATGACGGTGGTTGTACGGTGATGACGGTGGAGGATGTGGTAGTTGACCTGGTTGTTATGATTGACGGTAACCGTTTATGGAGGGAAATCCACACAGAGAAAAGTGTGTGAGAAACAGAGTGATGAATGAGGGGAAAAAAAAACGGTATATATATTGGGGGTAAAAAATAGGTTAAAAGCTTTTAATCTTAGATTAATTACAGCCATTAGATCAATCCAAATAAAGGTGAGGATTTGTCCTTTGGTAAGCACCAAAATAAGAGTATGCAAATGAAAATTCCTCTACTATGTAATAGTAATTAATGGGGGCATAAAATAGAAAAGAAATTTGCCAATATTGTCGTAAATAGCAATGAAAATTAAACATGCATGTATGCTGAATTCTTATAAATAAGAAATCGTGCATTTATATAATGTGTTTCAAGCGAAAAGAATATTGTGTCTGTTTAACATCGAGAGTAAGATCTTACAAGATATTAAAAACCTAAATTAGACCAATCAATATGGAATAATTGGTGTAACTAATTCCAATTCTGACGATGGATCTCGTAACAAGTACTTGGGTAATAAGGGAGAGAACGTGGGAATTTTTCTCTACAATATATGTATTATTATCAGTTGTTTATTGGATATGAATGTTAACATTAAGGGTGGACATATGGTTGAGGGTTAAACTAAATATTGAAACGTTGGTAGCCTCATCAACCAACCGTATATTCAGTTTTCTAATTTTAAAAAGAATCTTATACTTGTAATAAACAATATACTAATCTGAAGCTATGTTTTGTCTCCTCATATACAGTAAAACCTCTATAAATTAATAGTGTTGGGAGTGAGATGTTTTATTACTTTAGCGAGATATTATTATATCGATAAATTAATAATTTATTAATTTAAAGAGCTTTTACGTATAAACTTTAAATTTCCAAGTCAAATATACTAGTTAAAATGTATAATAGTTAAAGCGGAAAAATAAATTAGAAAAGCAAGTTAAAATTAATATTTTAGGAATTCAAATTCACAAATTAATTGAATTTGTCAAGTTCATTCCTTTTGAATAATTAAAATGTTAGTTTCGTTTGGACAAGTTTCATTTACGTATGAACTTAATTGAATTTTTTGAATTTGTACACGTTCCAATTATGTATGCCTTTATATATATATGAAATTTTTTAGTAATTATTAATTTATAGTTTCGGTGGGACCAGCATATATACATTGAGGTTTCAAAAAATTTATTATCTTGTTATTTTATCGATTGGGGTCCAAATTTGTACCGGTCCCAAGTTGGGACCGGACAAATTATTAATTTTATCGAGGTTATTAATTTATCGAGTATTAATTTATAGAGGTTTTACTGTATACCCTACAACTTAATCCTTGACTGGTATCATTATCTTTTTTACAACATATAAACGTTATTTTATTAGATAACTAGGTTAAGGTTCAAGCCTAATTCCGGGCTTGGGCTTAGGTTCTATTAGGTTTAGGGTTTTTGTTGCTTATTGTTAAAACAACAATAAGCAACATAAACCCTAAATCTATTTTTGGGTAAAAGGGGATCACCCTGATAAATATATTACTTCAAAAAATGTTTTAAGTTCAACAGATTACAGTGAGTCTCTCATCTCAGCCTGTTACATGGGCATTGAACAAGCACCAAATGTGCAACAACCAAAATCACTACATAAGAAAGACATGTCAATCTTAGGACCTACCAAACATTAAATTACTTCCTACCATGACCTTTAAGCTTGACATCATACAAGTCACAAAAGCATCCAATTGCCCTGGCAAATCGTAGACTTGAGCGGCATAATCATCATCAAAATAATCTTCAAGCTCATGATAGCCACCCGAAGATGCAAGAAACTTAGCCATATCATTATCCGACTCAAGTACCTCGTCCTCATCACTATCAGTAACAACTAATTCACCCACTTTAGAGTATGGGTTGCTCACCTTTTTCGAAGACGTACACGGAGAAGAAGAAGAACTAGGCTTAGTAGTCTCAACCTGCACCTTTTTAAGAGGCTTACCATCATCTTTCACAAGAGTAGCTTTCCCATCAATAGTAAGCTTTTCAAGCTTCCCAATTTTCTCAACATTAGGAGTAGTACAAGGGATACCATTCACATCAGTATTGTCCATATCAAAAGCATCAAATGGGTTTGATGTAGCAATATTCGTCCCCGTACTTGCCTCCTAACTAGCACCCGGTTTCTTTAAGACATGAACATACTTCTGCTTAGGGTTTGAAGGGCTAAATTTAGCCCCTTTACCCACATCATTACCACGAAACGGATTTTTCTAAGGCATTTGTACCCTAAACCTAATAGAACCTAAGGCCGCAATTAGGCCTGGGCCTTAACCTAGTTATCTAATAATTTTGTAAGATAATACACAAGAAAAGATGTTGAACTCATTGTCGAATATCAGTTTCTAATCGTTTTTTATGGAAAACATTCTATAAATGAAAAAGATAGGTTAAAACCCAGGTCGCAAGTTGAAGCTAAGGTGCATTGATATCTAGTAATGTTTGATGACATCTTGCTTGCTTACTCGTATCTTAACTAATACAGTAGAGCACAAAGCTAAGTCACCCAACTTAAACGAAACTAGACTTCCAACAACATATCCTATTTGCAAGAAGTTTCCAAAGAAATAGTTATGGAATTGAATGATAAGAAAACATGATGTACATGTGGGGATTGTTGCAGTTAGACTGGCGTACATAATTTTTAATCGTTTTTATTTTAGCGACAATGTTTACCAAAAACAATATCTAGTAAGAAACTAGAGGGGGAGTTACTAGCTATATTAATTTTTAACAGCATAATTTTATTAGATGTTCTAGCAAGTAACTAGAGACCACAAAAAGAATTAAATATAAGTATTACAAGCTCAGCGCGGATTATTAACCATATAGTCCACTAGGGACGACAAGATATATATACTCCTAGTTACTATCCAAGAATGTGAAAGAGACACGACATCATACCTAACTATGTTCTTACTCGGAGGCTTTCAATCAAATAAAATTTTGCTTTCAATTAAACCACCAAATAATCCAAATAGTAGATTAAACAATTGCCAAGAAACAAAGCCTTGATTTTGTTGGCAGAGATGAGTTGTCAGCCCATTTGATCGAATCTGAAAGGCTTTGGGTCAAACCGTGATCTCCCACCACTTAATAATCCAAGGCCAAAGATCACGAGCAATAAAGCTGTCCACAAAAAGATGATTTGCAGTTTCAATATCGTCATCATATACAGGACATTTTCTCTACGGCGTAAGTGTGATGGAAACAAGATTCAAAGTCAAGAAACGTAGAAGATATTTTCTCTACGGCGTAACCCTTTTGTCCTCGTTACGCCGTAGAGCTCCTGAATAGGATTTAAAATTTTCTTTTAAGTGTTTATGCCATAAACAAGTTTTCTTGTTTAAGCTACAAAATGTGTCGAGTCCAAAATTTTTTTTTATGTTTAAGTCAGTTTTTATGTTTAATTAGGTTACTTTATCTAATAAGTTTACATCCCTATAAATATAGGCTCATTATCATTGTAATAGACATCTTTGATCATAATATAATTGTGTTTTTGAGTTTTATCTCTTATTAGAGTTTTATTCTCTGGAGGTTTATCCTCGTTTTTCATCCACTGGATTAGGGTTATAAAATTGGCTTTCGCGTTCGGCGGTAGTTGGCATCAGAGCTTTTTAGTATCTTGATAGTGAATCGTGTAGAAGAACCAAAAACTTGTACTGTTGGTAGGGGCTCCACTGTTCTTGAAGAGATCCGATCCGCGATCGAGGGTGGTGGAAATCACGCAAATTGCATAGGTATCAATTATGGTAATTGTATATTTTTTCATAGCAATGATGGATTCTTTAATGATCATGTGCGTCTCCAATCTCCTAATAAAAACTATGGACATGTTGATTGCAACAGATCTTTAGAAGAGGAAGGAAATAATGGCTATGGAGTTTTGGCTGGAAATTCTAGTGGAAGGTTTAGTAGTCCTAGGGTTATGAACAAGAGGAATGAGGGTCGACATGGTTATGGAGATTGACAAAGGTATCGTGTTAAGGCTGAGATCCCTAATTTTCTTGGAACCTTGACCTTGAGGCTGTTTTGGATTGGTTGTATGAGGTTGATAAGTTCCTTGACATCATGGAGGTCCCCGAAGAACAACAAGTCATGACCGTAGCTCACAAGTTATATGGAGAAGATGGATCTTGGTGGAAAACGAGCAAGAAAACAAAAGGAGACAAGGCAAATATCCAATCAACACATGGCAAAGGTTGAAGAGAATGATCAAATTCAGGTTTTACCCTCGGACATTGAACAAATTTTATATAAACAATATCATACTTGGTTCAAGGGAAAAGAACCATGGTAGAGTAAACGAGTGAATTCTTGAGGTTATAAGCTGGTTTAGCATGAATAAATCTAAAGAGCAAATTGCTAGATCTATTATTAGGTTGAATCCATCAATCCAAGAAAAGTTAAGTTCGTTGGCAATTTGGACTGCTTATCAAGCTCAAACTTTAGCTAGGAACGTGGAAAGGTCAATCTCCAAACAAGCTTTGAATTTTGAAGGATCATTGGAAGAGAATTCTTATATGAACTCCACTTAGGTAAACCAATCTAATCAAACTGAATTAACTGTTAGAACTAATACATCTTCAAGTTTGACTTGTCTAGCTTTAGCTAGTGGTAGTGGTGTGATAAAGCCATGTTGCTAAGAGGATAGACTCTATACCGTATGTCAAACCTATGCCACCTAATTGTTTTAAGTGTAGTTTATGGGATCATAGGTCGAATATGTGTCCTAAAAGGAAGTTGAATGCCTATGTTGGGGAAAACCATCGAAGTGGAATGGTGATTGCATTTGGTGATGACTTAGAACATATTGATGAATTTGCTCATGTTGAAGGTTTGGTTATGAATTTCATGGTGCAATGTACTTTGTGTTCAACAAACTTTGAAGATTCTTAGTTGTTTAAGAAGTTAGTTAGATTGGAGCAGGACCCTAATGATTTACAACAAATTTTGAATTTTGTTGGAAATAGGCCTGTTAACAAATCTATTTGGAGCATATTTCAATGGCAAGAGAGAAATCTAAGGTGTTTTCAAGACAAGAGGAGGCCTTTGATTGAGTTATTTAGTGTGACCAAGGAATCTGTTAGAATTAGAATGATGAGTCTTAAAGTTATAAATTCTAAACAAGTTAAGGAAGTTGCTGATTTGTAGAATTTTCATATTTTGCAGAGTAATAAGAAGGTCATGTTTCAGGATAGAAATGTGAAGTAGTCTGTGGTGTTTAGATAAGAGTATAGTTGTGTTAAGGAAATGGTTGGTATTGGTTTTGTATTGGTGTTGTAGCAGTTGGTTGTTTAGTTTGTTGGCATGTAGTAAGATGGGAAATGAGATAGGGAATTATAAGATCGACTGTATTGAATACTTCTTGAAACTTTATTGGACTAAGCTTGTTGAGGTGTATAAGAGGCCCATGTATGGTGTTTGTGATGCTGATTACATGAAGACTTATGTTGAAGATATGCGAAGGAGTTGTTATTCTCTTTTTGTTTTTTTTATCATAGCTATAGTTTTATTTGGTATTATTCTAGTTATGGTAGGCTTATTTCTTTTTTAGTCATATTCCCAAAGCATGTTTTGGGCATGTCTAAGGACTTCGCTTATATGGGTGTTGTCCATATAAGTTGATTGTTTATATTTTTTTTCTTAATAATATTTGCCGGGACTATAAGTTCCCTTTTTTTTTTAAATAATAAAATAAATAAATAAATTTTTTTTAAGATTCTTGGTAAAGGAACACGATTTTTGAAATTAAGTGTTTTGTTGAAGAAACCGTTTGTTCGTTGATCATCTATGGAGAAAGTTATAAAAATATAGTTTCCAAAGAGTCAGTGAAAGCCTTAAAGTTACTAGTCGAACAACATCCTAATACGTATAAGTTAGGTTGGACAAATAAGGGTCCGGAGGTGATGGTAAACGAGGTTTGAAAAATTCTAATTGCTATTAGAATTTACTATCATGATGAGGTGTCTTGTGATGTCGTGAACTTAAGTGCTAGTCCTGTATTCTTAGGTATACCGTGGAAACATGAACTGGATGCAATACATAGGGGCAAGAAGAATTTTTATGTGTTTGATTGGTATGGAAAGAGCATAGATATTCTGTTAAGAATTATATTTAAGTTGATATGACAAAACATGAAAGGTGAAGGACTGAAGATGACAAATGATGAAGATTGAAATACAAGGGACCTACTTGTTAAAGAAGAAATTATTATTTAGTCCCTTGTAGTCATTAGTAACCCTAGTATCTCTATTATATAAAGAGATACAGGGAATTAGGTTTTAGTGTGTGTCAAGATGTGAACAGTAAAGGTGTATGTGTTTAGCCTAGGCGTAAAGTATAAACGCCTAGGATAGTTAGTTAGTATTTAGTCGACTAGAATAGTATTTAGTCGAATATTATTTATTAGTCGATTAGTATTAGAGTGTTTAGTTAGAGATGATGACGAGAAACCTTTAGCAATAACATTGATGTTCTTATTATTCCCCTGTGCATTCATGTTATTTATCATTGTTATTGTCCCTAAAGGGCTTATTAATGATCTTCACAATTGGTATCAGAGCGGGGAGCTCTTGATATAGGGATCTACAAGGTTTTTCGAAAAAAATATGCAAAATTCGAAGCTGTTATAAATTTTCGTATCTTTCTGCAGGGCTGTTTTCAAACAGCGATAACTTTTTCGTTAACTGTTGGATCGGGATGAAATTTTTGGTGAACGTTTTCTATATAGTCATCTAACTTTCCACCAGAGGGATCGTCGATCGGAGCTCTGAATTGAACGTTATAAGCTGTCGAAACTGGCTGCTGAGGAAGGTGACGTTTTTTTTTCTGAAAATTGAATTTTAGGGTTTTATGATATTCAACTTCTTTAATAATTTTCTGGTTAAATTTATTTATTCTAGAAGTTGTATATACATGCTTTGGAGTCTATTATTCATCAATGCAAGTAGCTTTGGAGAATATATATTGAATTTCGGGGGGTTTATTCTTATCAAGTCTGATTAATGACATAAATCCTAAACAAGGGTTTGTAAAAACATTATGAAATTTCTCTCTATGTGGTGACTACAAAGAAAACGACTTCATCAATTCAGTCGAAGTTTAGAAGGATCTGTTGAGTTTTGTAATCGCTACAGTAAACCCTAGTTTTTAAACTAAGGTTTGATTGTTTGATATTAAAGATCTGATGTTTATCCCTGAAGTCGAATAAGAGAGAGGACAAAGGATGTGAACGTATTATTGGAATGACTACTGGTAGTTGGGTTCATGAAGGTACTGCTATCACAATCAATACTACTAGGGTTTGATCAAAGTACTGCTGGTTCTGGTTATGTACTGCTCGTTACAGGTTCTGGTTGCTTTCAATATTACCAATTAGTATTGACCATGTCCACATTAGTACTATTGGTTGGAGTTTTGATGGGATCGAATATAAAAGAGAAAAAGCATAGCAGGTGTATCATACTATGGCCGTTTGTTTATACTGCTATTGGTATTAATGTTTGTCTCGTTCAAAGTTAGTATTGGTCTCAACTCTTAGTACTGGTCCCAACTTTCAAGTACTGATGATTGCTTCAAAATTGCTCAAGTTGTGTCGCATGAGTTAGTAGTATGTTGGCTACTTATGATTCGTTTGAAGGTACTGCTACACTTGGCTACTGTTGCATATTTGAAACTACTTATACCCTTCACAAAGTACTGCTCTGCCCGAGTTCAAAGTACTGTTGTTTATACTCGAAGGTACTGCTGCGTTTTTCAGTTTGTACTATTATATTTCAAGGTACTGCCCATGTTATATGGTTAATATTGGTCCCCTACAAGCTAAGTACTGCTCGTATGAATACAAGCAACTAATGATTAGCACGCTTATTGAATATTCCTATTGGTTGGGATAGATCATGGGTCCAGTGAAGGTTTTTCTTTCTCATGGATATTGGAGTTGCTGCGTTTAGTGAATGGTTGATTAAATAAGGGGAAGAAGCATTAAGGATGCATAATTTTTAAGGTATCAACAAGATATTTTATGAACAAGAGTGATTGGTTTTGGTTTGAGGGGAAGCTAGTCAATCTCGATTTGGTTTTCGATTTAGATTAGAAGTTATTGGACGACACACACATGGGATTTTGGTTCACACACACAAGAAGATTGGAATTTGTTCTTAAACGTTTTCTAATGGCTCATTCTTATTTGCTAAATTGATTACGTAGAAAGGTTTTTATCATCTATTTGATGATGAAGTGGAGTTTCTTGGATAAGTGTTTTATTATACGTTTTAGATTGAGGTAACTTGTTCGTTCGTTCATGTTGTGGCTAAGACTTGGTAAATCTAGCAAGTAGATTTTGCTATCACTTAAAGGAGTTACGTTGTAGTGCTCAGTGTCTCATTGAAGATGAGGATTCTATCAAGAGATCGAGGTCTACTCATATATCATCAGGTATGAGTTCATAGTCACGTGGTTAGTACAAGACATGAGAAGTGTGTTTGGGATGTTCTACTTCAGTATCAAGTTGGTAATACTTAGTTTTCTTCTTTAGTGATCATTACATGGAGTCTACAGATTTGAAGAATCAAGAAGATGGTTAACATATGAGTTTCAGGGGAAGCTTATTGTTAAATGTTTAACCATCTACATGCATCATTCGAGGGGAAGATTTTTACTACTACTTGTTGGTATTTATACTCCTGGTTCAGATTTCTTTTGCCTTAATTTCATTTTCAGCAAGCTTTTTGGTGATCTTCATGGCGGGTATCTTGAGGCATTAGAAGGATGGATTAGTCGTATGATATTGGTTTGTGGTGGTTGGAATCAAAGTTGCTTCTACTTAGCGTCTCCTGGTGGATTATGACAAAAAGGGGAAGAAGGCATTACATAGAAGATTTGCAACTTGAAGATCCTTGGTGATATTGCATGTTTAATGGGAAGTTCGCTTATCTTTTATGACATCTTAACTTCAGGGGAAGTTCGTGCTTATTTGGTTTTGTCATTATCAACTAGGGGAAGATAAAGTACTTGGAAGCTGCAACTTAAAGATTCTTGGTGATTGCATGTTTAAGGGGAAGTTCGTTTATCTTTCATGACATATTTGTTCGTGCTTATTTGGTTTTGTCATTATCAACTATGGGAAGATTGTTAGGAATTATATTTGAGTTGATATGACAAAACATGAAATGTGAAGGACTGAAGATGACAAATGATGAAGATTGAAACACAAGGGACCTACTTGTTAAAGAAGAAATTATTATTTAGTCCCTTGTAGTCATTAGTAACCCTAGTATCTCTATTATATAAAAAGATAAAGGGAATTAGGTTTTAGTGTGTGTCAAGATGTGAACAGTAAAGGTGTGTGTGTTTAGCCTAGGCGTAAAGTATAAACGCCTAGGATAGTTAGTTAGTATTTAGTCGACTAGAATAGTATTTAGTCGAATATTATTTATTAGTCGATTAGTATTAGAGTGTTTAGTTAGAGTTGATGACTGATGAGTCTCTAAATACTCATCAGTTTTGTACAAAATAAACTGCAAAATCATCTGAAAACACTCAGAAACACACCAAAATGATCAAAATATCACAAATCAGTGTTTTATGCAAAAATATCAAAATCAGATGAAAAACATATCAAATTTGCAAAAATTGCAGTTTTAGTCCCCCAAGTTTCTAAAATTGTCAAAAATAGTCCCTGAGCACATAATTTCAAAAGTAAAGTCACCAAAGGTCCTTTTAAAATCAAAAGTTGTCAAATTTAGTCCTTTGGTGAAAAATATGAAAAGTTTGAGAAATTTACAAAAATGGTCCTTCAACTTTCAAAATTGGCAGAATTGGCCCCTGGAAAATGTGAAAATGGCAATTTTGGTCCTTGTAATATCACCACTTGTCAAATTCAGTCCTTGGAGCAACTTTAGGAGATTGGCAGAACAAGTCCTTCCACTTTCAGAATTGGCAAGATAAACCCTTGAGTATTAAACCCTTTCACACCACTTGGACTTGTCATATCTATTTTTGACCCTGCCACTGATTTTTGAACCCCTGCCATTGGACCCCCCCTTTTATTAAAATAGCAGTCAAACCCATTTGACTACCCTTTCCCTCTCCTTCACGGGTTACACCCATTTCCATCATCACCAACCTGTAAACACTTCTGCTACACTCCACCATCATCACATCTCTACTCTAACCCCCCCCCCCCCCCCTCCAAACACAAAGAGCCAAGGATCATTAAATGAGCCCCATACCAACCCCACTCAAGCAAACTGTTAAAAAAAGGTTTTGGCGCCAAAAATACTTTAAACGGCTAGGATCAAGTTGAGTCATCCAAGGGCCTCAAGTGTTGCTGGGATATGTCCAATGAAGTGAGAGAAGGTCACTTGGGTGTATAAAAGGCCAAGAGAAGCAAAGAGGAGGGAGTTAGTTTTTAGTTTTATTAGCAATGAATGTCGTTTAAATGTTTTTTAGTCTTAAGTTAGATTTGCAGTTGTAATAAAAAGTTTCATTGTATCCAAGTAACTCTTTTCAATGTATTTCAACTTAAATCAAGCATCAATTTCAGTTAAAGTTCAATATCTATCTTAAAAGTCTACTGTGGAAATTTCAAGTTTCAAACTCATTGGTAGAAGCTTTTAGCAGCTCAAGTCAATTTCATATAAGCTTTTATTAGCTTATAATAGCTTTTCATAAGCTTTTGTTTGAGTTTTAAGCAAAATTGAAACTTGGTCAATAAAAGTCAACATGGGTGAAAATGGTGCAGAAATGGGAAAGGTTGATGCAGGTTTGGAAATGGGGTGTTCTACAGTTATCTGAGCTGGAATTGGATTAGGATTAGTGGTTGTTAGGCTAGAGGTTACTTGTTTCATCATTTTGGCAAGCCATAGTGGCTAAGGAAGTGTGTAAGTCTCAATTCTGTAACTGATCATTTAAATCTGTGTAGGATCTGTTCATTATTGATGTTTGTACTGTTTGATCTAATATTCATGTTTGTTTAGCTTTATTTGGTCTAAATTTGTTGATTGCAGTTTTAAGTAGTAGCCTAAAGGGGTGTTTGGCTTAGCTGATTTTTCTGTGTTTAAGGCTTATAGATCAGCAGTTAGTAATTGATACTTGTTTGAGTAAACATTGGAAGTCATTTGCAGTCATTGGTCATAGCATTTTAGCTCAAAAGTCAAATCTAGCTTAAAACTGATCTTGTATTTACTTCTGTCAAAAACAGTAGGGAGTATAAGATGCATTTTGGTTCAATAGTGCTAGATCTAGCTTGTGGTAGTCATAATCAGTGTTAAAACATCATTATCAGTAAAATAATTTGGATCAAAAGTCAGTTTGGTCAAAGTTGGTGAGTATTTCTTAATAGTCAAAATCTGTCAATTGCAGTTTTTCACAAAACTGTTTGATTCATTTTCTGAGTCATATTTGAGTTTTAGAGTTTGGAAATTTGGATATCAAAACTTCAACTGGTCTATAATTGATAACTGTTTTTGGTGAAAACTGGTTCTGTCATTTTGAGCTTTTAATTAGCTTATCAAAGTAGCACCATATCCCCTGTTCACACTCAGTATTAACTGAGTGTGAAACAGGCAGTTTTGAAATTGTTGCATAAGCTTCAAAACAAAGAGTTAAGGTCTGATTTTTGGTAAAAGTACAGTTGGCCAGGTAGTGTTTAGGACTGCACAATTGGTTTTGTGATTAGCTTATAATCTGAGCTTGTGCATTGTCTCAAACAGTGGGGGAAAACCACTGTTTGGCTGAGTTAAGCAGTTGGCTTATTTGATTAATCTGAGCCTTAAGCTTGTTTAGAGTAGTGATAATCTGTTGCTTCTAGCTTAATTTGATAGACTTTAGCCTTTTTCACTGTTTGGGGGCTTATTTAGCTTTTTAGCTTATTTTTGTAGCTTATTTCTAATAACAGTTTCATAGCAACTCATTATTCTGTCACATAAGCTAGTTGTTTTTCATTTTTCATAGATTCATAATATAATTTTAGAATTTTCCTGAAAGTTTCATAATTTTTGGTCTTAATTTGCTATTTTTCTCATTTTAAATAGATTTTAATCAATTTTTAATTAGCTTTTAATACAAAAAAATCAGAAAAGGTTCCAAAAAATAATTTTTCAATTTTTTTAAGTTTAGATAAATATAAGAAGTGAAAAAAGTAATTTTCCAGATTTTTCTTAGCTTATTTGGTAATTTTTAGTAATTTAGTTAATATTTAATAGTTTAAAATTCATAAAAAATAGAAAAATAATCAGAAAAATACAAAAATAGTTTTGAAAATTCTAGTTTGATATTTTAGATTTTTCCATTTCATAATTTTATTTTTCTAGCTTTATTTCCTATTTTCTTGTAATTTAGATAATTATTAAATAGTTAAAAATAGTTTTCAATTAATAATAATTAGATAATTAAGTGATAAAAATAGTTTTCTTTTTCTAAAAAGTTTCTTATATCATTAGGATTGTAAAAATATAATTTTCATATTTTTAGGGTTAATATTGATTTAGTTTCACGTTTTTAATTGTACGTCGCGTAGATTTTAATTCCAGTTTCGTAAAAACATAAAAACAAAAACATCATTTTAATTTTAGTGATAGCGTTTATTTAATAGATTTTATCTTTTTAATCTTCTTTAATTTGCATTTAAGCCATTGTAATTTGTTGGCTTTTTCCGTAGTTATAATATCAATCATAATCCTTTTTCTGTTCAAACTCCTCGATCACTAAACGTTTGATAAATCATCGCATAGCTCGCTGGGACATAACGACCCGGGGAGACTCTATACTCCTCTGATCCTCATTGATTTCGTGCTTAAGCTGTTTTAGGTTTTCTTACGCTTGCGTGAGAGAACTTGACGGTTTTGCGCGCATCAAATTTCTGGCGCCGCTGCCGGGGAGCTGTGCTGATTTATCTCCCGTTTTAGCAGATTAGTTGTTTGAATCCTCACTCATTTGTTCATATCATCCATATCTATATATATATATCCATATTTTTATTTAAAAAATCCAAAAACCCAAAAACAGCCAAAAACGTATAAAACACAAAAATATTTTTCTTTTTGTTTCTATATATGTATCAAATAATAAAAATACAAAAAGAATCGTCGTTTTCTTTAATAATTAACAACTTAAAAGATTACCACCGCAAACCAAGGCAGTGCACTACCTAACTGGGGGTGCGACCATAATAAGTTCCCGAACTAAAGATATAAAACTTGCCTTTGTGTCCAATGTGATTGGTGTACCTTTTTTAAAGAAGCCATTCATCTTGGATTATTGGTTAAGTTCACTGTTGTTTTGCCTCGATTTTGTGTTAATTGATTTTGTTGTGATATCGACGTTTCAGAACCAGAAAACCCATAAAGATTCTTCTCACCCTGATTTTTTTACAAACCGTCTTCATAATTCTCATTCTCATCTGAAATATCTTCATAATTCCATTTCCCTCCTTAACTCTGAGAGTTCTTAGAGTTATCTCTAGTGCATGCGCACTCGTTCTTCTAGATCATTGAGTCCTTTGCGTGATCTAACAGAAATTCCAAGGAGACGTTCTCGTAGACGTGCTGCCCAAATAGTCGAACCCGAGATTCGTACTATTTCAAGCAACAGTATGGCAGACGAACGTACCATGGCGGAAATGCTCCAGGCACCCACCGAGGGTTATGGAGATGCCATCGTTTTACCCGTTATCAATTCTGATCACTTCGAATTGAAGACACATTTAATCCAACTTGTGTCTACGAATCAATTCCGCGGGTCTGATCGAGAAGACCCTTATGCACACATCCGTTGGTTCAACCATTTGACATCAACTCTCAATTATAAAGATGTGCCACAACAGGTGATCAAATTGATGCTATTTCCGTTCTCACTTGCGGGGGCAGCCAGGATTTGGCTGGAAAAAGAACCCCCTCGATCCATCGAAACTTGGGAGGATCTTGTCCAAAAGTTTGTCAATTATTTCTTCCCTCCATCAAAGACGACTAATCTTAAAAATGAAATTTCTGGATTTCGTCAAAATTTCGATGAAAATTTTGGAGAGGCATGGGAGAGATTCAAAGATCTCCTCAGGAAATGCCCCCATCATGAATTCACGGAGCTTCAACAAGTTAATATCTTTTACAATGGGTTGAACGGTAATGATCAAGATTCTTTGAACGCATCCGCGGGTGGCAATATCTTGAATCGTAAACCTAAAGATGTGCTTGAAATTTGCGAGAGTAAATCAAAAGTTCCTTTTTCTCGCAACAAAGTCAATGTTCCGAACACTCCTGCTTCTTCATCCGGTAACTCTTCCGAGTTAGCCGCTCCGTTAGCCGCTCTAACGGACATCATCCATTGTATGATAAAAGAGGTTAAGGAAATCAAAAGCGAAATTCATAAGCCTGAGCCAGTCAAAGCCGTAAACAAGGTGTGTGAAACTTGTAGTGGTCCCCACGCGTATTATGATTGTCAAGCAACCGATGCTTCCTTTTACCAAGCTCCCGTAGCTTCGGTAAACCACAATCAATACCGACCACAGGCTGATCCTCACTACCGTGCACCTAGCAGTATGACACCACCTGGTTTTCCTCCCGTGCAAAACCATGGCAATCAAAACCATGGAAATCAAAATCGCTTTGTTCCGAATCAAGGGCAAAATTTCAATAACCCTCCAAATTTCAATCAAAACCGGAACAATTTCAACCAACCTCAACCATATCAAGCTCCTAGTCATCAAAGTTATCAACCACCTCCTCAAGCTCCCATGCCAAATGACTTCATGAAAATGACTGAGGCAAACATGCGATCAATGCAAACTCAGATCAATAACATGAGAGGTGAGCTAAAAAGGGAAATTGATACCACATTGTCTCGGCAGACAAATGAGTTAAAGAATATGATGAGCAGTTTCATGAACATGAATATGAACAAAGCTTCGCCATCTTCTGGAGGACTCCCAAGCAATACAGTTACCAATCCTAATGCCGAGTTGAAAGCCGTCACCACTCGTAGTGGTAAGACGCACAATGGACCTACGACTCCAATGCCCCCTCCTCCTGTGGCATTTAGTCAAGTTACCAAGGAGACAACGGACAAGGTGCATTATTCAAGCCCACGAAGTACCGCACACGTCCCACCTTCGGTAGTCCAAGCTTTAAGTCCGGAACCCGATGTTCCGAAGAAAAATCTTGAGCCAGAAAACACTTCCATCCCGGCTCAAAAGTCTAGTCAGCTTCCTTACCCATCAAGAATGAATGATGAGAAGCTCAAAGACAAAAACAAAGAGCAAATGGAAAAATTCTTCCAAATCTTCAATGAGCTTCACTTTGATATAAGCTTCGTTGATGCTCTCGTTCTAATGCCTAAATTTGCATCCACGCTTAAAGGCTTACTCACCAACAAAGACAAGCTATCAGAGATGGCTAAAACTCCTCTCAATGAGCAATGCTCAGCAGCCATTCTTAATAAGCTTCCCGAAAAGCTTGAAGACCCTGGACGGTTCTTAATCCCGTGTGATTTCTTGGGGATGTTTCAATGCTCCGCCTTGGCCGATCTTGGCGCTAGCATTAACCTCATGCCTCTCTCAGTGTGGAAGAAACTGTCTCTTCCTGAACTTTCATCCACTCATATGACACTCGAGCTAGCGGATCGTACCGTAACTCGTCCACTTGGGATAGCCGAGGATGTCGTGATGAAAGTGGGAAAGTTTCACTTTCATGCTGACTTTGTTGTAGTATACTTCGATGCAGATCCTAGAGTTCCCCTTATCTTAGGGAGAGCTTTCTTGAGGACGAGTCGTGCTCTAATTGATGTGTTTGCGGAAGAGTTGACCATACGGGTTGACAACGAAGAGCTCACGTTAACTATCAACCAGAACTCTAAACCTTTGTACAAACAGAGTGTTGCCACAATTGATCAAAAATCTGAAAGAATCAATGCAACACTCTCAAATTTCAGGGTTAAGAGTGTTCACCAAAAACGTGCTGAGCTCAAAGCTTTGAAAATTACCCCTGGTTCAAGCAAATGGTTTGAAAGCTGTACCAGGGAAGTCAAGAGTATTCTTGATGATGATGACGATGATCTAGATTCGGAGACTTCATCGGAAGTGGTGGAAACTGCTAGCTCTAAGAGCACACCACTTGTCCCACCTCCGGCATCAGTTTGTCGCATCGAGATTGTTAAATCTGTGGATGAAACCAAACGCTCTTCAGTTTCATCTGAGTTGGATGATGATGTTTGTGATCCAATGGGAGACATTCTTCCCATGGATGAATTGCTCAAAAATAATCCATCATCTTCTAGTCTTATTCCCGACTCTTCCATCCCTTCTCTCATTCTTGATGAGGAGGATGACAACTTTTGGAATGAAGTCGAGGCCTTTCTTAGTGATGAGTCAATTCCAATGGGAATTGATAACACTTACCTTGATCCGGAGGGAGACATCCTTTTTCTGGGAAGTTTGTTGATTGAAGAACCATTTCCCACCCTCCCTCCCGGACATCTTCTTGACAATCACCATCTAAGCTTCAAGTTTAAGCTTAAAGATGTCAAAACTGGTGATTTGCTTCTCTCTGCTGAGGATTGGACATGCATTCTCATGTACGTCTTTGTTCCATTCTTCACAGATGGTGTGGTTGCTCTTTCCCTTTTCTCTTTCGGGAATGAGGACACCATCTTTGACCCCGGTATCATCCCTTATAGTTTCTACTATTAACAATACCGAGGTTATATCTCGTCGGTGTGGAACTTTCTGATGTTCATATGTTTATTAACATTGTGAACGAAAGTCCGATCGAGATGGGTTTTCCACGTTACTTTCCCCATGAACAAATGAATGCGGGGTCGAGTCAAGCTAGCGACTCGGTAATAAAAAACAGTAGCATGCCATATGGGTTTTCACCCATATTTCTGTCTTCTCACCTCTTTCTACCACCCTAGTGTGGGGGGGGGGGTTGCCCACATGTTTCAAAAAAAAAAAAAAAAAAAAAAAAAATCATCTTTCTAAATAATGGCCTTAATATTTCCCTTTCACGTTCTTTGTTTCGGCATAACCGCCGGTACTTAGAATATTGAGGGCAATATTCATCTCTAGTGTGGGGGGGGGATTCTCACGAATTTTATCACGTAAATATACCGCCTAATCCCCCCGTTTTTGGCCAAAAATTTTTTTTGGAGTAAGTGTTCTACACTTTCTCATCAGGTTATCAGTCCGCCTTGTCTAATAAACAAAAGGATTGGCTAATCCAGGAGCAAACGGCTCTTGGTAAAGATTTCTCAAATCCGTTTATATGGCTTGCAATTTGCCCAAAATTGTATGGTATTCAACTCACCATATCCTAAAAAGTGAAGAGTTGGCTAGCCCGCAAGATTATGGCTTGTGGTAAAGGCAGTGGAAAATCCATAATTGGTAATCAGCTCACCAAAGATAATATTGATAATTTATCTAAGAGTTGGCTAGTCCAGAAGGGTACGGCTTCTGGTAAAGACAAAATCAAATCCGTTGAAAGCTGGTGGTTTGCTCAAAATCACATGGTTATCGGTGTACCATGGTTCTTACTTGAACTAAAACATTTGGCTACTCCAGAAGTAATGGCTTTTGGTAAAGAGATTAAAATCCATTATGTTTTCTCAAATCATTGCTAGGGACTAGCAATATCTTAGTGTGGGGGATTGATGAGTCTCTAAATACTCATCAGTTTTGTACAAAATAAACTGCAAAATCATCTGAAAACACTCAGAAACACACCAAAATGATCAAAATATCACAAATCAGTGTTTTATGCAAAAATATCAAAATCAGATGAAAAACATATCAAATTTGCAAAAATTGCAGTTTTAGTCCCCCAAGTTTCTAAAATTGTCAAAAATAGTCCCTGAGCACATAATTTCAAAAGTAAAGTCACCAAAGGTCCTTTTAAAATCAAAAGTTGTCAAATTTAGTCCTTTGGTGAAAAATATGAAAAGTTTGAGAAATTTACAAAAATGGTCCTTCAACTTTCAAAATTGGCAGAATTGGCCCCTGGAAAATGTGAAAATGGCAATTTTTGTCCTTGTAATATCACCACTTGTCAAATTCAGTCCTTGGAGCAACTTTAGGAGATTGGCAGAACAAGTCCTTCCACTTTCAGAATTGGCAAGATAAACCCTTGAGTATTAAACCCTTTCACACCACTTGGACTTGTCATATCTATTTTTGACCCTGCCACTGATTTTTGAACCCCTGCCATTGGACCCCCCCTTTTATTAAAATAGCAGTCAAACCCATTTGACTACCCTTTCCCTCTCCTTCACGGGTTACACCCATTTCCATCATCACCAACCTGTAAACACTTCTGCTACACTCCACCATCATCACATCTCTACTCTAACCCCCCCCCCCTCCAAACACAAAGAGCCAAGGATCATTAAATGAGCCCCATACCAACCCCACTCAAGCAAACTGTTAAAAAAAGGTTTTGGCGCCAAAAATACTTTAAACGGCTAGGATCAAGTTGAGTCATCCAAGGGCCTCAAGTGTTGCTGGGATATGTCCAATGAAGTGAGAGAAGGTCACTTGGGTGTATAAAAGGCCAAGAGAAGCAAAGAGGAGGGAGTTAGTTTTTAGTTTTATTAGCAATGAATGTCGTTTAAATGTTTTTTAGTCTTAAGTTAGATTTGCAGTTGTAATAAAAAGTTTCATTGTATCCAAGTAACTCTTTTCAATGTATTTCAACTTAAATCAAGCATCAATTTCAGTTAAAGTTCAATATCTATCTTAAAAGTCTACTGTGGAAATTTCAAGTTTCAAACTCATTGGTAGAAGCTTTTAGCAGCTCAAGTCAATTTCATATAAGCTTTTATTAGCTTATAATAGCTTTTCATAAGCTTTTGTTTGAGTTTTAAGCAAAATTGAAACTTGGTCAATAAAAGTCAACATGGGTGAAAATGGTGCAGAAATGGGAAAGGTTGATGCAGGTTTGGAAATGGGGTGTTCTACAGTTATCTGAGCTGGAATTGGATTAGGATTAGTGGTTGTTAGGCTAGAGGTTACTTGTTTCATCATTTTGGCAAGCCATAGTGGCTAAGGAAGTGTGTAAGTCTCAATTCTGTAACTGATCATTTAAATCTGTGTAGGATCTGTTCATTATTGATGTTTGTACTGTTTGATCTAATATTCATGTTTGTTTAGCTTTATTTGGTCTAAATTTGTTGATTGCAGTTTTAAGTAGTAGCCTAAAGGGGTGTTTGGCTTAGCTGATTTTTCTGTGTTTAAGGCTTATAGATCAGCAGTTAGTAATTGATACTTGTTTGAGTAAACATTGGAAGTCATTTGCAGTCATTGGTCATAGCATTTTAGCTCAAAAGTCAAATCTAGCTTAAAACTGATCTTGTATTTACTTCTGTCAAAAACAGTAGGGAGTATAAGATGCATTTTGGTTCAATAGTGCTAGATCTAGCTTGTGGTAGTCATAATCAGTGTTAAAACATCATTATCAGTAAAATAATTTGGATCAAAAGTCAGTTTGGTCAAAGTTGGTGAGTATTTCTTAATAGTCAAAATCTGTCAATTGCAGTTTTTCACAAAACTGTTTGATTCATTTTCTGAGTCATATTTGAGTTTTAGAGTTTGGAAATTTGGATATCAAAACTTCAACTGGTCTATAATTGATAACTGTTTTTGGTGAAAACTGGTTCTGTCATTTTGAGCTTTTAATTAGCTTATCAAAGTAGCACCATATCCCCTGTTCACACTCAGTATTAACTGAGTGTGAAACAGGCAGTTTTGAAATTGTTGCATAAGCTTCAAAACAAAGAGTTAAGGTCTGATTTTTGGTAAAAGTACAGTTGGCCAGGTAGTGTTTAGGACTGCACAATTGGTTTTGTGATTAGCTTATAATCTGAGCTTGTGCATTGTCTCAAACAGTGGGGGAAAACCACTGTTTGGCTGAGTTAAGCAGTTGGCTTATTTGATTAATCTGAGCCTTAAGCTTGTTTAGAGTAGTGATAATCTGTTGCTTCTAGCTTAATTTGATAGACTTTAGCCTTTTTCACTGTTTGGGGGCTTATTTAGCTTTTTAGCTTATTTTTGTAGCTTATTTCTAATAACAGTTTCATAGCAACTCATTATTCTGTCACATAAGCTAGTTGTTTTTCATTTTTCATAGATTCATAATATAATTTTAGAATTTTCCTGAAAGTTTCATAATTTTTGGTCTTAATTTGCTATTTTTCTCATTTTAAATAGATTTTAATCAATTTTTAATTAGCTTTTAATACAAAAAATTCAGAAAAGGTTCCAAAAAATAATTTTTCAATTTTGTTAAGTTTAGATAAATATAAGAAGTGAAAAAAGTAATTTTCCAGATTTTTCTTAGCTTATTTGGTAATTTTTAGTAATTTAGTTAATATTTAATAGTTTAAAATTCATAAAAAATAGAAAAATAATCAGAAAAATACAAAAATAGTTTTGAAAATTCTAGTTTGATATTTTAGATTTTTCCATTTCATAATTTTATTTTTCTAGCTTTATTTCCTATTTTCTTGTAATTTAGATAATTATTAAATAGTTAAAAATAGTTTTCAATTAATAATAATTAGATAATTAAGTGATAAAAATAGTTTTCTTTTTCTAAAAAGTTTCTTATATCATTAGGATTGTAAAAATATAATTTTCATATTTTTAGGGTTAATATTGATTTAGTTTCACGTTTTTAATTGTACGTCGCGTAGATTTTAATTCCAGTTTCGTAAAAACATAAAAACAAAAACATCATTTTAATTTTAGTGATAGCGTTTATTTAATAGATTTTATCTTTTTAATCTTCTTTAATTTGCATTTAAGCCATTGTAATTTGTTGGCTTTTTCCGTAGTTATAATATCAATCATAATCCTTTTTCTGTTCAAACTCCTCGATCACTAAACGTTTGATAAATCATCGCATAGCTCGCTGGGACATAACGACCCGGGGAGACTCTATACTCCTCTGATCCTCATTGATTTCGTGCTTAAGCTGTTTTAGGTTTTCTTACGCTTGCGTGAGAGAACTTGACTTTGATCTGCGCAAAACCGTCAAGTCTAATCACACAAACTGGTCACTTGTGAATGACCAGCCGTAACAGACTTAAAACAGTTCAGACACAAATGCAATGAAGATCTGGGGAGTATAGTGTTTCCCCGGGTCGTTATGTCCCAGCGAGCTATGCAATGGATAATCAAACGTATAGTGATCGGGAGATTTGGACGAAAAAGAGGATTGCGAATATGATTATAACTACGGAAAAAGGACATAAACTACAAGGGCTGAAATGAAAATAAAGGAAATTAAAAAGATAAAATCTATTAAATAAACGCTATCACTATATTTAAAGTGATGAACGTTTAAAACTTAAAACTAAAAACTTACGTTTAAATAAAAATACGTAAACGTACAAAATAAAAAGTGAAATCTGAGAAATAAAAGTCCTAAAAATATGAAAAATACATTTTTACAAACCTAATGATATAAGAAACTTTATAGAAAAAGAAAATTATTTTTATAACTATTTAATTAATTATTATTAATTAAAAACTATTTTTAACTAATTAATAATAACCTAAAATGAAAGAAAATAGGAAATAAAGCTTGAAAAATAAAATTAAGACTTAGAAAAGTTTAAAATAACATAAAAGACTTTTCAAAACTATTTTTGTATTTTTCTGATTATTTTTCTATTTTTTATGAATTTTAAACTATTAAATATTAACTAAATTACTAAAAATTACCAAATAAGCTAAGAAAAATCTGGAAAATTACTTTTTTCACTTCTTATATTTATCTAAACTTAACAAAATTGAAAAATTATTTTTTGGAACCTTTTCTGATTTTTTTGTATTAAAAGCTAATTAAAAATTGATTAAAATCTATTTAAAATGAGAAAAATAGCAAATTAAGACCAAAAATTATGAAACTTTCAGGAAAATTCTAAAATTATATTATGAATCTATGAAAAATGAAAAACAACTAGCTTATGTGACAGAATAATGAGTTGCTATGAAACTGTTATTAGAAATAAGCTACAAAAATAAGCTAAAAAGCTAAATAAGCCCCCAAACAGTGAAAAAGGCTAAAGTCTATCAAATTAAGCTAGAAGCAACAGATTATCACTACTCTAAACAAGCTTAAGGCTCAGATTAATCAAATAAGCCAACTGCTTAACTCAGCCAAACAGTGGTTTTCCCCCACTGTTTGAGACAATGCACAAGCTCAGATTATAAGCTAATCACAAAACCAATTGTGCAGTCCTAAACACTACCTGGCCAACTGTACTTTTACCAAAAATCAGACCTTAACTCTTTGTTTTGAAGCTTATGCAACAATTTCAAAACTGCCTGTTTCACACTCAGTTAATACTGAGTGTGAACAGGGGATATGGTGCTACTTTGATAAGCTAATTAAAAGCTCAAAATGACAGAACCAGTTTTCACCAAAAACAGTTATCAATTATAGACCAGTTGAAGTTTTGATATCCAAATTTCCAAACTCTAAAACTCAAATATGACTCAGAAAATGAATCAAACAGTTTTGTGAAAAACTGCAATTGACAGATTTTGACTATTAAGAAATACTCACCAACTTTGACCAAACTGACTTTTGATCCAAATTATTTTACTGATAATGATGTTTTAACACTGATTATGACTACCACAAGCTAGATCTAGCACTATTGAACCAAAATGCATCTTATACTCCCTACTGTTTTTGACAGAAGTAAATACAAGATCAGTTTTAAGCTAGATTTGACTTTTGAGCTAAAATGCTATGACCAATGACTGCAAATGACTTCCAATGTTTACTCAAACAAGTATCAATTACTAACTGCTGATCTATAAGCCTTAAACACAGAAAAATCAGCTAAGCCAAACACCCCTTTAGGCTACTACTTAAAACTGCAATCAACAAATTTAGACCAAATAAAGCTAAACAAACATGAATATTAGATCAAACAGTACAAACATCAATAATGAACAGATCCTACACAGATTTAAATGATCAGTTACAGAATTGAGACTTACACACTTCCTTAGCCACTATGGCTTGCCAAAATGATGAAACAAGTAACCTCTAGCCTAACAACCACTAATCCTAATCCAATTCCAGCTCAGATAACTGTAGAACACCCCATTTCCAAACCTGCATCAACCTTTCCCATTTCTGCACCATTTTCACCCATGTTGACTTTTATTGACCAAGTTTCAATTTTGCTTAAAACTCAAACAAAAGCTTATGAAAAGCTATTATAAGCTAATAAAAGCTTATATGAAATTGACTTGAGCTGCTAAAAGCTTCTACCAATGAGTTTGAAACTTGAAATTTCCACAGTAGACTTTTAAGATAGATATTGAACTTTAACTGAAATTGATGCTTGATTTAAGTTGAAATACATTGAAAAGAGTTACTTGGATACAATGAAACTTTTTATTACAACTGCAAATCTAACTTAAGACTAAAAAACATTTAAACGACATTCATTGCTAATAAAACTAAAAACTAACTCCCTCCTCTTTGCTTCTCTTGGCCTTTTATACACCCAAGTGACCTTCTCTCACTTCATTGGACATATCCCAGCAACACTTGAGGCCCTTGGATGACTCAACTTGATCCTAGCCGTTTAAAGTATTTTTGGCGCCAAAACCTTTTTTTAACAGTTTGCTTGAGTGGGGTTGGTATGGGGCTCATTTAATGATCCTTGGCTCTTTGTGTTTGGAGGGGGGGGGGGGGTTAGAGTAGAGATGTGATGATGGTGGAGTGTAGCAGAAGTGTTTACAGGTTGGTGATGATGGAAATGGGTGTAACCCGTGAAGGAGAGGGAAAGGGTAGTCAAATGGGTTTGACTGCTATTTTAATAAAAGGGGGGGTCCAATGGCAGGGGTTCAAAAATCAGTGGCAGGGTCAAAAATAGATATGACAAGTCCAAGTGGTGTGAAAGGGTTTAATACTCAAGGGTTTATCTTGCCAATTCTGAAAGTGGAAGGACTTGTTCTGCCAATCTCCTAAAGTTGCTCCAAGGACTGAATTTGACAAGTGGTGATATTACAAGGACCAAAATTGCCATTTTCACATTTTCCAAGGGCCAATTCTGCCAATTTTGAAAGTTGAAGGACCATTTTTGTAAATTTCTCAAACTTTTCATATTTTTCACCAAAGGACTAAATTTGACAACTTTTGATTTTAAAAGGACCTTTGGTGACTTTACTTTTGAAATTATGTGCTCAGGGACTATTTTTGACAATTTTAGAAACTTGGGGGACTAAAACTGCAATTTTTGCAAATTTGATATGTTTTTCATCTGATTTTGATATTTTTGCATAAAATACTGATTTGTGATATTTTGATCATTTTGGTGTGTTTCTGAGTGTTTTCAGATGATTTTGCAGTTTATTTTGTACAAAACTGATGAATGACGAGAAACCTTTCGCAATAACATTGATGTTCTTATTATTCCGCTGTGCATTCATGTTATTTATCATTGTTATTGTTATCCCTAAAGGGCTTATTAACGATCTCCACATATTCTCTCAAATGGTACACGACCACCAGATTTGAAGACAATATATTGTTCATTCGCCCATTGTTTAGAGGTAGTGAGAACTCGAGAACGAGTTTTTTTAAGTGAGGGGGAATGATGGAGAAAAGATTAAAAGTCAAGAAACGTAGATGGTATCTTTTCTACGGCGTAACATACCCTTTCTTTCTCGTTATGGTGTAGAGCTCTTGAATAGGATTTAATTTTGTCTTTTAAGTGTTTACGCTGCTGGTTACGCCATAAAGGTGTCGAGTCCAGAATTTTCTTTTTATGTTTATGTCGTGTTTATGTTTAATTAGGTTACTTTATCTACATGTTTTACATCCTTATATATGTAGGCTCATTATCATTATACTATACATCTTAGATCATTAATATAATTGTGTTTTTGAGTATTATCCCTTATTAGGATTTATTCCCTAAAGCTGAGATTTATCTTCGTTTTATCAACTTTTGGATTAGGTTACGCCATAAAGGTGTCGAGTCCAGAATTTTCTTTTTATGTTTATGTCGGTGTTTATGTTTAATTAGGTTACTTTATCTTCATGTTTTACATCCTTATATATGTAGGCTCATTATCATTATACTATACATCTTAGATCATTAATATAATTGTGTTTTTGAGTATTATCCCTTATTAGGATTTATTCCCTAAAGCTGAGATTTATCTTCGTTTTATCAACCTTTGGATTAGGTTAACAAAATTTGTTTCTGCGTCTATCGTCAAAATGTTAATTTTTTGGCACCCACTTTTCCACCTATCTTTGTCTCAGACCGTAAGCAGAGTGGATTGGATCAATCAACCAGTACATCCAAATTGGACAATGTTTTTTTAGTTGTGATTGATGTGCTAGCTCAAGAGCAATTAACAGATCGATGTTGTAAGCTAAGATATCGATCCGATATATGTTGAAGTCTTCTGAAAAACCTATTAAAGTTCTTAGGTCTCAAAAGCCAATACAATATTGTGACACACATGGCATCAAAACCAAACTGACAAATTTCTTTGTCATTGCTGCTATATCTGGATTTATTTCATCTAAAGATTGATCGCAACCTTTTATAGCGTTATATTATACCTTTTTTCTCACAATGATTTTTCCAACGAGTTAGAAACAATGAGCGCATTTAGATTTTCATTAAAACATATATACGTATAACTCTGACTTTGTAGTCACAGGTAGAAGTTATAATTATTGTTCATATTGTCATGGGTTAGTATATCCATATAATACGTAGATATAAAACGAAATAGACAGTAGTTGGATAAGACATAATTCAAGCAGTATATATCTGGGAGTATCAAGATATGCGGCATGTATACTTTTGATTTACATCAACTTATAATATTGTATTTGTGTCGATTGAACAATTTAAATTCCTCATCATCAAGCACACGGTAGTGCACGATCACATGAAAAGAACAGTTGAAGTATTCATTGATTTTGAGTTCATTTAATCTTTTATAACCACAGTTGTCAACGTACTTTATATGTGACAAGTGGCATATAATGTTTGGTTCATAGATGTTTTTCAAGATTCTGTCCGACATAAGATGCGTTCTCGTTTACCTTATTTAATATGTCGGTAACCTAAATTTAGCAAAGACTCACATACTTATTGTGGCATGCCTAAGAGTGTCACTAAATCATATTCATAGCACAATACTAATTCGAAGAGTGGTAAAAAGTTTATCCCCACTTTTCTGAAAGTTTGAGTAAAAGGATTAATTAAAAAAAAAAAACAACTCTCAATACCGTCTTCCACGGGTTATGGGTCCCAATACCGTCTTCCATGGTGTATGGGGGAGGTTGAGACGTAGACAGCCTTACCCCTACCTAAGGTAGAGAGGCTGCTTCCGGTTCTACCAAAGGTAGAAAAGGACCTCCGGCCTTGCAAGGTAGAAAAGGATTAATTAGTAAATTGATTTATTGACCGCTTTTAAAAAAATAATGTGTCCAAAATCCAAACCCATTATCAACACTGCCTTTGTGCAGGGACGCAGCTAGGGGGTTTCCGCGAGTGTCCATAAACTCCATTGATTTTTTCGATTTAGTGTTAATTTTTGAAAAAAAAAAACACTGATTTTTCCTAAATGCATTTTAAATGCACCATGTCATTCGAAATGTGTTTCCAGTAGTAGGGTTCAAAAGACTTTGTGCATCCGGTCATATCTGGTCCTGACTCCGTCCCTGCCTTTGTGTCACTACCAGTGTTTCTCGACTGCTTAATCTTGACACTAATCCGTATTAACTGTATGAATTTAGTGACACTTTAGATGTTGTGTCAAACACACTTTGCCTGTATTGCTAGTTCTAACCCAACTAATTCATAAAATCGATAGAAATATTTATGGAATCATGGGTAGCCAATTACTGCCGGACAATTCGACAAACGTACTTATTCCCACAATTCTAGAATTAAAGGTCTAAAAACTAAACATGTGCAACCACAACACATGAAGTTCATCAGTTCGTTTATCTAAATTAAATATGATACCTTAATCGTACGTTGATTTTGTAAATATTTGTTTAATCAGGAATTAGTAGGTGATACAAAGCTCTTTAGCATGTTTAGTGAATCTCAAATGACATGGCAATATACGGAAATCATGAAAGATTTCGCCATTTATGTACCATAAACTTGGATGAAGTTTTTTAAATCGTACGCTGTAGATATTATATAACCTAAAAAATCTTGTTAGAGAGTAAAAAAAAAATTGATATGTCCTGAAGGAATCATAAGATACATGGACAAAACCTGGCTGTGATATCTTTGTAATATATACATCAATGAAAGGCTAATATGTACGTTTACCCCGTAAAAATATTTAAATAATAATACCCTGTATATCTATGAATAAAATCTCAATAAAAATTGCTTTAGTGAAAGAGTTTTCACAGATTGGCTGAACTTGGTCTTTTATCGACAATATCTCCTTACATTCTGCCAATTTCTGTGGGCAAGCCAACGTGTTCGGTCCTCAAGCTTCAATTATAATTGTAATGTTTAATAGAAGGAATAATAATAATAATAATAATAATAATAATAATAATAATAATAATAATAATAATAATAATAATAATAATAATAATAAAATAATAAAATAATAAAATAATAATAATAATAATAATAATAATAAAAATAATAATAAATCACACTTTCTCGATGATTCAGGACATTGTAGCGCGTGCAGCAGTTCACATCTTTAATAAGATTGATTTTACCGTTGCTAGAGGTGTGGGGGCTCAGTTGGTTTCGAGGCTCCCTACTAATCTTTTGTAATCCTATTAGTTTTTAATAAAAGTGTGATTTATAATATTAAAAATAATAATAATAATAATAATAATAATAATAATAATAATAATAATAATAATAATAATAATAATAATAATATTTTTAGTAGAATTAGTTTTGCAATAACTAGATGAGTGGAGGCTCAAATAGTATCTCGTCTCCCCACTAATTTTTTTAATTCTTATGATTTTCTAATGGTGTGACGTTTTATAAAAAAAAAGTAATAATAATAATAATAATAATAATAATAATAATAATAATAATAATAATAATAATAATAATAATAATAATAATAGTAACCCTACTAAAGCGTATTCGACGATTCTCTATGACTCAAGACATTGGGGCACGTGTTGCGGTTCATATTTTTAATAGGATTGGTTTTGCTATTGCTAGAGGTGTGGGGTCCAGTTGGTTTCTCGGCTTCCCACTAATTTCTTGTAAATCCTATGAGTTTTTTTTAATAAAGTGATGTTCTAAAAAAAAAAAAATAATAATAATAATAATAATAATAATAATAATAATAATAATAATAATAATAATAATAAAAAGGAGTGAGAGCCCAACTAGTGTCTCGGCTTCCCACCAATTTCTTGTAATTCCTTTTGGTTTTCTAATGAAGTGATAAAAATAAAAATAAAAAAATAAATAATAATAATAATAATAATAATAATAATAATAATAATAATAATAATAATAATAATAATAATAATAATAATAATAATAATAATAATAATTGACAGTGTTTGAAAAATAAATAAATAAATAAATAAAAGTTACAAGATCGATTAATCGCCACATGCGTGCTAGTCAGGGGTGTCCATGGTACTAGAACCGTCCCGAACCGGAACCGAACCGAAAGAACCGAGAACCGAAAATAAGGAAAAGTGGAACCAAGAACCGTCCCAAGTATTTCGGTTCGGTTCCGGTACGGTACTCGGTTCTGGTACGGAAATTTTCGGTAATTCTCATGAATACCAAAGTGTTAAAAAATATGTTTGGATGGATGTGAATTTACGGTACTCGGTTCGTGGGACTTCGAAAGAAGTTGACAACCTTAATAGTATTCCACAACTTGACTTACAAAAAAACAAAAAAAACATATATCCGGTAATAGCAAACTCATTATCCGCGAAAATAATTGCAAACTCGTTGAGAATATTATATATCAACCATGGTGACTAGCTTACAATAACTTACATGGTGACAATATATCATGCAGTGACGCCATAATCGTTAATTGTTTCTCGACTTTTATCATTAAGTTTAATGAACAACAAATACAAATAGTTAATTACAAATTCTTGTTAGTTGTTACTGAGCAACACAGAATTGTTCGATATGCGGCTATGCTCATACTCGATATTCGAGTTTAGAAAAAACTTACTTTCATATTGATGAATGATGTTTGAATATTTGAATGGAATCAATGGATTAAAAGTTAAGGTTTATGGGTTTTTAGGTTTAGGTAGGATTTTTTCTATTTTCTTAAAAGGCCGTATACTTGCATGTACACAATATCCCAAATAAACCCTATAAATTTACATATTTTCATAAAAGTCGGTTCTTTTGGGAAAGTACCGGAACCGGACGTTCCGACCCGAACCGTCCCGAGAACCGAAATTTTGGAATTTTAGGAACCAAGAACCGTACCATGGTTCTAATATACGGTCCCGTTCCCTGTCGGTACCGGTACTGTTCCTTGGTTCTTTAGGTTCTTCGGTTTTTTTGGACACCCCTAGTGCTAGTCGGCTACCAACCTTATTTGTGCAAATCGGTCAACGGTTGTTAACGGTTGTCAATGTTAGTCATCGATGGTCAAACTTATTGGAAACCTGCAAATCTTGCAGGAAATACCATAAATATGCCAGAAACTTGTTTTAATCACTTAGAGTCGCTGTTTATATCTATTACAAGTTGTTGGTATAAAGAAAATCTTGTCGTATATACCTTAAAATCACCGGAAATACTCAAAACTAGCCGGGTTTACCAAAAACTTCCTAGAAATGCCAATCCAATTGAACATCGATTAATCCCCCTAGATCGATTACAAGCTACAAGGGGCTTGACCAACCGACTACCGATTCACGATTTTTGCAACCTTGATAATCAACCCCCAAATATAGATTTATAATAATGTTGGTGATTTTAGTGTCATCACTTATATTTTGTGTAATTGTGATTTACATGAGATCAAATGCTTAGTCAGGTTTAGCTTATAGTCGAGTCATGAGGTGCGTAGTGCACACTCTTTCTAGCAAGCTTGATGCCGCCACAACTAAGTGCAAAGTCAAGGGGGTCGCACCCCTTGTAAGACGAGCGCCAACGCCCCTAGCGGAATCAGAGGTCCTGCTACCAAGTGAGCTATTGGGGGTCGAGAGGCACCGCCCTAAAACCTAAACGATTTTCGTGTTAGCCATTTTTTCCTCCAACCGGTTTTTTCTACCAAAAGACACAAATTTTTACAACAGTTTTGACTCGTTTCTCCTACCGTTTTTAACCGAATTTAACGAACTTTCGGTTATGTTTTATATGACAGAATTGACCTCTTTCAAATATAAGACACATAACAAATTTATGTGTATTACATTGTTCTCTCATTCCTTAGAAATAAAGTGCAATTCTCTAAATTATCCAATTAATGATTCCGTGTACCTGAGGGATATAGGTCGAAATACTTCAATCTGAAAGTGATCTCTACAAGATTCAGGGAATAAATAACGATTATTTGATTATTACCACTTACACACCCACCAAGATTCTAACAAATATTGAAGTATTTCTAGTTTTAATCATGACAGGTTTTGGTAAGGATATGATGACGAAGTTTGGAAAGTTAGACAAGTTTGAGGGTAGTGATTTTAGGCACTGGCAGAAGAAGATGCGCTTAATTCTCACAACTTTGAAGGTTGTGTATGTTCTTAGTACCCCACATGCCAGAGTATTTTGAGGATGAGACACTAGACCAGACAAGGAGATGATGCAAGCGGGAGAACGACGATTACATATGTTGAGGGCACATCTTGAACGGTATGTTGGATGCCTTATTTGACGTGTACCAAAATGAGGAATCGGCCAAGGAGTTATTGATAAACTTGAACCAAAATACATGGTAGAAGATTCTCCTAGTAAGAAGTTTCTTGGTATTATTGAACAATTACAAAATGGTTGATTCAAGGCCTGTGACGGAAGAATATCACAAATTCCTTCAAATTATGATACAATACACACAACACGATTTGAAGATGGGCGAATCCATCTCGATGTCTATTATCAGACAAACTTCCACATCATGAAATAGGTGTATTGTTTTCCATGATGAGTATGTCATCAACGTACATGATTAGGAATATCGCGTCACCGTTACTAGTTTTCATGTAAACACATGGTTCATCTCCATTGTTGACATAACCAAACTCTTTGATTTTCTCATCAAATCAAAGATTTCATTGCCTATATGATATTTTAATTCATATATTGATTTAAGAATCTTGCATACCCTCCTAGGATACTTAGGATCCACAAACCCTTCTGTTTTCACCATATACACGTCCTCTTTCAGGTGTCCGTGTAAAAAAGGCGGTTTTGACATCCATTTCCCATATCTCATAGTCAAATTATGCAGTTACAAAAATCAGTATTCTGTTAGCTTTACTGCTAGCCACTGGTGAGAATGTTTCATCATAATCAATCTCATAGGTTTGTGTAACACCTTTTTCCACAAGGCAAGCCTTAAAGGTGCTCACATTTCCATTCATGTCAGTCTTCTTCTTGAACAACCATTTACACCCAACAATCTTACTCTTCGATGGTGGATCAACTAAGTCCCACGCTTGATTATCCTTTATGGATTGCATCTCAGTATTCATGGCTTCAAGCTATTTATCATACTCAGGGTCTACTACAGCTTCTATGTAGTTAGCATTGGTTCATCATGATCCTCTAAATCACCTTCCTCATTATCATTAGAAAACCATATCTCCCAGGTTCATAAAAGATTCTACTTGATCTACGGACTGCAGGTGCAAAGCTCATTGACGCAACATTATCATGGCATGCCTCAGAACGAGTTAGAATAATTCTTTCATAAGGTCTAGCACCTATTTCATCTTGAACTTATTCAAGATATACCTTGCTCCCACTTGCTTCTTGTAGTAGGAGATTGCTCTGTGAGGACTCAGAAAATTAAGATACAAAATCTTTCTTCTCTTTCAGCTCGTATAACTAGTAACCCATAGTTTCCTTAGGGTAACCTACAAAGATACATCTTGATGATCTAGGCTCAAGTTTGTTTGAAATATTACGCTTCACGAGTGCCTCAAAACCCCAGACTCTAAAGTAAGATAACTTGGGCACCTTCCGATGCAATATTCATATGGTGTCTTTTCAACCTTCTTGGTTGGAACCATGTTGAGGATGCGTACAAAACTCTCTAGGGTGTAACCCCAAAAGGACATGGGTAGAGTAGTTGAGCTAATCATTAATCTAACCATGTCAAGCAAGGTTCTATTCCTTCTCTCAGATACTCCATTATGTTAGGGTGTATAGCAAAGAAATACAAAGATGAATAAGAATGGATGATGTAACTTATTTAACACTCATATAATAGATCATCATCCTTCCTTAATATGATTGTTAAATAAGACATACAAGCCTAACTTATTACTTTGAACAACATTAGGGTGTTTGGTAGATATGTTTGCAACTTTGTTTGAAGATTCAATTTTGTGAATCTTCACATTACTTTTAGCATTTTTTCTCTTATGAAGTGCACATACACTTCAAAATGTTTTGTTCTCTCGAGAAAATCTGGATTGTTTGCAATTTGAATTCTTGACTTATTGTCGGAGTAAATAGGGGCAATGAAAGAAAAATTGATCTAAAGAATATTTAAAACTTTTACAATCCGCATTATTATATTCAGATTTAGTTGATGATTTTGATAAAGTGTCTTATTTTTTGCTTTTCCAAGAAATCACTTAGTTGTTAAAGGAAATGGAATAACCATAAAAAGATTATAGTTACTAGGCATTTTGCCAGTCAACATAAGAAAAACCAATCATCTTACCAGATATGGGATCGGTTTGAGTTTATTAAAGATACCCTAACCCTTTACCTATGGAGCCTTTTAGATATCTTAGGACCTTTCATGCATCTGAAAAAATAATTTCTACATAGCATTCATACGTTGACTCAACCATTGAACAAAATATGACATGCCGGCCTTTTACGAGTAAGGTTGATCCATTTTCCAACTAAGTTTTGAAAACCATTTATGTTTGGCAAAAGATGATCTTTTTCAGTAGGTAGATGTACCATAACATGTTTTGTCTCTACAGGGAGAGACGTTGGTTTACGGGTAAGCATACCAAATTATTGTAGAAGTTCTAAGCAATACTTCCTTATGGAGAAGCACACACCATTATCCTTTTTTCAGATTTCAAGACGAAGAAAATATTTTACTTCCTAAATCTTTTATTTGAATTTTTTATCTTAAAAACTCTTTGAATGTGTTAATATAAGCAGGATCATCTCCATTTATAACAATATCGTCACATAAACCAGAAGAGCAACAAACAATTTTTTTTTTTTTTTTTTTTTTTTTTTATGAATACAGAATGGTCATTTAGACTTTGAACAAAACCATGTTCTGACAACATAAGATCTATTTTTTCATTCCAGAGCGTGCATGCTTGAAACCATATAAAGATTAATAAAGTTTGCACACTTTTGTTTCAGACTTAGAGAGATACCCTAGGGTAAAGTCATATAAACATCTTCAAGATCTTCATATAGGAAAGCATTGTTCACATCAATTCCATACATATTCCACTTATTTTTAACAGCTAAAGCAATAAGGCATCTAACCATGGTCATTTTAACTACATGGGAGAAGGTTTCCTCATAATCAATGCATTCTCTTTGACTATACCCTTTAGCAACAATTCTAGTTTTTTATCTTTCAATTACACCATTAGACTAGCACTATATCTTATATACCCAATTGGATTTCTAATTTGAGGGTAAGTCAGTAACAATCCAAGTATGGTCTTTTTTAAGGGCTTCCATTTCATTATTCATTGTATTGATCTAATTACTATCAATAATTGCCACTTAAAAAGTTTTTGGCTCAATGCTTTTGTTAAGGTTAGAAGCAAAATGGAATTTGTATTAGTTGGAATAATTAACAACCATTTCCACACCATATTAGACTTTTCCTTCTATAACAGAATCATTTAGGTTTTGAGGAACCTTAGAAGGTCAATAAGACCTTTTTGGGACAACTCTCTAAGTTGGTTGATCACTACTGTCAAGGAATGATATAGGGTCCAAAAATGTTTCATTAATGCCCTCATGGGGTGTATTCTCATACATAGAAGTTTCTCCAAAATCACCATTCTCTTCATGAGAAATAAGGGAATCAGTGCCGTCATCATTGGAAGACATTGTCCCATCATCTTCATCGGGACTTTCAGGGTGTTTTGAAACAGTTATAAAATAAATAATGATATGAATCCTTTGAAATTCCAATATCAAAGATGTTTACATGTTGTTTAAGTTTGAAGGGAAAAACTATTTCATAAAATTTTACATCTTTTGAAAATTGGATGGTTTGTTATCAAGACCGAATAGTTTATAACCTTTTTTAAAATTTGAGTATCCTATTAAAACACATTTTTCATACCAATTACTTAATTTATCATAAATGTTTAAAATTTTTGCAAAACATGGACACTCAAACATTCTGATCTGAGAGGGTGATGGCTCATGTCCATACACATAGTAAAAAGGTGACTTTCTAGGTGAGACATAAGAATGTGTCATATTAATGAAATAGCGATCAAATTAGGGTTTATGGTTTAGGGTTTAGGGTTACATTTATACCACATATAAAGAGGTAATCCTCCGTGAAACATAAGAGATCAAACTACATTTGGAAGATGTCAATGTTTCCTTTCACCTAATCCATTTTGTTGAGAAGTGTACGCACAAGAAAGTTTGATGTATAATACCATTTTTATCACAAAAAATTTGCATATTTTAATTAACAAATTATGTCCTAGTATCACTCTTAAAAACCACCATTCTTGTATCAAATTGATTGAAAATAAGATTGAAAAACTTAAAAAAATGGTCATACACCTCGATTTTAGATTTGATAAAAAAAAAGTATTGCTCTTGAGAATTCATCTACAATAGTAAGAAAGTATTTATAACAATCTTTATTATTACCCTTGTAAGGTTACTACAAATCCAATTTGACAAGTGCATCAACATTATGTGATTTTTGGTTACTTAATGGGAATGGTTCCCTTGTTTGCCTGGCCTTGTAGAAGACGTCACATGGATAGGTTGTAGGATTACAGTCAAACAACAGTTTGGTTTTCAAGTGATCAGCAGGGTGACCAAGTCTTTGATGCTAAAAATTCTTATACACACATCATATAGAGGCAATACAATCAACATAAGTCTTACAATTAGAAGCAATATCTACATTGAACAAATGTAAACCACAACTTTCATTACCAATCTTCGCTATTTCCTTTTTCTTCAAATCCTGAATATAACATTTATATTCATCAAACCTAACACATAGTTTACTGTCTCTATCAAATTCAGGGACAGAAAGAATGCTGACATTATACTCAAGGACAACTAAGACATCACAGCAGGTAATGTCCTTGGTCAATTTAAAATCACTAATTGATAACGCTCAAATTGTACATGTTTTTAGTTGCGTTATCCGTGATTTTATGTATGTTATTTCGTTATAATCATATGCTTTTGTTGCTTAATCGTACAAAAGTGCGTTTGCTAGTTCATTTGTAGCCAAGTACAGGAAAGTGGATAAAAAAAAGGAAAAAGAAGTAAAATACGAAGATTTCTCCATATACGAAGAATTCCCGACAAAAGCAAGAATTGTGGAGTATATTCGAGAAGATAAAGTCATCAAGGTAGTGGTCCAAAGACTCAAAAAATAAATTTCAAGAAGGAAAACGGGAAAGAAATGAATAAAAGAAGCTTAAACGAAGAAATATTGGAAGACTCGTTGTTCCCGACACACCTTCACCATTTTGGCCATAACTTTTGCATACGGACTCCGTTTGACCCCCCGTTTGCGGCCACGGAAAGCTAAGAGAAAGATCTACAACTTTGGAGGCTGTAAATTTCTTTCAAAATGCTCCAACCATTCGGTCGGGCCCCGCAACCGAAATGGTTGGAAGGTAGTCAAGCGACCAGCGAAACGGTTGGAGCCCTGACCGATTCGGCTGGGAGGCCTGGTTATGCTATTTCTTCATCACTAAGACTCCAAACTTGTCCCAAATGATTCTAGGTCCTTCCCACTCAGTTTCTAGTCCCTTCCAAGCTCCTTGGAGGCCAAGTTGAGCATTGAATACCCCTAGCCTTGAGAGTAGTATAAATAGACCTCATTTGTGTATGTTTTCATCATCCCTTCTCCATCCCTCTCATCCTTTTCACCCACCACTCCATCTCTAGGTGTGAAATTCGAGCCTCCACCCTTAAGGACGAATTTCCACCTATTACAACATCCCTCTCTCAACTTACCTTCCCCAAAGGTGTGAAATTCAAGCCTCCACCCTTAAGGATGAATTTCCACCAACTATCCTATCCCATATTTTTCCTATATTAACACAATAACCTTGTATTAGTTTTTAAATGAACTTTGTGGGTATGCTTCCTCTAAGCCCTCACGAGACTACATTCGTCCACTTGGGACACCAAGTGGTTTAAAAGGCTTGTTGCATATGCTAAATGCAACCGTGATTCCTACGAAAGTGAGTTAGATTTCTTTTTGTTTTTCTATTTCTTTTTAGAATTATGCTTGTTGGTTAGTATGATTTCAGGGACGGCAGTTTGCTCGTGGATGCTTAAGCGAAGGCACAATTCTTTTCGTATGCCTTCTTTCTTTTTAAGGAGCAAATTTTAGGGAAGTTCTCGCTCTAATTCTACTTTCTCTTCACCTTTATTTAACGTTTAGTACAAAAGGGAGTTTGTACATTTTGAGTGGGAGGAGGGGAGTATAATTATTTCTTAAACTTTATTGCCCTCGTTTTTCTAGTTTATTTTGAAAAATTATGCCATTTTTAAAATTTTGACATGTTTTTCTTAACCTAACTAGATTAGACCTTAGCCGAGCACATTATAACCCTTGATATTTCATGGTGAGATTAGCCTTATCCGTTTCCAATTATTTACCCAAATCCACCAAATTATGAGTGTGCCGGTAGCTTGTAAACTTTAGAACTTGGCCTTTGCATCATTTCGAGACCATAGACGAGGTATGTTGAGTTCGCTTAATGTATATGGAATAATCAGTTTAAGAAGGAAATATTTTAGGATTATCACCCAAACAGCCTATCCTTATGTGTCTATCGATTAGTCACCTCGACTTTTCGACCCCCATGTTAAACTCTTTTGTTGCACTTACCCTTAGTGCAAGATAACCCTAGAAACACCCGTCTGAGCCATTCCTTTTATTTTGTTTACCCAATATATAATGTTTCGTTACACCCATTCGCCTTAGCCTACCGTGTAGTCTTAATTTGTGATCGAGAATCATTGTTTGCCTAAGTTCAAGGTTCAAGTAGAGAGGTTCGTGTAAGATATTAGTTTTCACATACACATCAAACCATAACACAAAGTGGCGTATAAATGAGGTTCTAGAGAGAGAAAGTTAGAGGTTTAGGGAACTTAGTGAGAGAAAGTGAAAGATATTATTATGAGCTCCAACTCTCTACCTTGGAAGGTAGAGAGTATTTATAGTCTTACATAAATCGCCACACATCGGGCTGTGGATCAGGCATACAGTGGGTAAAGACCCGTCCGTCCTCCACGGTGTTACTTAACTAAATACTACTTAACTTAAAATAACTACGACTACGAGCTTTCTAACGATTACATATACTTGAGGTGACCGACTCTTTAATACCTGGAATTTCTAATTCCTAACAATCTCCCCCTAAGGGAGGTCACCTCAATCATGTACCAAAATTACATTGAATACAAATAGATATTACAATAAAAAAATTGTTCTTGCATTCTTGATGTAGTCCTTTGTTCCTAAGCTCGTAGTCATTGATTCTTCACATTGCATGTTTGGTTACTTCAAGTGGAGGTCTTTTACTGATCCACGTGATAGTAAATTTGAGCTAGCTATAGAGATCATCAGCAATCAAAGATCTCTGTGACATCCATTGTGGTGTTGGTATTATGTGATGTTGTGACATTCGGACCGACATGCTCACATTCTGGATCATGAAATCTTCTCATCAGAGTAGCGGAAGCTTTTGTTGAATCATGATATTGGCAGCAGCGTAGCAGAAGCATGGAGTGAAAATATCAGAGTCATTGATGCACTAATCATGATTTCTTTATAGATGAATGTGTTAAGTGAGCATGCGGCTATGGATTGACCGCTTCATTCTGGTCAGCTGCAAACGTCGGGCGTACCTGCATACAACAGTTAGCAATAAATCGCACGAAAGTGTCTTTGATCACTTACGTTGAATTGAGGTACACGGCCCACGGTTCCCCGTTGAACAGTACAAGTACTGCCTGTGATCAGGTATAATTCCGAAGAATTTCCTTGACAGGGTTTCGCAGCTGCTCTAGCTGTTCTCAAACCGGAACGTCTCAAAGAAGACAACACAGAGTGAGTGAACCAGCGAATTTTAAGTCCACTGATTGATGAAAAGAGATTTGAAAAACAATCGTGTATTGCTCAATAGAAATTGTTTTTACAATACAACGAAGGTTTTATTCAAAATCAATTATCAATCATAAAAACACCTTTTGGTTTGAAAAATGAGTACACGGTCGATGTGCTAAAGAAAAGAGTTTTTAAGCACAATGACCGGTTTTTCAAAGGTTGTCACATGGTTGATCCATATAATAGATCTCACATGCCACCTACCAGGAGCTTGTTTTATGTTGGCTCCAGAAGGCTTTCCATCTTCATTGTGAATATGAATACACATCACTCAGATGTTCTGGCAATACCGCAAGGATAATGCGTAGGACTCAAGATATAATCTCTCTTTCCACATTGTGTGAAACAGAGAGTCTTCATTGAAAGTGTCCTAATGAGATTTATTGATGATCTCGTGGCTCTAGACTCAATTTGTGCATATTTGGATCCTGTGCCGGAGACTAGGGAGAGGGTCTCCTTCGTCAATATCAACAATCTCTAAGAGAGAGTCGATAGATAATGTCGGTTCCCCGTGAGAATGAAACAAGCCCTTTTAAGAGGAACTTGAGTGGTTTGGGAAGTTGTAGTGCAGTGCGTCACTGGGTCCATGACGTCTTGTCTTCAATACCGATGTTACCATCAGTAGCATATGAGTTGAACCCGGTTTCTGCCCTAAGGTTGAATAAATGGAGGGCTATTTGTTTTCACCCTTTTCTCATTCAATTCTTTTTAATTCTTCAACCCCTTCAGTGCTTACCGAGACTTCATAGCAAGAACCTTGTTGGGTTTGTTCTAGTTCTTGCTCCATCTCAGTCCGCACTCTTCCCATATCTCATTTTTCTCCTTTTATCATCATACCTAAGAACTCTACACTAACTAGTTGATAGCCCCTGGGTAGATCCCTCCGGTTCTGGCGGATCATGGGAACAAAAACCTAACCTTATCATCCTTATATCACCATACAAAAAGTAAAGTTGGTCAGTCTTTTTGGTATTGTTCATCTGCCATTGGAACCAATTGAAAACCATTTGAAAATCAATCCAGATACTTAAGATGTATTATCAAAGCATTTTGTACCTGAATTGTTTTTGATATTTTTAGAACGAGAACTCCTCCTCAACATATGCATCAAGTATTTGAAAATGTTTTGCACACGGAGGCAAGAGAAAGAATTAACTTCTTTGATTACCATTTTCTAAAAGATATCAACATCACTTCCTTAGTAAAATCAAGTAGATAAAGCATTTTGGGGAAGGATGAGGTTTTCATGATTTTGCTCCCCCTCAATATGTGCCTCAAGGGTTTGAAAAGAGTATTGCACATACTAGAGGGAACCTGCACATTGAGATAAATGATCACGTTTCAAATCATAGGTTTAAGATAGATGCTCCCCCTCAACATGTGCATTTAAAATTTGAAATCGATTGTCACATGTGGGAAGGATAGCATGTACATCCTTATAAAACCATTACCGAATTATCAGTTTAAATCCAATTTAAATCACACATTCTCCCCCGATCACAATTATCAAATCATTTGAGATTTGTGATCTCTTATTGATTTAAATTGATTTTGAAAGCTTTTAAGGGGAATTGTGACTTGATTATGAAAGCGTTTTAACTGATAAGGATCGGATTTTAAGACTTTAAACTCCATTGATTAAACATGCATGTACATCTTTTGAAAACAATTTAATGCCAAATAACTTTTTAGTTTAATTGAAATCATTCTCCCCCTCAATCAATGACATGGGTTGTTGATTGAAAGATAGAAATTTTGCAAATAAGTCCTGATGATTATCAAAAAATAGAGACCGAGTTATTTTTCAAAGCAGTTAGTTTTCAGCAGATAAATGTTTATAGAATCAGAGCATGGAATTTGAAAGTATGGAAAAGCATAGCTCTGTTCATTTTTTGAAAAACGGGTTACTGCCTGAAATGACAATAAACCATAGTTTCTCTTTCTCTCAAATTTTATTTATTTATTTTTTTTTATATAAAAATTCGAACAACATCTAAAGTCCCGTGTCATTCTTTGAATGACAGCATCAAGACCGTAGATATTATCGAATCGAGAGAAGCATGACAAAATGACAATATTTTTTGAAGATTTTTCGAATTTTTCAATTTTTTTTTTTTTTTTTTTTTTTTATGGATTTTGAAAGTTTTATATTTTTCTATTTGATTTTTGAGGGTTTTATAATTTTGTATTTTGATTTTTTTGAATGGATATATACAAGAGAAAGATGAAGATAGACCTTTACTCTTCGTCTTCCTCCTGAAGACGTTTGAGTGTTTCTGGTTGAAGGCTTTTCAAGCCAAGACGTGGAAGAATAAACTCAAAACGTTCTCTTGGAAGAGCTTTGGTGAAGATGTCAGCTAACTGGTATTCAGAAATCACAAAATAGAGTTCCACCACACCTTTTTCTACTTGTTCCCTGATGAAATGATGTCGAATGTCGATATGCTTTGCTCTTGAGTGTTGAACATTGTTGCATGAGAGAGCAATAACACTTTTATTATCACAGTACAGAGGGATTTTGTTGAATACAAAGCCATAGTCAGATAATTGAGATCTCATCCATAAGATTTGAGCACAACAGGATGACATGGCTATGTATTCAGCCTCTGTTGAGGAAATAGAAGTGCTCATTTGCTTCTTTGAAGACCACCTCACAAGCTTATCACCCAAAAACTGAGCACCTCCAGACGTACTTCGACGTGTATCTTGACAACCTGCATGATCAGCATCTGCATAGGCCGTTAGTGACATACCGGTGTCCTTCGGGTACCAAAGACCCATATTGATGGTTCCTTGGAGATACCGAAAGACCCGTTTAACTGCTTCAAGGTGCCTTTTAGTAGGCTTAGCCTGGTATCTAGCACACATGCAAACAGCGAACAAGATGTCTGGTCTACTAGCAGTGAGGTACATCAGGGATCCAATCATACTACGATATTTCGTTTGGTCAATCATGATCCCTGAGTGGTCCTCATCTAGTTTGGTTCGGTCAATCATGGGGGTGTCAACAGGGTCACTTGAATCAAATCCAAATTTCTTTAAAATCTCTGTTGCATATTTAGATTGATTTATGAGAATGCCTCCGGGACTTTGTGAAATTTGTAATCCCAAGAAAAATGACATTTGTCCCATCATTGACATTTGAAATTTTGAACTCATTTTATTTGAAAAACGATCACATTCCATTGGGTCTGTTGAGGCAAAAATAATATCATCAACATAAATTTGAACATGAATTAAATGTTTGCCTGACTTCCTGGTGAACAATGTAGGATCAACTGCTCCTTTGCTGAATCCGGTTGATAGAAGAAACTTTGACAATGTATCATACCATGCCCTTGGAGCTTGCTTTAAACCGTAAAGAGCCTTCTTCAAACGATAAACGTGAGTAGGATGCTCTTGATTCACAAATCCTTCAGGTTGGCTGACGTAGATGACTTCTTTAAGATCTCCGTTCAGAAATGCCGTCTTCACATCCATCTGATAGACTACCATGTTCTTACTAGCAGCATTAGACAGAAAGATTCTGATTGCCTCGATTCGAGCAACTGGAGCAAAAGATTCTTCAAAGTCAATACCCTCCTCTTGACGGTATCCTTTAGCAACTAATCGAGCCTTGTTCTTCAACACATCACCATGCTCATCAAGTTTCACTTTGAAGATCCATTTAAGAGCAATAATCATAGCACAGTCTGGAGCAGGTACTAACTCCCATACATCAAGTCGATCAAACTCATGAATTTCATCTTGCATGGCATTGAACCAGCTATCTTCATTCATGGCGGTTTTAACATCTTTTGGTTCGATCTTAGAAAGTACGGAGTTGAAGAAGCACCATAAGGCATCGGTTGCAAGTTGTTTCCGGGTTGATACAGGACGAGAGGGATTTCCAATGATGTTGTCTAATGGATGATCGTGAGTCCATTTTCTGAGGTGTTCATGTGGCAGTTGTTGAGGGACTGAGGTAGCTGAGTCGATGTCTCCTGAAGAAGATGGTTCTGATGATGATTCAGGAGCAAATATGTTTTCAAATGGAGCATCTTCAGGAGTAGCAAAGGGATTAACTTCATCATTGATGCCAGAAACATTTCCATGATGTACATTTGAGGAATGATGATTTGTTGATGAGACTGAAGGATCAGCAGCAGGTGCTTCTTTACTTAAAGATATTGAGACTGAGGGATTGACTTCATTCACCGGAATATGAGCATCCTCTGTTGTAGGGATCAACACCTCATTAGTAATTGAATCATACAGTTCATCAAACATAGGATCAAACAATTTCTTTAAATCATCTTCAGACGGAGGTACATATGGAGTTTCTTGAGAGGAGTTTGGAACAAGGGATGACCCAATAGGACTGTTTTGAAGTGCGGGTCCTGAGCTGGAGTGTCCAGGAGCCATTTGACCGGTCAGCTCATCAAACGTAACGTGAATTGTTTCCATGATATTTCGGGTTCTTTTGTTGTAGATTCGGTATCCCTTTTTGTTTGGTGCATATCCTACAAATACTCCAATGTCAGCTTTAGCCCTAAGTTTGCCTAAGTCTTGACCCTCATTAGTTGGATAACACAATGCACCAAACACACGAAGGAAAGAGAGATTAGGTTTTCTGTTGTGGACAAGTTCATATGGAGTTTTTCCATGAACAGTGTGAATCAGGGAACGATTTTGTGTGTAGCATGCAGTGGCAATTGCTTCAGCCCAGAGAAACATTGGAACCTTTGAGTAAATCAGCATTGTTCTAGCGGCTTCAACAAGAGTTCGATTTCGTCTTTCAACTACACCGTTCTGTTGAGGAGTTCGTGGAACACTTCTTTGATGGCTGATTCCAACGCTTTCATAGAATTCACTAAGTTGTTTGTTGACAAACTCAGTTCCATTGTCTGTTCTGATAATTCTGACGGTTTTGTTAAGTCGAACCTGCAGCTGTTTGATGAGTTTGATGATGATATCAGGAGTTTCATCCTTTGTCCTTAAGAACTTGACCCAGGTGAATCTAGAGTAATCATCAACCACAACTAACACATATTTCTTCCCAAAGATATTCTGCACCCTCATTGGTCCACATAAATCCATATGAATCATATGAAGAACTTCTGTGACAGAGTTAGTAGGTTTGGGTTTATGGGCATACTTCTTGCTTTTTCCCAATTGACATGCTGAACAAAGATGATCCTTTTCGTACTTGAGTCTAGGTAAACCTACAACTAAGTCCTTTCTGGTGAGATCATTGATGGTGCCGAAGTTCAGGTGATTGAGACGACGATGCCATAACCATGACTTTGTTTTAGAAGCCTTTGATAACAAGCAGATTGGAGATGACCTCATCATGTCATCGATGGAGATGGTGTAAAGATTTGAGCCACGAGTTCCTTTTAATAGTTCCTTACCATTAAGATCTCTAACAAAGCAGGTATGTTTTCTGAAGGCTACTTCTAGATCAGAATCACAGAATTGACCAACAGAGAACATATTATGACCCAGACCTTCCACATAGTATACTCTAGAGATGACACTATCACCAACAACGTAATCTCCATAACCCATGATTGCACCGAAATGATCATTACCGAATCTAACAGTCCCGATGAATTTGCTCACGAAGTTCATGAGCCGCGACCGGTCTCCAGTCATATGCTTGGAACAACCTGAGTCCAGGTACCACAGAACGATTTGAACGATCTGCAGTTGAACACAGACAAGAATGGATAACTGGATAATTGGGATCCCCATGCAAGAATGGGTTCCATTTGGTTAGTAGCAACAGTTGGAACACCCACATCAGAGAAAGGAGCATTCATATCAGAAATTAAGGCACTGGATTCATTGTGAATAGATGAAGTACTAGTGTCCGTATTAGCCATGTTCACAGTGTGCTCACTTCTTATGGGAATAGTTCTACCAGTAGGCATCCATTTTCTAGTGGGCATTGTCTGATTATTCTTATGACCAACAAGTATCCAATAAAAGCCTATCTTACTAAATGTTCTTCCTGTGGGTTTCCACTGTTTTCTAACTCTCATTCGTTTTTGCCTTTTTGCCTTTTTTGCATGAACATAAGCAACATTAACTGGACCATTATCATCATTAGAAAAAACATTAACACCACATTCATGATTAGAAACAGAATTCAAGCAGACATCAGTACAAGGTTTGCAAATAGTGTCAGAATTCGAATTAATTACAGTACGCCTATGGCTAATACTAGAATCAACACGATTCGTTTTATTCGATTCAAACTTAAAGTTCCTAGATTGTTCTTCTACTCTTTTCCAGTGCACATTCTTAGCTTGCGAGGTCCTATCATTCCTTGTATTGTCTTGAGACTTTGACCTGCTCCCTTTAATGTCACTGATTACTCCTGTAGAGGGAATGGGAACATTAGTTGGTTTTACTACTCTTTGCATCACCTGTTTAGATGTGCTGGGATCTGAACTACATGCAGGTGCACTAAGGTTCACTTTCTTAAAACAAGAGGTACTGAGATTTGTACTCCTAGAAGGCACACTTGAGTTCTCTTTCTTAGCATTGACAGATCTGGAATCTGAACTACTTAAAGGCACACTACGGTTCACATTCAAAACATTGGGAATCGAATGCATATCATACTTGGCATTAGGCATCGAGCATGGAATCAAAGGATTAACTCTCTCACCTAATGACTTTGGGCATATTGTGATCAAGCATTCTAAGATTTCTTGAGATCGTTTGGCATATAAGCATGCATGTCCAATTGCATTATCATGAGGTTTCTCTAGCTTATCCTCTTCAACAATCTCACGCAGACATTCTAAGCAATCCTTAAGAGATGAGAAGTATGTTTGAATAGCAAGTTTGTTGTTCCTTAGATGAGGAGGGACATATGTCACAGACAAAGCATATTTATTACAAGAGTGAACCTTTGATACACCATTCTCCCCATTGGTCATTGGCATTTTCCCTTTTACCTGACTCTTCAGATTCTCAATTTCCTTTTGCAATGAAGCTATTTGTTCGTTATTTTTGTTACGAGTGACCTTAATTGATTCAAATAACTCATTGAAATGACATTTAACCTTTTCATTTTCTTCTAGAAAACTTTCGTTTTCCTTTTGTAAAGCATTTACTAGGTTTTGAAGATGAAACGTTTGAGAATTCTGAGAATCTAAAGGAGGAGGCATTTGGGAGCCTGTCATATTGTTCGTTTGACCCTTTAATTGAGAGATTTGGGCTTCCAACTTTCTGATCGTGTTGCACTGAGCTTGAATCTGTTCATCATGTTTGTTAATTTGAAAAACTGCATCAAACTCTGGAGCATCTGATGATGTCTTGATATTTGAAGTTTTGACGTTTTCTTTAAGATGTTGATATTTTAGTTGTAAATTAAAATGCTCAACTTCTAGTTTAGAAAAATGTTTAACCAAATTGTCGTGATCATCCAGTTCAATTTTCTCGTTTAGTTTAGAATTAGTTTTTTCAAGCTCAATGACACGATCATGGGAGACTTTCAGTGCAACAGATAGTTCATGAAATTTGGAAGCATTAATAGAGCAATTTGAAGCAGTAAAAAACATATCTTGAGCAACACATTCAGTAATAAGAGTCTCATTCAGTGTATGCAAGTTCTTCCTCTCAATCTCATTATATTTTAGTGCACGCTCATAGTCACTAACTTCAACTATCATTGCATCAAATTCCTTTTCCATTCCCTTGATATCAGTTTCTATCCCCTTTTTAAGACTCTCAAAGTGATCTTTTAGAAGTTTAAAGAAAGGCATGACCTCAGTTAAATAACATTCTTTCATTTGTTCAAAACCCCTTTCTCCTTCAGTTATACCAGTGGGTGTGATCCTTTTCTTGCAAGTTTTCTCAAAATCAACAAATAGTTGAAAAATAACGTATTGGCTAATTAAGGTCTTGCTTTTAGTGGCAATTGTTCTAGGAACAAGATGCATTGGTGTGTTAGGAGGATACACAGTCGCTCTAGGCATTTTCCAAAGGGGAGGGTTTGTTTCAACAATATTTTCAGCTTTCTGCTTATCTAAATCCTTTTTCCAGAAGACTTGTTCGGGAGTCAACAATGTCTGAGGCTTAAACTTGTTCAAGGAAATCCAGTTTTCCTTCTTGTAGTCATGAGGAGTGATAATTATTTTTTTTTCTTTGCATTTAGTATCATTTAGTTTCTTATTCATCTTTTCCCTAGTGATTTCATCTAGTTTCTTATCATCCTCTGTGCACTCAACGCAACTAGGTTTTTGTCTAGGTTTAAGAATCTCATTGCCATCATAGATCACACTTTGAGCTGCTTTTGCAATCATTCCGTACTCAGGGTTGGGTTTATCTATAATGGGAACACTATGCTTATCGCTTAGAACTCTATGTTTAGTGACCATGTGAGCAGTCTGAATGGTGTTTCCTTGTATGTACAACTTGTTTTCAAGTTTGTTTTTCAAAGTTTTCAGATTAGAAAAGTCTCTCAAGAGTTTTGATTCATTTGCATTAAATTCTTGCTTAAGCATTTTCACATTTTCTTGAAGTTCTTGTTTTTGCTTAGCTGTTTTAGAAAGTTTTTCTTGCAAGGAATTTAATTCTTGTTTCAATACTTCTTCTCTAAAATTACTTTTTCTAATTACTGTACGCACTTGGTCATCCATTTCCTGCTCACGAGTGGTCAACTCAAATTTAGCACGTTGTTCATAAATAGCAACACGTTCTTTATAGGCATTTAGTTCAGAAATTACAGAATCATCAGGGGCACTTGCAGTGTATTCATTAAAAACATAGTCATTGTTGACTGCAGAAGATGCATCACTTGGTACAACTTCACTTTCACTTTGTTTCACATATTGATCATATGGGACAACATCGATATTACCCATATTTTCAATATTTGATTCAATAGTTTCAGTTGATTGTACTTTGTCATGCATCTTTTGCACATCAGCATCATCGTATAGTTTTAATACCTCTGAGATGAGTTTGTCCTTGGATGGGCCAGCTTGTGGTGAAGAAGAGACCTTGGGAGAAACCATTGGAGAAATGCTAGCCATAAAAATTGTGTGTGCAGTAGGTCCATCATCCACATCAGAGTCGTATGCATCACAATCAGCGACTTGAAAGGCATTATGATGATTGTGACCTATCTCCTGAATAGGCTGCTCATCCACATCTGCATCATAGGTCTTGGCATTGCCCTCAGCAAGAAACAGCAATTCCTCTTCATCCAAAGCAGCACCATTGTCCTGAGCTTGTACAAGCAGCATCTTATCTCTGAAGTAATCAGCATTCTGTGGACACTTTGGAGATGTGCAGTTTCTTGCAATGTGTCCCTCACTACCACAGTTATAACATTTGATCGGCTTAGCTTGACCTTGGTTACCATTCCTTCCTCGATTCTGGTTACCAACATAACCTCTACCAGCTCCACCTCTTCCCTGATCATACTGTCTTTCCTGAACTGGTTGCACCACGATCCTTCCATATTTAACAGTAGCTTGATTGTGTAGGTTAGAAGCTGTTCTGAGGTTGTTGTTGGTTTGTGGGAGAGAATTCATGTTTTGACTAATCAGAAGAGCTAGTTGATTAATGAAGTTACCCACGTGTGCATCAGCATCAGCTTGTTTGAACATAGGATCAGGAATGAGTTTGTGATTACCATTACCCAAGGGTATGACTTGTGAAGCTTTGGTTGTGATTCCGATGTTTGAGTAGAAGGCAGTTGAGTCATTGGACGAGCTTGTCTCTCCCTGGTTGGTTTTGAACTGATTGAGAACCAATTTTTCAAACATAGCATGTCTCTCATTCTGAAGGAGGAAGGCATAGAGTTGCTCATAGTTTGTATTCTTCAATCCTTTAGTGAGCTTCACAGAGGTGACAAACTTGTGCCATTCGGGATTCATATTGTTCACAAATTTTGAGTTCAGCTGAATGTTAGGCATAGTCATTCTGATGTTTCTCATGTCATTCACCAACTTATGAAATCTCACATAGTACTCATAGACACTCTCATCTGGTTTCATCTTGAAGTGTTCAAATTCGTCATAGAGTTGTGATTCTCTGTCTTCCATAGTTAATTCTGAACCTGAGAGAAGCATCTTGACATTATCCCATACTGCCTTTGCATCGGTGTTGTGATTGATCAGCTTGTAGATGTCTTTAGGAAGACCTTGAAGAACAATGTTAGAAGCCCTGATATCTGCATCGAATCTCTTTTTCTCCTTATCATCAAGCTCATCATACATTTTAGGTCTGTCCATTCCGTAAATAGGAGTTCCATCTTCATTAGTGTCAAGTATATCTCTGGTCGTCTCAACTCGATACGGTCCTTCATCAATGGATTTGAGAATGTTGACACCATTTTCCTTTCCAAAGCAGTACAATCTGATTCGTTGAGCCCACGAATCGTAGTCGGTTCTGTCAAGCATGGGTGGACGAGTATCTGAGCCAGCTGCTTGAACATCCTCGGCAACAGTGGAGATGATAGTAGGAACGTTGGTAGACATGTTAACAGATTATACGGGATTTTATAACTCTATGATTAAACCGGGAAATATATTCTTTCACGGGATTTTACTAAATCAAGAGAAAACCGTAAACAATCACCCAAGTCGCTAGAAGAAACTGCACCAAGTCGCTAACACCTAATTCGCTACACTCCCAAGTCGCTAAAGTCCCAAGTCGCTAGACGAGTGCAAGTCGCTAAGCAGTAACTCGCTAAGCCTCAAGTCGCTAGCAAAATTTTGGCAGCAATTCGCTACTCAAGTCGCTAAAGATACAAGTCGCTAAATAGCAACTCGCTACAGACCAAGTCGCTACCTCCAAATCGCTACCTGTGGTGGAAATTCCACTACTTGTACTATAAGTCGCTAGTTCTAAGTCGCTAGGTCCAAAACTGTAACTCGCTACAAATTTGTAAAGCAAGTCGCTACGAAGAAAGAATTCCGTGTGTTAAGTCGCTAGCAAGAAAAAACCACATAAACATCACTTTTCAATCCAAAAACAACCCAACCAAGATGATTCAAGCTTACCAAATGAAAACCTAAACACTTGTGATGATTCTAAACATAAAAGTACTAACAAAATCCAAACTTTAACACAAGAAATCAACCAAATGATGCACAAACCACTAAACTTTTTCAAACTCAAAAACCACCTAAAAACCACTAGAAATCCAAAGATGTGCAAGATATGATCTAACCATGGCTCTTGATACCAATTGTAAGATATTAGTTTTCACATACACATCAAACCATAACACAAAGTGGCGTATAAATGAGGTTCTAGAGAGAGAAAGTTAGAGGTTTAGGGAACTTAGTGAGAGAAAGTGAAAGATATTATTATGAGCTCCAACTCTCTACCTTGGAAGGTAGAGAGTATTTATAGTCTTACATAAATTGCCACACATCGGGCTATGGATCAGGCATACAGTGGGTAAAGACCCGTCCGTCCTCCACGGTGTTACTTAACTAAATACTACTTAACTTAAAATAACTACGACTACGAGCTTTCTAACGATTACATATACTTGAGGTGACCGACTCTTTAATACCTGGAATTTCTAATTCCTAACAGTTCGGAAATCACGCTTTTGTCAAATACGTATATTTGAAGATCATTGAAGACCCTCCAGATTCTCATATTATGTTCATCTCAAGTGGGGGGATGTTATGTTATTTTATGATGTTAAAAAAAATAGTAGTTTATTGTTTTTAGTAAAGTGTAATGTTATAAGCACTATGATTGGAGCTCATCAAATATTTAGCATCGAGGAGGCCACCTCGGTCACATTTGAAGAATTGATTCGGTAATTTTTGCGCCAACAATTGAAGAACAAGTAATGTGCCCATCATGACGTCCGCTAATGGCACATCTACTTGATTTGATCATGATCCAGTTTCTTCACCTTAAAGCTTGAACTTTGGATGAACGGTAGGCGGTGACAACTTGGTTATAGGTTAAGACTATTTGCTTTGTTATTTTTATTTTACACCAATTATTTCCCATGTCTTATCCTACCCTTGAGTCATGAAGCGTGTCTAGGTGATGAAGCTAGCAATCTTTGGTGTCTTGGCCATGGATTTGGTCATGTATCATTAATTTTGTCCACTTTGTCGTGACATGTTAGTAATGACATTACACCCTTAACCCATGTTGTGTCTACCCATATTGCCTTCAAGAATTGTTTAGTCCTTAACTCTAGTGGTGGAGATTTGTGTAACCGCCAAGCTTATGATAGAATACATGCTATGAATGTGCTTTGAGTGATCACCCCAAAATTGACACTTAGATTAGTTGAGAGATTTTGAGTGTTTTGTTCCCATTTCGTTAGCTGTTCCGCTTTGATTTATTCTAGCATAAGGAATTTTTAAACTCATATCTTCCAGGAAATGGGGATATCTTTATAGAAAATTTTCTAATAAGGTCTACTTGAGGGCAAGTAGAGTTCAAGTGGGGATATATTTGATAACATCAAATAGTCCTGAATTTTAAGTGTCAATTTCCTCCGATAATGCTCGTATTTTATATCATTTATATGGATTTACACTTGTATTCCTTTATATTTCACTTTCAGGTAAATTAAGAGCATTGGAGCTTACGAGATGCAGATTTGGAGATTTTCTTAAAGATTTATGATAGTATGCAAATTGTGAAGAAGCTACGGCGTAACTACCTCTCTCTCATTACGCCGTAGCTAGTGCGTTGACTCAGAAGACCAACTTAAAGGCGATTACGGCGTAACTCCCAACTAAGGTTACACTGTAATCAATTAGATCAAGAAATGTTTTGCGCCTCCATCAGCTACGCCGTAATTCCCCACGAGGATTACGGCGCAATCATATAAAAGTAACCTATATTGAAGATACGGCGTAACCTTTCCCAAGTGTTACGTCGTAACCTGCTTAACGAGAAGCATCATTTGAAGATTTATTGAAGTTACGGCATAACTCTCAACTCAAGTTACGCTGTAACTAGATCGTGACTATAAATACCAGCCCTAATTTATGCATTTCACATCATCCACTCACAACCAAAAAGCAGAGAACGTGAAGAGGGTTCAAAAGGCAGATCTTTCGGAGCATACGGAGCCATCTCCAAGGGAGAAATCACTCCCTAACGATAAGAATTAGCGATTATTTTATCTTTTTCTTTTGATTCATGTATTTCATTATGTTAAACATTGAATCTTTTGTTTCGTTTAATATGATTGGCTAAGCACCTTTGCTGCTAGCCTAGTTATGATTCCTTGAAATGTTTTGTTTATGTTTTCATACTTCCGTATAATTGTCTCTAGTGTATGCATGCATAGTTCGTTGGTAGCTACCCTAGCTTTGGTAGTTTTGAATGGCGGTCGTTTCTAGTTGCTTAGGAGAATTGACCAACTGACCCTGTAGTTAGGTAGAGTTTGGGGAGGGTAAAAATTGCCCAACTGACGACCCTTCCTCGCTTGTGCGAATTGACCAAATGATCACCGGCCGTTTGGATGAACTTAAGAAGTTAGGGATGAGTGTCTAAGATGCTAGCGCCCGGGCACTCATTGTTATGAATCTTGCATGTAGGGTACTTAATGACTTGGCTTAGGGGGCTAAAAACAACTCAACTTTCAAGGGTAGAATCTTGATCTCGGGTGGAAGCCTTTGCCGATAGGTTAGGACGAACTGACCAAATGTTGTCCTAGCGACTTAAACCCCCACTTGAATCAATTGGAAGTAGTAAAACGTGAACATTACATGATAGGATGAGTAATTAGGTCAGCACACTTTACCTCTATTGATCACATCTCTATTTACTTTTCGCATTTATTTCTTGTTATTAGTTTAATAATCATTTCAATCCTAAAATCAGTTAAAAACCAGTGACACCTAGACTTAATTAGAATCCGCTCATATAGCTCTTGGGACGACCTCGGTTTTACCGATTACTACACTACACACGACCGGGTACACTGCCCGTGAGTGCATAAGGTGGAACACAAGTAAACGAGACTTTAAAAATATTAAAACCTGGTCAGAAAACCTGCATCAATAAGACGTGTGATACACATGATAAGGTGTAAAAATTGAAAAATAAACAAACAAATAGTATTAGTCCATAATAAAGTCGTCACCGCCTACCGTCCATCCCCAATTCAAACATCAAAAATCAGAAATTAGATCATCAAATAACAAGTTAGTGTGCCACAAGTAGTATTCATATGATGGTGATAAAGCACACTAACTTGACATTCCAAAAGCTAGTTGGTATAATGTAGTCACCAACTCATATCATCAATAAATATGTACGAGGTAGTGCCTCGTGTTTACTTGAATAAGTTCAACATAAATCTCATGGTTTAGTGTTTATATTGTCCATCATTGAGGTTGACACTAATCCAACTTTCAACAACTTTAAACTACAATAAGCACACGCTATATTTGAATTCACCACTACTTTAGATAGAAGTAACACTATTGTATATTTCAATTCATAGCTAGGTTATAAAGTATAGCATAAAAAACATTTGTACTGACATTGATATGACAATTGAATGAAAATGTGGTGTTAGCTTAAATTTTTACACAAAATATGACATGCTTTAAACAATTCAATTTTTAAGTACTGCCATTGATATGGCAACTCACTGACAATATCGTGTTAGCTTAAAACTTTATAAGAAATATGACATGATTAGACAGATCATTTGCTTTATACTGACATTGATATGACTACTCAATGACAATCACATGTTAGCATTAAATTTTCCACGAAATATGACATGATTTTGATAATTCATTTGCTATTTTCAAGTGTCATAATACCACAAAATATGACATGCTGAAAACAAGAAACAATATGTTAGAGACAAAAACTAAGATGCTGGAGGCATTACAGAAATTGAAAAAGAATTCTGAGGATGACGCATGTCAGTAGAGTGCAATACTAAATGAGCTTTTAGATGACATGAATAATCTCCGTATGGAGTAGGTGTTGTTGTTTTCTAATGTGTTAGTAGTAGTAGTAATATTAGAAGTTATTGTTGTACATTGATGTGTTAATGTTTAATGTGTTATTGTTGTTTAATTTTATTTATTTTAATAAAATAAAAACACCAGTTTATGCTACACTCCGAACACATTTAAAAAAAATCAAATTAACAAATTAACCCCTTAACTAATATTTTATTCCATAATTTTCAAACAAACTAAATTTGTTTCATTAAAATAAAAATACAATACGAAACTAAAATACAATACAAAAAAAAAACATAACAAATTACGATACGATACGAAATTTAAAACACAAATGACAATATTATACGAAAACACAAATCATCCAACGATTCTCATCAAGCTTTTATATTGCTCGGTAATAGTTGATGAGATCTTGCTTCTCATTTACGGTTCTCGTCACTTCTTCCCTAATGGCCTTCATGGCATTTGAGATAGGCATATCTGATTCCTCGGTTATTAGTAGAGTTTCTAGACAAAAGCTATCAATTGGCTGGTCGAGAGGCAGCGAATGCATCCTGGTTACCTCTTCACCATGGCTACGCATTTGGAGCATATAACGAGTCATGTCAGCCAAAAAATTGTTAACCAACTGGAGCTCCGTTTCTTGTTCGATCCGTAGTCGCCTAAGGATAGCATTTTGAACCTCGTTTGGTTCGTTAGCCATAGTGTTTGTGTGAGAATGAATGATAGTATTTCGGATTAAGTGTGAAAGTTTAGGTAAAATATGGTGTTATATTTAAAGGTTGGAGGTGAGGGGAGGTCTTTTTTTTTTAGTTTAAACCAGCGGAGGGTGGGGGGATTTGAAATTTCAGGAACTTAATTTATAGAACTTAGTTTGTGATTCAAGTGACTAGCTTTGAGACACGATATCCCATTCATATTAACTCCATTTTTGACATTATTTAGTTGGTTGCGAAGACCTTGTCAAGAAGAAATCAAATCACCTAACCAACAGTAATATTTCTACATATTATATGTTAAATCGAGGCCAAAGATTGCAAATAATCATTTTTATTCTTCTTTTTAGAATTCTTTAGAAGTATTGTAAATTAAATGTAGCACGGTTTGCTAGGCCACTATGAGGTCTTTAGGTCGTCGTGTGGATTTGGTATCCGTGTACGCGAGCACGTGAGTGGCACTGATAGTATTTTCTTACTTTTGATCTGGGCCATACACGCGTAGATTGGGTACATCAAATTTTATAGTACGCGAGCACCATCTCTAATTTGGAAAGGGATTCCCTATCCTAGAACCCCATGAAATACTTGCCAGGCACCCCATAGGCCTTGGGCACCCCATCCGTATGGCGCAGACTTGTACCCTTTTTTTTTATTTAATTGTGTAGTGTTTATTTGTGTGGTATATTTTATTTGTGTATTGTTTTTATATGTATAGTGTTTTTATTTGTGTAGTGTTTTTATATGTAGAGTATTTATTTGTGTAGTTTTTCCATTTAATTAAACAATAACAATAAAACATTAAACATTAAAACATTAAACAAGTACAACAACAAATGCTACTACTACTACAACGAAATCTACTCCACATGAATATTATTAATATCATCTATAAGTTCATAGAGTATTCCACTCTACTGACATGCGTGATCAACTGGATTTCTTGCTAATTCCAGTGATGCCTCCAATATCTTTATTCTTGCCTTCAACAAATTGTTTTGAGCCAATAGCATGTTGATCGTGTTATCTTTAGTGTCGCAGTTTGAGCACTGCGTTGAAGGAGAGCCTTGACCAAAGTACTTTTGTTGAAATACATCCTTTCACATAAAGTATCGACACCCATAGTCTTCAGTCTCTGGCTGTTACATGGTGAAACAATTATAAGAAATGTATTCTTAACAAACAATTTATTGATATATTTACGTAATTAAGCAAACATTTAATTATTTACCTTTGATAAAGGACATGCATAATACTTCTGACTACAACTATTGGGCTTTTGGGATGTTCTTTCAATTATAAGTCCCCGTCGACAACGACACAAGAAAGGATTTTCTTGTTGCATCTTGCCAAAAGAATTTGTATAATTATTTACAACATAAATCAGTAATATCATGGTTCACAAAATTAGACACACATAAATAACCAATCTTGTTATAGATTAATAGTTGATACATGGTTTTTTTTAAAACTTGAGAGTTTTGGCATGGCAAAACTGATGATTTTTTTAAAAAAAGGCAATGGTGATTTTTTAAAAAAAAAAAAACTTAAGAGTTTTGGCATGGCAAAACTAATGGACGGTAAAGTGAGTTTCTACCTCACTTTGCAACATTCAAATTTGCAGCCAACATGAGCTAAAAAGCTAATAATCTGAGCATATTTGATAAGTTGTTTACCTCTTGTGTGTCAAATGGTGAATTAGACATGGTTGTTTCTTGTGGTGCTGTTGCTTGTTCTGGTGGACTGTGACACTTGTGGTCCTGTTGCTTTCTTGCTAGTTGTTGCTTGTTGTGGTGGACTGTGACACTTGTGGTCCTGTTGCTTTCTTGCTAGTTGTTGCTTGTTGTGGTTGGTGGAATTTGTTAGTTGTGTTGTTGCTTTCTTGCTAGTTGATGGGTGGTGTTGTTGCTTTCTTGTGGCATTATAAGGCTGAAATGCTGCACTTGTTTACTTTCTTGCGAACTTTTGCAGAAATGGAATCTTACTTACCACTTGCACAATGAAAACGTGTTTGTGCTTAGTTAGACTTGTGCAGTTTTGAGACCTGTTGTGACTTGTGCAGTTTTGAGACATGTTGTGCTTGGCTTGGTTAGACTGAGTGCAGTTTTGATACCTGTTGGTGCTTGGCTAGTAGAAAATGGGGTGCTTGGTTAGACTGATGTTGTGAAACTTGTGCACTTGTGCAGTTTTGAGACCTGTTGTGCTTGGCTATTAGAAAATGGGGTGCTTGGCTAGTAGACCTGTTTTGAGACCTTTGGGACCTGTTGTGACTTGTGAGGCGATGATGATAACCGAAACCGAATGGACGGTAAAGTGAGATTTTTATCTCACTTTGTAACCTTCGAATTTGAGCCATTTTCAAAAAAAAAATCGAGGTGATGATGATTTTTTAGCCTTAAAATTTTGGCGATGATGATAACCGAAACCGAATGGACGGTAAAGTGAGATAAAATCTCACTTTGCAACCTTCGAATCTGAGCCTCAAAAATTTTCCGACTACATTTTTTTCTAAAAAGTTATAAACTGTATAAAAAACTTGTAAAAAAAGTTGTAAAACTAAAAAAAACTTGTAAAAAACTAAAAAGTTGTAAAACAAAAATAAAAAACTTGTAAAAAACTTTAAAAAACTCGTAACCATGTCTAGTCCATATCTAGTCCACCACAGCTAACAAAGCACCCCAAAACTTCAACTTTTTTCTATTTTGGCACGGAAATCGAGAAAAAAATTCCCACCCAATGATTGGGTAAGTACAAACACCCTATATTTTCTACTTGCCAAGCACTTCATAGCCTTTGGGATACCTCAATAGCATGACCTTTTGGAAAAGTCAGTAATTTTTGCCCTCTGTAAACAACACCTTCGTGTATATATAGCTTTAATCAATTAACCCCTTATTTTAACCAATTTGACTCACCATTCAGCAGCCCTTGTGGACGTACATGTCTCATTTCTGCAATTAAACATCAACAAATTACTAACGTTTATCGAACAAGGAAATTAATACAATTAAAAGGGAGAATTGCATATATATCCTTTCAAAGCTACATAATTGCATATATATCCATCAAAAACTTATAATTGCATATATATCCTTCTAAAGCCTTAAAATTATCATATTTATACAAATGATTATTTTAGATATATTTAACTGAAAAAAAAAGTCTAATAATTATAATTGATATATAAAATGACGATTATATTCTTATTATTTTTATTTTTTTTACAATAACAAAATATCCTTTATTGGTTTGAATTTTATTATGTCATTTGATTTATATATATATGAGTTTATGTTTAGATGGAACGATTGATGGTATTATTGATATTCTTATTCAAGATCCGTCAATACTGAATATGGTTGAGTCGTCAAATATGGTTGCTCTTTCTTTTCTTTAAATATGGTTAAAGAATATTTTGTAATTTAAAAAAAAAAATTAAAAGAATAAGGGTATAATCGTCATTTTATATATCAATTATAATTATTAGATATATTTTTAAATTTAATATATTTAAAATAATCATTTGAATATATATGATAATTTTAAGGCTTTTAAATAATATATATGCAATTATAAGTTTTGATCGGATATATATCTAACTTAAAAAAGCAAAGATAGGAATAATTAAGATCATCCCGTATCCTAAGATTTGCAACCCACTGTACTATACCACTATCAGATATTGTTCGTTAGTTTATGGCCGGCTTTGCACGACTTACGGTCTACATGTGTTTGTGAATACTAATAAACTACCGTTGCCCCTATAATGTCGTTTAATATTCTAATTGTAGCATACGTTTAAAAAGGGTTGTTGGTACCCTTTGGCCCAAAACAAGAGTTAGAGGGGACAGGTAGTTATGTCTTAAGAACTCTTCAAAATATCACCAACAACATTAATTTAATTACGAAAAATATTCCAATGCCATCTTACCTTCCACGTATGGATACATAACTAGTTTTCTCCAAGTAAAGTATGTGGAAACTAGTATGTGATCCCTTTTTGAACAATGTCGAAGCGTTGAGACATAATTACAACTCTCCAAAAAAGTCTTAGTAGATGCTACATTATTACACAATTTGTTATTGTAATTGGTTTGTTCCATAACATTTCGAGAAGGAATAGCTTCTATTTCATCTTTGATCGATTTTGTATTGTGTCGGGTTTTTTTCTTCTCCTTCTTTGTGTTTCTCTCCCTGTTCTTTTTATTTCCTTGCCTCTTCTACGGTTTTTATCCCTTTTATATGGAATTCTCTTCTCTCAAAGAATATATCATAGTTGATATCAGAACAAGTAAAAATAACTATGAATATAGTCTTTGTGTGTGCGCAGTGGCGGAACTTGACCATTTATTTTGGAAGACCGAATTTATTTTGGGGGGGCCGAATCGAAGATTTGTTTGTAACATCAACTAAATTACCAACAAGACTTATAATATTTGCACTAGGTGCCGTAAATTTTTGATGAACCAAGACCACCCCCGCAAGAATCATTTGGTTTTAGGCATCCTTATTGCTGACACACCAATAAGTATTCATACACCTAGTAAGATTGTCATTGACTGACACCCAAGTTATTCTCATTACACATAAAAATGTGGGATAAAGATCGTTATCGCTACCAACTAAGCTCTTGTGACACGAAAAAGGGGTGGGTTGGATTTTAACATTAATTTTAGTGAAAAAATGTTAGGAATCATTCTAACACGAAAATGTGACAACATATTCGGTATTACAATAGTTTTATTATAAGGCACAAACACATAGACTGAAACCTTCATTTATGTAAAGCTATGTGTTTGGTGTCCTATATAAGCCCTCCTAGACATCACTAGGAGGGTAATGCTTAGTGTGTAAATTATCATTCTCATTATTCAATAATACACCTAGTTATCCAATCTCTCTCTACTTTCTCTCTCTAAAAATTGATATCATTTACTTTCATATTACTCGACCTCCCGAATCACATAATCAACTAATAAATACGATCCAACAATTAGCATTAGAGCTAGGTTATTATCAGTGGTTGATTTGTGTTCCAATCTTGTCAAGATCGTCCTATTTTAAAACTGTTATTACAATTTTTTTATTGTCTTATATATTATTTGTTTTAACAGTTTTAAGTGATCAAATCTGGTGTTATTCGTGGTCAAAACAGTCAAAATGGTGATATTTTTAATCTGGGTTTTTTATGGGTTTTTCTGGAAAAACTTTGAAGATTTGCGAGTAAGCATATTTTTCTTTGAAGATTTGCGAGTTAAATATTTTTTTCTTTGAAGAATTGCGAGTTAGCATATTTTTCTTTAAAAATTTGCGAGTTAGCATATTTTTATTTGAATACTTGCGAGTTAGAGAACATGTGCAAATTTTTTGCGAGTTAGAACATGGATATGAATTTTTTGCGAGTTAGACTTTCAGTTTCCGAGTTAGGAACGTCTAATTTTTTCTAAGACTAAGGTGGCTTAATACTTGCGAGTAAGAGTCAGACCATGTTCCTTTCGAGTTAGACCGAGGTGTCTAAATACTTGCGAGTTAGACTGAGGTGTTTAATAATCTTCCGACTAAGGAACGGTTTGACTCATTATAACCTCAGATCAAATCATCATCAGTCCGGGTTAAACCAATTGACCTCATATCTATTCAACCGTCATTGGCCAAAAAAAGTTAAAACGAATAAGAAAAGAAGAGGAAGAGAAGCAGACAGATAACCAAAACAATCAAGCTCATCATAAGAGATCAACAACAACAACAACAACAACATGACCTCAGATCTGTTTGATCATCCTTGGTCCTTTATCAAAGTCGGAAAAAAAATGAATGAACACGAAGAAAGAACAACAGATCTATAACCGAACAATATTCAACTACAACATCGTCCACCATCACGTCATATAACCAACATCAACAATCTCACTTTCACTTCCCATCTTTCAAAGAACTGAAAAACAAAAATAAATGAAACAAAAGAAGAAAAGAAACAAGAGAGGATCTCAGTTTATCTCGTTTTGTGATCTTAGATTCGTTCAAACAATAAAATCACAAGAGATTCATCATCACCGATCCGTGTTAGAATCAAAACTTCTTATCAATATCTGAACCGCTTAAAAGAAAGAACAAAACCATTAGGTTTCATTCTCCTTTTGTGTTCGGTCACTTACAAAATGAAAACAACAAATCACTTACCCGAGACCATGTTAATATGATCTTTAAGCGAACATAAGCAGAAAGACAAAAAGGATTGCATAGGTTTTGTTATTCGTGGCTTAACGAGATCAAGAAATGAATGATTCTTGTGTTGGTTTGGTTGTTTGTCGCTGAGTTTGTGTGTAAACAAATGAGAGAGAATAAGATGAAGGGGGTGGAGTGTGTTTGTGATGTTTAGGGTTATCATATGTTCTACAATTAGGGTTAACTACTTTATAACATGTTTGTATTGGGGATGTGATTGGACCGAGTTTTAGCAACGTTGGATCAGGCTTGGGTATGGACCAGTATATGGATGGGCTGGAACGGGTCTGTTGTTATTGTTATATGGGCCTGAATTTATTAAACATTGGGTTGAGTTGTGGTTACTCTTAAAATGATGGGCTGAAATATTTATAACCGAAAATTTGTATTACTTATGTGGTTTTAAGCTAAAATTTCATAATAATTTTTTTTTGGTATATGTTAGTGGTTTAATACTTGAGGTTCGTAACGACTAAGTGACTAATTTTCATGGGGATACATTCTTTTTACAAGATCGGGAAATACCATTATCAAAGTTCATTTAAACCGTCAAAAGGCCTAGTTTTTTGGGGCATTTAACCGCAAGATGTGACTACGGCGTTAATTCGTTATTACTTATTTGAGGTTGAAGTGGAATTTCACGGGTGCGTGTACTTAGTATCTTAAAGATATCGGGGTTGGTTGGATGCATGATTCTACGAGATCCTTGTTCAAGCTTTTAACCGTTACGAATGACAAAGACTTGAGTTGTCTAGTTATACCTGATGTAAGGAGTTACGTTGTTGTGCTCACAGCGTATAGCTATCACTTTAAAGGAGTTACGTTGTAGTGCTCAAGTGTCACAAAAAGCTGTGGATAATTCGAGAGAAGTTCATATACAATTAAGGATGGATGGATGAGTATATGATTCTACCTTTATTGAAATTCTCAGTATTGGTTCTTCGTCAGACATTAGTGCAAGCTTAAGTCACAAGTTCGGGTTACTTTACTTCAGTCTCAAGTTCGTCATATTGGGTTTTCTCCATCAGTAGTCACTACAAAGAGCCGTCAAAATAATAATGGGGTCGGTAAAGAGTTTGTTGAGAGGCGTATAAAAGAGTAGAGAAATTTTATCAGCAGTTGATTCTCACGGGATATTTCATGCTCAACAGAGAATTATGGTACTTCACACTTATTCGATTAAATGGATATACGGGGTTACGCTGCCTCCATTTCCATCGTAAACATAGTGTGTATGCTTCCGATTCCGCGAAGACATCGTGGGGGAAGAGAGTGGATATGCTTTGTACTTTTTTCTATTTCTTTGCGAAGACACTCTTTTTCCATAAGTATCTACAATTAGGGGGAAGAAATGTGCACATTGGGGACACACAACATGTTCTTGTGATCGAGCTTTAAATGTTATGACTGTCGGAGATACGTCCGCAGACATGATCAATGGTATTGTTTTGTGACTTTGGTGTTATCGTTTCAACTTTCCCGGGGCTTTTTTGTGTGAAGTAGCCTACTTATGTGAGAAAATCTTGCTGGTATCTTGCATGTTACCCCCGAACGGAGTTTCTGCATTAAGCACAATTGTAATTAAGTGACTAGTCAGATTTGCTTGGTGTGGTCTACGGTGTTATCTACAAATTCCGCTGCGTACTTACAACTTCAAAAGTTAGAAGACAAGTTAACTACATCAAAGTTTCGAATCTGCTGAAGACGGTTGTCAGTTTTTGGGGAAGCTGATTCAGAAACTTCGCCAAAAAGAAGTGTATGGAGAAGCTGCTAAAGACATGCATTATGAATTGGGGGAAGTTAATACAATTCATACGTATTACATCATTTTCCTACAAGTGAAGAAAAAGTTCTCAAGCCGAGGTACAAGATGAAGACAAAGAGCGTCAACTGCAGATATCCTCAGCATTTGAAGAGCACATGAAGACTTTTCTTTATTTGTATTTGTACTTGTAGAAAATGCTGTAAGTAATCCAATATGTTGCGACATTGGGGGAAGATTGTTAGGAATCATCTTAACATGAAAATGTGACAACATATTCAGTATCACAATAGTTTTATTGTAAGGCACAAACATATGGACGAAAACCGTCATTTATGTAAAGTCATTTGTTTTGTGTCCTATATAAGCCCTCCTAGACTTCACTAGGAGGGTGATGCTTAGTGTGTAAACCTTATCATTTTCATTATTCAATAATACACCTAGTTATCCAATCTCTCTCTACTTTCTCTCTCTAACAATGGATATCATTTACTTTCATATTACCCGACCTCCCGAATCACATAATCAACTAATAAATACGATCAAACAAAAAATATATTTTTTAACATGTGACAATAAATAGAGCTAACCCTAATTTTTGAAAATATCTATGTAAGAAGTAGGACTTCTGCTACAATTTTAAAGTTAGTCACTATAGAACTGTCACTCTTATCTTATTTTGGTTGTATTATCTTTAATTTTTAGAAGGTGTTTTTGATTTTTGAAACGCTTGGATTTTAAAAGATCAAATAAGCTAGCAAAGTCCTTACATCATTTACAATGATAAGACGACTGGGGGAAAAACAAAAAAACAAATATTTGTGAGAAGCGTAAAAATGATTTTCAAAAAAAAAAGTTCTAAACAAATTCGTAAAAAAAATACCACAAATTAGGGGACTTGGTATATAAAAAATGTGTTAAAGAAGTTTTTATAAAAATGTGTAGTTTTTATGCAAAAAGAAAATAAAAAAAAATGTTTTTGCATTAAAAATTTTTATATCAACGTTTTGTGCATCCAACTTCTTTGTATTATATGTATCAAAATTTTATTTTGTAGCAAAATATAACAAGCTTAAAATTGTGTGCATAAAAAAAGTTTTGTACACTAAACTTTTATTTTTTATGCATTAAAAAAACACATAAAACAGCCCAAAAAAATTGCTTTTTTATACACTAACACGGTCTATCTTGAGAAAAAACCTCGAAATGTTTTGAGAAGTTTTTGTTTTTTTTCAAGTCTTTGGGCGTGTTTGGCAGGAGCTTTTTAGGGAGTTGTTAGCTTTTTGTTACAAAAATAATCTCTTTTAAATAAGTAGCTTCGTTTTGGTACATTAACTTCAAGCTTTTATTTCAAACAAATAGCTCCTAAATAAAAAGCTGATTCATGAAGCTTTTTAAACATCTTAGAGCTATTAAAACTTTAAATTACTGATATACCCTCCAAACATTTGTTTAAAATTATAAATATGTCCTTTTATGTCATTTTACATCTTATAATTACATTTAACGGCTAATTTACCAAACACTTTTATATGAAAAAAAGATACAGCTTGTAGCTCATATTAACAGCTTTACAGTTTACAACTTACAGTTAATAGCTTACAGCATACAGCTTACAGTTTATCTTTTTATTTGATATCTTCTCATGATAAGATTTTCATGTGTTTATAAATTTGGCATGTCATGCCAAAATCACTCATTTATAGACCCTTAATTTTATAAACCTATATCTACTACGTGTGCATAAACTTGTTGTAACTCCCCGTGAACGACACGACTTAAAATCATTGAAATTTAAACTTTTACGCGGAAACGATTTGACTTAAAACTGACCTGCTGTTACTAATCGTTGAACTGATAAAATTCTGTAACAAACAAACCCTTGAAATTATTTTTACATGAAACTAGACTCAATTACCTTCGAAATGACGGGTGGCACGACCCTTGACGACTTACGGTTAAAAAGATATGATTTTTCAAAAATTGACTTTGACTAGTTCTCCAAATTAGTTCTCCAAGTAGTTCTCCAAAATAGTTCTCCATTAGTTCTCCAATAGTTCTCCAACTATTTTAACCACTTTACAAACCCTTAACCATATACATTGTTTTCACAAACATTCTTGACCCGTTTGACCCAAAATGGGTTAAAATAGACCTTGTCCCAAACACCCCTTTTTCTGCATATCCCTTTTATATACTTTTGACCCATTTTCTGGAAAACGACTTCTATAACATGACATAACACCAAAACTTCCAGAAATCATTAGGTCATTATAAATATCAAATATATGCATAAACTTGGCCATAATGACCCACGGAAACGTGCTTTACAAAGTGACGGGTGTTATGCCAAACACCCGTTTTGACCCGTTTGCATACACCACTTAAACATAACTCTTTAACATGCTTTAAAACCTGTAAAATGACTCTTAAAACATTTCAAAGACTTGACACTATAAACATTAAACCTTTTATGACTCTTGGGGGACAACCTTGTCATGAGCTCGGTACCTACCTAAGCTTTACCTTCTTATCAATCTTCTAAACTTTCGCATAATCCAACCTTAACGCTTAGTTCCAAGCATTTCCTTTCCTTCACATTTAAACCTACAAAACATTAACATCTTAAACCGTAAGCACAAGGCTTAGTAAGTAAAGTGTTCATAACATGTCATCATATACATTCATACATTATACATCATAACTCATTTCAAATCATTAAACATTAACACGTACTTTGGTTCACTTAAGTAAAACATTTCCTATGGTTCAACATCAACATACCTTAGCCTAATACACCTTGCCTAACCTTCATGACTAGTTAAGTCAAACTAGTCTCAACCACACTTTATATAAACATATATTCAATTACCCCATTCCTTAGCATAACAAAATCACATAACATATAATGTGTAGAATCATATAACAACATATAATGACCGGTTTACTTACCTTAATTCCAAGATAGTGATATCAATTAGAATCATCATCATCAATGCCATCATTAGCCTCTTCTTCACATCCTAGGTCAATTATCATAACACTTAATAATCATAATTAAATAATTATTAAAATGGTTTATATAACCATATCCCATTTCTTACACACCTCTAATCATCATATAATCATATCTTGATTATGTGATGATCAATCCATAAATTACTAACTTAATAAAACTTAACCCATCATCATCATAACATCTTTAATTAGCTTAAAAACATCATTTACCCAATTTCCCCAAATAGGTATATGAACCCTAATTTAGAATTCATCAATTAGCTTAGGGTAAAGGATTACTTACTTGTAAGGATGATTAACACTAACTTATTTCTTGGTTTGGAGCATTAATCCTTCATCAATTTGACCATTGGATAATCTTGTTCTTTTCCCTCCTTTTTCACTTCACGACACACACATACACACCTAAATTATTATGAAAATCTAATGATACAATGAGAAGGATTCCAGACATATGTAGGTGGTATGTGTAACATATTGGATTTCACAATCACATTATAACATAATAATATTAGGCGTATGGTTTAAGAGTTTAGAGAGAGAAAGTAGAAGGTGGGAGCCTTTCTAGAGAGAGAAAGTAAACAAAGAAAGAAAGATTAGATTGAGTGAAAGGTCCAACCCTCTACCTTGGGAGGTAGAGGGTATTTATAGTTTTACATAATACGCCCTCTGTCGGGTTGTGGATCAGGCATACAGTGGGTAAAGACCCGCCCGTCCTCCACGGTGTTGCTTTAACTAACTAACTAACTAATAAATAATATAATGTCTACGAGCTAACTTATGCTAGATTATATTTGGGGTGACCAACTCTTCACTATGGAATTTCCAATTCCTAACAATCTCCCTCTAAGGGAGGTCACCCCATGATTTACATTTCGAATCCTAGCATTCTATTTTTGACTTTTGTTCTTGAGCTCGTAGACTTGAATTCTTCAACATCTGCATCTTTGTGCTTTAGAAGTGACTCTTCATAGTCCGAGTGCTTAGTACTTTTAGTGGAGGTCTTTGAACTGATCCACATCTTTGATGATCTTCGAGCTTTCTTTGAGATCATCAGCCACAACAAATCTCTGGATCACCCTTTATTGTGTTGCCATCATGTGAAGTTGTGACTTTCAGACCGACATGCTCACACTTTCTGGATCATGACATCTTTTCATCAGAGTAGCGGAAGCTTTTACTGGTTCAAGATATTTGCAGCAGCGTAGCAGAAGCATAGTATAAAAATATCTGAGCCAGGTTCTGTAGATATGCACAAGTCATGATTTCTTCAATTAAGTGTGGATGCTGTGAGCATGCGGCTTTGGATTGAATCCTCAATTTTGATCAGCTGCAACCGTCCAAATGTACCTGCAAACAACAGTTAGCAATAAAACACACGAAAGTATCTTTGATCACTTTCGTTGAATTGAGGTACACGGCCCACGGTTCCCCATTGATCAGTACAAGTACTGCCTGTGATCAGGTAGAGTTCCAAAAAAGCTCCTTGACAGGGTTTCGCAGCTGTTCTCAAACCGGAACGTCTCAAAGAAGACAACACGGAGTGAGTGAACCAGCGAATTGAGATTCACTGATTGATGAAAAATTGATTTGAAGAAAGAGTTTTGCAATACGACGAAGGTTTTATGAGAAAGATCAATTTTCAATCAAAATACCTTTTTATATTTGAAAAGAGTACACATTCGATGTGCTAGAGAAAAGAAGAGATTTGCACATCGAACGGTTTTTCCAAAAGTATTTTGTCAATCAGAGATACTTTTTGTGTTTGAAATATGAATACACATTCGACGTGCTAGAGAAAAGAAGGTTTGCACATCGAACGGTTTTTCCAAAATTATTCGTCAATTCATTTCCTGGACCAAGGTTGATTCACGAATGAATCGCCCCATTGTTTCTATCCAGTTGTCACAAGCTTGATCTTTTGCAAGATTTCACATGTCACCCACCAAGAGCTTGTTTGATGTTGGCTCTAGAAGGATTTCCATCTTCATCGTGAATACTTTTACATATCACTCGGATGTTCTGGCAAAACCACAAGGATAATGCGTAGGACTCTTAAATATATTCTCACTTTCCACATTGTGTGAAACAGCAAGTCTTCAAGAATAGTGTCCTAATGAGATATTGTGGATGATCTCTGGCTCTAGACTCAATTGTGCACATTTGGTTCTTATGCCGGAGACTAGGGAGAGGGTCTCCTACTTCAATATCAACAATCTCTAAGAGAAAGTCGATAGATAATGTCGGTTCCCCGTGAGAATGAAACAAGCCCTTTTAAGAGGAACTTGAGTAGCTTGGGAAGTTTAGTGCAATGCGTCACTGGGTCCAGGACGTCTTGTCTTCAATACCAGTGTTACCTTAGTAACCACCAGTAGCATATGTATTGAACCCGGTATCTGCCCTAAGGTTGAATTATTGGAGGGTTGTTTCTTTTCACCCTTTTCTCATTTCATTTCTTTTTCATTCTTCAACCCCTTCAGTGCTTACCGAGACTTCATAACTAGAACCTTGTTGGGTTTATTCCAGTACTAGCTCTGTCTTAGTCCGCACTCTTCCCATATCTCACTTTTCTCCTTTTTTCATCATACCTAAGGACTTCTACACTATCTAGTGGATTGTCCCTGGGTAGATCCCTCCGGTTCTGGCGGATCGTGGGAACTAATACCTAACCACACCATCCTTATAACTCCATACATAAAGTAAAATGGTCGGTCTTTTGGTACAGTTCATTCTTCCTTAAAACCAATTGAAAAATCATTTGGAAAATCAATCAAGGTACTTGTGATATAAAATCAAAGCATTTTTTACCTTAATTGTTTTGATCATTTTAGAAATGCTCCCCCTCAACATGTGCATATGATATTGAAATTGTTTGGAACATGGAGGCAAGAGTTCTTTGAAATAATTTCTTGATCATAATTTCCTTAGAAAAAGCCATTTGAATTACTTTGGTAAATTCTCCCCCTCAATATGTGCATAGGATATTTGAAATCATTTTATCACATAGAGGCAAGAGGCCATCTGAAGTACATCTACGATCACAAAATCCATTAAGAAACCATTTAGAAAATCAATCAAGGTACGTATGTTGAAACATATAAATCTTTGTACCTTGAAAGTTTATTTTCTTTAGAAATGCTCCCCCTCAATATGTGCTTCGAGATTCGAAAGCGTTTAGCACATATGAGAGAGCAGCCTGCACAATTGAGTCAAAACAATCACCTTTTATCAAATTTCATTATTAAATCACAAATTCTCCCCCGATCAAACATATCAAACCCTTTGAGATTTTGGATCCCAAGTGATTTAACAAGGTTTAGAAAACATGGGAGAAAATGTGCCTGATTTAAAAGCTCTTCTGGTTTTTGGATAAATGCTCCCTCTCAACATGTGCATTGTATATTTGAAATCGTTTGGCACATGGAGGCAGGAGTGCCTTTAAAGGACTAAAACCAATTCCATTAAAACAGACAAGAGATTTAAATCACGATCTCTCCCCCGATCAAAAATTTCAAACCAATTGAGATTTGTGATCCCAGTTGATTTAAATTATTTAGAAAATTTTAGGGAAAGACGTGGCAAGATTTGATTTTGAAAAATGAAAGATAAGGAACAGATTTAGACATTAAAGATTGTTAGTGTCAGGTATGATAGTTTTTAAGAGATCTTTAAGTAAAATAAAACAATTTCACAATCAAACAAGAACAGAAAAAATTTCATTTTGTAAGATCTTGATTCTAAAGAAAAAATCATACCATGACATAACATTAAATCTTTAGATCACCACTTATTTTGTACAAACGGACTTTTATGAAGAAATATTGTTAGAAAATAATTTATTTTAAATCACTCTCCCCCTCAATCGATGACCGTAGTCGATGATTGAGTGACTTATGTTTTCTGATAAAATGAAGTCCGGTGATTTTCAAAATTTAGTCCAATTTATTTTCATAAACAATATTTTTCCATTTTCAAAACAATTTTAATCAAATTTTTCAAAATTGTTTAAAAATGGTATCCTGCACAAAGATACGTTAGGTGGTTGAGAAGCTTCTGTTGATGCTGTAGGGCAGGAAGAAAACCGTCTGCAGATGCAGTGAGACTTCTTACGTTGCATTTTAATGCCAACTGAGGTCAAATTAAGCTCCGTTTCTTCAATCACTTAGAAGAAAACCATCTGCTGATGCAGTGAGACCCCTTACGTTGCATTATGCCAACTCTCCATAGAAGTCCAATTAAGCTCCGTTTCTTCAATTTTCAACCCAAGATATAGTTACCCTTTCCTTTCGGAATCCAATCATCTTCAATTGTGGGATCCGGATCGGGAACATTCTTATATACCAAAATACCTGCATACGTTAGTGAACACACATACCGATATATGGTGGTCGACATCACCCAAACAGCAATCGACTAATAAAAGTCAATTCAACATATCAATCAGATCATTCAAATATATGGAAATAATGTGTTTATCAAACTCTAATCATCTAATCCTAACAATCATATCCTAGGCACCTAGTCCTTCAACGTAGGTTAACATGATTTTTAATTAAGCATATAGGATAATTAAGAAAGCCTGTTAGATGGTGTAAATTTGAAAACATTCTCCCCCTCAATCAATGACTTATTTTCTGAAAAGTTTAAAAGCACAGAAGTCATTGATTGAGTTTTCAATTATTACGAAAAGCTCTGAATCTGATTGATTCTCAAGCAACTCATTTACCACCACTTTTTAAAAACAACAAATATTTTTCGGAAGAATTTTAGACGGAAAAACATTTGTGTAGGAACAGCAGTCCTTCGACATACTTTCCTCAAATAGTTTATAGGATAAGTGCACGAAATATTTTGAAAATAGGTTTAGCGCAACACTTTCCTTTCTTGAAGAGCGGGGTGCTATCGGAAATAATAGCAAGCCATTGTTTAAGCACGGGTTACAGTCTGAAGTAACTGCAAGACATCGTTTGTGACATGTTTAGAAAGAAATATTTACACCTCCTGCTCGAACTTCATCTAAAGTCCCGTGCCATTATTGAATGACATTTCTAAGACCGTAGATGTTATCGATACCAGAAGACATGTCTTGAGAAAACATATTTTTGGTATTTTTCAATTTTTTGATTTTTATGGGCTTTTGTTGATTTTATATTTTTCTATTTTCTTTTTGATGGTTTTATATTTTTGTATTTTGTTTTTGATAAATATTTACAGATAGAGTAATAGTTTAAGAAGATGATGATGGAAGATGTAATATGAGAGAATATTGTTTATTGATTGATTCATTCTGACAATCCCAAAACCGGGAATACATATAGGTCCCAAACCCTACAAAGACATGGGCTTGGGTACAAGTACATAAACATGGGCCTAATGTAAATACTAATGACAGTCTAACACTCCCCCGCAGTTTGAGCGGCGAAATCGCGAAAGCTCGAACTGGAGATTAAAGCTAATAAACAATAAACTAAAGCAAGTAAATACAACTAAACAAAGATAAGACAACGAAAGTTGGTTCTAAAACTTCAACCCCCAAAGAACCTTCCAAACAAACGGGGTGTGTTTTTCCATAGAAAAACATAAAGATCAAATTTTTTTTATTTATTTATTTATTTTATTTTTTAGAAGTGAGATAGATAGGGGGAATGGAGGTGAGGAGATGAGAAAGCAGAAGAAGACAGAGAAGACAGCAGGTGAGGAGGCAGTAGATTTTTTTTTTTTTTTTTTAAACAGTCGTCTCGGGAATTGATACCCTGGATTCGACACCAACAAAAGTCGTCTCGGGAATTGATACCCTGGATTCGACATAAAACAAAAGTCGTCTTGGGAATTGATACCCTGGATTCGACATAAAACAAAAATCGTCTTGGGAATTGATACCCTGGATTCGACATAAAACAAAAGTCGTCTTGGGAATCAATACCCTGGATTCGACATATAAATAACAATTATTTTTTTTTAATACTTTGTCGACAAAGGTTATTGGCTGCTTTACATATCACCACAAACACTACTAACCATCCACTTTTTCTCATAAGATTCCCTGTCTCTCTCTCTCCATCTAGATAGGAGATCTTGAAAAAAAAATCACAACTATGAACAAACTCCCGATCTAAGAACCTAAAGTGACCACGATGCACAAACAAGGTCTAGTTTCTTGCGTCGTAGATGGAAAGACACGGTGGTACGGTAGCGGTGGCGCGGTGGCAGTCGGATGTGATCGGAAAAATAGCAGCCGGTGGCGGCAGTGAGATATGGGAGACTGCTTTCATTTGCTATAACAGAGAAAAGATTGACAGAGTTTAAGGTTTGAAGGGAGCCCTCCGAACCTCCGGGGTGTAGCCGGCGGCCGGAGGCGGCGGAAGCAATGTTGTTTAAGGTTTTGAGGTAAGACCGATTAGGCTCTGAAACCATGTAAGATGTAATATGAGAGAATATTGTTTATTGATTGATTCATTCTGACAATCCCAAAACCGGGAATACATATAGGTCCCAAACCCTACAAAGACATGGGCTTGGGTACAAGTACATAAACATGGGCCTAATGTAAATACTAATGACAGTCTAACAGATGATACAAGTACCGAGATAGGGAAATCGTTCAGCACTTTGTAGAAGAAAGAAGTCAATATCTCTTAAACTTTCACCACCAAAGCATTCGAGGTTTCTAAGAAAATCATCTGAACATGAGCCTTCTCAATTTGAATCTTTGGTAGCTTCCCCCCAAACCGACAAACATCGAATAAAGACCATTTCCCTAAGAAGTGGAGTTGAAGACAAAGCAGTCTCATTGAATGAAGCTCAACACCTCGAAGAAGACGAAAACACTGAAGTAACAAGTTGAAACATGGATCATCGTTGCAGTTATCAAACCCGGAATAAATGATTAAGTTCGAGATCACATGAACTTGTTGTGCATCCCCGATGTACACATTACTCTTCGAGATTGAGCAGTTGTCTATCCAGGGGAACCATATATCAACATCTTCATTTTACCAAGTGCATTCCAGTTATCTTCCATATAACAGCCCATAATGAAGCAATAACCAGAAGTACTTTATCATAACCATATCGAAGATGTCGATAAGTAATATCATCTCACGCTCCAAATATTCTTCTCAAATTTCTTCCAACTGAACACTGAAGTAACACATACCAAAAGTCTCCAGAGACCACTTCCCCCAAATAGTTGGAATACACCAGAAGCCACGAGTTAAACACTAAGTTTCTCTGCGGTTATGACATTTGTCACCCCGGAATAACTTCAATATAGAAGAAGTATTTAGTTTAGCCCATGTACTCGTTGTGTGTTTAGATGTATGTCTCCTTCCCCCTTGCTAATTTTGATACCTCAGAATCAGCAACACATTGAACATGCTAAATATTCTTGAAATAGAGAAGAACAAAAATTAGCTCAAATGAATCATGTGAGAATCAACTGCTACAGAAACTCTCTCTGACTATCTTAACCAACCCAGATGTAGAAAATTTGAAGTGACCACTGAAGAAGCAAACCCTATATACCAAACTTGAAGCTGAAGTAGAATTCCCCGCATTTGTATCTTAATCTTGCACTAATATTGGAAGAACGGTGTCGAGAATTTATGCTCTAAGCAAATCTCCAAGTACTCAATACTCAACCAAAGTATGAGACATTAACACCTCTTGCGATTATCCACAACGACATTTACGTGTGTCACTGAGTAAAACTACGTAACTCCTTTAAAGTGATAGTTAACCAGGTCTTCAACCATCCACCTCAACTGCTGGTAACTAGATAACCCAAGTATTCAACTCAAATTCTTAAGCCTGAGCAAGTTAACAAATAAGAACACGCCTTTGTGAACGTCAACTTCAACCTCAAATAAGTGATAAATGAGTAACTTCGAAGTAATCAACTTGTGTCAAATGTCCAACACATGAATAAACATACAATCGGATGTACATTGACCCACTGAATGAACCGGAGCAAATGATTCCTCAACATCAATGCATTCTTCCTAGAGGTATACATGTAGAGATTGATCTGGAAGATTCACCAATAATGTTTTCGAGCGGATGAGGAAGTCATTTTCCTTAATGTTCATGTGGTTGATTTATAGAGTGCACATTGATTGGAACAATAATCCGTGAAGATTTGGCAAAGGAATACCAAAGAGCGGATCATTATTCATGAACAATAATCCATGAAGATTTGGTAAAGGAATACCAAAGAGCGGATCATTATTCATGAGTGCAACTGCAATATTATGATAGCCATTATCAACGCCTTGTGAAGTAACTGGAGATAAGGTTTCTTGAGAATTCCGAGAAGTACTTCTTATATGGTGAACCAATTGAGTCAGTAGGAACCGGAGCATGAGCTTCAGAAACTAGATGATCAACATTCGTTGGAGTTTGGAAGTACTCATCAAACATATCTTGAAACAATGAATCCCAAACAATGAATCCCAGTTATCCTTAGTAAGTGAAGCATTAGGCGTTGAAGGAGAGTCATATGACCATAATTCAAGCATCCATCAACATGTAGTATATGCACTCTTCTCCCTCTCAAAAATTTCATCCGAAGTTGCCATTTTTGATTTGAACAAGTGAATAAGAATATACACCAATGAATGTAGATCCACTTGAGGGTTGAAAGAGCGTGGAAAAACATGAAGCTTGTTGATGAAGAATGTCGATGAGAATGGTCATAAAATGAAGATTTCTCTTCTTTTGAAGATAAAGCGCACTGAAGCGTACACCTTTCTTTTCTGTGAGGAACGGGGCCTGAAGTGTTATCTGCAGACGCCATAATGATGAAGTACAAGGCCTGAACTAATGTGAACAGACGTCATAGCCAAAAGAATATCAAGATTGAGTTACTTGAACTCGTGAGTTATGAGATATCAATCCATTTGTAATCCATACTTTAAGCCAGTCCATGTAGTGAAGGATTGAAGTATCTGCAACAGAGTAAGGACTACCTGCACTAATATTACAAACTTGATTGCATATATTTTGGTTAGTGACATTAGTATCCAAACCCTTTGGGGTTTCACAGGCAACTTTGATTTTGTCATCGGTAAACAGCTTTTGGTAGGTATCCACCTAAGTCCAGCATCCTTAAACATTCTACCAGACGGCATCCACTTATGGCAAGGTCTACGATTGTTGATATTCTTATGCAAATTGGAAGACTTATCGTTATTCCTAAACTCCACAGATTTAGCAGTTTGGATCCATCTAGACGAAGTTTTAGGTTTGTTTTGCATCATAACATGTTGAACCTTAGCCATGTAGGTAGTCTTAGTGGATTGTACCTTGGCATGTGAATTAGGAAAATGTTTCTTATGTGGAAAAGACTCAGAATTTCTAGTTTTGTTTTCTACATGCTTAGCATTCTTATGCACATAACTACTCTTAGATGCACGCCAATCCCTAGTCTTTTGAGTGTTCCTGGGTAGTGGTTTACAACTACTAGCAGTGCCTTGAAATCTCGTAGAATTCCTCACCCTAGGTCTTGCACCTAAAATTCCGTCTTTTCGAATCTGTGCCTTTTTCCTAGCTTTTTCTAGATAATAGTTCTTCCACAAGTCATTCATATCATATGAATTCTGGGTTTTAATGCTTGGTTTTGACACTGTTTTCGAACTAATCCTAGAGGTGCTGGGAGTAGAAGTGGCTACGTGTTGAGAGTTAACGGAGCTAGAAGCCTTATTCTTAGGTAACTCTGGTGAAGTGACTGGTTTTGACAAAACTTGTTTCTCATCAACTTGGGAGGCAAACCGTGTTTTTGAAAATTTTGGTCTTTCGGATATAAACGCAGTAGGCTACCTAACAATGGACCGGTTTCTAATGGAATGAGAAACTGGTTTCCCCAAGGTTGATGGTTTTTTAAACTTAGTGTTCACACTTTTCCCTACAGTTTTCTTTAAGCTCATTTTTTAAGGCAACAATAGCGAAACTCTTTTCCTGAAGTTGAGCTTTGAGTTCATCAATTTTTGCTATCAAAGAGTTTGTTTGCTCCATTGACTTAGCTCTAGCTTCTTTGACAGAGTCACTTAGTTCTATGTGATGCATTCTCAACGACTCATTTTCCTTTAGTAATTTGGCCACACAAACCGCTAATTCATCATTTCTCATTTGAATATCATCAATAGTATTAACATCAGAATTACTTGTAACCAAATTACTTTTCACATGCATATTAGAAATATGTTTCTTCAAATTGTTGATAGTTGACTCTTTGTCTTCAAGCTGAGCTTTCAAAGTGTGAATTTCAAAAGGTTCACAGAATTCAGGAAGTTCTGAATTTTTACATGGTTTGTTAAGTTGAAAACTTTCTTCTTTACTCTGTATCGCAATTTCAATTGAAATGCAATGTTTTTCAAGTTTTGAGAATTTGTTTGAAAGTTCATCAAAAGCCTTTTTGTCAACCATATCATTTGTTTTGAAATTATTAGACTCAGCCTCAACCAAGGAACATTTATCAGAATCATGTTCAGCATTAAGATCAGTATGTTTAGGTACATTAGCATATGCACTATGTTGAACAGTTAAGGGTACCTCATCACATGACACCTGCTCAATTTTTGGTCTGATATATGCATCCACATCATGTGTAACAAGAGTCACTGGACCGCTGGCTGTGTCAAGCTTATCTATCTCTGAGCCTCTATATTCAGTGTCAACTGATCCATCATCTGGTGCTTTACCCGACTCATCATTATTTGTTGTCTCTGACATTCTGCATTCTGCAACACCCGATTCTTCAACAGATACATTACCCAACTTATCACAACAATCTCTCAACTGCACCAGACACTCATCCACTTTTTCATCTATCTAAGTAACTTCCTCACTATACTTCTCCACATTATCCATGAGATGGATAAGTGTCTCTATGAACACGCTAATTTCCATTCTAGTGTGTTTCTTGAAAGACACTTCAGTCATGTCTTGATCATAATCTGATGTAAACTCCCCACTGATGACTGACTGAAATTGTTTGTGGATCACCTGAAGTGCAGCACTGGAACTATCCTTTTGAACCTTTTCTTTATCAAGTTGTTGTTCCAATTTTTCTAAGTTCAACAGCAAGTTTCTAGTCAGTGTAGGTAAATCCTGACAGAAGAGGGCACTACATGTTCGATCCCTAATTGTGGACAAAAGCTGTACGAGGTGAGAGTGAAGTAACTGATAAGGTTCAATGTTACTTTCCATTAGCATGGCATTTTGTAGCCTAAACTGGTGCAATTCTCTCTCTTTAGATTCTGAACACGGAGATCTCACATCCTCATTGCTTAATTCAATCATCTTTAATCGATCAGTGTAGCATACATTATCATTGTTGTCCACAATATCATATAGTTTAAGCACTTCTGAAATCACTGGGTCAGTAGAGTAAGACATGATGTGGTAGAATGCACGGGATTTTACAAGTCTATGATTTAAACCGAGAAATAGAATCTTTCGCGGGATTTTACTAAAATCAAGACAAAACCGTTAAGCAATGACCAATGGAATGTGTTAAGATGACTGATGGATCGACACAATGATAGACAATTGTGTGATAGGACATATGATTGTTTGCAGGATTAGCAGAGATGTTGTTTGGTTGAGATTTGGATTGGTTTATGCCCGTTTTAACTAAGAAAATTAGGTCTAAAAACATAAAAACCTTAATAAATTCTGTTCGGAGCGGATTTAGGCCTCGAAGATTGACCCGAATCAACTTTAGTTATTCGGCATGCCATTCTCCTCGTTCTCACGGTCGTTTTGATGGGTAGAACGCTGAAAACAGAGTTACGGTTCAAAAGTTATGGCCGTTTGAAGTTTTGTCGGGAAAAGTCAACAAGTCGCTAGGAATTATGAAGACAGGTCGCTAAGCACCAAGTCGCTAAGAATTATGAAATCAAGTCGCTAAGCACCAAGTCGCTAAGAATTATGACAACAAGTCGCTAAGCACCAAGTCGCTAGACACAGTTAAGTTGCTAAAGAACAACTCGCTAAGATCCAAGTCGCTAGTATCAAGTCGCTAACAATTTACACTACAACTCGCTAACAATTTCTGAAGCAAGTCGCTAACCTCACCAAGTCGCTAGCCGTAGTGGAGAATCCACTAACTTGTACTATTTGTCGGCTTGTCTCAATAGACAAGTCGCTAGGCTCAAGTCGCTAACAACTAACACTGTAACTCACTAACTTTTACTGAAGCAAGTCGCTACGATGAAAAACACTACGAGAGCCAAGTCGCTAGCAAGAAAAACTTCAAAAACACACTTTTCAATCCAAAACAAGCCAAACCACAGTGATTCAAGCTTTCCAAATCAAAACCCAAGCACTTACAATGATTCTAAACACAAAAGTACACCCAAAATTCAAACTTTAACACAAGAAATGATTCAAATGATGCAAAAACCACAAAACTTTTTCAAACTCAAAAACCATCTAAAACCACTAGAAATCCAAGGATAAGTAAGAGATATGATCAAACCATGGCTCTTGATACCAATTGTAACATATTTGATTTCATAATCACATTATAACATAATAATATTAGGCGTATGGTTTAAGAGTTTAGAGAGAGAAGGTAGAAGGTGGGAGCCTTTCTAGAGAGAGAAAGTAAACAAAGAAAGAAAGGTTAGATTGAGTGAAAGGTCCAACCCTCTACCTTGGGAGGTAGAGGGTATTTATAGTTGTTGGAATCACTCCTAAACAGTATTTCAAGTATTTATATTTCATATGTAATAGGTAGCTTTATTATGGCCTTTATGTTTGTTTAAGGTCTAGCTTATGTAGAAGGCCCATAAGCTTAGGCCCAAGCCCACATAAGAAAGGATGGGAACTAGGAGTGTTGCCCTAGCTTCCCTCCTATAAATACTCTTGTAAACCCTCATTTGAGGGTTGGTTGTTCAAGTTACTCTTTCACATACATCTACGCTTAACCTTTCTCTTTTATACGTGTGTGTGTTTGGTATTTGTTCATCCGCCTTTATCTCTTTCTCTATATTACTTGTGTTTGTAAAACTAGTGACCTAACAGTGGTATCAATCGCCTACTAGTTGGGTGAATCGTTTTGTTTTTGAAGTGGGTTTTGGTCCTACACGTAAAACTAACGAGTGATACTTTGGTTCGCTTAAAAACTTGTTTTTTACACTTTTTAATCCAAGATTCTTGTACTTTCAATGTTTTAAGGTGTTAAAATACTTGTTTTTGGCAAAAAGTTTCAACCTTTACGCGTGGATTTACGTTTTTAAGCTTGTTTTTGTTCTTGGGTGTCGTTCTACGCGTAACCCGTTTAGCAGTTTCGGTACATCAAGTTTCACACTTTTGTGTTCTTTTGGTACTATTGAAGCTATTCCATAACAAAAATCTGGTTTAGAAACACATTTGGGCAAAATCAAAATTACGAGTAATCCTACGCGTATTAAAACCCTAAAATTACGCGTAAGATTATCCTTGGCTTGATCTTCATTTTCGTGGTTTATTCCGTGTTTTCTTACTTGGATAAGTCTGAAAATACGTCGACTTTGGATATCTTTTGCACTGTGATAGTATAAAAGATCATTTGGGAAAAAACCCTAAAATTACGCATAAGCATAAGCTTACGCGTAGAAATCTTACGCATAAGATTCACTTTACGCGTAAACTCAGTTCTACGCATAAGGTAATCCTACGCCTAACTTTCTACGCCTAACTTTTGTCTACGCATAACTTTAGTGCTTTTATCCTACTTACGCGTAAGCTAAATCCTACGCGTAACTCCTTATTGTTACGCGTAACTTTTGGTGTTTTTACGCATAAGTGCTACTTGGTTCTTGTCTTTTCTACGCCTAAGGACACTTCATCAACAAATGTTCATTCGACTACAAAGATCCATTTTTACTACACAAGTTTATCATCATGTCTCAACCACCATACTCTAACTATTTCCCTCACACTTATAATCATCAACAACAACAACAATTAACTCCACAACATCAACAATGGAATCAACAACAAGCAATTTATCAACAACAATTTAATCAGCAACATACTCCACAAATTGGTGCAATTCCACCACCACAAATGGTTCAAACACCGCCAAGTCTTCAAGCTCAATCCTACACAAATGATTTCAATCAACATCCATCAAGGAACACTATGAAGGAACCCACTTGGTTTGCAAAGATGTGTGAAGCTTTAAGCAGCCAACAATCAATTCATGAAGCTGGATCACTTGATAGACCTCCAATGCTCACTCCAGGAAACTACGATCAATTGGTGATAAGGTTCTTTAGGTTTTGTGATCTGAAGAAGCCACATGGAAAGTTCTTAAAGAAGGTTATCTTGGAAGGTCCATTTGAGATGCCTACTGTTATTGTACCCGGAGATCCAACTGCTGTTCCACCAAGAGATGAACAAACCAACATTGCTACTGTTGCAGATCTAAATGCTACAGAACTTCTACACTATGAAGCTGATGAACTTGCAATGGAATACATCCTCTTAGGATTACCAAACCCAATTCTTCGTAGTGTTGATGCTCAAAAGACTGCACAAAAAATGTGGGATCATATTCGTCTTCTTATGGAAGGATCTGTACTCAATCAAGAGGATTTGGAATCCAAAATCTACTTGGCTTATGAACACTTCATGATTGAACCTGGAGAGACACTAGAGTCCTATCATCATCGATTTTCAGACATCATCAATGATTTGGATAAACACAACATCATCATGCCAAGAATTGCAGTGAATACTAAGTTCCTGAGTAGTCTTGGTCCTGAATGTGAGAAGTATGTCATTTTTCTCCGTCAAGCGAAGAATATGCATCATTCTACTTATGGATTGTTGTACGATTACTTGAAGCCTCATGAAAAGGAAGTTGATCGTGAAAGGATTCTCCGTGCTCAAATTGCTAAACAGTCACATCCGGATAATCAACAACTTGCCTTGTATGCTCAACAGAATTATCCCTCTCAACCAGCAACTCAACCAACTGCTTCAAACACACCTTCACAGCAACAACCTCAACAAAATCAATTGGTTCCATACAACAACAATGCTCAAGCATATGTCAGTGAAGCGACTGAGGAAATCGATCCGTTCGAAGCATTGCAACAAGGATTTGTGATGATTGCTAATGCTTTTGGCCGATACACCAACAAATCCAACAATCGTATTCGTTCCTCATCTAACACACGGACTCAAGCTGTTGTGAACAATGGACGTGTTGAAGTTCAGAATCGTGATTATGGTCGTCAGATGGGCGGTGGTCAAGGGTTTAATGTTGTGGGTAGGAATAACAACAGAGCTCAAGTGGTGGAACAGGGAAATGCTCAGAATCGGTTAAATGGTCTTAGATGCTACAACTGCAATGAGAAGGGACACCTGGCTAATGCATGCCCAAAGCCGAGGACTAGGGGCAGTGCTTATTTCAAAAAGGCTTTACTTTTGGCTCTTAAGGATGAAGCTGGTGGATCTCTCACAGACAAAGAACAGAGCTTTATGGCAGATGCAGACTCAGATGATGATATGGAGGACTTGCAGGCCAATGCAGCTGTTATGTTGATGGCAAATATGCAAGAGTTACACATGAGTGAAACAGGCCCAGTGTATAACACTGATGGCTTGTCTCAGGTACCCGAACAAACCATCATCATATCTTAACTAATATCTCCGTCAATATCTGAATCCGGCACGGCTCAGAATGTTCAAAATGAGTCATCTACATCTCATTCTGCCGATTTTCAAATAAACCCCGTAGTCACATTTGACGATCCAGATGACCTTATGGTTTCCCTTGATAATCAAATTGACTCCGTGGTTATACTTGAGGATCTAAATAATGATCATGTTGTGACTCACGTTGAACAAGATGAACCTTTGCCTCATCCAGATCTTGTTCTGTTACTTAAAGACCAACAATCCCAAATTGCTGAATGTGTTGCATTAAATCAGACCTTAAAAAGTAAAAATGCACTGTTAACCAAGGATTTTGAATGCTTACAAATGCAACTCAACTTTTTCAAAGCTCAAGAAAACCGTGAAAAAGGTTTTGAAGCCGCTTTTGCAAAATCTCATCAAAACGAAAAATATTTAGAGAGACAGATGCGTGATCTAGCCGCCTCGAAGAATGCTTTGTTGTCTGAATTGGAACAACTGAAACATGAACATAAAAAGCAAATTAACGCTCTCACCTTGGAAAATAAAAAAGCTAAGGCTGAGTTGTTAAATTGTCAAAAACAGTTCTCCGCATACAAAAAGCATTCAACGAATCGGGTAGATGACCTTCTTGAAGAAATTATCGGCTTGCAAAACAAACTTAAAGAGTTTAAAACTGTTGTTTACAAACATGGTGAATCAGTAACAGCTATTGAAAAGTTTACCTTAAAACCCAATCCAAAAGGATATGGAAAAAATCTAGCTGATTACAAACCTAAGCTTTCACTAAAAACATTCAAACCAACTCCTGAAGTTTCCAGTGCAGAATACAAAATTGATAATACTGTTATGAGTGTTGTTGAATATCATCGTCAATAGGAATTAGATGCAGAAGACGAGAGTCGATCAAAATTAAAAAACGTTGTTTACAACAAACCTTTTAATTATAAAAACGCGATCACTTTCGTCACACCAACGGATTCTTCTAACACACCAAGGGTTATCATCAAAAAACCTGAGTCTTCTAATGTTAATCCCAAAACAGACTTTGCACAAACTTATGGTCCTTTACCTTCAATTAGTGAAGTAAACTCAAAACCTGAAAATCGAAATATTCTTAGATATTTTGACATTTTCATGGCTGACCTCAAAATTTTACAACATGAGATAGAATATCGTTCTAAAATCAAAATTGAACACTTTCAATCGCCTCTGGCGCGAGAACAAAGAGACATTTTTCAGAAAAATCTTTTACCTAATATTAAAAACTTGAAAAGTTGTGCATTAGCCTGGGAAAAGGATTTTCATAAGGAACTTGGGGTAATGAAAAACGTTTTCGAGAAAACAGAAACATCTATTTCTAACACTAAACGTAAAAAGAAACTCTTGAGAAAAGATGTTGATCGACTCTTGGAAGACCTTATCTGTGCTGATGTCCATAATGTTGTGTTATTCTATTCTTTGCCACATGCATCTGATTATATCTCTGCTGATATTGTTGAAAATGTTGTAACTGTTGAGAACACCGATAATGTGCTTCAGATCGAGTCTTTAAAAGCTGAAAATAAACGATTACTCAATGAAATTTACAATGCAAAACGTCGTCTTCATTGGTGTGAAAAAGATATTCACAATCATCAACTTAGTTTTCAAAAGAAAATCGCTTAGTTGAGTGCAAAATCTTCTGATCCTAAAATTGAGCAACTGGATGATCAAAACGTGTCTTTGAAAAGTCAAATCTCAAAATATGAACAAGAACTTTCAAAAGTTAAACAGGAATATGGTGTCATATTTGATTTACTCAATAAGACTCGTCATGAAGCATCTAACGAACTTGATCACTATCTTGCTCACACTAGAGAAGTCATGAATTTTGCTGGTAATATTCGTTCTGAAAATCAGGATTTGATTCACACTATCTCTAAGTTAAGAGAAATGTTAGGAATGTATGAACAACTTCCGCCCACAGTGATTAAGAGAATAGCACCAGTCACACTTAGTAATCGTGAACCTAGAATTCCCACTGCCAAATCACAAGTTGCTAATGTGTTTCCCTCTACTGAAACAGGAATAGTTGCATCTTTTCCAAACGTCCGCACTTCACAGCCTAGGAGCACTCAATCGAAGAATAGGAAGTTGCGACCTAAGAAAAGATCAATAAGGAATGCTAAAGTAGAAGAACACCCTAGGACTCTGAATAAGACTAATGTTGCTTCCACTATAGATGTTGCGTCTGGCAAATGTAATAGAAATAGTGATGTAACGAATGCTAAACCGTTAAGTACTTTTGATATTCAGTCTGATGCACCTTGTGTTATTTGTCGGAAGAGTATGAATTCTGATTGTCATGACAAATGTGTTGCTAAAGCTATAATCTCTCGATTACGGAATCCTAAGAATCGGAATATCTCTAGGCCCACTAATCATTCTAAGTCTGTGTTTGGTAGACCGCCTTCTTTAGATTCTAAGGCAACCATTGCTGTCACTGTAGCTCCAGTTTCACCTCCTAAGAATGTAGTACCACCTAGTGCTTTCACTAAGACTAAAGCAAAGAGTAGTTATAGATGGCAGAAATGGATATATAACACACTAGGATTTAAATGGATGCCTAAAATTATCAATGTGTGTATGTCTAATATACCTTCTTCGGAACCCTCTAACATTTCGGGTTCCACATCTACTTCTATTCCATCTGTGTCGTCTGTGTGTAATGCAGGTGATACATATCATTCTCTGGATTGTTGATAGCGGATGTTCCCGACACATGACAGGCAACCTTAAACTGTTATCAAACTTTATTGCAAAGTTCATTGGCACTGTCAGGTTCGGGAACGATCACTTCGCAGCTATCATGGGCTACGGAGATTATGTCAATGGGAACATCGAAATCAGCAGGGTTTACTATGTGGAAGGCCTCGGTCACAATCTGTTTTCAGTAGGTCAATTTTGTGATGGAGATTTGGAGGTTGCTTTCAGGGAGAAAACTTGTTTCATTCGTGATCTACAAGGAAATGACCTTATGTCTGGCTCACGTAATTCTAGTCTCTACACTATCTCTATGCAAGACATGGTTGCTTCCTCTCCCATCTGCTTACTTTCAAAGGCAACATCTACAAAATCCTGGCTATGGCACCGTCGTCTCTCACATCTAAACTTTCAAACCATCACCAACCTTGCTCGACATAAACTAGTTGAAGGACTCCCACGATTCCGGTATTCAAAAGATCACCTTTGCTCAGCCTGTGAACAAGGGAAAAGCACTCGTGCTCATTTTCCTTCAAAGGTGGAACACAGCTCTCAGCATGTGCTTCATCTTCTTCACATGGATTTGTGTGGCCCGATGCGCATGCAAACGATCAATGGCAAACGCTACATCTTAGTAATTGTTGATGACTACTCACGATGGACTTGGGTCTACTTTCTTCGAAGCAAAGACCAAGCTCCACAAATGATCATCACCTTTCTTACAAAAATACAGGTTCAGCTCCGCAACACCGTCAGGATAATCAGAACAGACAAAGGAACTGAATTTGTTAACAAAACCCTTCGTGAATTCTATGAGAAAGTGGGAATTCAGCATCAAACATCTATTGCACGTACACCTGAACAAAACGGAGTTGTTGAAAGACGAAACCGAACGTTAGTGGAAGCTGCAAGAACAATGTTAATCAATGCTAAACTTCCAGATTACTTATGGGCAGAAGCTGTATCTACTGCATGCTATACTCAAAACCGTTCTATGATCACAAAACGCCACAACAAAACACCTTTCGAGCTTGTCCACAACTATAAACCGAACCTCAAACACTTTCATGTATTTGGATCCCTTTGCTATCCGAATAATGATCGTGATGACTTTGGAAAGCTCAAAGCCAAAGCTGATATTGGAGTCTTTATTGGATACTGTGACAATTCTAAACGTTTCCGAATCTGGAATCGTCGAACTAAGGAGGTAATGGAAACGATTCATGCTCATTTTGATGAACTCACGGAAATGGCTTCTAAGTATAACAGCTTAGAACCCGGTCACAACCGTTTAAACTTCCCTCAACCCCCATCATCAGCTGAACAAAGCCCTCAGCTAACTCGTCAACAAATGGAAAGGTTATTTGCTCCTCTGTTCTGTGACGATATTTATGAACGTGCTCCAGGTGTATCCGCTGCACAACCTGATAATATTCCTATACCTGATACACCTGCTACAACAACTACTGTTGAAGATGCTCCTACACCAGTTGACTCCAACACAACAGTTGAACACACCGCTTCCAACAATGATGAACCAGCTGATGATATTCTGAATGAAGTACCCCCACCTGCAGATTTTGATCCAAATGCGTTCTTCAACCCGTTTGCTAATGAGACTGCTGCACCAGATGTCGTGGAATCTTCAACAAACCATTTGAATCCTCAGAATCTGCACAATGTATACCAACATCAACCCTCTACACACCGATGGACAAAAGACCATCCTCTGGCTAACATTATTGGCAACCCGAATCAACCAGTCGTTACGAGACAACGTCTTCACACAGACGGTGAACATTGCATTTATGCACTCACTGTCTGCCAATCTGAGCCTAAAAACATTAAAGACGCAATGACAAAAGACAACTGGATTGAATCCATGCAGGAAGAACTCAACCAATTCAAACGTCTTGAAGTATGGGAACTGGTTGAAAGACCAACAGGGGTCTACGTCATTTGTCTAAAATGGATTTGGAAAAACAAATTGGATGCTGAAGGGAACGTCATATGAAACAAGTCACGTCTAGTTGCTAAGGGTTATCGTCAGGAAGAGGGAATAGACTTTGAAGAATCTTTTGCTCCGGTTGCTCGTCTTGAGGCTGTTCGAATATTTCTCGCGTTCGCAGCTCATATGAATATGACGGTCTATCAGATGGATGTCAAAACGGCGTTCCTCAATGGACAACTTAAAGAAACGGTCTATGTCAGCCAACCAGATGGATTCGTTGATCCTGAGTTCCCGAACCATGTCTACAAACTGAACAAAGCTCTTTATGGTCTCAAACAAGCCCCTCGGGCATGGTATGATAAGTTATCATCTTTTCTCATTGCCAATAATTTCACCAAAGGCTCGGTTGACCCAACTCTTTTTATACAATATCACGGGGCACACATCTTAATTGTTCAAATTTACGTGGATGACATCATTTTTGGGTCTACACATAAAAAGTTTTCAATCGCTTTTGCAAAACTAATGAAGAAAAATTTTGAAATGTCCATGATGGGTGAACTTACGTTCTTTCTAGGACTGCAAGTTCATCAATCACCCCGTGGTATTTTCTTGAGCCAGTCCAAATATGCCCTTGAATTGTTAAACAAGTTTGGAATGAAAACCTGTGATACTTATGCCACACCAATGACTCATACCAAGAAGCTAGACGCTGATTTACATGGGAAATTAGTTGACCCTACCAAATACCGAAGTATTATTGGGTCTCTCATGTATCTAACAGCTAGCAGACCTGATATTGTCTTTGCCGTTTATCTATGCTCCCGTTATCAGTCGCGACCAACTGAAACCCACCTCTCTGAGGCTAAAAGAATCCTCCGATACATCAAGGGAACCATTAACTTGGGGATCTGGTATCCGAAGGATTTTGGTTTTGAACTAATCGCTTTTTCAGACGCTGACCACGCAGGATGCTTAGACTCAAGGAAAAGTACTTCAGGAGCTCTACAATTTCTTGGTGATAAACTGGTGTCTTGGCAATCAAAGAAGCAGGATTGTACATCGCTGTCATCAACCGAAGCAGAATATGTAGCCATGTCCGCGTGTTGTGCTCAAGTCATCTGGATGAGAACACAACTCAAAGACTATGGTTACGTATTCGACAGAATCCCGATGTACTGCGACAATCGGAGTGCCATTGCGATCTCGTGCAACTCAGTTCAGCACTCGAAATCAAAGCACATCGATCTTCGCTATCATTTCATCAAGGACCACGTGGAACAGGGTACCGTTGAATTATACTTTGTGGGTACAGAATACCAATTGGCAGATCTTCTCACCAAAGCCTTGCCTCCCGCTAGGTTTAATGACTTGGTCCACCGGATTGGTATGAGGTGTTTGACTCAAGAGGAATTGGATGACCTCTTAAAACAGTCTTAAAAACCTGTCAAACACCAAAACATCTTTTGTAAATAAATTTTTCAAAACATCAGAGTACTTGCATGTTTTCATATCTCGGTTGTTTCATTTTACAATGGTGGTGAATTTTCTGGTTAAATGACACTCCTCGGACTAAATTTATAACCTTTCATTATTTCTTAAGTCTAAGGGGAGTGTCGTCTAGTTTCTTTCCTAAAAACTTTGTTTGGTAACCATAATGGAAGTTAAAAGGCTTTGTTTGAAAAAGGAAAAGGTGGAGGGACCAAAACTGTCAAAACCTTAAAGATATTTTGAATAAAAATATCCTCCACCTAACATTTCACTTCTCATTTATTACTCAAAACCTAATACATCCTACGCCTAAGAAGCGTTCGTCAAAACCGTGTTTAAGATCGTCAATTTGTAAGTGATTTCATGTTCCTAACAAGATTTTAAACAATGGTTTTAAATTTTACACGAATCCAACGGTTAAAACATCGTGTAATCTTGATTTAGTGGTCTACGCGTAAACGTATGAACACCCAATCAAGAATGGGTGTTTGTGGTTAAAAGGAATGTGTCAAAATGTTTTAACAACATCTATGATATCGTTTCTATGCTCAAAATACACTCAGAAACACGTTGTAATGATTAGGGTTTATGAGTCGAATTTGGGTGTTTTCAAATAAGAAGTGTTTTGGTCAAAAAGGTTGTTGTATAATGTTTGTATGATGATAAATTGATGATTTCCATGCTCTATAACCACCCAGAAACACTAATTGTGTCAGAATTAGAAATTAGGGTTTAAGGTTCTTGAGTTTGGGTATTTTTGATTCACTGCAAACTAAGTGTTAAAACTTGGTCAATATACTCTCACAACATCTATGACTTACCAGAAAAACTTTGGTGCAAATTCTATGGCTAAAACTCATACGCGTAGATTTAGGGTTTTAAACTACGCGTAAGTTTTTCTACGCGTAACTGTTAAACTGTGCAATTGTGTTTTGTTCTGTTATAAAATGAACTTTGTGTTAATATTGATGATTTGATGAACTTATTTCAGGATTTGTTACGCTTAAAATTCAGAACAAAGGTCATTTGCATTTCTACGCATAAGGATTACCCTACGCGTAGTCAATTATGCCTACGCGTAAGGTTCTACAGTGGGACTACGCGTATCCTGTGAAGGATATGCATAAACAGTGACCTCTACGCATAAGGTCAACTCTTACGAGTAGCCTTACGCGTAAGGTTAATATATGCCTACGCATAAGGTCCCCTTTTCCTACGCGTAACATTTCTTACGCGTAAGTTAGGATCCTACGCGTAAGTTTACGCCTACGCATATATCATTTCTGACTACGCATAACTTTACCAATCCTACGCTTAAGCCTGGATCATACCTTCGTTATGAATTGTTACGTGTACAAACCTGTAAATAAAACTAATCATATCGTCACGAATCCAATAATGTCATTAATAAACTTAATCGTTTGATATGTTGTGAACAATAAGTGATAACATAAACTTTAAAACTTAAAGTTAACTAACTCACGAAACATTTCACGACGTCATTAGACTATTGGACAAACAAGTGACTTAGGACTCGTAACAATCATTGACACTGTACATTCAATAACTAGACAATAAGACCTTCTGTTGACTAACATTATGTCTTTCGATATGTTGGTTCTTTTTGGCTAATGTTATTTCAGATCACGACATGGCTGAACAAGTAAATGTGGAAGCATCTGAAGTTCTCTCCATTGCTGATATCTATCCTTATGGCTATCCAATGAAGATAGGAAAGAATAATCTCCGTGTTGACTTTGACACTCTCACTTGCTCAGAATCTTTGTGTTTAATTGCTATTGATATTCTGAGGACTCATCCGTATCAGAATATGCTCACTCACTCTGCAACTGTTCCTGAGATCTATATCCAACAGTTCTGGAACACTATGGAAAGGGTCAAAGGACGAACTGCTGTGACGGTGACTCTGAATCACAAACAAGTCACCATTACACCTGCAGACTTAAGGGTTGTTCTCCTAATTCCTGAAGTCGATCCAACCAAACTATATGCCACACCTGCTGAAGAGCTCACTCTCCAATTCTTAATCGATATCGGTTATGACGAGGCTACAGGAGTAATCTCCAAGCATTCTCATGTAGAGCTTAAGAGTATTCCTCAACCATGGAGAACTCTCTACATGATCATCACCAAGTCTGTTTCTGGTCGTGACAGTGGCTATGAGCATCCTAAGCTCATGGAACTGCAAATATTTTGGGCATTGGTCAACATGAAACACATCGCTATCGAAGCTCTGATTTGGGATGACATGATGTCATTTCTCAACAAGCTTGGCTCAAAGATTCCCTACATCAGATATACTAAACTGTTGATCCAGAGAGCACTTGGACTTCATCCTGATATTCCCAAGAGGCTCAATGACCCCGACAATCACGATATGTTGACGGAACCTATTCTATCTGTCAGAATCAAGGAATCGTCTACAAAGAAACAAGGTGTTGTGTTGCCAGATTTCCTTCTAACTGAAGATGTCAGAAAGCTCGAAACGTACAAAAGGTATCTGGAAGCAGTTAGACAAGGCAAAGTTGGTCATCTCGACGAAAAATCTTCTGGAACACCTGTAAGGAGAACCAGAAGAGGAAGTACAGGAAGCGCAACAAGTACTGTGAGTCAAAGGAAGCTTCCTAAAAGGAATCCTCCTTCTAAAAGGATTGTTCCCGTAAAGGAAGCCGAACCTATTCCAAAACTTGAACCACAAAGAAAGCTTATGGACGAGAGCTCTGAAGATACTGATACAGATGAAGAGTTTCATTACTCTGCAACTGCAACCGATGCACCTGCCTCAGTAGCAAAACCTCCAAGTCCTCCAGCTGTCCAAGAAAAAGGGAAGACTCCAGCAATTGTACCCTATGATGAGAGCTCTGAAGAAGAAGAAGAGCAACTGGATAAATCATACCGGAAGAAGTTTACTATCGTCAGACACCTTCAAAAGGCTGAAGAATTTGCTAAAGATCAAATGGGTGGCCCCGGAGGATCAAGTGGTGTTGCCCAATCCTCTCCAGATCCTGATGCGGTTAATCAACCCGATAAGGGATCTGGTACCACCACTCTTCTGCAACAACAACAGCTTGTGGAGGATAGTATCAGATATGACTTTGAGGAACCAGAAACCAAGAAGTCTGAGAAAGAAAAGTCTAGAGATGACGATGATGATTATACAAAGTTTCTTCTAGACAGTCCAACACACTCAAAGGAGAAAACCTCATAAACTCCTAAGGACCCCGAACCTCCTCATGTCTCCTCATCATCAGACTCTTCATCTCATTCATCACCACCACCATCAAAGAAGTCAACCAGATCATCATCCAAATATGTGAAGAAACCACCTCGCTCTTGGATTTCTCAGACTCATGAAAGAATTGTGAAAGCTGTCCAACAAGTCAGAAAGAAGGACATGTTTTACAGAAAACTAAATTGGTTTGCTGACCAAATACAGTACTTAAATGATGAGAAAGACAAGATGCAGAAAGAAAGGGAATTTGTTCAGAAGTTCATGAAGAATCATCGTAAAGAGGAACTGAACGAAATGATCGAAGGTTACACTAACAAGTACCTTCAGGATATCGTTCCTAAAGTCCAAAAGGAACTGGAGAAGACAGCAAGAGATCATACCCACAAGTTTCTTCTCGACACTGTCCCCGGTGTGACTAGAGAAGTATTTTCCAGACAACTCACCCCTAACATCGTCGCATTGGTTAAACATACAATGGCCAAAGAAGCTGATCTCTCTGAATCTGAGTTAATCGCTAAACTAGTGATGCAAATGTCAAAGCGATCTGGAACGTTTACTTCAGATGAAGCTAAATTTTTCGAAGGTCTACTTGCTTTTCAACTCAGATCATCATGCAAGGAGTCAGCCGATCAACCAAAACGGCCAAGAGATGACGATGATAAGGACAAGGACTCTGCATCTAAACGTCAGAAGCAATCTAGTGAATCTTCTTCGATGCCACCTCCCCTACAATGGATTTCTTCTCAACAGAAGTCTCCTCCACCTCGGTCTTCTACTGATAAACCTCGGGACGATTCCGAGTTACCACCCCTGACTCAAACAACAGGTGATTACTTTGAGTATACGGGTGGTGACGATGAAGAGGTCCTTGAGCCCCAACAACAACCCACCTCTCCCAAACAAGGACAGAAACCATCATCATCATCTAAGCCTTCGAAAAAGAAGAAGAAGACGCTTCATACTGACGTCATATCATGGCTAGATGACGATAAAACTGAAGAATTTGAATGGTTTGCTACACTTGTTAACAACACTCCCTACCCTGAAGAAGGTCAAGAATTGGTAGACGGTAGTACCTTGGAGCATGCAAAGATTTTGCAAGAAAGGTTCCGTGTGAAGAAGATGACGAAATCTGAATTGAAGCGCATCAAGAATGAAGCATTCCTACTTTTGAAAGACAGCTCGGAAAGTGCAATCAAGGTTGAATATCACCTTGAAAACATTGCTCGAGCCATGTCTAATAACATGGATTGGCTCAACCCAGAAGCAAACATCGACTTCACCAAACGGGACAATCCTCCATATTACACCGACTGGTCTCGACCTCTACCTACCATTGGCCAACCTGATCAGCCTAGGATTCCTTTCAGACATTTCTTCAACAAAGACTTAGATTTTCTTCAACACGGTGGCGATGGTTCAAGGAAATACGCTACATCTCTGACACTTCCATTCCCTGTTGCCATATACTCTGATTGTATAGCCATCGAGGAACGTGCTACCCACATGTTCTCCGACAAAGTGGTAGCATATGACCAAGATGCAATGTATGGGATTCACCATTGGCCGGAACGCCGAAGAATCTACTACAGAAGCTGCTTGGTTCAGAAGTCTCAACATGCAGTGTTTAGTACTAAAAGTATCGTGGCCATTCAACATGTTGGTCTATTGTCTAAATGGGACTACACTTTTCTCAAGAAGATAGTGGTCAAAAGACAAGACGAAAGGGACTATGCATTCTCTGAAACTGACTTTGAGAATTTGAACATCAACGATATTGAATACATGTACCTTGCCAAAGTTCAAGGTCGCATGAGACAATTTCCAACTGAAGTACAACGTGAATTCATCAAGTCACTGCTCATCTTCATCAGACGCATAGTCATCAAAGAACGTGTTGAAGATCTTCAGCTTGCCGTTGAATCATATCAGAAACGTGTCAACCTCACTCCTCCAACGCTTGATCTTCCCGACATCAATCAGCTAACTCAATATACGCTCATCAGCAAACCATTCGGAGTTGTTTACCGCAGTGAACTTCAAAGAAACTGCTTAATGGCGTGTAGTGAACTTCACAAATTCGGGGATCATACCTTGAAGCTGGTTAGGGATGGATTGGCGTACAGGTTGAAGGATATACGCCTGAAAGTTGGGTCTCCTAAGCGCTGGAATTCTCAGGAAAGGAAGGATGTGAGAAGGATCATCACCATGATTGATGAACGGTTGTTCAGAAGGGATCAGTTCAGAACGTTGGAAAGTTTTGTTGGTGGTCGACCCAGGATCAACATCACCGGCTATCAACGCCCTGTTCGTACTCCTGGGAACATCACTGCACTTCCTGGTACTCCTTGATTTGGTTCTTTCATTAAAATTTTGGAAGTATGATGATATATGTCAATGGCTTGTGCACACATAACAGTGTACAACCCGTAATTGTCAAGAAAGGACCCTGTGGTACGCTTCAGTGCCACAATCCTTATAAAAGGAGCGAAAACTTCTTATTTTTGAGTAACCTTTCATTTTTCAAGGTTTTGCTCAAAAACACAAGTACTTCCCCATATGATTTTTCAAAACCTCAACCGTTTATATCACTTGTTGAGGGGGAGTATTTAAATTAAAACTTTGTTCACAAATTGTTCATAGTGGTCATCTTCCCGCAACACTCGAAATGGTCATATTTATTGTCAACCGTTCAAAAATAACATTTTTTATGCCATTTTTGAGGGGGGGAAAATTGTGTGATAAGAAATATGTTGTGCAAAATGCAAATGAATCTGTGTACTTCAGACTTAACCAACGAATTGACGGTACTAAACTGTTAGTAACTCGAAAAGACTTGTCCTGGACGGGTAATAATTTCAAGCTAGTTCGCTAGTAATGTAAACGTGTCTCGCAAAGGACTTGTCCAAGTAGAAAGTACCATTCGAGAAACTCTTGATAGACATGAACTCTGACGGGTATGACAACTTTTCGAGGTTTGTCTACACCTTCAAGGTAGTTATTAGAGCTAGTTGTCACCTAAAAGCTGACAATGTAACTCTTTAACTATGCAACGTAACCGTGTCTCGCGGGGGATTGTCTATCTTCAGTGGATCAATTCAAAAAGTGCGCGCTCTTTCCTCACTGTGCATTTAACCATTAAAACTATTAAGCACATGTGGAGGGAGAGTATTTATGCAAAACCTTATCTCTCACAGTGGTTCAAACATGTTTTTCATTTACAAACCCTTTGAGAGATATTTTCACATACAGTGGTTTTAATGGCAAACATAGGTTAGTCATGGAGTTATAAGGTGACTAAGGTTAGGAATAACCGTCCTATGATCCGCCAGAGCCGGAGGGATCTACCCAAGGACACTACCATTAGTTAGTGTTAGAAGTCCTTAGGAATGATTGTAAAAAGGAGAAAATGAGAATCGGAGAGAGAAGGAGTTGAAGAATCAAAAAGAAATGCAAAGTAAAGGGTGAAAAGAAACAGCCCTCCAGATTATTCAACTTAGGGCAGACACCGGGTTCAATTCATATGCTACTGATTGTCACTTAGTGACACCGGTATTGAAGATTAAAAGTCGTCATGGACCCAGTGACGCACGCACTAAACCTTCTTAGCCACTCAAGTTTCTCTCAAAAGAAGCTTGTTTCATTCTCACAGGGAACCCTACGTAAACTATTGGCTTTCTCTTAGAGATCGTTGGTATTGAAGAAGGAGACCCTCTCCCTAGTCTCCGCTCAGGAAAACCAAAATGCACTATAGAGTCTAGAGCCACGAGATTCATCAAAAGATCTCTTAGGAACACTTGACATTTAATCACTTGATGATCAACAAATAAGATTATCAGTGGTTCATATCGAGTCCTTCACAGATCTTAGCAATCTGTCGAGAACATTTATGAGAGGTTCACATCTGCGATCCTCAGTGATTGAATGGAAACTCCTGCCAGGGTCAACATCAAACAGCCCTGACAGCAGGTCACTTCGGTAACTCCCCGTGGATTACGCGGAGTGTGTCTCAAATGGTCTACAGTCGTGAGGTGATGCTTCGGTGTACCTCAGCGACTCATCTGAACTGTAGATGTACTTCGGTACATCGCGTTATCTCACTTGTGGGACTCCAGTTCAGGAACGGCCTTTGTAAGAATTAGAGTTGTGTTTTCACACTATGCTGTTAACACTCTCGAAATTTAAACTTGTAAGTGCCGGAAACCGCTTATTACTAACCGTTTGAAATGTTTTCTTCTTGTGGAAGCTCCGGAGCGGGATGATCGTGCTGATTCTTCTCATGCTCACGCCAACATCATCACTAATGGAAGTTCTATTCAAAAGCAACACAACCGTCAGAATGATTCTTCGTCAAACTAGAGAATCTACAAAGTTAAAGACTTAAAGAACTTCATCAGTATTGAATTCCAACGTCAAAGAGCGTGTGAGCATGTTGAAGAATGACGTGGAGACACTGGAGCAGCGAAGCAGACCTGAGGCAGACTGATGCAGACAACAACATACTATCACTTTCACCACAAAGAACAATGATCAAAGAACAAAGTTAAAGATGACGTCGAAGCATAACTGTTCAAAGATAACTATCTCTCTACACTGGGGAGATTGTTCGAATCAAGGCAATTCCTCTCACAAGAAAGAAGAATGTCAGAAGACATCAGAGCTACTATTACATCAACGCCTTCACCGTTTACATTCATATAAACTTGAGGGGGAGATTGTTGGAATCACTCCTAAACAGTATTTCAAGTATTTATATTTCATATGTAATAGGTAGCTTTATTATGGCCTTTATGTTTGTTTAAGGTCTAGCTTATGTAGAAGGCCCATAAGCTTAGGCCCAAGCCCACATAAGAAAGGATGGGAACTAGGAGTGTTGCCCTAGCTTCCCTCCTATAAATACTCTTGTAAACCCTCATTTGAGGGTTGGTAGTTCAAGTTACTCTTTCACATACATCTACGCTTAACCTTTCTCTTTTATACGTGTGTGTGTGTGTTTGGTATTTGTTCATCCGCTTTTATCTCTTTCTCTATATTACTTGTGTTTGTAAAACTAGTGACCTAACAATAGTTTTACATAATACGCCCTCTGTCGGGCTGTGGATCAGGCATACAGTGGGTAAAGACCCGTCCGTCCTCCACGGTGTTGCTTTAACTAACTAACTAACTAATAAATAACATAATGTCTACGAGCTAACTTATGCTAGATTATATTTGGGGTGACCAACTCTTCACTATGGAATTTTCAATTCCTAACAGTATGTTTGCCTAATTGGCACATTAGGTCCTTCAAGTCTCATTCCTTCTATTTTGGCCACAACATACTTTATAACATATTTAGCACTAGGCAACTTAGGTCCCTTAAGTCAATTTTCCTTATAAATGTGACACGTCATATTTTCCATAATCATTTACATAACATTTGTTGACTATTAGTTTGACTATCGGGTTGACTACAATATAACATTCGTTGACTAACCAATCACGTTAAACCTTGGTCAATTTCATTTAAAGTGGGGCCTATTTGTATCCGGATACGGGTCTAACACTTGTTACACCTTTATAAATTGTTCAATCATAAACATGCTTTAAAATAAGAAATTATCCTAAGTTTTTAGATATCTTCATACTGTGTAAACATAAAATAGAAGCTTGTTATGATTGAAACAATAAATAAACATATTCAACAATTTTATATTTTTATACTTATTCTAAGACCGACCCCGTTGTGAATGCCCTTAAAGAACAAAATCACATCTTACATTTACGCACAAATCTAGGATGGCATTACCACTCGATCCAAGAACTAAACCAAGGTCTACACCTATTGGGAATACAGAAAAATGGCATGACTTGAATATTATTCAACATCTATGTGAACTATCACTAAGTGGCTTAGTAGTTAGGAACATACGTATTCACAAGAGGTATATAGTTCAAAACTAGGTACACATTTGAGTGATGTGACCATGGAAAAGGGTCAGAGACGAAAATACTTAGGTCGCACACATCATAATCAAATAATCGTTCTCCCTAATTAGTCTTAACAGAGAAAACATCATTCATTTAGTTGTTCATTAATTACTTTCTTGGTAACTTTTCGCTACTGTCCTACATCCCCTTAGTTTTTATATATAATAAGTAACAAGTAACTACATAAACGATTCTTGTAATTAGCTCTTAATTTGTAAATTAACTCGTTAACAACTTGGTATTAAAGGTATTTTAAAGAATAGAGAGTGGATTGACGAACCTGTTAATGTCAAAGCAGAATTCATGGATCATTTTCAAAATCAGTTTCAACGTCCCAATGGGATCTCTCCTTCGTTACAAGCTGATATGCTTAATCACTTATCTTCTGCTCAAAGTGAGTTTTTGGATCACAATATTTCTCGTGAAGAGATCAAGCGAGTTGTGTGGGATTGTGGTGGTGATCATGCCCCGGGGCCGCATGGTTCCACTTTCAAGTTTTTCACCACTTTTTGGGATCTTTTAGAAGTTGATGTGCTCCGTTTCGTTCATGAAATTTTTTCACTCAGGGACTTTCCGAAAAGGCTGTCATTCGTCATTTATATCGTTGATCCCTAAAGTTTCCAACGCCATGTTCGTTACGAATTTTCACCCTATCAACCTAATAGGATGCCAATATAAAATTATTGGCAAAATCCTAGAAAATAGACTTACTATGGTGCTTGGAAGTTGCATTAGTGCGGAACAATCGGCATTTATCAAGAGTAGAAATATTCTTGATGTTCCTCTTATTTTGAATGAAGTCATGGCTTGGTATCGTAAATGTAAGAAAGAGCTTATGATTTTTAAAGTTGAATTTGAGAAAGCCTTCGACTCTTTGCGATGGGATTTTCTAGATTTGGTTATGGATAAGCTTGTTTTGGTTTCAAATGGCGTTCATGGATTTATGATTGCGTTCGTAATGTCCGTGCTTCAGCCTTGGTTAACGGGTCTCTCACAGCTGAGTTGGAGCTCTTTAGAGGTCTAAGACAAGGAGATCCTTTATCTCATTTCCTTTTTATTTTGGCTATGAAAGTTTTGCATTCGATCACATGCAAAGTAGTGGAGATGGAAATATATACATGCGCTTCTTTTGGCAATGGTAACATGAGTATTTCGCACTTGATATATGTTGATGACGTTATTTTTATTGGTGAATCGTCTCGAAAAAATGCTCATTTTTTTGCTTTGCATAATTCGGTGTTGTTATCTAGTTTTCGGGCTAAAATTTAAAGTTCATACAAGTAATATTTTAGGCGTTTGTGTTTATGATGAGGATGTTTCTTGTATGGCTAACGACATTGGTTGTGGGGCTGCCAAACTTCCATTGAAGTACCCTTGGTGTTCCAATACGGTGTAATATGGCTATGTGCTCTACTTAGAACGTTATCATTCAAAAATTCTCTTCTAAGTTATCTCATTGTAAAGCTCGCTTATTATCGGTAGGCGATCGTCTGTCTTTAATCAAATTGAAATAGGGGGTAAATTAGTCTTTTTCTCTAAAGGAAGTTGGGGCAGTACTTAGGAATTTCCCTAGGTATGCATGTGTCCATTCCAAAAAATGTTGGAGACGGTGCGTAATAACTTCTTTAAAGGTGGTGAGATGGATGAGAAAAAGATGACGTGGGTGAGATGGAATAAATGTTTAGCGAGTAAGAAATTTGGAGGTCTTAATATTGATAGCATCTTCACGTTAAATATAGGTCTATTTTTTAAATGGATTTAGAGGTTCTTGTGTCAAACTTCTGATCTTTGGGCTAAAGTTATCAAGAATATGCATGGGCTCTACGGGGGTATTTTTGATGATTCTGTTCGAAGTTCTAGTCAAAGTACATGGGGTGCCATTTTTTCTTCGATAAAACGTCTTATTCAGAAAGTATGGATTTACTTTTTTTATGTAAGCACAAGATAGGGAACGGAGCTACCACTCGTTTCTAGGAGGATATACGGTATGGAGATCAGCCTTTAAAAACGTAGTTTCCGCGCATCTTCTTACTAGACAATGATAGGGGCTGTAATATTGCGAACCGGCTATCTCTTCCTAATTGGAGTACTGTTCTAAGAAGGCAACCGAGCTGAGGTGTTGAATTATGTCAATTCTCAGCTTTGCAATCTATGATCGTGGATGTTGTTCTATCTGACCATCCAGATTATTGGCAATGGTCGCTTGATGATATTGTTGGGTTCTCGGTAGCATCTGTGCGTTCTGTGATAGATGCAATCACCTTAGACGTGACCTCTACTGCTACACATTGGAATCCATGTATCCTAATAAAAAATTAATGTCTTTTTGGGGAGGTTGTTGCTCAACAATCTTCCATCTAGGGTGAATCTAGACGGAAGAGGTATTGATGTTGGTTCGGTTCTATGTCCCGTTTGCTTGGAGGATGTCAAAACAGTTAACCATATCTTCTTTACATGTGAGATGGCGAAAGATTTGTGGGCTTTGTTGGCTAGATGGTGGGAGCTTGATATCCCTCTTTGTGCTAACATTTCGGAGTTGTATGATTGGCTAGACTCCTTGCATCTTTCAAATAAGGCGACGTCGTTCTTTGAAGGTGTGGGAGGGACGCACTTGTGGTCTATTTGAAGCTTCCGCAATCGTATGGTGTTTCTCTAATCCTTCTCCTAAAAAGGTGGTACTTTGGGATTCTATAATTTCTCAATCGTTTTTGTGGATTTCCTCTAGAAATCCTAAATTTAAAATTAGTTGGGTAGTGTGGTTGCAAAACTCTTTAGTTGCTATTGCTTCCTTGTAAGTCTTGTCTCAAGCCGTTGCTAGTTTTTTTAATAAAATTACCGGTGTTAAAAAAAATAACAATAAAAATAAATAAAAAACTCTTTAACAAAAATATTTACGTAGTGTGTATTCTTATGGAGTTACAATTACAAGAAGCAAAAAATAAAAAATAAAAGAAAAAAAAATGTTATGCCTTTTACGGAGACACTGTGTTTTGTAAAACTTTCTTAATTAGTCGCAGTGTAACTTTATGTTTCTGAATTCTTAAAGCCGTAGTAACATTACACCCTAGCTTTGGGCTAGGGCTGATCATCAGTCTAAGAGCGGACCAGACCGATCAAGACTGAGACTGAAATTGGCCAAAAATCAAGACCGAGACCGAATGTGTTCGATCCGGTCCGGTCAGTCTTGGTCTGGTCCGATCTTCGATCGGTCCAGTCCAAGAAGGCAAAATGATTGGCTTTTAGATCGAGCGGAGACCGAAATAAAGAAAAAGTCAAAACCGAGACCGGACCGTTAGTCTTTCAGTCCGATCGGTCTTGGTCCGGTCTCAATCAGTCCGTTGGTCGATCCAGTCGAAACGGTCCGTTTGCTCAGCCCTACTTTAGGCAATATATTTAGATTCTTCTAATAACTTTTTATCTATGTTTACTTGTTCTTACTTTTTTTATTAAGCGTGTTTGGTACAATGGTACATTATATGTGTTTTTATTTATTTATGCCGATTACCATGGGCTTAGATCATGGAATATTAATTCTTTAATCGTGAATAGGAGAATGATAGTATAACTTTTATTTCCCTACATACCAACGGACAACTATCAGCCGTTGGATCAAAAAACATTTTTTAATGATAAAAAACACGGAGGGACTAATCTTGCCAAAACCTGAAACTTCCCCCAACCACACAAATACAACACACGCGTCATTTTCATCAGCAAAAACACACACGTCGCTTTCTCTCACTAAAATCTCTCACTAAAAACAAACCCTAACAATCAAAATCAAACAACAATTAACCGTCAAAATCAAAAAAAAACACAAAAACGCATCTACCTTCAACTGAAGAAGAAAAAGCACAAAAAAAAATGGATCAAAACAAACCTACCAACTCCGAAAACGATGGTACGAAGCTTCAAACTAATTATTTAGATGTTATTTATGTATCTCTACTGATTTTATACTTATTTATGAATGTTATTGCTATTTATGAACATTTTTCTGTATTTTTTTGCTGTATTAATGACATGCAATTGATGATTATGTATTTATTTAACATTTTGATGTCATACTGTAAAAGAAGAAGAAATTAATGAAGATTTTGCTTATTTTAGATGTTTTTAGGTGTTTTTGCTGATTTAATAAATATTTTAGAAAAATATCACAAGTGATAAAACAGTTGTGGTAGTGGTACTGGTAATCGTAGTGTTAGTGGTTTAGTTTTCATTTTTGGTAGTGGTAGTGGTAGTGATGGTAGTGGTGCTGGTCATAGTGGTGGTGGTGATAGTGCTAGTGGTATTGATTTGAATGTGGTGAAAAAAAAAAACAGTGGTACTGGTAATCGTAGTGTTAGTGGTTTAGTTTTCATTTTTGGTAGTGGTAGTGGTAGTGGTGGTGGTGATAGTGGTAGTGGTAGTGGTAATGGTGGTGCTTCAGAATAGTGGTACTGGTAGCAAACGTCGATTTGACTTTTAGCGTTCTTCGTTTTAATGGATATGTTTTTAGCTTGTTACGAGTATAATTTTGATGTAACTTATGATGTGTTTTTTAGTGTGACAGAGAAATATTTTATGGTATATCACTAGTGATAGAAACAGATGTAGCGATAATTGATTACTTGTCACACGATTAGAGATCATGTAGGGCGATAACTGATACATTTTTAGTGTTTTTTTGTGGTAGAGATGGTGGTTTAGTTATGACTTTTCGTAGTCGTAGTGTTACTAGTAGTGCTAGTGGTAATGATGGTAGTGATGACGATGAAGAGCAGACGCGGATAACTTAAATATTTAATGGTATATCACTAGTGATAAAAACAGATATAGTGATTTTTTTTTTTTTTTTTTTTTTTTGATTTTTGATAGTATAACAACTGTAATGATAAGCCGTTATACGCAAAATAACTATATTTCAAATACATTTTTGATTAGAATTTATAATGTCTTTTTGTTTTACATAACATAAGACATTAAAATTTTGATTTTGAAAAAAATGTAGAAGATGATATTTACGAGCATCTGGAGACAATACAAGCTTTAAACGGCCAGTTTTTGTCTGCTAAATAAATCTTTAAACATAAAAATTGCAGACATTCTGTTTGTTTCTTAAAAAAAATTTGTAAATGCAGTTTTGTCGACAAGCAAATTTTTGAGCGTATCTCCAGAGATTCAAAAGGAAAAAGGTAAATTCCAACATATAAGCATGTCTCTTATAGAAAAATATCAACTATGATAAACCCTGTATGTATGCGGCATACTTGTTTTGACATTTAGCTTCTGTGTTATATCACCTGTGATACAAACTGATATGACATAATTGCAGTAGAATGTTATAAAATTGTATGACGCATAAACATTCAGAGTTTATATTTATCAGCAATAAATATTCATGAAAACTTACTTGGGATTTCTTTTGTGCAGATTTGAATACAAGTCTAAAAAAAATGAAAAAGAAAAGAAGCAAGAAACAAACTCCAATTCAAAAAAGCACCATATCAAGAAAAAAACAACCACCACCAACAGAAACACCAACACCACAAACAACACTACCACAACAAGAAACACAACAGCAAACATCTACACCCTCACCCCATAAAACAACCACAAAATACACGAAGTCATCGATAAAAACTACCTATCTAGAAAAGACACCCACAAATCAGATAACAACCATTGCACAATCAAGGCTTGTCACACCATTAAATCAAGCATCACCCGAAATGACATCACCAGAAAACAACCCAATAACAACTCTAGCAACCATAGAAACCACACCAACATCACCAACAGTCCAACAAAAAACACCCGAAGCGACACCATCTGAACCAACACCAGAAACAACCAAAACAACACCCGAAGCGACACCCCAAGAAACAGTCATACCCAAAGAAGCAAAACCAAAGATGAAACCCAATCAACCAAAGAAAAGAAAAGAACAAGCAACAGATTCACCAGTTGCTGTAACAAGATCAGCATCAAAAAAACAACAAATCGAAAAACAAAAGCAGGAAGAAAAAGGAAAGAGAAAGAGAGGGGAAGAAAAAGCTGAGGATGCAAGAAAGAAAAAGAAGGAAGAAACAAAGAAAAAGAAAGAAGAAGAAGAAAAGAAAAAGGAAGGAAAGGCAAAAAATCAAAAAAAAATGAAGGAAACGAAGAAGAAGAAGAAAGAAGAAGAAACGAAAAAGAAAGAAGAACAAAGGAAGAAGGAAGAAGCAAAGAAGAAGAAAGAACATACAAAGAAGGGCAAGGAAAAAATGGAGGTGGAAGATGAGGAAGAAGAAGAACATGTCATTCCATTCAAGTCATTGAGAGCTAAAACGACTGTCCAACCGTTTTACGAAGCAACACATTCGTTGAGCCCAGAAAGAAAGAAAATGGTCATGGCAATGGGATTTGGAACAATGATTGATTTCCCGTTGCAAAAAATCCCTGGAAAGCTGCCCTACTTCATATTGACACATATGGATATGGAAAAGATGCAAATAAACTTGCCAAATGGGGGTGTCATAAAAATCAAACCGAAAACGATTAGGGAAGTTCTAGGGATACCAATGGGTCCGAAACCACTTTGCTCAGGACCAGAAAGGGATTCCGATGACGTGTTTGTGAAACAGTTTATGGCACAATTCCCAGAAAGAAAAAGGATAACAACAACAGCATTATCAAAGGTGATTCAGAGTACTGAAGAAACAGACTTCACCTTCCAGATGAATTTCCTAATGCTGTTTGCAAACTGCCTGGGAACCTGCTATAACAGTTCGATGCTGAAGTATCACGTCCTCCAATTTCTAAAGACACCAGAGGAAATACTGACAATTGACTGGTGCACATACATTTGGAACTGTATGAAATTAAGCAAGCAAGGCTGGGATGACTCAACAATGGAAAATTGGTACTATGGACCTCATGCAGCATTCACGGTAAGTCAAATGTTATCTATAAAACAAATATGATGTAGGGTATCACAAGTGATACTTTAACTTAATGACATATAAAATGTATTCTATCACCAGTGATATTACAAGTTGTTTTTAAAAAAATAAATGCCATGTACAATATCACTTGGGATACTAAAAAAAGATTAATCTACCACTTCTTTTAATAAGTAAAGGTTTTAACAAATGTTTTGTTTTCTTGAAAACAGCTTATCTACTTGCATTTCACAAAGTTCGATGAAATGGATGTGCCAAGAAAATGGCCAGCCATAAGAAATTGGAACACAAAGCTGATTGAGAAAAGGCAAGACATGGAGATGGACAGGAAAGGGTTTGGTCATGTCATGGTAATTGAAGAAGAGGATGAGAGTGAAGAAGGAGATATCAAGAAACAGAAAGAGGTAAATACTTGTAATTAATATGAAAAATTTGAATATATCACTAGTGATAAAAATACTTATAATTGCTTTATTTAATTAAAAACACAGCAACTATATGAAGCTGTCGAAGAAAAGTTTGATAGAGTTTTGAACGAGAAGAGAGAGTTAGAAAATTTTATAAGGGTAAGCATGGAGATATACCCGGGAGATGAAACAATAAGGTTATATGTAGAAAAATACAACACACAATTCCAGGGGAATCTTCAAATAGATGAAAATGGTAGAGTGATTGATAATCAAGAAGGAACGAGCAGAAGAGATGGAGGAGATGATGAAGGCAAGAATACTGAAGAAGGAGGAGATGATGAAAGTGATGATGAAACTGATGATAGTGATCCTTTCTTCCTCAGTAATGAGGATGATGATGATATCGAAGGAGGAAATGGAGAAGAAGGAAACAACGATAAAGAAAAAACCACAAAAGAGACTCCTGCAGAAACAGATAAACAACAGGTTAGATAATTATAATCTAAAGTATTTATCTGTATACAATATCACAAGTGATAAATTTTTACATAACAAAATGGTAAAAAATACAGGCTGAAGAAGAAGCAATTGCAAAAAAGAAGCAGGCTGAGAAAGAAGCAGCCGAAAAAGAAGCTCAGAAAAAAGCAGCTGAGAAAAAGACAGAATCTGAAAAGAAGAAGATAGAAGAAGCGGAAAAGGTAATATCACAAGTGATAAACTCTAAAAATATAACAAAGTCATACAATAAAACACTTTTTTTTTTTTAATTTTTATTTATTTATTTATTCTTTAATTTTTTATTAATGCAGGCTGCAAAAGAAGCTGCATCAAAAGAAGCAGCCGAAAAAGAAGCTGCAGCAAAAGAAGCAGCCGAAAAAGAAGCTGCAGCAAAAGAAGCGGCAGCAAAAGAAGCAGTCGAAAAAGAAGCGGCAGCAAAAGCCGAAAAAGAAGCTGCAGCAAAAGAAGCAGCCGAAAAAGAAGCTGCAAACAAAAAGCAAGAAGCCGAAAAAGAAGCCGCTGCAAAAAAAGCTGCCAAGATAGAGGCTGAAAACAAAAGAAAATCAGAGGAGGCTACAAAACAAGCTCAGGAGAAAGAGGCAGAAAAAAAAAGAAAGTTAGCTGTAAAAGAACTTGCCAACAAAAGAGTAAAACAAAAGGTTAAAAGACTCTCAGATATACCAATTTAGTGATATTGAATCGCAAACATTAAGAATGAATGTGAAATGAATCACTATTATTGTTGTCAAATGTCTTGTTGATGGTTAGATTCTGGATTGATTATATGACTAAAAAATAAAACAAAAATAAGACGAAACAAAAATAAACTCGTTAGACATATAAACTTAAAAAAAACAACTTGCACAACTTTTGCATATCTAAAACATTATTAGATGCTTAAAAAACAGGCAGAGAAAGACGATGCAGCAAAAAAACAAGCAGCTGAGACACAAGAAGAAGAAGAAAGGGATAAAGTTGCAGAATTTCAAAGCCCAGAAATTCAACACAAGGCATTCAGGACTCAGAAAGATGTTGCTGAACAAAGCAACAAAGAAAATGAAAAGAGGGAAGGAAAAAGGATTGCTAAACCATCAGTGTACTTGAAATCACCTTATATGAACAAGAAGGCAGACACGATGGAACCGTTAACAGAGTCTGAAAAATTGCTAGCTAACAGCTTATTTTCGATGGAAGGAGATATCATGTAAGATTTAAATTTGCTGTTAGTATTAAAGTTATGTTATTTATCACAAGTGATATGCTATATTTAAGAACTTAAAATTTATCAACTGTGATATTAAAAAACAGAGAAGAGGTGTTCAATGATGGCAAGAGCACACCATTACCAAGAATAGTAATGCAATCAATTGCCCCTGGCATGCTAATAGAAAGTCAGGTGATCGATGCATTCACTTCGGTATTGAATCATGAAGAGAGAAAAAACAAAGTTGGAAAAATGAAGACAAGATACTACTTTCCAACAGATGCAGTGGTAAGATATAAAAACTTCCAAAAAAAAATGCAATAATATATCCATGCGTTTCAAAATTATATAACATGTATTTTAAATTATCTTGAATCTATTGTTATCATACAGCTGCCAGAGATTCTGAAGAAAGTAAAAGATGAAAAAAAGCAGTGTGACAATTTTGAAAAACTGATGAAAAAACTCATGACTGAGGAAGAAGCAAAACGGAAATTGAAAGATGTGAAACTTGTCTTCTTTCCGATAATTGCTCACGACCATTACTATGTCATAGTTTTCAATCTGGAGAATGCCAAAGCTGTGATACTGGACAACAGCATTTCAGATGCACCCTACAAGGATAAATACAAACCCAATTCGATTTTGTGGTAAGCAATGTCTGAACCGAACTCTGTTTAAATACTTATATCACTAGAGATAAATTGTAGCAAGTAATATTTTCTTAATTTGCAGAAAGCAATTCTTGTTAATTACCTGATCAAGGCTTCACACCCAATCCTCAATACGATGTTGAAAGAGAAGCCAGCAACTGTGTTAAAGATGAAATGGAGGACAAAGGATAACAAGATTGATTGTGGCTTATACATGATGATGCATATGGAAACATTTGAAGGTGAAGCAGGACCAAGTTGGAAGCCAAACATCATTGATGAAAGGAATCACAGATATGCTGAACAAATGACAAGAATGAGGATGAGGTATGCAGCTAAGATACTGTTACATGAAGTGAATCAAAATAGTGAACTCATGTCAGAATATGCAATCAAGTTTGCTGAAAAACACAAACATGATGAGAAGAAGATTCAAAAGGTGGTTGAAGACGCTATCAGGAAGAAGATAGCTGAAGAAAACAAGCATTAAATCTATTTAATGCTATTACAAAACAATTTACATTTCTGTTTTTAGTATTTAGATTTCTAAACAACGTAGATGGATTAAAGTAGGTTTAAGAATCTGATATGCAAAAAACAATAGTAGCTCTGCTGGGCCACGGAATGTGACGGACAATGTCCAAGTTTGGGAAATACCTAAGTAGATGGGTGGATCTATTAGGTACCTGAATTACATTCCCTGGTGCCGGAGATTGAACTACATTTTGTTTTGGATTTTGCATATTTTAGTTGCATTTTACATTTTGTTCTGCATTTTAGATGCAAGTAGGACTGCCAGGCCACGAAATGTGACGGACAGTGTGCAAGTTTGGGAAATACCTAAGTAGATGGGTGGATCTATTAGGTACCTGAATCACATTCCCTGGTGCCGGATATTGTACTACATTTTGCTCTGAAATTTGCATCTTTTTGTTGGAAATGCAGACGTATGATTTTAGATGTATTTTACGCTTTGTTCTTGATTTTAGATGGAAGTAAACACTTTTGGGTAATATGAATATAACCTTGCTTATGTTCTTCTGCTGATATATGCATGTATCTATCACTATATATATTTATGCTGTTGGATAATTCATAGAAGATTTCGCTACTCAGTTACCTTTAGTTTAAAATAAATTGAATTGGTGAACAAAAGATCAGTAAATTTAGGATTATGATGAATTTTTTTTTCAAAGTGTAAATGATTTATTTGCGAAACTTTGGTAAATGATAAGATGACTGCCAAGACGCACTGTCCTTAACGTGTATATCAAATTAAGAGATTGATTATTTTTGCAATGACATACTCTGTGAAAAACATGTTAAAACTGGTAAACAAAAACTACCCTACCAACAAAATTTAGATATTGAGTCACCACAAAACTAGCCTACCAACAAAATTTTCTTTTTCTCTCTTTTTTTTTAAATGTATCACTTGTGATATATGAACATATCACCAGTGATATAACTAAAAGTTTATTATATCACCAGTTATGAAATGTCATCTAACAAAAAAAGAAAAAGCAAAAAACAAGTAAGGATTAATTACTTCCAAAATGTATTTTGAGATGTGAGCTTGTAAGTCCTTGCTGTGAAAATTTTCAGTTGACTCGTATAGACAAGCTTTTCAAAAAATGTATTTAATTGTTTATCACAAGTGATATAAATTAAAAAAAGCAAAAAAGTTTACATAAAGTAAAAATATAAGGACTGAAAATGTAAAGTTCAATAAAATAAAACCCAGATCTGGAAAAACACACACACAAATAAAAAAAACACACACCAAGAATCAATCCTTCGAAAAAATAAACGACTAACCGTTGAACCATATTCAAAAATACATAAACATGAAGGAATCGCAACCTCAACAAGAAAAGGGAAAACAATCTGTTGAAAATATGGATAACGGTACGACACTCATTTCGATATTATTTAAAAATTAATTGAATTTTATTTACTGTTTGCGTATTTTATTTGAGATTTATATGCATATTTATATATGTTTTGCTTATTTTAAGATGTCTTGAAACAATGATAAATTACAGAATATATTTAAAAAAAAAAAGAATGAAATGATTGTTCAAGATATATGTAATATACCAGTTTATCTTCTGTGATTTAAAAAAAAATGTTGAAGACAAAATTTTATGCTATTGAATTAGAAGTTACAATAGCGACAGCTCATGTCATTGATTGTTAGATGTTTACATCTGTAGAAACTAATATAGTTGTAGTTTTGGGATATTGAGGAACATTGTAGTTGATTGTAGTTGATTGTAGTTTGATTGAAGCTCAGCTAACTGTTTTGGGCTTACAACTTCATTCAAAATGCATACTGAAAAGAACTTAGTTTATACATTTTGAAGTTGTAACTACTTTGAGTGAACTTGTAAACTAAGGGACATAAATGTGACTGTTTTGGGATCGTTGAAACTTTTTTTGGACTCATTATAAAACAAGGTGATTTGGTTGTTAACATGTAGAAAAAGAAACGAAAAGGTAGTTTGGTTGTTAAAAACGTCTACCCAAATTTGGTTAATTTGAAGATTCAATGACTGTGAAATTGCCAAACAATGTATAACTGGATTTGCTATTATACAGATGAACAGAAACCAAAAAGAAGAAAACAATTAGCAAGTAAGAAAAAACGTTTTAGAGATTTGCATCAAAAAATGGAAGAAAAAGAAAAAGGGTTGGAGGAAAAAAAGAAGATGATGAAGGAAGAAGCAACAAAATTAAAGCCTGAGCAAGAAAAAGAAGCATCGGAAAAAGCTACAGAACAGGTATATGAAAAAGAATGCTATATCACAAGTGATAAATGCTAAAATATCACAAGTGATAAATGACAAAAAAATTATTTTATTATTTTATTTTTACTACAGGATGCAAAAGAAGCTGAAAAAGAAGATTACACAAAAATGAAACAGGCTGAAAAAGAAAATCCTGAAAAAACAGAAAAATCCTGAAAAAGAAACTGCTGCAAAAAATGATAATAAAGAAGATAATCGTGAAAGAGAAAAAGGAAAAGGAAAAAGAAAAATTGGTGAAATGCAAGATGATGTAAACGAAGAGATTGAAAAAGATTCAAAAAAGAAACGAAAGGTGTACACAATAGTCAAGGGAAGGGCATCAGTTAAGCCACTTTTTGAGGCAATGCGTGGGTTAAGTGTAGAAAGAAAGAAGGTTATAACACAAATGGGTTTTGGAGACTTGATAGAATTCCCAATAAATGAAATACCGACAAAGCTTGCCTTCTTTGTGGTAGACAGCCTCGACACAGAATCAATGAACCTTAAACTTCCAACAGGGAATTTAAAAATATCTCCACAAACTGTGCATGAAGTTCTCAGACTACCAAATGGATCAAGGACGCTAGAAAGAGATGAAGGCCAAAGACAATACAATGATAAATTTGTTGAAGAATGGAAAGATCAATTCAAACACGAAAACAGTTTGACAACAAATGCCATATCAAAGGAGATAACAAAAACAACAAACACAGATTTCATGTTCAGAATGAACATTTTAATGCTTATTGCAAATACATTGGGAGGATGCGATAAAAGCTCTGTTGTCACAAAAACGGTGTTGGAAAACGTGTTTGAAGGAGATAACGTGAAAGATATAGACTGGTGCAGATATATTTTTGATTGTGCAAGCTCAACAAAACATGATTGGTCTTCAAGAAAGAATAATAGGACAGAGGTTGAGTATTACGGCCCAGTTACATTCTTGATGGTAAGTAATAAATTTTAAATTAATTTTTCTTCCTAACATAAAATGTTATCAAAATATACATTCATTGAACTGATAAAATTGTTGATGAAACAGCTTGCATATTTACATTACACAAAGTTTGATCAAATGAATGTGCCGAGAAGAATACCAACTCTAAAAAGTTGGAACACAAGTCTGTTAAAAAGTAGGGAGATTCTGGAAATTGATTTCAACAAGTACTTTGGAATGGTGGAAATTATAGGAGACATGAATAAAAACGAAGAAGATATTCAAAAGCAGGTCAGTATAAAAAAAAATTAAGTTATTTGTTATGTCCTATCACAAGTGATAAAATAAATTATGCAAGATATCACTTGTGATAATACAGTAAAATATATATAAAAAAAAAGAAAACAATAATATCACTGTTGATGATGCATAACTAATATGATCTTAAATTTGAAATTCAATCACAGGAAGTGTATCAGATGCTAGAATATAAGATAGATAGCATTTTGAGTGAGAAAGAAATGCTAGAAGAAACAATTAAAGAATACATATGTAAATTCAAAGGGGATGAAAGGCTTCGGCAATTTAGAGAAAGAATAAAAAAGATTTTCAGTGAACCAGATGATTGTTTCAAAGGAAAAAGTCCATTCTTATCATCAAGATCTAAATCAACATCAACAGAGTCAAGCTCCATCAAATTTGGCACAAGTGATGATGAAGATGGAAATAACGAAGTACAAAATCCATTTGCCAGACAATATACAGAACACGGAGATGAAAATGACGAATCAATGATAATTAATGATGCTGTCAAAAACAATGAAGCAAACGACCAAAATGGAGAATCAGTCTATAATGAGAATGAAGTTGCGCAAGGTAGTGGAAACAAAGACGCAAGCAATACCAAAAATGATGAAACTGATGAAAACAACAACAAGAATAGACAAGAAAAGGATGAAGCTGTGGGAAACATCGATGGGAACAGTAACAAAAAGGGTGTAGCTGAAGAAAAAAATGAACGGGAAAAAGATGAAACAAACAAGGTTACAAGTCAAAAAAGTAATGAAGAAGCTAAATATCAAAGAAAACCTTTTGATACTGATGATGATATTTTTGGAGATTTACTAAACAAAACTGATGAAGAATTTAGAAATGAATTGAGAGAAATACAAAGGCAACAAGCCACCATGGATGCAAAACGAAATGAAGAAGTGAACAGATATGCACAAAGTGAGAACCGTGACAACCTTAAGAAACAGAAAAGTGTTGAAGAAAAAGAACAAACAGGTCCATCTTCACAGAGCCCTAGTTCCGTCTTTATACCAGGGTCTCAGCCAAGCTTTGATCTAGGATTTGATAGCCCAGGAGTACAGTCAAAATCAAGTGATGAAGAAAAACAATATCAGTGCCTGAAATCTCCATACATGAACAAGAAGGTAAGCACGACAAAAAATCTAACAGAGGTGGAAAAACTCTTGGCAAGAAGCATCTTCTGTATGCAAGGAAACGAAGCGTAAGTTTATATTTAAAATTTCAATATCTAATTTATTATGCTTATCACTTCTGATAACAAAACATATATAAGTTTCTTATATTTATCACCTGTGATACAAAAAACATTTACCTATATACACAGTTCCTTATACTTATCACTTGTGATATTGTGAACAGAGAACAAGTTTTCGTAGACGATAAAGGTTTAGGATTAATGAGAATGAATGTTCAATCACTAGCGCCAACCTTGAAAATTGAAATTCCTGTGATAGATACCTTTGCTGATATCCTAAACTACGAGGAATTGTTCTCAGATAGAAAGATCAAACGGCATTACTTTTATACATCAATGATGGTAAGATAAATTTTATATAAAATGAATGTATTTCTGTATTTACTTTTATTTATTAATAATAATAATAATATATTTTTTTTTAATTGTCAATTAGCTACCAGGAGTATTACAAGATAAGCCAGAATTGTTCACTGACAAAGTAGATAAACAGTATGATATGTTTGAACACTTGATTGCTATTCAGATGGAAGAAGACACAAGCAGACTCAAATTTGATGATATTAACTTGGTATATTACATTACTTATATAAATTAATCAAGAAACTTAATATATAATTTTAAATTTAATACCTTTTTCATGATAACAGGTATTCTTCCCAATAATAGCACATGGACATTACTATCTAATAGTTTTCGACATCGTTAAAGGAACATCTGTCATAATTGACAACAGCGATTCGGATGCAACATACGAAGAAAAGTACAAAGAAAATTATGAGTTAGTGGTAAGAAAAATTATTTGATTATTTATGTTTTACTAGTATAATATCACAAGGGATACTAGTCTATAATTGACATTTTATATTATAAATTTCAGAGGGCGGTTTTTGTAAGACACTTGTCAACATATGAACATCCAGCAGGATATGAAATGATGCATCAAACACAAGAACCAGAAATATTAAAGATGGATTGGCAAACAAAAGCAGAAAAGATAGATTGCGGTTTGTACATGATGATACACATGGAACTCTACGAAGGAAAAATTGGATCAAGATGGCAAACAGGCATTCTAAAGGAAACACACAAACAACATCGAATTCAGATAGAAAATATGAGATCAAGATACGTAACAAAGATGTTGCTTCATGAAATGAACGAAAAATGGAAGATGATGTCAGACTATGCATTAAATTTTCTTGCAGAAAACAAGGACGAAAAAGAAGTAAAGAAGCTTGTCAAGGAGGCAATAAAGAGAAAGTATGCAGAACTAAACAACAATTGACCGACTGCATAATGTTTTATGTTTGGTTTCATGTAACAAACAAATAGTAATCCTCTTCAGCTACTTATTAATCTTGATGGCAGACTATCGTTTTGTAAAAACAATTATCTTTATCGTTGTCAAAGTTGTAAACAATGATGATTTCTATTCAGTTGAAAGATTTTGGAAAATCATAATTCAACCTTGCTTTTGTTAACTTTATTAAAGTATCCAAATGTCAATAAATAACATGCCATAACAATATAATAGAACTAGATTAACAAAAAAACTTATATCAATTATTCAATAAAGTCACAAAAAGTAAACTCATAAAAAGCTATAAGCATTTCATCAATTTTGTATGCTTTATCACAAGTGATAAAAATGAAAAAATTGAAGAAAAGTAATAACAAATAAAAAATAATCACAAGTGATAAAATTGGATAAGACATAACAGATAGAATGCACCTCAACCTCACCCTTAACCTCCATGTCCTCTATTCCAATGGCTGCGCCGATGACTCCACCTCAACCTGTACAAGTACTCCTTCAGCAGAGCTGCCGCCTACTTCAGCATTATTAGTCAAATATTTACCTTTGTCTGGACAAGTAGCCCTGTTATGCTCCGTCGACCCACAAATACTGCACGACTTCTTTTGCTTCTTGCTTTTATCAAATGCTTTCTCACGTCCACCCTTGATACGCTCTCTCATAAACCCCTTATTGCTCGCTTTCGATGGATTTTTAACATAAATTTTAGTAGGCTTTTTTATACCCATAAACTCTTCAACAATTTCAGAAACATTACGGGAAGGAACAGTTGGCAAATCAGCCTCAACTTCAGTTTTCAACTTCTTCAGCTTGTCTACAAAAGAAGTCAACTTTCCTTTATTGTTACTCATCATATGAACACACGACTCAACTAACCCAGTTGCCTCAATTGCAAGCCTCTCTATTTCTTCGTTGTTCTGACCATAACGAGCCTTTTGCCTCCTCAAATCAGCAGGAATCAAATCCCTTGACCAACGCCTATGTAAATACTGATCTGGGATAGAAACAACCTTGGAATTCTTGAACACACAAAAGATGTGACGACACAAAATACCACATCGAACAAACAGCTGACAACAGCAAGCAACTGAACCATCTACTTTGTTATACAACACCTTCATCAAAAAAAAAATCAAAATCACCCTGTTAATCTTCAACCATAGTATTTAATTGAATATATCACAGGTGATACCTCATATAAAACATAAAAAGAACATAATATCATAGGTGATATTAAAAAAAATATCACAATATCACAAGTGATACTAAAACAATAACAACTTTTATGAACTTTACATGCATAATATCACCTGTGATACCAGATATAGACTTATAAACAAAGAAAGTAATAGATAATATCACCTGTGATACTTAAAAAAAAAACTTGTAAAAACAAAAAATAAATGTACCTTGTACTCTCCAATGTCTTTTTGATACAAATTAAGCTCTTCCTCGGTATTGTCTGAAGTACTTTCATCATCAACCATTCTTGGTACAATCTCAGCATCCGGTTTTTCCTCAGATATAACAGAAACATCGCAACCTTCACCACAACTTTTAGACTTGATAGAACATAACCATGAACCAGCAATTATCTCTTTCTGAACAAGAACAAACAGCTTACGAGTATAAAACCTTGCTGCATGAATTTCAATTGCTAATGGCGTCAACAAACCAGGAAATGAGTCAATCGACTGATGATCTAATCTTTCTTGTATGTATCTCTGTTTCTCCATTGCAGACTCATAACATACCATGAATTTAACAAGAGTAGAAGTAGGAGACGTGAAATGTGAAAAAAACGAGTTCTCACTCTCTGACCTAGATGTGGTCCTCATCAGTCCACATAGAGGAGAATCAACAAAAAAAGCAGGAATCCATGACGCCCTGATCCTATACATCTTATTCAACCACTTATGATTTAAAAGACCAAATTCAACCATCAACTCATTCCATCTCAACTCAAACTCTTCAGGGCCAATATACATGTTCCAAACAATCTTGTGAAATTTATTCTTAAAATCAGTATCATCATAAATTCTCGATACAATCTGAAAACAGTAAAAAAGATAATCATTATAGACAGCAAATGAAAAAAAGTATCACAAGGGATACAAGGGATACAATCCAAAAAATGACACAAGGGATACAATCCAAAAAGATGCAAATATCACAGGAGATAAAAGATGCAAAATATCACAGATAGATACCTTAGACGGAAGCTTTTGCATGATATGCCACATACAAAGCCTGTGCTTTGAATCAGGAAGAACTTCAGCTATAGCCTTACGCATTGCACCATCTTGATCAGTAACAATGATATTTGGAGAACGAAGAAACGCTTTCTTAAATGCTTGCAGTAACCAAACATAAGATTCAGTAGTTTCATTCTTAAGAAGACCAGAACCAACAGTCACAGATCTCCTATGATTATCTATTGCAGTAAAAGGCACGAAAACCATCCGGTATCTGGAGAAATAAAAAAGTATCTCAGGTGATAATATATACAAAATGTAGAAAAAGCAAATGCAAATATCACAAGAGATACTAAAACAGGTTCAAAAAACATACTTGTTAGTTTTGTATGTGGCATCAAATGAGACGATATCGCCAAACTCTTTGTAATTCCATTTAGCAACTTGATCAGCCCAAAAGAGTCCAATAAGCTCAGCGTTCTCAACAAGATAATCAAAAGAGAAGTCTGATGTAAATTTCATCTGATCTTCCATACGGTTAATAAGCATTTGTGCATCGCTATCTCCTATGAAACAGTTTATACCACGAACTAGATTGTTAAACTCAGTCTCTGTACCATGAACAAGTGCTGAGGACCCTTTCAACCCGGTATACAAACTATGAGCTCTAGTCGCCCCAATATTATAATTCGAAGCTTTAATTATAAACAGCTGCTCAGTGTATGTTAGCTTCCTCTCACTCTTGGACAAATGCTTATACTCAACACGATCTAGCTCATGATTATATTCCACATCGAACGTAGTAAGCCTATATTTTCTATTACCAGGCATCATATGAAAAACTGCACGTGCTTTGCAACCAGTAATTCTAAAGTTTGAAGTCCTCACTTGTTTGTCACCTTTCTTAGGAGCTAACGTATTCAAACGAATTTTCTTTGGGCACCCTTCCCTATTGCAAACTAAATACTTCTCTTTTACAAATCCATCCCTTAATCTTTTCTGAGTAGACTTTCTAATACCAAATCCTGCCTCTGAAGCATATCTCATGTACATACTAATGCAATCCTCAACAGAATCATAAACACTAAACAAAACTGGCAGCACACTAGCAGAAACTCTAGGAACCCAAAAAACCGATCCACCAGGAGTATCAATAAAATCATGATGAATGAAAGACGAAGGAGTTTTCAAACCAATAGAAGCTGTAAAGAAGGTAATAAAACACAAAGTCAAAAAGCATAACACAATAACTTCAAAAATTGTCTTAAAATATCACTGGTGATAATATACATTATTTGAAATATCACTGGTGATACTATAACAGATGATTGTACAAAAAATACTAAACAGAAACAAACAACACATCCAATCAAAAACTAACAGCTTATTTAAAAGCAATATAACATCTACATTAATATACTTAAGCACTATCATAACAAAAAAGCACAAAAACCTATAACTCAGAATTAAATAAACATAAAATTGACAGCAACTATAACTCAATTTCAGTCAATATATGCAACAACTGCAAAAACAGCTACTTTTCTTAAACATACAACATCTGCTTTAACAAATCACTTCCAAAAACACTAGATTTACGACTACTTTGACTACACAGCAAAACGCTTCCAAGACAAAAAACACTAACAGTACAACTATCAGCACCAACACTATCACTCTTCTTCATTCGAATAACTATGCAACAACTGCAGCAATAACAGCCTACTCATAGAAATATCAGAACATCGAAGTAAAAATCAAGTACACTACATTTACGATTATTTTCAGTAAAAAGCTTAAAATTAGAAGCAAATTACTCTAAAACCTTAATTAGAAAACAAACTATAATCAACTTCAGATATCACTGCTGAAACTACACAAATTAAACTGAACAAAAACAAATCAAACTAACAGCTTATATAAAAGCAAAATCAAACTAACAGCTTCATGAATAAGCAAAAAACCTAATAACACCAGCTAAATATCACTGGTGATACAAAACAGAGTAAACTAACAGCTGAATAAAAAGCTAAAACACCTTAATTAAATACTTAATTAACAAAACAGCTTAATTAATAAAAAGATTAACATAAAAAAAAAGCTGAATTAAAACGAAAACTCACATGATGCATTATCATCAACGTTAGAAGCACAAATTGAACTCGTAACATCTAAATCAATTGAATCTTCTCCAACAGGAACTTCATTAAGATCAATGATCTCCATTCTGCAAAATTAAAGAAGATAATTACGAAACTGAAGAAGATAATGAAGAATTGAAGAAAATAATGAAGAATTGAAGAATTACCGGTGGGATTAAGTGCAAGACGTGACGGAGATGACGGTGGTTGTACGGTGATGACGGTGGATGATGTGGTGGTTGACCAGGTTGTTATGATTGACGGTAACCGTTTATGGAGGGAAATCCACACAGAGAGAAGTGTGTGAAAAGTGTGTGAGAAACAGAGTGATGAATGAGGGAAAAAAAAACGGTATATATATTGGGGGTAAAAAATAGGTTAAAAGTATTTAATCTTAGATTAATTACAGCCATTAGATCAATCCAAATAGAAGGTGGGGATTTGTCCCTTGGTAAGCACCAAATTAATAGTATGCAAATGAAAATTCCTCATATTGAATATTTGAATGAAGTTCAAAAAAAAATATTTGAATGAAAATAAATATATGTACATGAATGGTTTAAACAAATACTTCACTTGGAGAATTGAATAAGAGATACTTCAGCAGTTGAAATACAAAATTAATATTTAGGCCATCTACTATATATCAAGTAATTAATTAAATAACATGTTCAATTAAATTGCAATATATCATATGTATTTGTAACTTATTATGTTAATTAAGTTAACTAATATACATTTCACTTATACACTTTTGAAAATTATGTATAGTGAAGGTAGATTTTACAAATAAGACTAATAAATGACAATATATGGCAACGCTACTACTCCCTTTCCAATTTTAAGTAATGTCCATCTTACTCAAATAGTTTCTTTCAAAATAATTGTTCACTTTCACTAAATAAGACCAATAATTTCTAATTTCTCATTCATTCGATTTTACCCAAAAATTCTTACCATATTATACAATTCACATTTATTTGCGTATTAAATGCAAGGTTAAAATTGACAAGTTATTAGTTAAAATCCACGATTATCAAAAATTCTTACCGTATTATACAATTCACATTTATTTGCGTATTAAATGCAAGGTTAAAATTGACAAGTTATTAGTTAAAATCCACAATTATTACTCATAAAATGTAAAGTAAGAAAAACGGTTGTGATCGGAAAGAAGCTAATCCAAAGAAGTTTAATGGTGTTCCGATTAACAAGTTTGAGTTGTCTGTTACACCAAAGAATACCAAGGCTTCTAATCTAAAAGATAACACAAATGAGGCTTCTACGTCTAGTCAACCGAAAATGAATGTTAAAGTGGCAAGTAATTCTACTGCATTTGGTGTTCTAGGTGAATTGGATAAGGCTTCTAATGCTAATGTAGAACCTAGTGGTAATGTCTCTACACCTTTTGTTGGTACGACATATGTTAGTCCAAGTACTACACTTTTGGTTGCAAGGATTAATGAACTGGAAAGTCAGATGCTTGATGGGAAGCTTGTGCTAGTGGGTGATAATGAAAAGCTGCTAAAACCTTGTAAATCAATACTTCCTAGTTCTGAAAAGGTTGTTGATCCGGATAATACGAATAGTGATAGTGACGATGAGGTTGAGGAGGTCTTTGATGAAACTAAAAGCTTTATGGCGTCTATGAGTTCAAAAGCTGCTAAAGTGCCAGTGTGGGGGGGGGGGGGGTAATAAGAGTTTGTATGGAAAATGGAAGGAGGATTATGATAAAGACCCTGTTAATACAAATAAGCCGTAAAAACGTTTATTTATATTTTACGATCTTCTAATGTTTCGTCGATAACAAACGTAAAATCATTTTAACGAAACAAATAAAATACGTAAACTGTTTGAGCCAATAGTTTTCTAACACGCTTACGTTTTCACATAAAACACTAAAACAAATATAAGTGATTTTATGATATACATATGTACAACAACTAGTGTTTACATATTGAGCTAATACATACTTAACTAAGTATATACTAAAATGGGTAAAAACAAGTATATACTAAAATGGGTAAAAACTAACAAATGGTATTGATCCACAACCCATGGTTTTGTCCAAACCACTTAACTAGATTCATTGTATTCTAGAGATGCATTGTATCTAGAAAGAAACCCATGGATCAACCCATAACCCATGACCCATAACCAAAAATACCCATGGGCAAAGAGGAGCGTCCCACGGATCCCTAGCTTTACGCTAGCCGGATCCCATGTGGGAGGGATCCGTGGGATCCGGGGAACAGTGAACTTTCTCCTTTATAAATAGTGAGCCATTTCTTCCTTTTGGCTCACCACTTACACACATACTTTCTCCAAGTATTGTACCTCTCTAACCACTGATCCTAAAGGATCTTTCTATGTAGCTTGTCTTTTGTTTTTGTGTGATTCTCAAGGTTCCTCTTAAAGGCGAGATCACCATTTCTTGAAGTCGAGCAAGCTCAAGTCCATGAGTTGCCATGCTTCGTCATCATCAAGACAACTAAAGTTCTCTTGTTGATAGTTCTTTCTTTCTCCGAAGATGTTGTGTTAAAGGCATTAGTGAAGGATGCCGAAAGAGTCAAGACGAAAGCATTAGTGAAAGGTGCTTAACGTCCGTGTTAAAAGCATTAGTGAAGAATGCTAAAGGTGTCAAGACGAAGGCATTAGTGAAGGATGCCTAGGAATCAAATCAAGTGGCATTAGGGAAGAATGCCTAGGTCGTATAATCGATGAGGTGCATCGTTATACATATAAGTATTTGTTTATTTCCAAGGATGGTGATATCCTTGATGGTGTTGTAACAAGGAGTGGATCTCTTTGAGATTAGGTGTTATGTTGTGATGGGTAGTAGTTCCTCCATAGTAATGGAACTAGGTGCTTAGCCTAGTACCTAATAAAGGGTAGGCGACGTTGTGATAGGATTTGTTCTCCTTGGAGTGAAAGAACTCGGTGGTTAGCCTAGCACCGTATAAAGGGTAGGCGACGTTGTGTTAGGTGTGGTTCGCCTTGGTGTGAAAGAACTCGGTATTTAGCTTTGTACCGGAAAAAGGTGTAAGCGACGTTGTGAAGGCTTCTCCGCCATAAGGAGATTGGTGTAGTGTTTACGAACTCTTGAGTAGGTGACTCGGGGAGTGGAGTAGGGCAAGGAAGGTGTCCTTGTAGCCGAACCACTATAAATACTTGTGTCGTGGTGATGTGCTTCTTACTCTTTATCTTTCATTACACGTTTATATATCTATCTATCAACTTCCAACATAAACAACCAAATAGATTGACATAAGTCGATCTAAATATTTAAAAGGAAGTTTTAAATTGGTAAAACTATTCAACCCCCCCCCCCTTCTAGTTTTCCACAATTGGCATCAGAGCTTCGTTACCAAGTTTCTTAAAGTATGTTGTACTTTAAAAACTTGATACGATCCGTGTATGTTTGAAAATTACAAAGAAGGATTTTTTAAGTCATGTTTTCTTTTAAATCACTCTGTTGGACATTGGTAGATCATCCTAACATTCTTTGTTTCAAGAAATCTTCATGCTAGGATCTCTCCAAAATCTTCATTTCTATTCAAAGAATAATGGAGTCAACCTTCGAGAAAGGATCTAAAAGTAATCACAACTTACTTACACCAAGTACAAAGGATTACTTTAAGAGCTCATGAAGTATTTCTGGTATTATGCCAAACCAAGAAGCATAGAGGTATGTTTTACTTTTCATTAGATAGCTTACGTGAGTTTATTGTTATCATAGTTCTCTTTGTTTAATAATTGCTAGTTTCTTTAAAAGTCTCTTTCGTCACCTTTCCGTCTTATTCATCATCGGGAATAGTATTCCTTTTTATTCGTCAAACTAACGCCGCCGTCACATATGAACCCTCGATAAGTAACTTATCAAAACCCGTCGACCAAAAACAATCTTTCATCTTGCTACCTCTAAACTATTTTTTTGTAAGCTAGCTTATAAGCCTACTACAAAAATAATGCCAAATAACACTTTTTCTGACCACAGTAGCCGGATCCCCCTAGTTGTACTAGCTGGATCCCAAATACAAGGGATTCGGGGGAACTGTGGAACAGAACTCTGCTATACGCTTTCATAAAAACACCACTGATCTTTTTCCCTCTAATCACATAACACAAAAACGACTAAACTACTGATTTCATCCTCATTGGATTCCATACTCTCAAGTATTCCTCTCTAGAACATCATTGTAAGTAATTACACTAACTTGTTCTAATTTTTATCATCCTCATCCTAGGGTTTATGGTTTCACAAATCTCTAATCAATTACTTTAATTAGGGTTTTCAAAATTAATCATGAAAAGGGGCTTTTAACATACTTAAGATCACATCGTGTTCACAACATTGTTAATACAAATCAAAACCATAAACCCATCTCAACTAATTTTACCTAATTGGAAAATTTGTGTTTCTAGGACCAACCATGCCAAAAGCCACTCAACAAGATTATCATGATACCGTCCATTACCTTACTCATTACTATCGAAATGAGGAACTCTCAAAAACCGACCGCAAGGTCTTCAAAAAGCTCGAAAAATGACTTATCCACGAAGGTCGTGTAATCAAGGAATGTTTCCTTGAGGATACCGACATTCGTCAAGTCTTCTCGGCAATCAATTTTGATTGTCTTCTTGACATTGATGAACAAATTTGTCCGGTCTTCATCTTTGAGTTTTATAAAAGCTTTAGGATCATTTGAAACGCCGATGATAGCATTTCAATCGCCTTCATCATCAATAAACGAAACTTCATTCTCCCTCTCATCACCTTTGCTCAAATTCTTCGCATTCCTTGTGAAGGAATTTGTATGTACTCTCAAGATTGGGAAATTAACGCTCAAAACCTTGCACTTGATTCTAAACCAATGTACCATACTCCTCTTGATGAACCCGAAACCATCCGAGACACCATTTTCAAAATAAGAGCCGACCAATCCCGTCTCAACTGAAACAAGAAGCTCATTCACCATGACCCTTTTCAAATGGAACTTTTCGAAATACATCCCATATTTAAAAGATGGGAAGAAATCCTTAGGGAAAACGTCATTAGGCTAGTTGGTAACATGGATCATCCAAATGCATGTCTTGTGCAAATGATCTATTGTCTTATCCACCAAAAGCCATTTAACCTCGCCTATTACATGGTAAGGAGAATGGCCGGGGTATTCAAAGCTTCCAATATGGTACTTCCATATGGTATGCTCCTAACACGACTTTGTAAGTATGTTAGTGCATTGCAACCATGTCCTATCAACATTGATCATTTCTTTGCCGATCATGTAATGGTACCTCTTACCAAAATACCCTCTAAACGTTTCATAGTCAATGGAAAGAAACCTAAAGCTCTCTCGGACTCCTCGGAAGGAGAAGAAGAAGAAAATGATGAAGAAGAAGACGTCGACCCCATAGCCAACATTGAATTGGAACCCTTTGATTACTACGAACAACTTCCAACCATTCCAAACGAGACCGCGGAATTCAAACAATTAAGGGGCATGATTTAAAACCTTGCTTACAACCTCACAAAGCCGTCAAAAAGGAAAAGAAAGGATTGACGAAAGAGACAATAGGAATATGCTTATTTTTAACTTAACTTATGTGTGGATGATTATGTTTTAGCACTTTTGTTTGTGGTAATTTGGATATTGTTACTTCTACCATTATCAATGAGTGTTATTATGTGATGACATGCTTGAACTTGTTGTTTAGTTTAATGGTTAATTAGTGTGCAAAATCTGCACATTATTCTGTGGGGGGCTCTGATCTGCAGATGCCGGATCCTTAGGATTAGCCTAGACGGATCCCTCCCTTGAGGGAACCGTGGGATCCGTGACATCAGATCAGCAATACAGCATCCCTTACATTAAGATAGCTTACTAGATAACATCACATTATCTAAACATAAGATATTAGAACCCAACTAAGTCCACTTCAATGATGAGAAAGGCTTAGACTCACTTATAGCCTACACAAGATCTTAGTCAAAATGTCTCTTGATTTATCAACACATCAAAACTCACCATATTTCCGCTTCAATACTCACAAATTGTTTTTCATCTTTCAAAAAACTTAGGTATAAATATTGAACAATTTTAGGAAATTGTTTCTAGTCATCTTTATCTCAAAGTGGGTCAAAAATTAGTTTTTCAATTCTTGTTATTTTTGAGGATTTTTCAAATTTCACCTCAAGCTAAAATCTGATCTCTAGGATAATTTATTATGACTTGACACCACCAAAATTCTTAGTGTTATCCTTGAACAACCATTGGTAGTCATCTAGTCCCATTTTCCTTCCATAAAAAGCAATCATTTGCTATGTCATTCTTTACTCTTGTTCGTTCAAGTACACCCTCATCTTAGATGCTCAGGAAAACTAAAAACACTCAAGATGATATAGGCTTTAGCTCTTAGAAACTTCATTTCTAAAACTTTCATAACTGCTGAGAGCCGGATCCCTAGGACTAGCCTAGTCGGATCCCTCAAGGGAGGGAACCGCGGGATCCGGGTGACAGATTATGTCAAACCTTGCTAAAACAATCATTTCAACTCATCTTTCTAACTCAAACACTCCATCTCATCTTAAATGAGTTCCTAGATAAGTACAAACTCTGAAGTTGACTCTTGTGCATGTTAATCATCACATTCCAATGAATTTTAGTGGCTTAAGGCTTAAATGCATTTGCCAAATCTCTTGCTTTATAAACCACATTGTTAGGACTTCCATAGTCATCACCTTCATCCTAATTTTCAGCACTTAAGAAACCCTTACAAACTTCTTGAAATCATTTCATCATGAGAAAAGCTCCTAGTGCTAACTCATCCACCCAAGAACCACCCAAGAAACATTTTTAGGGTCATACACGAAGTTTCCTCAACCGAATCATCTCCGGTTAAGTCCACAAATGCTAGGATTTCCCCTACACCAAAAAAACCAATCAAACTAATCCCCAAGAGGATTGTTTCCACTAGGATTTCATCACCAAACTCTACTAAACCAAACATATCCTCTTCAACTCAACCAACATCATTGGTGCCTAGAAACATCTCACAATCTTCTCCACATTCTCACAAATTAGAGGACTTACCCCCTTAGCCATCTCATCTTCCACCACAACCTACAAACTCAATTGAAAAGGTTGTGCAACAAAACCAAAGTGTTGAGTCAACACTTGCACCAATATCAAATTCTTTAATTCCCCCCAATAGCCCATTTTGGATTATGAGGAGACATCAAAGTCAACCACCCGACCACATGGAAGTTGAAGCTTCTTTACCCCCACCCTCAAACATTGTTGAGCCACCACTTAATGAGCTTCAACCAATTCTTCCTTCATTTGAGGATCCTCAACCCACTTCACTTGAACCTCCGCTTCAAGAAGCTCAAAACCATGAAAAGGATTGTTATCATTGTAAACATGTTGAAAGGTTGATACATGAACTACGTGAAGAGCAACGTTTCATGTTTTATCACCTCCTCAAACGTTTCGAAGAGGTCAACAAGCCTAAACTACAATGATCATCCTAATCACAAGCTCAAACTTAGAACGTTTAGGAAATTTATCTCATCCTTGATCATCATTAAGCTTTTAGTTGAATCTTGAGTTTGGGTAACTCATTAGCATTAGTAGTACTTATATGGCTAGATCATTCTCTTAGTTTTAGAGATTTGTTTGATTATCTCTTGTTTTTATTGAATGAATATCTATATCGCATAATTGTTTTGTGTTTTGTGTTTTGTGCTTGCTATATAATATACATATTTCACCTCTTCATTGACATTGTTTGGCATATCTTCATTGCTGAAGAAACTGTCACCAGACAGCCGGATGCCTGGAAATGGCCTAGACGGATCCCTCCATAAAGGGAACCGTGGGATCCGTGGTCCAGAAGCACAAATTACTACTAACTTGAGCCTTATTTGCAGGAATTTATGCACTATATTCTTGTTTTATAACCTTTATTTTGTAGATTTTCAAAATACACATGAAGATTTTGACACCATAAAGCTAGGGGAGCTTTGTGTCAAACCATACATTGCAAATCCATTTGCAAATTGATCCTTATTTGGATTACTCTTCATGACACCCCATTGCAAAATTGCAATCTTCAAGGGGGAGCATTTTAATGTACTTGACGCCCTCACAAAGGGATGGACTCGTCAATGGGGAGTTAAGACGAGAACCTTTCCCGTCACTTACTCACTTTAAATCTTTTCTTTTTACATATTTTTTCTAAAACTTTGTGTTAGTTTCTTTTCGACGCTCTTTTTGTTTCGACAAAAAGGGGGAGAAGAGAGTAAAAACTCCAATTCGAACTTTTACGAATTTTTTGTTTTTCCTTAAAATAATTTTATGTTTTGTCATCAACAAAAAGGGGTAGATTGTTAATACAAATAAGCCGTAAAAACGTTTATTTATATTTTACGATTTTCTAATGTTTTTTCGATAACAAACGTAAAATCATTTTAACGAAACAAATAAAATACGTAAACTGTTTGAGCCAATAGTTTTCTAACACGCTTACGTTTTCACATAAAACACTAAAACAAATATAAGTGATTTTATGATATACATATGTACAACAACTAGTGTTTACATATTGGGCTAATACATACTTAACTAAGTATATACTAAAATGGGTAAAAACAAGTATATACTAAAATGGGTAAAAACTAACAAATGGTATTGATCCACAACCCATGGTTTTGTCCAAACCACTTAACTAGATTCATTGTATTCTAGAGATGCATTGTATCTAGAAAGAAACCCATGGATCAACCCATAACCCATGACCCATAACCAAAAATACCCATGGGCAAAGAGGAGCGTCCCACGGATCCCTAGCTTTACGCTAGCCGGATCCCATGTGGGAGGGATCCGTGGGATCCGGGGAACAGTGAACTTTCTCCTCTATAAATAGTGAGCCATTTCTTCCTTTTGGCTCACCACTTTCACACATACTTTCTCCAAGTATTGTACCTCTCTAACCACTGATCCTAAGGGATCTTTCTATGTAGCTTGTCTTATGTTTTTGTGTGATTCTCTAGGTTCCTCTTAAAGGCGAGATCACCACTTCTTGAAGTCGAGCAAGCTCAAGTCCATGAGTTGCCATGCTTCGTCATCATCAAGCCAACTAAAGTTCTCTTGTTGATAGTTCTTTCTTTCTCCGTAGATGTTGTGTTAAAGGCATTAGTGAAGGATGCCGAAAGAGTCAAGACGAAAGCATTAGTGAAATGTGCTTAACGTCCATGTCAAAAGCATTAGTGAAGATTGCTAAAGGTGTCAAGACGAAGGCATTAGTGAAGGATGCCTAGGAATCAAATCAAGTGGCATTAGGGAAAAATGCCTAGGTCGTATAATCGATGAGGTGCATCGTTATACATATAAGTATTTGTTTATTTCCAAGGATGGTGATATCCTTGATGGTGTTGTAACAAGGAGTGGATCTCCTTGAGATTAGGTGTTGTGTTGTGATGGGTAGTAGTTCCTCCATAGTAATGGAACTAGGTGCTTAGCCTAGTACCTAATAAAGGGTAGGCGACGTTGTGATAGGATTAGTTCTCCTTGGAGTGAAAGAACTCGGTGGTTAGCCTAGCACCGTATAAAGGGTAGGCGACGTTATGTTAGGTGTGGTTCGCCTTGGTGTGAAAGAACTCGGTATTTAGCTTTGTACCGGAAAAAGGTGTAAGCGACGTTGTGAAGGCTTCTCCGCCATAAGGAGATTGGTGTAGTGTTTACGAACTCTCGAGTAGGTGACTCGGGAGTGGAGTAGGGCAAGGAAGGTGTCCTTGTAGTCGAACCACTATAAATACTTGTGTCGTGGTGATGTGCTTCTTACTCTTTAACTTTCATTACACGTTTATATATCTATCTATCAACGTCCAACATAAACAACCAAATAGATTGACATAAGTCGATCTAAATATTTAAAAGGAAGTTTTAAATTGGTAAAACTATTCAACCCCCCCCCTTTTAGTTTTCCACAGACCCGTATGATGATGATGACTTTGATTATTGTGTCCTGCCTAATGATCTAAAAAAGTTTGCAAATGATTATGTTATTAGTCTTCGTGGTCAATTTAGATAATGTTTTGTAGGTCAAATAAGTTTGGAATGTCATTTTTATGTTAGGTTAGGTTCGAAGCACAATAGGTGTGTTTGTTTTTGCATGTTTATGGGCTGAGATCTCGAATTCACCCACATTTATTGTACTTAATTATTTTTTTGCGTAATAAAATTTACCGGAAAACCTTTTAACAAAAAAAAGTGAGAAAAACGGAGTAAGTTTTAGAAGAATTAAGCATAGCATATTCTACAACTTCTCCTAAAGCCATATTATTCAGAAGTGTAACTTCTTTTTCTTTCGTATTGTTTTTCGAAAATGGATACATGGCTTTAAAAGTTACTGTATATATATAAAAACAAAAGAAAAAACATAAGTAAACTCGGTAATTTCTAATATATAGTATTTTTGCTTAAAACTTAAAGACTTCAAAAAATAAGTAATGTTGTAAGACTGAAATACTATTTATAAAAACCAATTCAATCAATTGAATGTTTAAATACTTAATTACAATCTAACCCACTCACGTTCTTCATAATATATACATAAAAAAAAATTGCACATAAAAATTAACTCTAGTATACAATGTCGCCGTTATGAGCGGAGTGTTAAACAGGTGGTTAAGTAATCAGATGTTTGACTAATCTTATGAACTTGAATATGATGGTTGTTAAAATTTTATATGAATGCTAAGTGCTGCCCCACGATTTCAAGTTGATTATATTATTTGTTTACTTACCTAAACTCGAATAATGTTTTCTTAGTGACAACAGATTCTTCATTCTGTTTTTAGCTCTTTTTTTTCTCCATGGGTTCATAAGAATATTCAAAATTGGCTTCTCTTGTCACATAAGAGCTGTCGAGCAGATCCTTTACAAAATCAAAGCTTCTTAAGAGTTAATTAACTAAGTATAAAATTAAACAAAACATAATTAATGGCTCCATGGATCACATGCATGCATTATTTTAAGGAAATCAAGCTAATGATTGGATCACATCAGCAAAGAAACTAAGACTTATACAGACTTTATTTAGTCAAAGGGACAGAATATATAATTAACAGCAAGTGCTGGAAAACTAGCAACCATGATACAATTAAGAAATAATGATATTAATGAGAAAAATGGCTACTGTAATAAAAAAACAGATTGATACACATTTAACTATTGTTTTTTCATTAGAAGGCGAATGCGTGTGTTGCTATTAATTAATGCAATTATGTTAGTTCAAAGATTGACTTGAGAAGTTATTTAGGTTTGATTAAAGGATAAGGCCTTGTTCTTTTTCGATAGTAAAGGATAAGGCCTTCGTGTGCTATCATTAAGAGCATTCGGTGTATTGACTATATTCTCACGTTAAAGTTTCACTTTCTTGCGTTAAACCCGTGTTAACCACACCGCCATATGCGTTAAACTCACGTTAAAGCTTTAATGTTGCGTTAAGTTTTTTTTTTTTTTTTTTTTTTTTTTTTTTTTTTTTTTCTTTTTTTTAAGTTAAGCTTTAACCCCCGTACCGCCCCCTGCGTTAAGGTTTAACTTGCTTTTTTTTAGTTGAGCTATGATAAAAGTGAGACCCAAAATGTTGAGTTAAAGTTGAGTTATGATAAAAATGTGTTTTTTTTTAGTTAAGGTTAAAAGGTTAAAGCTAATGTGGCGTTGACGTGACACTGAGTGAAACTTTAACTCCGGATGATGACAACCTATTCTCTTAAAGCTAGGTGTTTGCCACAGTGAATAATATTGAACATATTTTTACGAACAATATATAGGACACGGAAAGTTAGGATCCACAAAAACACACATACATGGCATAATATAATGTTATCCAAATAACTTTGGCCAATAATTAAGAGGACAAAACTGAAACCGGTGTGGTAACTTCAGTGTTGTTGGTGCACAACGCTGCAAACGATACCGTTGTTGTACGCCTTGTGCAACAAAGTTTCCATTGAGGACACTTCTAGTTCTTAAGATATAACTTTACAAAATACACATTTATGAACTACAAGATAGACAAAGAATCACTATAAAAAACCGGGCCTATACTTACCAATTTTTTCTAAGGAAATCATCTTTAGTAAATTACCTACGGATCATGAATACAATAATTAGTGACGATTTTCCACATGACTTCCAAGTGATTCGTGACGGAAATAAAGTCGTAGCAAATCCGTCGGACTTCAGTGATGGTTTTCCTAGAGATTTCCCATGCATAAAATAACGTTAGAAATCTGTAGGAAATGAAACTCCCTAGCCATTTCCTATGCGTTTATTATCATCCAAAATCCATTGGAAAATGAAAATAACTTCCTAGGAATATATCTATATAAAAAATAAAAAATTTAAAAAAAAATAAAAAAATGTACATATATTTCATATGAACATGTCTTTGGATCACTGTATGTGTCTGAATATGTGTTTATAAGTAGCTAGTAGCGACTTACTATTTTGCTCTTTAAATATGAGGAAAAATCACTAGCGAATTGAATCCGTATGCGAATTACAACCAACCTAAAGATTTCCTAGTATTCTATCCAAAACAGTTCTTAAAAATCATATAAACCTCCACGATTATTAATCTATGTATGTATCTGTTGATACAAAAGTTGGGCGTTCCTTGTTCGGGGCTCCGGTTCTCGTACCAATTAATGATTGTTGCTTGAGACCTGCGCACTAAAGACAGAAAACACCGTTAGGCTTACCGTGGGATTGTCTCCCACGATTATCCTCCGGCGTGAGAGTAAGTAATCGATTTAGGGTTAAAGGTGAGTTAGGGTTTTGAGATCGTACCTTTAACGAGGGATGTGATTCCCTTTATATACACACGGAATCCTTGTTGGTTCCGTGTTCCTCAACCTTCGGCGTATCCCGCCTAAGTCGGTTGGGGCATGATTATCTCCTTGATTAAGAGATATCCGATATCTATTCCGTAAATAGATTCGTATTTGGGCCTTCGTGGGCCTAAACGCTTATCGGCGTAGCCCAGCTCGTGTTGGGCTTATCAGTATTGGGTTTTGGGCGGGTCCGTGACCCGGATATAGACTATACGTCATCATGTCCCCCCAGTCTAGTATGCGCAGTGCATAACTACGGATGCTAGACTAATAACCGTGGTCAATGAAACAATGTCGAAGCGTAGCCAAGAAGTCATAAAAATATATCCTCCCGTACATTGTATCTAGACATGGGATTAAAAAATTGCCTCGTAAGTCGGGGAAAAGTTACTGCAGCAGTGTCCCATCAAGCGATCTCAGCCACAAAGTTAGGGTTGGTGGGGTCCACGTGTCACTCATCGTGTGGAAGAGGGAGGTTATATAATCCTTCGCTTTATTTCCACCGTTTTACTCATAGTAAAAAGAAAAACTCAATCCGCCATTTTCAAGAATCTTTACCTTTGCAATCCAGAAAAACCACTTATTTCTAAGGTAGCCGCGCGTGCGCTTTGTAGAACAATACTATGGTAAACAGTTATCTGATTTCACCTCCGACCTCACCGAGAGTGATCTTCTAGAATTCACCTCGGACTACTTTATACCACTTGACGTGCATTCGGTTGTTCCGGGTGGGCAGGCATCCATTGCAGATTTCCCCGAAGGGAAAATAGGGGTATACACACGTTTCTTCAAATTCGCGAATCAACGTGTGCCCATATCCCGATTTCTGTGCGATGTGTTAAATTATTACGAGCTGCACCTATCCCAGCTGCACTGTATCGGTGCGGCTAAAATCACCAATTTTGAGGTGAACTGTCGTTTACTGGCGGTTAACCCAACCATCCACCTATTCTGCGCCTTTTATCACACGACATGGGCACATGGGTGGGTATCCTTTGCCAAGCGCGCTGGTAGGCTTCAGTGCTATACTGAGAAGCTAGACGCGCTTAGGAATTGGAGGGAGTCCTTTTTCTGGGTAGACGACACATGCTTTCCCTGGCATTACAATTTTTATACCCGGGGTACGTTGCAGAGAGATGAGTGCCCCTTGCCTGGATCATATGTCGCTGAGGATGCGGAACTGATAAATGCTAACCGCATCCCCATTAGTTCCTATCCTGAGGAATTTTTGGTGCATATGGGCATCAGCCGTAATTATTTTGGCATGCCGGATGAGATGCCAATCTTCTTAGGCGCCCATGGCCAGGGTGGGTACTCGTTCTCCTGCACCCCCTTTTGTAATTAATGTAAGAAGTTTTTTGCCTTTTTCCGCACATTATATAACGTGTATTGTTTGTTGTTCCTTGTTGCGCAGAGATGGATCTGTTCACCGTGGTGCATCTAGCGAAGCCATTGGATGTGAAAACAGGGACACGGCCATTGAAGGATGGAGAAGAGCCGATACTGGCTGCTACCGCAGGGCGTACCCTGGAGATGAATGTGAGAGAGACAGGGACCAGTTCATCAGTTGCCGTGGAAGCGACGCCACTACAAAGTGTTCCAAGTCCTAGGGTACCCTCCTCCATGGTGCAGCCACCACCCGTAGCGGGGGCGCAGCCAGTGGAAGAAGAAGAAGAAGAAGAACAGGAGTCTGGGTTAAAGCGGAAAAGAGTTCTCGGAGAGGATGGCGCAAGCTCCTCAAGGAAAAAACGTCCGGTAATCCTTACAATAGACTCATCCGCCAGTGACGCTGCGTCATCGCACCCATCCGCTGATATATCTGGCCCACAGTAAGTATTGTCATGAATATATATTATTTGCGCGCGTTTTCTCATTTTTTATTTTATTTTTTGAGACACTGACAATTCTTTGTCTGGGTATGCAGGTTTGAACAGGGTGCGGAGTCGCCCCCTCCTAAAAGTCCTGCGCAGTCTTCTGAGCCACACAGCCAAAAAAGCAAGGATGTGTCTGTTGGGGATGCTCCAGTGGAACAATTGGTTAAAGAATTGGTACAGGTGTCTGCGCACCAAGCTTCAATAATTGAGAAGCTAAAGGTTCGTATTGCTGGTGAAAGCAGCCAAGGTGCTCAAAAAGATGAGAAGATTGCTTTGCTGGAAGCGCAGTTGGCTAGTGCCAGGGCTGAGGTAGAGAGTTTGAGCGTGTATGCACAGACGCAGGCTGGGGAGAAAATGGCGCTGATGGGTCAAATAAGCCAAGAGCGCACAGAATCATCAGGATACAAGGCTTCGTCCTTCTGGGCACTAAAATATCTGGAGAAAGGTAAGGACGCATTGACCGCGCAGTTGGAAGATTTTGGTGCCACTGTGAGCAGTGCTCTGGAAGCATAAGAGATGAAGCTGCGTAAGCTTAGTTTGGAGTATGATGAGGAGTTATATCCTCATCCAATGTCTGCCATCTCTGAGCGCAGGTGGCTTATCAGCCATGGTCTGCGTCTTGCTGCACTGAGTACTCTTGAGTCCAAGGAGGTAGTTGACAAATTTGGTGGAGTAGTCCAATGTGCTTTGGAGAGAGGAAAATCAGAGGCTATAGAGGCGCTGCAGGAAGCTAACATGCTAAAGGTGCCTGCTGAAAAGGTTCCTGGGTATGACGCGCAGTCCTAGGATAACCTGGTTGCTGCTATGAATGGGATGAAGACTTTAAAGCTTCCCATGATTTCTGAGTTAGAGCGCGTTCAGGATTTCCCAATAAAGGTCATTATGGAGGGATTGACCTTAGCTCGGCATTTTGGGGGAGAGGCCGTTGCGCAGCCAGACCATTTTCTTAAGCCTGATGATTCTCAACTTCACGTGCCCGTGTTTGCGCTCCCCAAGGATATCTTGAATCCTTTTGCGCTGGAGAAGGAAGTGCCCTTGAAGCAAGTTCTGGAAGCGCATGCTACGAGACTTGCCGAAAAAGAAGGGATTAAGGGTAAGGCTGTCATGTGTGGTGTGGGCGCAGCACATCTCCCCAGATCTGATGGGATACCGGTCAGTGTTGCAACCGTGTCGCGCTGAGATTCCGACCTCCTGAAGAGGCTGAGTAAGGCTAAAGATGCAGCCAACCGCGTAGGTAGCTCGTCTTTGGAATGGTGTAATAGTTGGTAGGTTTGTACGTTGTAACGTAACAATCTTTTTGTAATAACTCGTAGTTATTAATAAAATCTTCTTTTGTTAAGTTCGTATGGATATTGTTGTAACTTGTAACGTACGTACTTGTCTTTTTGTTTTTGCCAAAAAAGGCATTTGTGTTGTCTAAGTATCCAAGTTGTACACGAGCGCAAATAATGTGAGAAATTCATAGTCATGTATGAAGATCATAATATACTTAAACATAGTTTCTAAGTAATAGTGTCATAATCGTGTATGATGTGATATGCAGCGTACTGTAAATATCAGCCTAAAGAACCAAGCGTGTTGATTCCTTATGTTGTTAAACGCGCACCATATGCATAGTTGCGCATCCGTCGTGGGAGGCGCACAAACTTATTCCAACGTCTTGAGAACAAGGTGTTTAACAAAGATGTGTGATCGAATGTTGATGGGTTTGCAACCCTCTTACTCAACAAGTTGTTTAGTAGGTTAACTTATCCTTTTACCATCGTGGGTTTATGTAGTGCATGCACGCCATGTAGGCCAGAAATAATAAATTGTTAAGACATACAGTATATGAAAATAACAAATGAAAATATGTCGCAGAGTTAGCTAGAAACCGCGGCGTTTTATTGATACTTGCAAGTTTTTATGAGAAATAAATGAGACATTATACTAAGGAAACAAAAGTAAATACATAGATAGTTATTGGGTACTTCAGTGAAGTGCCAAAGCGTTTATGCGTTGGGCCGTAGCCGTTCCTACAGGTAGCACTTTTTAAGGTTGCAGATGTTCCATGTGTGTGGCAGTTCACAACCATCCAAGCATCGTAGTTTGTACGCGCCTGTTCCTGAGGCTTCAGTAACCTCATAGGGTCCTTCCCACTTTGGTCCAAGCTTACATGTGTCTTCTGCATGGCTCGCATTATTGGCGCGGTAAACGAAGTCACCTGGTCTGAATGAAACACGGCGCACTTTAGCGTCATAGTATCCTTTCATTCTTGACTTTGATTTCTCTTCCCTGATGGCTGCGCGTTCGCGCAGTTCTTCGGGCAGGTCTAAGTCGACACGTCTCTCGTCATCATTGGTTGCCACATTGATTTCCGTAGTGCGGATAGTCGGCATTCCGATTTCGGCTGGTATGACAGCTTCTGTCCCGTAGACTAGAGAGAAGGGAGTGTCTCCCATGCTGGTTTTGATTGAGGTGTGATGCGCCCACAAAACATGTGAAAGTTCTTCCACCCATCTTCCTTTGTTCTTGTCCAAACGTGCCTTAATTCCTTCACCCAGGCTTCGATTCGCACGTTCAACTAGGCCGTTGGTTTGTGGGTGTTTTACTGACGCAAAGTGCTGTGTGATGTTTAGCTTCTCGCACCAGTCCTTGAAAGGGTTGTCGCAGAATTGTTTCCCGTTGTCCGAGATGATCTCACCAGGTAGACCAAAGCGGCATACAATGTTTTCCCAGACGAAGCGCTTCACCTGGTTGCCAGTGATTGTTACCACTGCCTTTGCTTCGATCCACTTGGTGAAGTAGTCTATGGCAACTATGAGGAACTTTAAACCTCCTGCTGCAATAGGAAAAAGGACCTGCAATGTCAATACCCCACTTGTGGAATGGCCATGGCGCCGTAATTGGTGTTAACTCCTGTTGTGGTTTGCGGGGAATGGGTCTGTGGACTTGGCAGTCGCTGCACTTTCTTATCAAATCCCACGCATCGCGGTGCATGGTGGGCCAATAATAGCCTGACCGTAAAGCGCGCGCCACCACTGATCGTGGTCCTAAATGCATGCTGCATGAACCTTCATGGATTTCTCGCAGTACATAGTTTGCTTGTAAGGGACCAACACAGCGGAGCCATGGTTGCAGGAAAGAGCGTCGATATAGGATGTTGTCCCGAAGTTCAAACCTTTGCGTTGTGCGCCGTATCCTTCGGGCTTCTTTCTGCTCCTGGGGTAATACTCCCTTGCTTATGAATTCGACTATTGGTGTCATCCACGTAGGTCCATCTTCCTCTATTACCGTGGATACTTCCATTTCTAAGATGGATTTGCTTTTCAATGTTTCCACCAACACCTGTTTGGATAGGTGCGCAAAGCTTGTGGATGCGATTTTGCTTAGTGCATCCGCTTTGCGGTTTTCCCCTCTTGGAACCTGTTTGATGGTAAACCTGTCGAAGCTTTGAATTACTCCCTTGGTTTTTTCAAGGTACTGAATCATGTTTTCCTCCTTGGCTACATACTCGCCTAGCATGTGGTTGGCTACCAGTCTGGAGTCTACATTTGCTTCCAGGTTGCGTACACCCATTCGAGATGCAATGCGTAGTCCCGCTAGTAGGGCTTCATACTCTGCCTCATTATTTGTCGCTGTGAATTCGAAACGCAGTGCGTAAGTGAATTCCATTCCTTCTGGGTTTGTGAGGATGAGGCCTGCTCCTGACCCATCCACGCATGAGGATCCATCGGTGAACAAAATCCATGGATCCGGTAGTTCCTCTGTGCGTGGTGCAAGTGCATCATCAGTGTCTGGCTTTTCGCTGATGAAATCAGCCAGTATTTGCCCTTTGATTGCAGTACGTGGTCTGTAGGTGATGTTGTGCTCACCTAGCAACACACTCCATTTTTGCAGTCGTCCTGATGCATCAGGCTTGGAGATGATTTGCTTGATTGGTTGGTCTGTGATTACTGCTATTGGGTGCGCTTGGAAGTACCTACGTAGCTGTTTAGCAGCAAACACCAATGCCAGGACTAATTTTTCCATGGCGCTATAGTTCATCTCCGTCTTCTTGAGCGCCTTGCTTACAAAATAGACAGGGGTTTGTACTAAATCCCTATCTGTTAGTAATACTGCGCTAACTGCTCCTTCAGTTGCAGATAAATACATAATCAGTTCTTCCCCAGGTCTGGGTGCGACAAGTGTGGGTAGCGTTGCCAGGTGTTTTTTGAGCTGTGTAAAGGCTTCTTCTGCCTCCGTAGTCCACCGGAAATCACCCTTTTTTATACACTTCTTGAGTGTTTTGAAAAGTGGTAATGATTTATCTGCTGATTTGGATAGGAATCTGTTTAGACCGACCAACTTTCCGTTGAGAGATTGGACTTCCTTCAACGTGCGCGGTGAAGGAAGTTGAATGACAGCCTTGGTCTTTTCTGGACATGGTTTTATGCCCTCAGGTTCTATCAGGTATCCAAGGAACATGCCTTCAGTAGCGCCGAAGGTACATTTTTTGGGATTCAGTTTCATGTTGATCTATCGTAGAGTTTTGAACGTTTCCTCAATATCGCGCACTAACTCATCTTCAGTATGGCTCTTTATGACCAGGTCATCAACATAGACTTCTAGGTTGCGGCCCACCTGTTTTTCGAAGGCATTATCTACTAAACGCTGATAGGTGGCGCCTGCATTCTTCAAGCCAAAGGGCATTTTTGTGTAACAGTAAACGCCTTGGCTTGTGTGAAAAGCCGTTTTTTCCTCGTCCTCCTTAGCCATCTGGATTTGATGATATCTTTTGTATGCATCGAGGAAACATTTTAATGGATACCCGCACAAAGACTCTATTTTCCAGTCTATCTCTGGTAGGGGATAGCAGTCTTGTGGACATGCTTTGTTAAGGTCGGTGAAGTCCACGCACATCCGTCAGCTACCATCGCTCTTCTTTACCATGACTGGTTTGGAAAGCCAGTCATGATAGTATACTTCCCGCATAATTCCTGCCTCTACTAGCTTGTGTACCTCTGCCAGGATTTCTTGCGCGCGCTCTGGAGCCTGGTCGCGCTTCTTCTGGCGTATGGGTGAGTATCCTTGTCGGATTCTCAGTTTATGCTTTGTGATTAAGCGTGGTACCCCAGTCACGTGTTTTGGCTCCCATGCAAAAATGTCCAAGTTCTTTTGCAGGAGTACACATATAGCTGCTCTGCCGTTGTCCGACAGTGACCCTCCGATGGATATTTCCTGTTCTGGGTATTCAGGGTGAATTGCAACCTTTAGGTTTGGAACTTTGGTTGCGCGCTGTTCTGGGATCGGTGCCGTTTCGCATGTAATCGTGTTACATTCTCTATGCGGTACAGTGGCATTGTGAAGAGTAACAACTCCACCTTCCACTGGGAATTTAAGCATCCCGTGTGATGTTGATGGCACCGCGCGTATAGCTGATATCCCAGGTCTCCCAATAATGCCATTGTATGGCGAGGGAGATTTGATCACCATAAATTCCATCCAGGCCGTCGCAGAGTATTTTTCATTTCCGATGCTGACTAGTAATCGTATTTGCCCCATAGGCCATATCTTTTCACCCGTAAAACCCGTTAGAGCCGTTCTGACTGGGCTTAACTGACTGCGTATTTCAGGCCGCAATCGCTTGAAGCAGTGCTCATACATGATGTCTGCAGATGCTCCACCATCAATGTACATGCGGTGGATGTCGTGACCCCCCGCACTTATCTCTATGGTGAGTGGTTCCACCACTGCGTTGTCCGCAGTTAAGGTGGGGAAAGAGATTTCGTTCCCACGAGAAAACTCATGGCTGATCTTCTGCCTAGTGACCCGCTGCCATGATTGTATCATGTAGATGGTGTCGGCCTTGTCTTTGGGTGTCTCTTTCTTATTCCCACTCTTCTGCCTATCCTTTCCTTCCTTTATGTTTTTAACCAAATGGTCCAATCTGCCCTCTTTAACCATTTTGTCAATGAGCTGGCGTAGTTGGACACATTCGTTAGTGGTGTGGCCCTTCTGTGCGTGGTAGTCACAGTATCCATTCCCGGTGCGCCGATCCTCTGGGGTGCGCATTTGTGGCGGTCTTAGGAAGTTCGCACCTTCTGTTGCGAGTATTTCCTTGGAGTTTTGGTCAGCGGGGTGTATTTGTCATTATCCCTTCCATTCCCCTGACTGCGATAGCTTCTATTACGGTTACTACTCCGGTCGGTGGATTGCCTCCCAGGTTGTTCCTGTGACCGATAGTTCGAATAGTTTCTTTTGCTATCTGCTGCGGCAGCTTCTCCTTGGACGAAGGACCGAGAACGTTTCATGAGTTCATCGAAGGTTTCAGGAATCTTGTCGTTCAACCTCTTGATGAGTTCTGGGTTATTAATCCCATTCATGAAACCAGAAATCTTTAGCACTTCAGGGCATGCTTTAACTTGCATGCATTCATCTTTGAAGCGTTCCATGAATGCGTTTGTAGATTCTCCTTGGCGCTGCTTTACCCTGGCGAGCTCAACAGGATTTTTAGCGCACTTCTTCCGCTGAGTAAAGTTCAGGCGAAACGCCTTTCTCAATTCCTCAAAGCCATTGATGCTTCTGCGTGGAAGCTTGCTGAACCAGTTCCGCGCGTTTCCCACCAGTGTGGAATTGAACATGTGGCACCATACAGGCTGTGGCCAGTTTTCAATTGTAGCGGCTGATTCAAAAATTTTGAGGTGATCATCTGGATCACCTGTTCCGTCATAGGTTTTTACATTGGCAGGCATGCGCCTTCTTTTGTTCTCTGAGAAGTCACTGATGCGTCGAGTGAACGCATCCACCTTTTGACGGCGCCATGGGAGAGATATGTCTTCATCCTCCTGGTCATTCTATCTGTTTCTGGACTTCCAGTGTCCAGTTTCACTATCCCCGTTGTCCGAGGAATTTCCAGAGGACGAATTTTCCCTCCTTCGGCGCTTGCGCCGACTGTCCTCAGAGTTTGTACTCGAAGGGCTTTCACTTGGGGAATATCGTCGCCCAAGTCTGTCCTGTATTCTGCGGCTACCAAGTCTGGTGTGGACACTGGTACGCCGTTCATCCTCCTCACTTCCTTCCAGGTGCTGTGAGTTGGACGTCTCATCATCCTCAACCTTTTTCCCAATTCTGTTAAACACAGGGGGTCGGTGGTTGTCTCGGCCGCGCTTCTCCTTCTGACGGCGTGGTGGGGAGGTTTCGTACTCCGAGTCAAAACTGAGTCGGGATTTTAGGCTTCGACTCGACCTCTTTCTAGCTTCCTCTTCCATGAGAGCGGCCAAGGTTTCGTAATTTTGGGATACGAAATCCCTTGGTGTTACTTCCGGTGCGACCCCTTCTAAAGCAAGGGTGTTCGCTTCTACCGCTATGCCCTTGTTTTTATCCGGTGCATCTGGTGCCTTTGTCAGGTCAGTCTCTAGCACCGATTGAAGGGGAGTGGTAAGAACAGTGCGCAGTGGATCCACTGCGTTAGTGGTGGTTGTGGTGGCCTGGGTTGTCCCCGAGCGCGGTTCCACCAAAGGACCACGTCCTGGCTTGATCCCTTATTTTTAGCAGTACTGGTTGTCCCAGGAGTCTGCTTGGAAGCTGAACCGATGTGCGGCTTTTTTCCAGTAAGGTCTGTTTGCGATCGCTGATTTCCATGCTTCGTCATTCTAGTCTTAGTTCCTAGTGAATGGTCCCACGGATGGCGCCACTTGTTGATACAAAAGTTGGGCGTTCCTTGTTCGGGGCTCCGGTTCTCGTACCAATTAATGATTGTTGCTTGAGACCTGCGCACTAAAGACAGAAAACACCGTTAGGCTTACCGTGGGATTGTCTCCCACGATTATCCTCCGGCGTGAGAGTAAGTAATCGATTTAGGGTTAAAGGTGAGTTAGGGTTTTGAGATCGTACCTTTAACGAGGGATGTGATTCCCTTTATATACACACGGAATCCTTGTTGGTTCCGTGTTCCTCAACCTTCGGCGTATCCCGCCTAAGTCGGTTGGGGCATGATTATCTCCTTGATTAAGAGATATCCGATATCTATTCCGTAAATAGATTCGTATTTGGGCCTTCGTGGGCCTAAACGCTTATAGGCGTAGCCCAGCTCGTGTTGGGCTTATCAGTATTGGGTTTTGGGCGGGTCCGTGACCCGGATATAGACTATACGTCATCAGTATCTATATTATGATGACAACTTTTGACCCAACACGCAAATATAAATGACTTAGGTTTGGTACTTTTGGTCTAAGCATATCAAGGCAATAAAAAAGTGTGAATGCTTGTGTAACATTTCTACGTGACAATATGAGTATAAGCATGGACGGAACTATGTAGGTGCAGGGGAGAGTCCCGGCCCCCCTAAAATTTGTGGTATCTAATGTAAATATTATAGGTTTTAGGGGTAATTTAGTTGAGGTTACAAACAAATCTCCGATTCTGCCCTCCCAAAATAAATTCAGCCCCCTAAAAAAATGTTCAAGTTCCGCCTATGAGTATAAGTTTGGATATGTATACGTAGGAGAACAAGTATAGTAATGTACTTGTGTTTGTTGTAGGTAGTATATAAGTATATGATTAGGCGTAAGTGTATATGTATGTGTTTGTGTAAAACATAGTATCGACATACATTTGTAAACTTGATATGCACGTGCTCATGTACATGGACAAACATATATACAAATATATTTATGAAAATATAAATGTATGTGTTTATGTATCATAAATCATGCGTTAGTAGCATGCTTGTAAAACTTCTCGGATAAGTTGAACGTAATCATGTACGTAACTACAAGGATATATTTATGCAAATATGAATGTATGTGCTCATGTACAAAGGAAATCCGTTGCCATATTAGTGACTTTTCTGTCAAATTTTTTGTCACTCCTGCATATCGATCAATTGTGATAGATTTCCTAGGAAAATGTGTGTCGGAAAAGTATAAAATCTGTCGGAAAAGCATCGCCCCTAAGCATTTCCGGGCATGATTTTCATCAGGGTATTTTCCGTCAGAAAATTGTCACTAAAGACCTTGCCGACAAGTTTCCTTGGCAATTGTCCCTAGGTGAAGGCCTTTTGTTTAGTAGTGAATTCTGATGCTTAATCTTCAATTCATGTCACTACTCACAAAACAAAAACATAACAACCAAATTACACATGAAAGGAGAAATTTTTCATAATGTACGTAGACCTCATGGATGACGCTTTTTATTACAAGATGTGGTTATTCAATCCACGGTCCTTTGACGGTTCTGAGAAAATGTTACATTCAAGATTAAAAGACCAAACAAGGAGCTTATTCTCAAAGATACAATGCCGTTAAAAAATAACCAATTATTACAAGATATAGGTGATCTTATTGAATGTGGTTAACAAGTTTTCCAGACTATTTCTTAATTAAAGATATTTTTGATATTTAAATGCCAATGATGAGATCAAACTATCAGTCCAAGAGAATTTTCTTACGCGTAGTTATAATCTAATAGGTTAGACTTGCACCAATAATTTCATCTAAATGGAGGAGATATAACTTTTATTTTACACCATTATAAGTGAGTAGATAATATAAACCTATGTTTCGTTGAGTGGACCTAAATTGTTTATGTTCATTGCCATTCTTCACACTGGAACTGAGAGTGACAACTCTACACCTCTTAGCGATGCCAAAAATCATGAAACTAAATGTTTGACGACTCACACTGGCATCAAAGGTGTTTTTTCTTATCGATTATGAATTCCCATGGCCTGTGGATGACATCGTAAAGTATCGTATTAGATTCTATTTGGAGTATTATAATTTTTTGAAACATCATGCAGACATATATGCACTGTCAACAACTGTTATTAAGAACAAGTATGTACTTATAAACGCGTAGTCTTTCCACTGAAGCATCTTGCTAATTAGCTAATTATTCTGTCGACATAAACATAAATGGTTTGTGAGACCCAATTGTTAAGCAAAATTATGCATTTCTTATATAATTATATAAGGGCATCCACTTAGTTTACGAAAAGTTTTATAAAAATATGAAGAAGTTTAAGAACTTCTAAACCATAGTAAGGATTCATTTTATGCTTGTGTGGCATGAATAGATCTATAATAATGAACTTCTTTCATAATTTAATATATTTTTGATTATGTATGATGTTTATACATGGTAGAGATAAGTTACTAAAACAAAAAAAGGTTAATAAATTAATGACATAATACAACTACAAACTTTTAAAAATGTTTACCATAATGGATGCTCTAAGACCGGATGGCAAGGATCCGTGAGTGACTCACTTTGCCCTCCACTCACGAGTGAGTCCCATGCCCAAGGTAGAAAGTCACGAGTGAGTCACACAAACCAGGACACATTTTGTTGATTTACGTGCCAAACTATTCGACCGTTTGATTCTTAAAAAAAATTCTCACTACCCCATTTTCTCCTTATAAATACCTATCAAATATATTTTCTAAAACACACACTACATTTTATAACTACATATTTCTTTAAAAAAATCATGTCTCAAGAAAAAACACCACCAAACACCAATCGTTTCTGAGGAAGAAATCCCCGAAGCAATCCACCGACACCCGAAGGAACCTTCAATTTAGGAAATACTCCTTCGCCAAAACAACAAATCAACTTTCGAGGACAATCATTCTATAACCAAGCATACCAAAACAAACCATACCGTAACCCATATCCACAACAACAAGCTTTTAGCCAATTCGCACAACAACAACAACAAAACGTGTTTAGTCAATTTTCACAACAAAACGCATTCCCATTTGATAACCCAAACTACTTGTCACAAACACAAAGGGGTGGTTCGTCATCACAACCTCATACACAACAAACCATGTCTCCTATTTCTTCATTTGCAAATGAAGAAATGTACACCCCTTTTTTTGGAGATGAATTTTATCAAAACTGGCCTCGTGAATAATCTCCCATCGAAGAATTGGCCGCGGAACCGGCACCGGCCAAAAAGGTGTCGAGAAGACGCAAGGCTAGGACTTCTCAAACCGAGGAGCAACCCCGAATGATTCCATGGACCCAAGATGAAGAAATTGCGTTGTTCAAAGGTTGGATTCATGTTTCTGAAGATAGTGCCAGAGGTAACACGAGGAAAGCTGATGGATTTTGGTCTGACGTAAAGGCGTACATAGAGAGCAAAACAAAGATGGATCGCCGAATGTAAGATATGGTTTGTGGGAAATGGAAGACGGTGCGCCCGAACGTGGCTCGGTTTTGTGGAGTGTTCAATAACGTTAAGCGTATGAATCCGATAAGTGGAGCAGGAGACGAAGATTACTACAATACGGCAATGCTAAACTTTGAAGCTAAATACGATTACAAGTTCACACTCAAACATTGTTGGGAGGTGTTAAGAAACTGTGACAAATGGAATGAAGTTGAAGCTCCAAATTTTTTAGTAAAGGAATCAAGAGAAAGGTCCAAGAGATACAAGTCATCTGGGTCTAGTTCATTCAACACGAAAACTGGGGATGTTAGTATTAATTTGAATGCTCAAGCTCAAGAAAACGAGGAGGATGATGTGCAGGAAGTTCGACGACCACCGGGCAGGGACAAAGCAAAAGCTGCGAAGAAGAAAGGTGTGCGCTCAACTGCATCGTCGGGAACTATGAATGACGAGACGTTGGCAAAGATGATGATATCGGAGTTGGCACAGCAGAACGTGTCATAGAATTGAAGATGAAAGAACGGGCTGAATTTATGGCAATCAAAAAATATGAGGTGGAAGTGCAGGAGTATAAAGCGAGACAAAAAGACATGATGTTCTATTTGCAACCATATGACCACTTGACCGGGGAAGCACGCAGAGCCATGGAAGAGGCTAGAGCGGGGATCAAAGCGAAGTGGGGTTTCGTGTTTTAGTTTTCATTTCGAAGTTTATGTAATGTTTAACTTTCGTATGTTTGTGTTTTTAATAATTGTAGTTTATGTACTTTTTTAATTTCGAATATTATGTAATGTTTTAATTTCGTACGTTCGCGTTTTTATTTTCATTAGTTACGTTTATATATTTTGTAAAAAAATAATAAAAAAAATTAAAAAAAAAATAACTATGGTAAGTGAAAGTGAGTGCCTAGTCCACAGAAAGGTGAGTGGAAGTGAAAGGTGAGAGAAAGTTGATGTGGCACTGATGGATAAGGTGAGTGGAACACAACCTTGCCCTCCAGCCTAAAAGAACATACAAAGTGTTAAATCAAACCTTTCAAAAGATTTTAATTGGATCAATAGAAGATAATAATTTTACTACGTAGAAAAAATGAAGCCATCTCATTAGACAATCTAAAGTCAAAATTGAAACAATTTGGTCAAACTATTTAAATTTCATCCGGCAAAAAAATATGTATGAAACAACATTTGTTAATTTTGTGAAAACTAAAAAAAGATTGAGTAATCAAGAAAACTTAATTGTTAAATTTTAAATAAATTATATAGACTTAAGTAAACTTATATATTTTCATGTTTTTTAATAACATAAATTAAATAAATGACTTGTAAAATTATACCCTTTAGACTTAATTTTAAAAAAAAAACATATATGTTGTTGTTATTTATAATTTATATTTATAAATCTCAAAATGAAATCATGAGTACATTATTGTGATATATAATGAATACACGATATTTTACATATATGAATAAATTGTTATTCCTCTTTATGAGATTAAGTAAGAATGTCTAGGATAGTTTTTTTTTTAACTATCCACGTTCAATAACCACTCATGTTATTTATCTTTATAAGTTTAGAGATGAAAATAAATATACGAGATTGTACATATAGCAACAACGCATGTAATTCATATTTTAAAGCTTAAATGATGATATCCATAAAAGCACTTTTTTAAAGGTCATTGCATGCTATTAAACATGCATAATTACTCTATTATATATTTACCGTGGGAAACGACGCCATTTAGAGGGTCTCCAAAACGAAACCGTTTTGGTTTTATTTTATTATTCTTTGGTTGGCTTACAACGACGTCGTTTAATTTTTCAAATAACGGTGGGTTAAAAGGACGACGTTTTGCTCTCTTTTGTGTGTTCTAGATAATGCCATATCTTCCACTGAGCACACAATTTCACACACACGGTTTTATAATCGTTCTCTATCCCTTAAACACGGTCTCACACATAGCACCGTTTACCATGAAACACACAGTGTGGTTTGGTTTTTTTTATGCCGTGGCGGTGTGGAGTATTTATTTCTTATATCTGCATGGTATTGGTACACATGCAATTGTCATCGAAAATGTGTGGTACTTCGGTTTCTTTTTTAGTTTTTTTTTTGAGAATTTTTGTTTCTTTTGTTTGAGGTTTGTTATAAGTTGTTTCGTATTTATTTGGGAATATCTGCTTCTTATATGTGGCCATCTGTTTTTTAAGTTATGTAATTATGTTTTTGTTTGTTTAATGTGTTACATGTCTTTTTGTTAGGAATTAGAAAATTCCATTATTGAAGAGTCGGTCACCCCAACTATTATCTAGCATAAGTTAGCTCGTAGACTTGTCGTTATTTACGTTTTTATGTAGTTAATTAGTTAGTCAGTAGCGTAAACTAGTTTAGTGCAACACCGTGGAGGAAGGACGGGTCTTTACCCACTGTATCCCTGATCCACAGGCCGTTAGGAGGTCGTTTAGTTTGTATCCTATAAATACCCTCTACCTTGCAAGGTAGAGGGTTGGATGTTCTTTGGTAATCTAATATTCTACAAGTTTCTCTTACTAGAATATCCCACTTTCTCTCTCTCTAAAATCATCTATAAACTCATTGTGTTAATGTTACGTTATGTAAGTGAAATCCAATATCCTACAATTGGTATCAAGAGCCATGGTTAGATCATATCTTGCACATCTTTGGATTTCTAGTGGTTTTTAGGTGGTTTTTTTAGTTTGAAAAAGTTTAGTGGTTTGTGCATCATTTGGTTGATTTCTTGTGTTAAAGTTTGGATTTTGTTAGTACTTTTATGTTTAGAATCATCACAAGTGTTTAGGTTTTCATTTGGTAAGCTTGAATCATCTTGGTTGGGTTGTTTTTGGATTGAAAAGTGATGTTTATGTGGTTTTTTCTTGCTAGAGACTTGACACACGGACTTCATTCTTCGTAGCGACTTGCTTTGCAATTTTGTAGCGAGTTACAGCTTTGGAGCTAGCGACTTAGATCTAGCGACTAACAGTACAAGTAGTGGACTTTCTACCACGGGTAGCGACTTGGTGGTAGCGACTTGGTCTGTAGCGAGTTGCTCTTTAGCGACTTGAATCTTTAGCGACTTGATTAGCGAATTGCTGCCAAAATTTTGCTAGCGACTTAATGCTTAGCGAGTTACTACTTAGCGACTTGCAATTGTTTAGCGACTTGGTGGTATAGCAAATTAGGTGTTAGCGACTAGAGGATTAGCGACTTGTACTTAGCGACTTGGATGTTGATTTAACGACTTGGGATTATTGCTATTTAGTTGCTAGCGAGTTGGTTCAAAATCTCTAGAGACTTGGGGAGTAATTCATAATAACACAATGTCAGTCATCACGGATCCTTTAATCACCAAAGTACTTGCTCTCTATGACACAGCACAGAATAGTGAAACAGAATGCTTACCTGAATGCCATACATTTAATGATTCAGCATCGATTAATCAGAACAACTCAAATAAGTCACTCTTAATGTCTGCAAATGATGCTAAGAATATGGAATGCACCAGTGAGCCCTTTCAACATCTCAGTCAGCTTCTCAAACTACTCTTATCTACAACCATGGATCGAACAAGTTGTGCCATCCTTCGTCAGGATTTTCCCACTTTGACAAGAACTGTTTTACTTAACTTAGAACGACTGAAGTTTCAAATTACCAAAGAAAAGTTCTCAACTGATGAGTCTCATGCCGCTCTTCAAACTATCTTCAATCAATTTCAGCCACTTATCCAGGAAGAATATTCCTCAGATTTTGATGATATCATGACTGGAATATCATTCAAAAAACACACGGGAATGGAAATTCATGAGTTCAGAAACTCATTTATTCAACTTATGGGTAATATGGAAACATACATCAAGGAAGCTGCAAAAGAGAATAACAAGCTGAATGCATTGAATGAGTACCAAGAGACACCATGGAGCAATTGTGACAAGTCATGCAACATTCCAGTTGAACCAGCGAATGACACTGATTGCAGAATCTCAGTTGTAATGAAAAAGGATGAAGAGAACAGCACTGATCTCAAATTCTCAGAGTCAGAAAAGGTATCAATCAATAAGGTACCCTTATCTGATCACACAAATTCTCATAAAAAGGTACATATATGACTCTTACTCTATACATAACATTGTGGAATCAATCTTTGTTTTACCTGAATCTAACGCAAGTAACATGATTGAAAAAAGGGTATATGATGAGCTTTCAAACAAATTTTCAATTCTTGAAAAACACTGTATCTCATTGCAAATTGAAATACAACAAAAGGATGAAATGTTTTATGCAAAAAAAACCGTGTACTAATCAGGAACTTCCAGAATTTAGAGAATTTTTTGAAATTAATCAGTTAAAATCCCAGATTCAGGACAAAGATTCGACCATTGGCGATCTGAAATTACTTCTTTAAGAAGCCCAGAAATATGACTGTCATGAGATGAGTGATGCACTAGAATCTAGAAATTCTGAACTAGCTCTATGTGTGTCCAACCTTCTAAGAGAAAATGAGCATTTAAGAAAGAACCTTGAGGAAACAAACTCTAAGTTAGTCAATCAATCTAACCTCTTGATGAAAGACATTGATGACCTCAAAGCACAAATTCAGGATAAGAGCTTCAATATTGTTGCCCTAAAAAATGAGCTCAGGAAGTCTGTTGGAAATAGGATGAACACTAAGTTTGCAAAACCTTCAACTTTGGGAAAGTCAAATGTTCAGAACCACTTGAAACAAACAGTTATTAAACAACCTAATGCCTTTAGGTCTGAAAGAGCTAAACCATTGAAATCTAAGCTTACATCCCAAGTTGATAATATGTCTGTTTTGTCAAAACCAGTCACTTCATCGCCTAGTTCAGATATGATGAATCTCAAACCTCGGACTTATGTTCAATTCTCACAGACCAGAAATGCAATAAGTATAACTAGCTCTCATGCAAAACATCATTTGACTGATCAATCCCCTAAGAAATACTCTGATCACAAAAGGACAAATAGTCAAAACAAGGTTGTGCACTCATTTAGTTCAACTAACAGTGGTTTCAAATGGATTCCCACTGGCAGATTTTTTAAGTTTACAGGACTTAAACGAACTTACATTCCTAGATCATGCCTCAAGTGGATTCCCACAGGTAATCTCTTCAAGAATGTTGAACCTAATAGGATCCCCATTAATGATACGTCTGTGTTATGCTGTGATGCATCCAAATGTGAGATTAAACATGTCACTAACCCTTCTATGTACAAGTCTACATGTGCTTCCAGTACAATGTGCTCTCAGTCTTTTTCAGGTACAATGCTCAACTCAATCAGGAACTTCATGACTTGGTTCCCATCAGAAATGAACATAGCTCATTCAGGAGCTATAGCTTGCCAGAGTTGATGTACTTCTTACTTTGACTCCTATTCATCTTGAATCAGGACTCGCTCTTCTATATCTGTGTATAAATCAAGTTTCTTAAAAAAAAAAAAAAAAAAAAAAAAAAAAAAAAAAAAAAAAAATCACTTTTCTCAAACTTTTAAAGTTTTATATATGTCATTTTTTTAAATTTACAATTTTATCATTTTTTTCTCAATCTAATAAAGAATACATTCCTTGTTATCGATAACATCTACGGTCCTAGAAATGTCATTCAATAATGGCACGGGATCATAGATGAAGTTCGAACAATTGAAATATTCTTGTTTTTATAACGGGGTTGATTAATGTCAATCAATGTTCTTTGATGACATTGATTGAGGGGGAGATTGTGTATATGTTTTTCTTGACTATCTATGCCATTGGCTTCTGTGCTGGTTATAATGCTTGCTCATTTGTAACTTGAGGTCGTGTTTTGCCTTTGTAACTATCTGGTTATGGTGTTTCTCTCAGTTGTAGGTTGTGGTCGTATCTTGCTCATGTGATTATCATTGTGTACCTATGTATTAAGTGCCTAGCATTAAATGATTATTTGATTAAATGTTTAATTGATTCATGGTGATCATTGTGATAATCTATGCTAGAGACTTAGTCTATAATCCGTGTTAGCGACTTACCACTCGTTCATCAAAACCATAGGGACCAAACTTGTCATATATTTGAAACCGTGTTGCACTAGCGACTTATCTCACTTCATTCGAATACCACAGGGACCGAAAGTGTCATATTGCCAATGTCCCGCCCTATACCCCTAGCGACTTACCAAGTTTTTTTTCTTATTTCTAAATAATTTTTTTTTCTCTCTCTCTCGTTTTGTTTCTCTTTCTTCTCGAATTGTTCATCCTAGCGACTTAAACAAGTGGTATGTCTCGAATCTCTCCTATTTTCGTTCTCTCTTACGCGTTTGTGTTTAATTTCTAACTTGTCACTTTAACCAGATCCGTACGAGCTCGTGTATTGTGACTATTTGATTCCCTCCTAGGTTCGATGTTTCATTAAATCGTGTTGTTTTTGTTGATTATTATGTTGCAAGTGTACAAAGTGCTGGTATATTTTATCGTGATTGATGTGTAATGTGTTTCCATGTAATGATGATGAATGATTGGTGGTTTGGGTGGTTTGTTTGTAGAAATTATGAGCGTTCTTGGTAGCGACTTTGGTAATGTTCTTGGTAGCGACTTAACTGTGTTCTTGATAGCGACTTAGCCTATATGTTCTTAATGGCGAGTTAGCACTCAACTTAGCGACTTAGTTGCCGTGGCGTATTAGTCTATTATATTCTAGCGACTTGGGTAGCGAGTTAGTTGTCAGCGACTTGTCTTTACAAGTTAGCGAATTAGTAACATTAGCGACTTAGTTAACAAATTTGTAGCGACTTGGTTGTGTTACTGTTCATGGCAACTTGTCTTTACAAGCTAGCGAATTAGTAACCTTAGCGACTTAGTTAACAGATTTGTAGCGACTTGGTTTTGTTAATGATTCATGGCGACTTGTCTTTACAAGTTAGCGAATTTGCATAGCGACTTTAAGAGCTGAACTATTAGCGACTTGTCTGTGGTACTAGTGATGGCGGCTTGTCTTTACAAGTTTGCGACATTGTTCACTTTCATGTTGCGAATTAGTCTTAGGGTCGAGGGTTATTAAAATGTTCAAAGGTGTATTGCTAAAGTTGATCTCATTCTCACAATACTTAGGATCTCCTGATTCAACTTGTTGAGTCAACATACTCTATGTAATCTGCTATGACATTTATGTTTAGGCAAACGGTACTTGGTTTCTCTCACGACAACCAAATGTTACTTCTTGCCTCATGCATATTTGTTATTTCACTTCTACATTTGTATCTTGGCTCATGACATGATCCCTTTGCAATGCACTCTTTTTCTTTTTAATCCCTTATCAGCTCGTCGTGTGAAAATTTATCTATAGGATTCTACTTCATTATAATATCTCACTTTTGCCACTCTATCTTCCTTTATATGGGTTTCGGGGACTTCTTCTGAGTTACTGTTTCTATGTGTCTATGTCATAAGGGTGCTCTCAATGTTGTCTCACTTATCAGTTATTATCTAACTCGTTCCCAACCATTTCTGTTGATTGTATGTTTGCTCAGATCATCAATGGCAAGTTCAAACCCTGAAAAGAGCATTACCCCTTCAGCATCATCCAAAGTTCTCTCAGACGAAGATATCCTTCCCAGGAGTCAATGGGCTGATATTGTAAAAAGTAACTGTTATGTGGACCTACAAAAGCTTCAACAAAATCCGATACTCAAAGTTTCTATTGACGTCCTCAAAAACACAAACTTCTTCGGAGCTATTACCAAGCAATGCTCAATTCCCACCATTTACATTCAACAATTCTGGAACACCGTTCAATGGGACAAAATCACAGCTCGATACTCTTGCAAACTGGATGATAGGGAGTTCACGATTGATTCTGATATTCTGAGCAAGGCTCTTGGAATCACCCCATGTAACCCTAACCTTCGTTCTGAATCTCCACCTGGTGCGGACGATCTGATTGTCTTTCTAATTGGGTTGGGTTATCAGAACAGCATTTCAAGAGCATCCGACATCATCACTGGACACATGTATCAACCCTGGAGAGCTATTACAACTATTCTTAACTTGTGCTTATCTGGCAAAACATCAGGGTTCGATAAAGTGAGAATTCCTATCCTGCAAATCCTATGGGGAATTGTTAATAGGGTTGATGTGAATGTCTCAGATCGTATTTGGGAAGAATTTTCTTTATCAATGCACACATTCATATCTAATAAAACTAATTTCCAGAACAAAGCTCAAGGCCGAAAGAAACAGAACAAGCTTGTGATTCCCAGCATCCGATTTTCTAAGCTTGTTATCCAGTTCTTGCAACAAAATCACAACTTCAATCCTAGGTCCGAATCAACTTTACACAAAGCAGAAGATGAATTTGTTCTAGGAAACCTGAAATATGTTCCTAGAGGTATGGATAAAGAAATATTTGGATTGCCACTTCCTGATAGTCTACTCACAGAAGATATCAAGAAGAAGGACTACTTTAAACAATACAAGAAAAGAGCTACCAGTTCCTCTGCTGATGTCACACCCTCTCCTCCACAACCCAATGCTCCCAAATCCACGTCAGCCTCACAAGCTTCCTATGCCTCTCTTCCTAAAAAGAGACTTGAAAGGTCACAACATTCAGACACCGCATCCAAGAAGCAGAAAGTAAAGAGGAAGAAAGTGGAAAAGGAAATTGGTGAAAATACTGAGGTACCAAAGAATATTACAAGGTTAACTGATGAAGATGATGCAGATCTACAACTTGGAATTCAGCAAAGCCTAGAAAGTCTGAATGTGAAAGCTCCAGTAGGTGGAATTGTGTTAAGAGAACCTGATCATCTGCCACGACAAACAACCCCAATAACACAACACAAAGGAAAAGGGGTTGCTAGTGTTGAAACTGAACAAGCCGCTCACATGCTTTTAACGATCTCATCGTCTCCATCAAGCACCACCAATCAATACGAGCTGAAGAGAAGAACAGAATCATCTCCTGCTAAAGAAAATTCTGGAGTGGATAAAGTGTCTGAAACGTCTAAAGAAAAACCTACACCTAGTGAGACTCAATCTGGTCAGTTTGTTGACGCTCTGCTGCAGAAAGGCTCGCAGGAGAATCTTGAGACAAGATCTGATGAGACCTTGCAGATGGATGAACCAAATCTTTCTACCAACTCTCTATCTTCACTCAAGGACTTCGATACTGATTTCACGTTCGGAGATCAATACATAAATGACAAACCCTTAGATACTGCACAATCCATGGTTACAGTCAACATTCAGCAAGATACATCAACAATTCCTCCGATGTCAGCATCTTCACTCACAACTGAACTTCCACCTCCCAAACCTGCTCAATCAACTGTACAAACACCACCCACATCGTCACCAACCCCTGAGCCTGTCATTACTGTTTCTGATATGGATGATCCACCAGCTTCACCACCTCAGATCCTTACCTCAGATCAACTACTGGACAAAGCTGTTAAAAGGATAGAAGCCCTGGAAAGGCAACTTCCTAAATCTGTTGATTCCCTTGTGGATCGTGTCTATAGATTGGAGCACCTCAACTTCAATGAAGGGGTTGCTGCTGCCATTGAAGGGGAAGTCAAGGATGCTGTGGAATAGGCAATGGAGGCCCCACTTCTTAAACAATTCAAGGACCTACCTATCACCGATATGAGAGCAGCTCTATGTGAAAAGATGTATGAAGCTGAAGAGGACAAGCATGAGGTTCACAAGAAACTCTATGAGGCACTTGAAGAATCCATTAAGTTCGACAATTATGAGCAGTATATGATTGACATCAAGGAAAAGGAAGCTAAAAGGAAAAGGAGAGCTATTGTGTTGGAAACATTGAAGAAAGACCGAAAAGATCCTCCTCCACCTCCACCACCAACGGGGGGCGCTGGAACTTCTGGAGCTGGTGAACCTTCTATGACAACCAACTCACAACCACCATCATCACTGCCAAAACCTTCCAATCAATCAAGTCCTACAAGCAAACAAGGCACTCATAAGAAATCTGCTGCTTGGACGACGGTTGACTCAAGGTTCACATCCACACCCACTTCCTTTCCTGATGTTCAAATGGTTCACGAAGAGTCGCATGTCATGACAGAGTCAGAATCTGATGAAGATGATGCATCAACTAAGCATATTCCTAAGCCATCAGAAGAAGATTGGTTTGATGATTACCTGGCAGGTAAACGCCCCAGCACATCCAGAGTTGCACCATCAAGGGACTCAATTCAAAGTTGTATCGTTGAAGATAGACCTCCTTCTCCAGAACCTTCATGGACCATCCCTGAGTCCGACTCAATGATACCCGACAACAATTGGGTATCTACTATCACCAGCAATTATGAAGAACCTGCTGAAGACTCTCTTCTTCACTTTACTGGTGATATGGGAAGCTTCATTAAATGGTTTTGTAAACAGAAGAGTATCTCATCCTTAACTCCAAGAGATCTTGAAGGACCTGCTTATGAAATTGTTAAGGTCTTCCATTCAGATGCCAATCAACTTCAATACCAAATGGAAGAATGCCATAAGATGCTCAATGACAAAGTCAGTGAGCAAATTAGCAGATTCAATGTTCATAAATCTCTTCCTCTTGGTGGTGAACCTGGTCAGATGACCATTCAAGCTGAATTCTTCTTCAACCATGACTTGGACTATCTTTGTGGTCACTCTGCTGAAAGAAGACCTGCACTATCAATATCCAAGATGAAAGCTGCTACCTACTCTGATCAGGGGCTTGAACAGATGGTTCCTGATCGTTTCTGGGTCAATGAAGAACTTAAGTATGACATTGCAGCATCATATGGTATTTCACACTGGTGGTACAAAAAGAAGAACTTCTATATTGAAAGACATAGTGCTGACAAAAGACGCAAGAATGTTAGATCCGATCTCCGTATCTTAAGTGTGGTTCGTGTAGAGGTCTTCCCGATATATGGATATGAGTATTTGATGAAGATTGTCCTTAAGAGATCAGATTTGAAAGAATATACTATTGAAGAAAATGACTTCAAACATCTTCTGCCGAATGATTTCGAAGATCTCTACCTTCTGAATATTCAAGGACACCTTGAGCATTTACCTGTCCGTGAGAAGAAGGCCTTATCTGCTGCTGTTACTCTTTGGATTCGAGGCTTAGTCATTCGAAAACGAGTTGAGGACTTCCAACTCGGCATGGAAAGCTACCAAACCAGGATTAACCTTACATGTCCTCAATGGAGTGCCACAGGGCATGAATTTCATCATGAATACAAAGTCCTCGACACCCCAAGAGCCGTCATCTTTACTGACAGATATGGGACCCGCATGCTTATGAGACTATGTGAGCTCTACAAGTTTAGTGACGGTACGCTCAAATTGGTCGAAGAAGAACTTGACACCAGAGTGAAAGAAGTCAAAATTGATATGAAATCTTGGGTTAAGACTACTTTTTGGACTGATGATGACTTGAAGAGGTGTGAACACTTCATTGCTGCAATCAGACGAAGACTCAAGACACGAAGGATCTTCCGCAGCCTTGAAAGTTTTGTTGGTGGAAGGCTTCGTGATGGTCACTACAAACTTCTTCAGAGGACTGATTGAAGACATCTTCGGGAAGCAGTTTATGTTGTGTTTTTAAATATGTGTAATATGTGGTGTACTAAATGTGAACAAGTGTAATACATGTAATAGTGCTAGGATTTGTACTGTGGTTTCCCCTTGTAAAAAGGGAAACATCTGTGTTGTCCACTTCTGATCATATAAAACCGGACACATTTTTCTCCTACAAATATTTTATCTCATACATATTTAAATCACTTGAGATCCAAAATCTCAAAGGATTTAAGATTTTTGATCGGGGGAGAAAATGTGATATAAATATGAAAGATGTTAAAAGATAAGATGACCAATTTTTTGTGTCCATACTTCTCTCTAATATGTGCTAAAAAATTTTCGAATCTCGAAGCATATATTAAGGGGGAGAATTCTCTTCGCAAATTCAAGTCATCTGGGTACACAACTTTCAATATTTCTAAGGTACCTTGATTATATGGCTTCAAATCCTTTGGTGATCATATATGCACTTCTTAAAGGGTTCCCTCCAGTATGTGCAAAACACTCTTTTCAAATCTCGAGGCACATATCGAGGGGGAGCAACCTTATGAAAACCTCATCCTTCCCGGAAATGCTTTATCTACTTGATTTGATCAAGGAAGTGATGGTGATATCTTTTAGAAAATGGTAATCAAAGAAGTTAATTCTTCCTCTTGCCTCCGTGTGCAAAACGATTTCAAACATTTGATGCACATGTTAAGGGGGAGCACTTATTCTAAAAAATATCAAAAACAATTCAGGTACAAAATGTTTTGATAATATATCACAAGTATCTGGATTGATTTTCAAATGGTTTTCAATTGGTTCCAATGGCAGATGAACAATACCAAATTGACCGACCAACGTTACTTTATGTACGGTGATATAAGGATGATAAGGTTAGGTATGTGTTCCCATGATCCGCCAGAACCGGAGGGATCTACCCAGGGACAATCCACTAGTTAGTGTAGAAGTCCTTAGGTATGATGATAAAAGGAGAAAAGTGAGATATGGGAAGAGTGCGGACTGAGATAGAGCAAGTACTGGAACAAACCCAACAAGGTTCTTGCTATGAAGTCTCGGTAAGCACTGAAGGGGTTGAAGAATTAAAAAGAATTGAATGAGAAAAGGGTGAAAACAAATAGCCCTCCATTTATTCAACCTTAGGGCAGAAACCGGGTTCAATTCATATGCTACTGATGGTAACATCGGTATTGAAGACAAGACGTCATGGACCCAGTGACGCACTGCACTTCAACTTTCCAAACCACTCAAGTTCCTCTTAAAAGGACTTGTTTCATTCTCACGGGGAACCGACATTATCTATCGACTTTCTCTTAGAGATTGTTGATATTGAAGAAGGAGACCCTCTCCCTAGTCTCTGGCACAGGATCCAAATATGCACAAAATTGAGTCTAGAGCCACGAGATCATCAATAAATCTCATTAGGACACTTTCAATGAAGACTCTCTGCTTCACACAATGTGGAAAGAGAGATTATATCTTGAGTCCTACGCATTATCCTTGTGGTATTGCCAGAACATCTGAGTGATATGCATACATATTCACAATGAAGATGGAAAACCTTCTGGAGCCAACATCTAACAAGCTCCTGGTAGGTGGCATGTGAGATCTATTCATTAGATCAACCATGTGACAACTGAACAGAAACAATGGGGCGATTCAAGTCTTGAATCAATCCTGGTTCAGGTTATGGATTGACGGATACCTTTGAAAAACCAGTCTTTGTGCTTAACAACTCTTTTCTTTAGCACATCGACCGTGTACTCATTTTTCAAACCAAAAGGTGTTTTTATGATTGATAATTGATTTTCAATAAAACCTTCGTTGTATTGCAAAAACAATTTCTATTGAGCAATACACGATTGTTTTTCAAATCTCTTTTCATCAATCAGTGGACTTAAAATTCGCTGGTTCACTCACTCCGTGTTGTCTTCTTTGAGATGTTCCGGTTTGAGAACAGCTAGAGCAGCTGCGAAACCCTGTCAAGGAAATTCTTCGGAATTATACCTGATCACAGGCAGTACATGTACTGATCAACGGGGAACCGTGGGCCGTGTACCTCAATTCAACGAAAGTGATCAAAGACACTTTCGTGCGATTTATTGCTAACTGTTGTATGCAGGTACGCCCGACGTTTGCAGCTGATCAGAAGGAAGTGGTCAATCCATAGCCGCATGCTCACTTAACACATTCATCTCATAAGAAATCATGATTAGGGCATCAATGACTCTGATATTTTCACTCCATGCTTCTGCTACGCTGCTGCCAATATCATGAATCAACTAAAGCTTCCGCAACTCTGATGAGAAGATATCATGATCCAGAATGTGAGCATGTAGGTCCTAAAGTCACAACACCACAATGGATGTCTCAGAGATTTTTGTTAGCTGATGATCTCAAGTGCTGGCTCATAATTATTATCTCATGGATCATTAATGACCTCCACTTTAAAGTACAAATCTATGCAGACTTTGAAGTTGCACTACTTATGCACAAAGATTGCGAAGTTGATGTATTAAAGTCTACGAGCTCAAGAACAAAGTCAAGAATAGAATGCTAGGATTTGAAACGTAAAACATGGGGTGACCTCCCTTAGGGGGAGATTGTTAGGAATTAGAAAATTCCATTATTGAAGAGTCGGTCACCCCAACTATTATCTAGCATAAGTTAGCTCGTAGACTTGTCGTTATTTACGTTTTTATGTAGTTAATTAGTTAGTCAGTAGCGTAAACTAGTTTAGTGCAACACCGTGGAGGAAGGACGGGTCTTAACCCACTGTATCCCTGATCCACAGGCCGTTAGGAGGTCGTTTAGTTTGTATCCTATAAATACCCTCTACCTTGCAAGGTAGAGGGTTGGATGTTCTTTGGTAATCTAATATTCTACAAGTTTCTCTTACTATAATATCCCACTTTCTCTCTCTCTAAAATCATCTATAAGCTCATTGTGTTAATGTTACGTTATGTAAGTGAAATCCAATATCCTACACTTTTAAGGATATTATTACTGTTGATTACAAGTTATATAATTTGTGCTTAAGATTGATATTGGATCATAATTGTTTAGTTTTATGTTGTATTTAAAATGCCGCATTGCTTTTAAAGATTGATATTGGATCATAAATGTTAGTTGTATATTGTGGTTAAAATGTGGCATGTCTTTTTAGATTTATATTGGATTATAAGTGTTAGTTATATATTATGTTTAAAATGAAACAACTTCATATAATTCGAAACAATGTCGTTTTGTGATGGTTGAAATTGGCGTTATTAAAAGGAATGGGAGGGTATGTGTCTTTTATGTAAAGAATTTGCCACATCATATTTGTTGTTGATGTTTGATAACGCTACACGCATCGTTCGGGGTCAAAGGAACTTCCTTTTCGTCGAGCAAGTTTTTCAACACCCTAGGCAGTGAACCTAATCGTTGTAGTGTAGTATTAGGGTAAGCCACGGGAATTGATATCGTTCTCTAGGGGAATAGGAATGCTAGTGAGAGGTTACTACGCTAAGGTTGGGGTTGAGGAAGATTATTTTTTATCTTTTTATATTTTTTTAGGAAATGGAAAGGTACGAATCTCGAGGTTTGGATTTGGGGGGTTGGTATTTCTACCGATTAATTCTACTATCTAATTATCTAATTAACTAAGGTGAGGGTAGTCTATGTCTAATTATTGTGTGCTCGTATGATGGTTTAAAGATGTGTTTACTTAGGTTTTATTACTCCTTAATTATCTCCTATTGATGGTTAATTGTCACGTCCTTATTCTTAATCGCGTTGCGTGTCTAAGGTCGTAGGGTATGCGTTTGTCCCTACTCTTTGAAACTACCAAAGGTTATCGCCTACGAAGTCTCTAGGATTTATAAACTTTAACTCTAAGGTACTCTTCGGATGGTTTAGCCTACAACAACTCTAGGTGCTATAAGTTAAGGTTCACAAAGATTAATCAAGCATTAACTACACAACGGATGACCTATCGCATTACTAGATCATTAACAATTAAGATAAGAGACAACCAATCAATATTCAATAATTAAGTTTCATATTCCCTAAGCAAACACACAAGTAAATTAGCCAGACATGGAGAACATGCAAGCATACACACAAGTAATTGAAGACATAATTAAATTAATGAAGCAAAACACTTATCTTGATGTAAGATAGGGTTTGGAACCCTAAAATACTTTACAAGACAGCCTTGGTTCGGTTTAGGTTTTTACTCTAAAAGACTACACACTCAAAACTAAAAAATTCGGATTCTATATATAAGATTACATTCGCGACGGCGTCATCTTTTAATTTGTGACGCTGTCGGGTCACCGTTATTAGAGTTTCATCTTGGCCACGTTAGTCTTGCGACGGCGTCACCTTATGCTTGTGACGCCGTCCCCTTCAGTCTCTGACGCCGTCTGGATCAAATCTAGGCCGTCTGAGTTGCGACGACCTACTCTTTTAAAGCCTGACACCGTCACTTGTAAATAAGCAATTTGGCTACTGAGCCGTCACAAAAGTGATGCGACGGCGTCGCAGATAACACCTGACGCCGTCCCCTTCAGTTTCAGCAGTCTGAGTGGCTCGATTCTTGACTTTGGCCATTTTCTTCGTATATTCGCACATTTTCGTCCGAATAAGTGTCATTCCAGCATTTTACCTTCAAGATACCTAAAAAGTGAAAAGGAACGATATTAAGTAATAACGGATGCAAAAGTGATCAAATAAGGGCTTAAACGACCTCTCAAAAAGGTACATTTTAAAACCTTATCAATGTTCAGTTTTGTTGAGGCTGTGATGATTGATTTTGGATGTGTTTTAGTGTATCTGATCAAAGTTAAGAGTATCTGCATTTTGGCGGGACAACTAATTAGGTTTGCAGCCATGGTGAATTGATCCGTTTCTTTCGATTGTATACAAATATGAGCCTCATTAAACAAAAAGAGATGGTGTGTATGTGTTTTTTGAGATAGAGATATGGTGGATTGTTTACTATAAAGACATGTACTATGTCGTTTCAGGCTCTTTTGATTTACTGAACAATGTCGTTTTAAGCCCAGGTTATTTGAAAACATGAAACAGCGTCGTTCCCAGCCCACCAAAGAATTAAAAATTAAAAAAAAAACACCATCTTCCTTTTTCCTTTGCCTTGGCTGCCTTCAAGTGCTCCTAAACCTTTTGGTTTTTTAATCCCAAAATTCTTTTACCAATAGAAAGTTTTCTCTGCTGGCAGCCCTAGCACTATATCCCTGTCAAATCTCTTGTAAGGGATAGCCTTCTGAGCTGGAATAAGAGTGCAAGTTGAAACTTTTTTTGATTTAAAATGAGTGGAGGTTGATCCTTTTTTAGCTTGGTAATCATCAGAACTTGAATCATCAATGAGATACTCAGAGCTTATAGAATTAGATTGTGAATAATACCAAGCAAGCAATTGGGGTGGGTTTTGTACCATCAGTGCTCGAATCATCAGTGCTTGAATCAGAGCTAATGACTATGACTTCTACAAATAATAAATGCTTGGTCAATTTGTTTGATGAAAATGTTAAGATATATCACTATCTAACAAAAAGCTTTTCAAGATATACCAATGTAGAAATTCAATCCAGCATTCTCTTATTTGGTCCTTTCATTGTAATCCACATTCAATCCAGTATTCTCTCTTTGGTGGGCAAGCACAAATTGTTCCATAGTTGTCTCTTACTTGATTCTCTCTTTGGTGGGCAAGCACAAACTATTCCAAGGTTATCTCTTATTTGGTAGTGTGATCCCCCAAACAAGGCTGCAATATATAACATTCTCTTGGGTGGGTAAGGACAAACTGTTCCATGGAGGTCTATCATTTGGTTCTGTAAGTGTAATCCTAAACATGCACCACTAATAATCAAACACATAACACATAACTACATTTGGTGTTGTCAGTGTTCTAAGGTAGTCATTCTAACTGTTACATTACAGGCAATGGTTCTAGGCACATTACAAGCAATGGTTTGTAAAAATTGGTTCTGTCATTTGGTTTTGCCAGTGTTCTAATGTAGGTAAGTACAAATTGTGTCATACAGGCACATTACAGGCACCACAAGTAATCAAACACATATCTACATTCTATTACAAATATGGTTATGAATATATTCATTCTAACTATCAAATAGTTTGTAAACATTTCATCAAACACATAAGAATCATCATATATATGAAAAGCAGAGCATCGAAAACAAAAACAGAGCATCACAAACACATAATATAATGACCATTACAAACCCCAAAACAATTATATGTGTGTGTTTGACAGATTTTTAGGGTTTGACAGATTTAGGTTAAAGAATTATATGTGTGTGTGTTTGTGTTTGATCGAGGTGGGTGGGTATTAATGGGGTGGGATTAATTAAGTGAGGTGGATAAATATTTAATGAGGTGGAAGTGTGTTATAAAAGAAAAAAAATGACCAACTAAACACGTTGACGTGGCGTGTAGGATCTCCAACTTCAGATTTTGTGGTATTTGGTAGGTTATCATGGTATTTGGGTTTTATGATGATGGTAGTATAACTTTTAACTGTTTAAGATGGTCCTTCATGATGGTAGTATAACCGCTAATCTTTTGTAATTATGAAACATCTGATGTTAATGTATTTTAAATGGTAGCAATTTATCCATATTAAAGTTTCTTTTGGTAGCAGTTTATCCATGTTATTGTATTTTGCAAATTTGTGTTCATGATTTCTGTATGGGTTCATGATTTCTGCAAATTTGTGTTTTTGGTTTACATGTTAAATTTTGCATGTTTTCAGCAAATTTGTGTTTATGATTTCTGTATAGGTTCATGATTTCTGCAAATTATGGGTTTATGATTTCTGCAAATTTGTGTTTTTGATAAACATGTTGAATTCATGTTTTCTTCAAATTTGTGTTCATGATTTCTGTATGGTTTCATGATTTTTGCAAATTTGTGTTTTTATTTACATGTTTAATTCATGCTTAAGAGTATGAGAAAACATTTTCAAATGGGTCTAAACCAGTTATAAGTAACCCAGGTCTCAAATAGGAATTTTCATGTGGGCTGAAAATAATGACGTGAAAAATAATATTGGTGTATCGGGGGTATTTACAGGTACCAACAAGTTTGGTTGGTGATAATAATATTATAAAGAGTACATTACCCGTATTTAAAATTTTTGAAAAGTAGGTTTGTATTTTAGGTCTTAAACCCTATGTAATACCTCTTGAGAAGCATTTCGAAAAATGTCAAACTATACAAGAAAGGATTGAAGTCTTGCTAAAACAAAAAGATTCAGAGCATGTTTGGTAGGAGGTTATACGAGGTAAGGAATAGGAAAAATAATGAAAAAAGATGGTTGGTGGAGTATAATGTAATGACATATTATCAAATAGTGGGTAATGGGTCATTACCCAATAAATTAGAGGGAATGTTTTTCTTTCTTTTTCTCTTTCCCCACTATTATCATTGTTTTTCCCTTTTTCCCTTTTTCCTTTCCCAAGTTTAAACCAGACACACCCTCATTCGTTTGAACTCAACACTTTAATAGAAAGCTTATGATTTTGAAATTCATAATAAACAAGTGTTAAAACTTCATGCTTCTTTGAATTTTGAGAATGCATTTATGCATTTCTTTTGAAAAAGTAGAACAAATCTAATTCTTACACACCAATCACAAGTGAATCTTTATATACAGCTTGTCTAATGAGCGCTCTCCACAGTAATAGTTAGAATGTATTAGCTGAATCCAAACTTTCTTTTCCAACAAAAGTTCATTCTTTTCATTTCAAAAAAAGTGTTCACACAAAAAAAATGATAAATTATTATACGTGTAACTAATGCAATTTTTTGTCCAAGAAAAAATATTTTTTCTCTCAAACGTATTATATAAATTATGAGGAGTTATTTTGCATATCAAACTTTTTTCGCATAACAAGGGACTCAACTCCGGCATCAATTTAAAAAGAAATCAATTGCTGATATTAAAAGCATTTTAATATTTCACCTATTTTTTATAATTTAAGTAGCTCCTGAACCGTTAATCGTTAGACAAAACAAATTATACCGTCACGACCGGCATTTAAATATCTATCTATAGACGGGCACTTTGATATACTTTCGACAAAAAAAATCGTATTTTTTTCACCTTTTTACATTTTTTTCGTCTTTTTTTCTCGTATTTGAAAATAGCATAGAAATCACGTGTGATTAAACACTAATTTGAATATTTAATAAAATCACATGTGATTTTATAAATTATAGTAGTTCATTTATGAAAATCACATGTGGGAAAAATCACATGTGATTGATATATGTGTTTGAAAAATCACATGTGATTTTATTAGAAATATTCAAATTAGTGTTTAATCACCTGTGATTTCTCATGCAAGTTTCAACAACGAGGAAAAAAACGTAAAAACGTAAAAACCGTGAAAAAAATGAAAAAAAATGTTTGTTGAAAATATATCAAAGTACATATCTATAAAAAAGATAATTAAATGTTCGTCGTGATGGTATATTTATTTTCGTTTAATGATTAATGGTTTAAAAAATTAATAATTAAATACTCGACGTGATGATTGGTCGCTTGGTATGTAGATAAAGATTGGTATACAAATGATTTTAAATCATAAATTATAAATGAGCAATTAGTATTAAATACAACCTGAACACCTTTTTTAAAGAGAAACATAAATAATAAAGCTGACACTTTTTTAAGACAAAAATAGTATTGAACACATCTATACTACTATATAAAAGGTTTAGGACCTACTAAATAAAGAAGTCTTAAAATTTTTAATACCAAAAACATTTCTTTAATAGGAAATTAACAAGCCATAGTCATATATTAAGTTCAGTCAACTTGTAACCGCTAACATTCATACAGTCTATTGAATTCAGTCAACTTGTAACAATTAACATTCATACAGCCTATTGTAACAGCTTGTTTGTTATAAAATCAAAATAAAATAAAATAACATACGACACATATTTAGACACACACTATTAACTTTTCTCTCTCAAATAAGAAACCATCTTCTCAGGTACACCACCATCAGATCCTCCTCAGCCACCAAGTTCGCCGGAATCACTTTTTTTTATGGTTTCATTTGTGTGGTATTGGTGGTAGATTTTGTGATTTTAGTGGTAAATCGAGATATAAAACCTCAAACACAACACAAAAACACAAGCAAACCATTTAACCACGCTCTCTCTAACCAAAAAATACACAAACTCCTAGAAACACATCAGCAGCCGCCATCCCATCGGCCACAAAAATAGTCACCGGGTACCCGCAGCCGCATTGCGCGGGTACCCTTCTAGTAATAATTAAAATTATAAATTAATTTAAATATATGTAATTTTCGATTATTTAATTAATAAAAAAAATTTAATTTAATAAGAGAAAAGTACCAAAAAGTGCCAAAATCTTTTTGGGAGTCCCCTTTGTGGTCAAATTTTTCTTCAATCTTCAAAATGGTCATGCGGAACCACTCGACCGCGCAGTTCCACCAGAAACATGACATGTGTCCCAACTACCACTACACCTTTTATCTTTTCAATTTTCCAAGATAACCACTGTATTTGAGCAACCGCCGGCTACTCAACCGGCGGCTTGCGCAACCGGCGGCCAGGATGTGACATAAAGGTACGTTAACTTTTCTTCTTTCCTTGATATCCGACGTACTTTCTTGATATCCGACCTAACTTTCTAGATATCCGATCTAGGGTTTGAATTAGAGATATCCGATTACTTTTTTTTTTATTTTGCTTGATTCATCGATTTATTGTTGCTATCTCACATACACACTCAATAATCACACACTTTCATTCCACCATGAAACCGATGGTACTCTTCTAACTATTTTTTTTTTTTTTTTTTTTTTTTTTTGATTCATTGTTAGATCTAACTGGGTGTTTGCCTTTTGGGTATTTCTGAAAATGGGTTACTTGCTTTTATTGTTGTTAATCAGTTTCAAGTTATTATTTGGCCGTTTTTAAGAAAATAAGCTGTTTTGAAGTGCTTATTCGGTCATTTCTAATAACCTAAGCAGATTTAAAGTTCTTATTTTGTATTTTTTTTTTAAGAAAATCAACTGTTTTGAAGTGTTTTTTGCTATTTTTTAAGAAAATAAGCAGTTTTGTGCTTATACATGTCTGCATAATCGTGTCTGCATGCAAATCTGTTAACATTGCTCAATGCTATTCTACAGTGTTTATAAACTGGCTCAAATTATAGTTTTAAGTGTACTGTTTAGGTCGAATATTTGAAAAGTGTGTAACTAGTTATAAGCCTAGTATTCTGATGTATTCTGTGTAACTAGTTATAAGCCTAGTATTCTGATGTATTAAGCCGAAATTTTAATTGTTTAGAGAAGCCCATATTGCAACTATAAGCCCATAAGTAAAAGTTCTTCTTAGCTTAATCTTGTTATCTTATCCCAGCGATGCTAATTCTTGTATATTGTAATCTCTTTAGGAATATCATGCGAGGGTACATGTTAGAAGCAAACTCAATTACTTTCCATTAATGAAAGACAGACTAGGTTTGGATCGATCTGTACTGTTTAGGTCGACATATTTTGGGCGTTGGCTGGATTTGGATTATGTTGACAATGAAGAGGGTCTTATACATTTTATGCTTCAGAAGCAAGTCTTCTCTGATAATGATCACTATGATTTACCCCTCATTTATAATGTTAACAATCATTTGCTACACTTTGGTCGTCGTGAATTTTGCCTCATAACTGCATTCAAGTTTGGGATGGTCAGTTTTCGCAAGTTTAGAGAGGGTGATATCAGTTTTCATGACCGTGTATTTCCGGAGAAGATAGGTTGCTATGTTAAAAACATAGATCTTCTATCTGTGATTGAGGATGAAGAGCGTTTCACGAAACTATCAGATGAAGATGCAATACGAGTTTGTCTTTTGTTATGTTTGGAAGTTATATTTATGGGTCGTGAGTTAGGATCTGTTGTTGATGATGTATATCTAAGGATGGTAGAAAATCTGGATGCATGGGATGAGTTTGCTTGGGGAGAGCACATCTAGCGGGAGTTATACGCTGCCATTAGAAATGTTAACTCAAATCATAAGGATGAGCACCATAAAGCATTGGAAAAAGACCCAAATTTTGTTCCATCGTATTCATTGTCTGGATTCATTCTGTGTTTCAAGGTCTGTATTTTTAGTCCAAATCATTGTCAAGTTATGCAAATATTTTGTTTGTCATTTGACTTATTCATTAACTTTTTGTAGATATGGATTCTAGAGTCTTCATCTCAGACACAGCGTTGGTGGATTAATGACCCTGATGTGATCCCGAGAGGATGTTCCTGGTCGAAGCATTTTCCATTTCAAAATTGGGAGCCATACAGCCAACTTTTTCCCGAGGTCAGTTAATGCGTATATGCCAACTTTTTTCCTAAATGTAATTGCATATATGCCAACTTTTTTCCTTTGATTGTAAGATTTATAAGTTCTTGTGTAGGTTAATTGCATATATGCTTATCTTAGTTGTTTTGTAATCTTAAATGCTTATCTAGTCTCTAAATTAGTTTATTTATTTCTTTCTAAAGTTTATTTTTAAATGCCTTAGGCCAAAAATCCAAATTATGACCTATATCCCAATATTGCTGAGGGCCAATCAGAATGGTTTAGACAAAGCCAAAATTTTTTTAAGTGGTATACACCAAGAGCACCTCCTCCTGTTGAATACAGGGGGGTATTTGGTGATTATCTAAAAAATTTGTCATCAGCTCGCACATCTAAGGACAAAGATAGAGAGGTACATCCACTTAGGCAGAGTTGTATGCTTCGCGTTAAGGCTTTGGAGCGTTTATGTGACAGTTTGTTGATTCTGCCTAAAGAGATCAAGAGTTTGAAAGAACGTGTCTACAAACTGGAGAGTATTATTCATGTGAGTCTTGACACAAACCCTTTTCTACGTATGCCACAATTTAACTAATGTCTAATTATCATGTTTTGCAAAATACTTTGTGATGCAGTATATTACTCGGAAAACAAAAGTCGGACACGGGCACAAAGTTACCTCATCTGTTCAAAAGGTATACATATATACATATAAATTTATCTTTTCTTGTCATTTACTTAGCTAAGTATGCACACATGTTACAGGATAACGTGGAGTGTGATCTGGGTGACGAGTATTGTAGTAATCTAGATGGTGATTTTTTTGAATTATTTGATTCGCCTATTCTAACATCCAACAAACACACTGCCAATGGATTTGTAGATGGTTTGGATGTGGTAATTGATTTCTGCAACTTTCAAATTATTCTTATTTGTCTTGTACCTTTCATTATAACTTGTTTCATAACTTTACACAGAATGGTGGGGTTGAAGTGGACAAATTATCTGATGAAGATTTATCTGAGGTGATCACATACATGTTTTCAAGAATATATTAACTATTTTCAAGACTTATCTTAGGTAATAACAACGATCCATTGTGATGTAATTGCAGGATGATTGTGTGAAGGCTGAAAAGCAAGCTGCTGAGATTTATAGGGTGGCAGAGCAGAGGAAACAGAGGACGAAACTGATTTTGGAAGAAGAAAAGAGGATGAAGAGTATACAGCATAGTAATTCCAGTCACATGAAACTTGCTTTACAGCGATGTGGAACTTTCAAGAGGAGGTATGTCAACGTGGTCAGGCCGCAGATGGAACCATGGGAGGAGTTATTACCTTTATACGTCCCTAGCATGGATGCATTAAAGAAACGTACAAATGTCCTTGATGCATTCATGACTAAAAGGTGTGAAGATCTCGAACCGTGGAAAGAGGTATTACCTTTATGAATCTGCAACTACAGCATCAGATATTGGCTCAATTAAGTCTTATAATTCAACTTTAACCTGTTTTGTTTAGGAACCAAGCCGTCCATTCAAATGTATCGATAAAATTTCATGTACTTCTGAGTTGGAGAAGTTTCTGATTACCCCTGGGCAGACTCGTTGCAAGTTTCCTTGGTATAGTGACGTTACTGTTGATCGTACTTTCTTGGATGCTTTAGTTGGGCTCGACGATAAACGTGTAGGTTGGTTACTTGACGAGGTACGTTAAAATAACAATTTACAGTATATTTTGGATAAAACTATTTTTTGCTATATGTAAAGTTTTTGTTGAATTCTGTCTTTTTATTGCCTACAGCACATTGATCTTTGGGTATGGTATATGTGGTATTTCAGACCATCTTCCGCAGATTGGTCAATGGTTAGTTGCTACTTTTTAACGCTTCTACTTCAAGACTCAATGCCACCGTTTTATGCAACCGATGATATTTACCCATTTGCGTGGAGGAATGTGGAACAGGTATTCATTCGTAACCAATCTTTTAGAATATGATAGTTTAATTATGTGGATTATATCAATTTTGTTTTTAAACATTGTAGGTCTTCATACCCATAAATGAACCCAAGAAACATTGGTCCCTAGCGCAGTTTGACATTAAAACTGGAATCGTTACATTCTATGACAGTGAAGGATATCAAGAACCTGAAACTCGTCCGTGGTATTTGAATATGAGGAGTTGTTTGGAGTGTAAGCTTCCGGTAGTTCTAGAGAAGACTGATGTGTTTGCAAGCAAAGGAATCGATCCCCTAGAATACAGCATTAAGTTTAGGAATGCACGTAACGTCCCCAAGCAGGGTGGGGTATTTGGTGGTTGCGGCGTCTTTGTATGCTTATTTCTTTACAGGTTGGTGATTGTTTAAATTTGTTTTTTACATAGTTTTAAGCCTTATTTCTTTAATGTTGTCTTTAATAGTGTCTACTTAGTTTGGAATTCATAACCTGTACTCAACTCACACACAAGCATGTTATCCTAGGAGTCCTTGCATAGAAGTATAATGATATAGTATACCACTAACCTTTACATGATTAACCTACTGTTACTTAAACCAACTGCATACATACATCATATATTCATACATTTAACCAGCAGTGTTGCATAAGCATAAAACATTTCATAGTAAGATTTGGTTACAACAGTTTTATTAATTTTGGTTTAAGTGATACTTAAACCAACTTCATACATACATCATATATTCATACATGTAACCAGACACATCACTTTTAGGAACTAGGAAATCACATTTAGTCTCTTTTTCCTTTTTTCTTTGGATCATCATTAGGTTGCTTCCCAACAATAGTGTTACTGCTACTAGGACCCGCAAATTGCCTATGTGGTTGCTTAACTTTACCACCGCCACTTGGTTCTATAACTTCTTGTTGTTCCTGACCGTATATCTGTTTTCTTAGTTCTTCTAGCACTTCAGCTGGTAATCGGTAACTTGGTTCAGCATTTGGTCCATACAGTTCCCATATCTCAGGAAACATCACCTCTCTTGCTACCTTTATTGACCACTCCCTATCATCATGATTATGCTCAAACCTAACTCTTTTACCACTCATTTTTTTTAGTTATTTGTTTTTTGTTATAGATGTTTGATGAAAATGCAATTGAGATTGTGGTCTTATATATTGTAGGATCAATTTGTTTTTAGTCACTATTTTAGTCAAAAAACAGCTTTTCATGACTGATATTGTTGCATCATCAATGCTTGCATAATGACTGCATTTTGATTACTGCAAATAATTTTGCATAAATATTTGAGTCATTTTAACTGTTACTTGTGAGTCAAATACAGGTTAACTGTTACTTGTTAGTCCAATACGGGTTATCATTATGCATGATTTTAATTTGTTGTTTCTTGTTCTCTAAACAGATTATCTCATGGGATGCCATTAGTTGTTGAAGATGCCGTCCAGACAGCCCTTGCATATCGAGAACAGATGGTCCGTTTCTATTTCAAGCACAAGATATTTGTGTAGGTGTGATTGCTATTGTGACCTGTTACCTTTGGGCAAAAGCTACATTGTGTTTTGTGTTTGTTAACTGTTGCTTTTTGGGCAAAAAACTTATTTGTGTTGCTATGTTTGTTAACTGTGATATTGAAAGTTGTGATGACTGTGTTTGTGTGCTTTTAATTGAACCATGTAGCAAATGATTGTGTTTGTGTTTTATGTTTGTTAACTGTTGCTTTTTGGGCAAAAAACTTATTTGTGTTGCTTTTGGCTATGCTATGTTTGTTAACTGTGATATTGAAAGTTTGATGACTGTGTTTTGTGCTTTCAATTGAACCATGTAGCAAATAATCAGCTTTTAAATCGCAAAACTTGCAACTTTCATTAAAAGTCTAATGTTGTTTGCCATACACACTAGAATAAACTAAAGTATGCCACTCTATGGGTCATCCAAATTAACAGCTTGTGAGTTGAGTTGTTCTTCTTGTGAGCTTGGCATTGCTTGCTATGAGCTTCTTCTAGCAGGTAGCTTTGCCTAAAAATTGTGTAAATCAATTTATGAGTTAATAATATGTATCTTAAATAATGAGCTTTAAATAACAATACATAACTTACTTTTTTCTTTGGCAATGTTTCTCGGCAACTTTGTCGGGTGTGTCCAACATTACCGCACCTTCCACACTTAACTGGTACCGGTTCCTCTCCTTGGGATCTAATACGATCTTTGTTCTTGGGTCTACCAGATTGGGGTTTAGCCATAAGTGGTGGCTTAACAACTTGCAAGTAACTTGGACACTGCCAACTTGAAACTTCTCCAACGGGATATACCAAGTCTTGGTACGTAGCTTTAAGCTCAATTTTCCTAAACCATGCTTTTGCCAAATGATTACAATCCGTCATTCCCATAACTCTACAAACCGCTAAAACATGACCACAAGGCAAAGCAAAAACTTGCCATTTTCTACATGTGCATGAACGTTGACCTAAATCCACTATATGTATTTTTTGTCGATCATCGACCTGGTAAATCCTGTTCATCTCAATCCCGGCCACAGTCCAATGAGCACTCTTTAACATTCGGTCTGTTATTTTTGCAGTTGCCCAATCACTTAGTTCATCCATTTGTGCATCTAAATTATAATATTCGTTAGTATTTTATGATTTGTAAACAATAAATTCGGTAAATAGTTTACTTCTAGGAAAAAATTACATAAACCGTGTACCTTTATATTTTTCTCGACGACTGAAGTACCACTTTTGGACAAGGGCTCTGTACCACTCCATTAGGTTAGTGATGGGTACTTTTCGGACATCTCTTGTTAACGAATTGATTGACTCAGCGCTATTAGATGTCATGTAATTGTAACGATTACCAGCGGAATATGCCCTTGACCACCTTTCAACCCCAGCTTGGATCAGTTTGTCGTAGGCTTCTTTTCTTTTGCCCTTAACCTCGTCTAATGCTCTATTAAAATCATCGATTAAGTAGGCTTTGCACATCTTCCAATATAAAGCCTTATGCTTTTTACCCTTCAAGTTACAATTCATCATCAAATGCCTATAGCAATGCCCATGGAATGCATTCGGGAAAACAGATTCACATGCAGATTGTATTGCTACATGTCGATCTGATATGATAGTTAAATCTGGAACTTCACCAATGCATTCTCTCAATTTTGACAGAAACCATGTCCACGATTCACCAGTCTCACCCTGAGACACACCCGTTGCAACAGGTATAATTTGATTATTCCCGTCCATTCCAACTGCCAGCAGATTTGTTCCAAGGTAAGTACCTTTAAGATGAGCTGCATCAATTATTAACAATGGTCGCATATGGTGTAGAAAGCTTCCAATCTGATTAATTTTTAAACGATTAGTTATATGACAATAACACTCAACAAAAATAAATTTAATAGTAAAAATATATATATATATATATATGCTTACCGTTACACCAAAAGCTATGAAAACCATCTTAAACCGGTCTTCATCATCAGTATCAATATGTGTTACAGTACCGTCATTTGTCAATTCTAAATTATGACAATAAACCGGTAACTGTTCAAATGATGCTTTCGGGCAACCTTCAAGCGTATCCAATGCCACATTCTTCGATCTCCATGCTTGTTTGTAACTAATATCGATGTTGAATTCAAGGTTCATGTCGTTTTGTATGTCCTTTGCTGTATATATACGGCTGTTGTCTTTGAACTTAGGTACTAGTAAATGACCCAACAAGTTTTTCCTAGCATTACGGTGATGCATACCTATTTTTGTTTTTGAACAAGTGTGATGGTCGTTCACCGTTCCTAATTCCCATTCACTACTAAATTTGCACTTACTTGAAATTATTTTCCATTCGCAACCCTCATGCACACAAATTACATCATACCTTACCGGATCTGATTTTCTAACCTTAAATTCATAACCATCTAAAAGAGCTTTATAACCAATTTTATTCATAACACATTTTTTATTATCAAATCTTTCACCCGTTTCCAAAATACATCTAGCATGATCAATTTTTCCTTTTGGAGTTTTTATAATAGGTTGTGGATCTGGTGGGTTGTGAATGTTGTTTAAAGTATTCATTTGCTAATTATGCTCAAACTTTTCTCTTGCCATAAAATCATTATGGCAATCAAAAATTTCTTTTTTGGGTAATTTTGAATCATTGTAAATATTGTATTGTTGGTTTAAATTACGGTGATTTTCGAAATATTCTTGTTTTGGTATTCGGGAATCATTGTAAACAGTGTATTGTGGGTTTAAATCAAAAGGAGATAAAGGAACGTTAAGATCTAGACCCAAAGACCTAGAAGAAGAAGGATTTCCCACAGAGCATTGCTCAATCTTTTCAATAAAAATAGTATGTGGCGTACCTTTTCCTTTGCAAATTTCGTTTGTGTAAAATCTCACATCATCATCGTCTACAATGTGGACACACTTTGTACCAACTTTGTACGTAAACATGAGGTTGCACGTATCGTTAAACTTGTACTTTTTCTTCACAATAGCTACCAGTTGATTGTAAGTAATATTTCTTTTAAGGCAAACACCATAAGCCACATCTCCGTAAACGAAATATACACTAAATTCAGTAGCCGATTCTCCCATTTCTTTGAGTGAACAATCTAATTCTTTCAAATAAGTACATTAATTATATAGCTCTTTGGTGTAAATTATTTATGTTAGTTGTATGATGTAAAGTAAATGTAGTATTTAAAGTTAGTAGATACTCAACTACTCGACCGACGGTTACTCGACCTATAGTAATTAATTGTACAAATTTAATATGCATTTAATATTGCATCTACTACATATGTGTGTTAGTTGTGAATTTAAATGATATGAATAAATGTAAGTTTGGTTGTAAAACTTAATGAAGTAATTAATGCACTAGATACTCGACTACTCGACTGACGGCTACTCGACCTATGGTTGGGTAGATGTAGTAATTGATTTTACAAATTAATACGCATTTAATATTTCATCTACTACATATGTGTGTTAGTTGTGAATTTAAATGATATGAATAAATGTAAAACTTAATGTACTAATTAATGCACTAGATACTCGACTACTCGACCGACGGCTACTCGACCTATGGTTGGGTAGATGTAGTAATTGATTTTACAAATTAATACGCATTTAATATTTCATCTACTACATATGTGTGTTCGTTGTGAATTTAAATGATATGAATAAATGTAAAACTTAATGTACTAATTAATGCACTAGATACTCGACTACTCGACCAACGGCTACTCGACCTATGGTTGGGTAGATGTAGTAATTACTTGTACACATTAATATGCATTTAATATTGCATCTACTACATATGTGTGTTAGTTGAGAATTTAAATGATATGAATAAATGTAAAACTTAATGTATTAATTAATGCACTGGATACTCGACTACTCGACCGACGGCTACTCGACCTATGGTTGGGTAGATGTAGTAATTACTTGTACACATTAATATGCATTTAATATTTAATCTACTACATATGTGTATTAGTTGAGAATTTAAATGATATGAATAAATGTAAAACTTAATGTATTAATTAATGCACTGGATACTCAACTACTCGACCGACGGCTACTCGACCTATGGTTGGGTAGATGTAGTAATTACTTGTACACATTAATATGAATTTAATATTGAATCTACTACATATGTGTGTTAGTTGAGAATATTAATGATATGAATAAATGTAAAACTTAATGTAGTAATTAATGCACTAGATACTCGACTACTCTACCGACGGCTACTCGAAAACCTAGCCTATAAATACCCATTCAAGTCACATACACAACTCATATACTCAACTCACAGACGGATTTTCAAAAATGTCACACAAAGATTTCTCTCAACAATTCCCTAGTCCACCACAAAATGAGCATGTTTTTTTACGATTCACCTGAATATGTCTTCCCGGTATTCACAAATGAATATGAAGTAGCAAACGTTCAACCGCAAGTTCCGTTACCGGTAATCCCAAATGAAAATGAAGCGGCAAACATCCCACTTGAAAACGAGCCGGCAAAAAACCAACCTTTGGAATACGATCCCAATCCGTTTGGGTTAACTGAGGATCAACTTCGACTACTTGAACAAGATATGGAAGTACTCATTGAGTTTGAACTAGCCGAGGAACGTGAGGAAGCTGCTCGTAGAGAGCAGGAACAACGAGAATTTGAATACCGATGGGAAATGGGGCTTGGACCTGAGCAATCATATACTTCTAGTGACGAGGGTTGGGTCTCGGATGATTCCTTTTTTTAATTTGTTGTTTTATTATGAGAACAATGTATTTCATGTCCTATCATCTAATTTCATGTCCGTTAATCTAGTTGTACAAGTAATTACTACATCTACCCAACCATAGGTCGAGTAGCCGAGTATCCAGTGCATTAATTAATACATTAAGTTTTACATTTATTCATATCATTTAAATTCTCAACTAACACACATATGTAGTAGATTCAATATTAAATGCATATTAATGTGTACAAGTAATTACTACATCTACCCAACCATAGGTCGAGTAGCCGTCGGTCGAGTAGTTGAGTATCCAGTGCATTAATTAATACATTAAGTTTTACATTTATTCATATCATTTAAATTCTCAACTAACACACATATGTAGTAGATTAAATATTAAATGTATATTAATGTGTACAAGTAATTACTACATCTACCCAACCATAGGTCGAGTAGCCGTCTGTCGAGTAGTCGAGTATCCAGTGCATTAATTAATACATTAAGTTTTACATTTATTCATATCATTTAAATTCTCAACTAACACACATATGTAGTAGATGCAATATTAAATGCGTATTAATGTGTACAAGTAATTACTACATCTACCCAACCATAGGTCGAGTAGCCGTCGGTCGAGTAGTCGAGTATCCAGTGCATTAATTAATACATTAAGTTTTACATTTATTCATATCATTTAAATTCACAACTAACACACATATGTAGTAGATTCAATATTAAATGCATATTAATGTGTACAAGTAATTACTACATCTACCCAACCATAGGTCGAGTAGCTGTCGGTCGAGTAGTCGAGTATCCAGTGCATTAATTAATACATTAAGTTTTACATTTATTCATATCATTTAAATTCTCAACTAACACACATATGTAGTAGATGCAATATTAATGCGTATTAATGTGTACAAGTAATTACTACATCTACCCAACCATAGGTCGAGTAGCCGTCGGTCGAGTAGTCGAGTATCCAGTGCATTAATTAATACATTAAGTTTTACATTTATTCATATCATTTAAATTCTCAACTAACACACATATGTAGTAGATACAATACTAAATGCATATTAATTTGTACAATTAATTACTACTTCTACCCAACCATAGGTCGAGTAGCCGTCGGTCGAGTAGTCGAGTATCCAGTGCATTAATTAATACATTAATTTTTAAACCAAATTTTCGAATTAATGTATAGTTGATGCACATTTCGAATTAACAAGTAAATTTGTTATATGTAAAAACTAAATTTTCGAATTAATTGATTTACTACAACATAAGTTATACTACAACATAAGTTATACTACAACCAAACTAGTAACTAGACATAAGTTATACTACTACATTCGTTATACTACTACATTCGTTAAATGAAAATACATTGGATCAAACCCCAATGGTTACATAAATATTCCACTTCCAGTACCACCATCACCGTTGCCACTTTCAATAACCTCATCGTTGGATAAAACCTTGACCAAATTTTTGATTGTGATGTTAAGATAATGATTGTCAGATTGTTTGGGAGAAAATACAGAAACATTTTGAAGTATCAAGACAGTTCCGACGGTAAATTGGTTTTTAAACCTCTCATCATTAACAACTTTGTGATGTATTGAACCTGACATAAACCCTGAAACGTCTTTCAATGTTACTTTTAGATCACCCAAAACATTCGGAGTACAAGACTTGATTATAGCAACAACCTTTTCAAGTTTCCCTTTTTTAAGAAATTTTTTTATATCGGCAAAACAACCAACAATGATCCCGCCATCAGCATTCATAAACTCAACCGCGTTAACCCATGGACCACTTTTAAAATCCGAATCCTCAACCAAATCGTCAACAACTTTCCTAATAAACTCATGTGTGATCATTACACCATCGTCCACACCATCCTGAATACCTGCAGGACCGGGTATTTTTCTAACAGGATTTTCGAAATAATTATCAACTTGAGAGGATATTGTGTTTTGTGTTGTGGCGGATAATCGGAGATCAGAGTCATCTATATCAAGTAATTCTTCCCACTCGTAATTTGGTGGTGAATTCATTGCATAGCTTTTAAGGTTTGGTAATCTTATCACATGTTTCTCACCTATATTTATATAATTATCATATACCCCATCACATTAATTATATTATGTGTTAGTTGGGAAAAGGTTAGTTGTTGTAACTAATACATCAATATTAATGTAATCAATTAATAGGTGTTAGTTGTTGTAGTTAATACATGTTAGGATACTCGACCATCAGCTACTCGACCACTCGACTTTGAATTAGATCTATTATCCATCAGGTAATATCCAATCAGATCACTATATTAATCCTTTTTTTTTGTTATTTACACACTTCATTTGTGTTTGTTCACTAATACTAGAAGAATTTGTGTACACTTTTATTTTTGGCTAAATTTATTTTTGTTAATTCGGATTTTTTCTATTAAAAACAAGATGTCTAATATTTCTAATGATATTGTATTCGAAGTTTTCAATAAAGGCATATTCTACGTCTTTCCCCTAAGGTACGCAGGTGGAAAAATTATTGAAATTAAACTATCTATGTCTAAAACGTTGTCGTATTCCCAAATGTGCGACATGTTGTTAGAAAAAATAAAAGAAGATATTTGGGCTTGGTTTTATTATATACCAAAATGTAGCTTGGAAGAAGGTTTGACTATAGTGGAAAGTGATAGAGATGTTAAGAAGATGTATGAATTGGCTCAACTACACGGAAAAATTGAGGTATATGTTTCTCATACTCCTCAAGCATTCCTAGTTGATTACTATCACAAAAACTTGCGTAAAGATGAGTTTGATGAGGAGGTGACAACACAATTAAAAAACCATGATAAAAGAAAGAAAGGTTTTCATTGTATGTCGTTGGAAGAGGTTAGTGCATGGGAAAATGAAGAATCTCAATCACCGGCTTACTTAAGATCACCGCATGAAAATCGGTTTAAAGAAGCTAGTCTATTTACACCAAGGATGCTTTTTGATGATTTTGATGACGCAGCTCATGATGAATTTGATGAAGGTTCTAGTGCTCTTCCTTATGTGTCCAATAACGGTGATAACAATAATTGATGATGGGCATTTTTAATTGTAATTTATGATGGTTATGTTTCATTGCCTTGTTTGTTGTAATTTAGGTACTAGTGCTTTTATTTAACATGTGTTAATTCTTGTGGGTCATCCAAGATGGTGCAATGTATTAGTTGGTATTTAATGTTATCAGTATATTATGGTCTCTAACAAGGTAATTGAAATATAAGGTTATTTGTGTCATTCTTTTATTTTTGTATTAGTTCATACTTCATGGTGTAAGGATTTTCTATTGTAAGTTTCATTTTTTTTTTCAAATGATGTGGCTTCAGTTATCTTTTGTAATCATTCTCTTCGATCACGGTTTTATGCTTTAATTAATTTTGGGGAGAGTAAAAATGTGTTGGATTTGTCTATTTATACGCGTAATAACAATTGAATCCCTACCTAATCTCTTAATTTTCATCTATTTTTACTGTACACACACCCCCAAATCCCAAATCACCGCCTTGCAAAATCAATGGCGAACCAAACCCCAAATCTTGATCAGTTGCGTCGCGCTAGTGGTTCCGATGATATTGCAACCATGTTCAAGCATCTCTTTAACAATGAAGTGATGGAAGCACAAGCTCGCCTAGTCAAATTGGAAGTAATATGCAGAGAGCTAGGCGATGTGCTTGCGAAGCGTGAAGGGACAGTTAGGGAGCTCCATTATCTTGGCCCAAACCATGAGAAAGGGGTGGATGCTTTATCATGTCTGGTGAAGATGAATGTAGATGATCGTGATATTTTGCAGGGCCTTGAAGCTTCTGTTGATTTGATTCGTGATGGGATTGAGCAGAAGCAAGATGGTGTGACCCTCATGGAGATTGATGAAGACTTGACTGGTGTTTAGTGACATCGTCACTTTTGTGTTGAAGCTTTTTGGTTTTCAAGTGGTCTAAGTATGTGAATGTCTTTTGGGTATTGATCATTAGTAAGTAATTTGGTTTGTATGGTATATTTATATATAACTCGTATGTAATTATAGTTTGGTTTATGGTTTCTGAATATGCTGGTAATGAAGTTATGTAAGTATTTGGATGATAATTAGTCGAATTAAGTTTTGTACTGAAATGATTATGCTTGTAATGAATCGTTATAATATTTAGTTTATCCTTATTGATTTTGTTGCCATTTTGTATATGCAATTCTAGTGTAGATGTTGTTTCAGTTTTGTTAATCACATTGTAATGGAATTAGGTTTTAATGGTCAATTTTAGGCACTTGTGGGTCAATTTTTGAAAGGGTCACTTTTAGAAATGACATGTAACCAAAAACTAAAGTGGGTAAGTTTTTAGATTTTGGTTTAATGGTCACTTTTAAATGTGACTAAAGTGGGTCACTTTTAGGAACTTGTGGGTCATGTCTTTTGATCATTTTATGGATTTACATATTTACTTGTGTGTCATATGGTGTTTTGATCAGCTTGAAGGAAAATATACTAAGATGGATTATGGTTGCAATGTTTTGGAAGTAATTTTGAGGGTATTTATGTGGACGTTTGATTTTGGACGCCAGAACCATATGAATGTTTTGGTAGTTTACATGGTTACTTTATGGCTATTCTCTGAATCTAACTTGTTGATGCTTGGTATCCTATTAAGACCAATTTGATGTTTAAGATTGTGAAAACAAGAGGTGGCCAGGCCTCGGCTAATCCAGTTTAAAGTTTAAATGGTCCAATGACAAGTATGAGGACTTAGATGTGGGTAACTGGAATAGTGGAGTCATGGTTTTTATGCAAGAATAAAGTTTAAATGGTTCATGCTCTGTCTGATAGACCATAACTCCAATATCATTGAATTTTGGGTTATAGTTGCTTATTTAACTTTTCGTTTGAGTCTGTTCACTTGTTTTGCAACTGTCAAACATAACACAATATTGATTGGATCTGTCTGTTGGTTCTGTCTCCGAAATTCTAGTTCCCTTCGCAGGCATATATGCTTTAAGTTAACCGGATAGACGCAATAGTATATCATTATTTACAAAACCTAACTTCGGCTCGTCATATAATTTCACCTGGTTAATGGTAACAACATATATGTCACATTGAAAGAGACAAACAGATTTAACTGGATGAGATGATTAAACAAAATTGTTTTCAACAATACATATGTCACACTGGTTTACAAAACATACAACATTCGTTTACAATATATTATGCTCAGTTACCTGCTACCAACTACTACAGTTTAGACGACGAAAGTACAAAATACATTTGCAACTACTATTACAGTTTCAACTACCAAAGTACCAAACTACTACCAAAGTACCAAAGTTTTGCCAAACTACAAAATACATTTGCAACCACCAGTTGAGTTATTTGAACTTGTACATCAATGAGTTATTTCTACCAACAAATACAGCTTCTCACCTTTCAACGCCACATTTCAACCCCAGCTTCAATCAATTTGTGCCAAAGGTACTTCAATCTTGTACTTCCAAAATAAATCTACCAATCGCTCCCTATATGCCAAAGCTGCCAAAGTAGGATTACCGACCGCCAATGGAAGATTATTCGACAACCTATACAATTTTATCATCACCCATATACCGCAGTCACCATAAAGAGGGCCTTGCCTTGGCACATTATCCGCATACCGGAAGGTGATGGAGTAATGTTTTGGATCAATTCCCTTTTTTTCCATTACTTCGATTTCTTGTAAAAACTTTTGAATTTTATATTCAAAACATCTCCTCATGTTGAGCCACCAAATTCGATTTTCAACTAGAGGCCTGGAGAGGCTGTCATATATTGTTATGACACCGGAGCGTAGATGGAGTTCTCCCAGAACCCAATGTACATTATCTTCGTTGATAGGAAAATAGACCTACAATATTGTTGAACAAACATAAGACAACAAAAACAATATTGTATTTAAAATATTGAATCAAAGGGCTCAGATTTTCTCAAAAGAAGCACACTCAGCTCCCAAGCTCCATTTCTCTCTCCAAAGAAACTCACACAAGGGGCTGTTTGGGTCAAGGCTGTGAAAGGGTGAAATAATTGTTTTTAACCATTTTGACTTACCTAGTCAAACTTCTATTAGGAGTCTTAGGTTAGTGTGAATGTTAGAGAAAGGTTGCATAAGTTTTGTTAGGATTTGGTAAAAATAAGAGCTTAACTGTTTTTCTGCACTGGCACAGGACAACAGCATTACTGCTGTTATGGGCCCTTTTTCTTAGTCTAATTGGTACTCAAATTGTGCAAACTTTGTTTTTATTAAATCCTTGTAGGCCCATCTAATTCTAGTTTCAGTTTAGTGCACTATAATAACCACTAGCATAGTATAAAGTTGAGTTAAAAATCTGTTTGTGCACAACTTCCTGTTCTGCATCAGTTATTTTTAATCTGTGTAGATGCCCTTCCCAAGTTACATTTTTAGGATTACCACTATTCTAACTTTGTTGTTTTAGTTTGCTTTTGGTTTTGAAAGTCTTTTTTCAGCTAGAAAATAAGCTCCAAAAACAGTCTCACATTACCTTATTTAGGAATTTCCTTAAACTACTAGAAAATGACTTTTCAACCATATGTGTGATCATCGCGAAAACTAAAGGTTACTTATTATGGTCATGCCTGATTGTGATCTAATAAATACTACATATCAATTAGAACCATCAAATACTACTATACAAATATCAAAAATTTCTTAAACACACCTTTTCAACAGATTGAGCAAACCAGGGGAGACCATAAGTTACTCCGTCAGCAAAAAAACCCGGCATCCTGTTGGTAAGAATCATGGAGCTAAAAAATGGACCTGCCATTGCCCAATCAGCATCGGCAGGTCTAAAATGCCATAGAAAAATTATCCATAGATCAAGATGCTGCCAAAAAAAATAAAAATAAAAATAATAAATTACCTAAGTAGTTAACATTATCCATAAATATTAAAAATTGTTATCATGAAATTTACCGTATCAGAAAGCCATCCATTTCTATACTTCCTGATGCCCACCAACCTTTCCCAAAAATCATGATATGCATATATGCCATCTCCTCCCCATGGAAAATAAAATCTCCTGTCCTCCTTTTGATTCAAAAAATCCATAATTTCTTTCGGCACAATCACTCTTAATTGTCGCGAACCTGTAGGACGAGTTAGATCCTGCAGATATATCATACAGAATTGTCTAGTCCAGAGTACTTAACCAACGTTACAACATCTGCAATAAATAATAAGTAAAATAAGTTACCTCATTCCACGGGGGAATCTCTTCACCACCATGTGAAACCAACGGCTGAAACGCTTAACACATTTCTTCTTCCTAGCATGGACTTTAGGCTTTTGTGGAGTGGTTGAAGGCTGCTTCGTGTACGGGTCTTGAAGATACCTGCTCGCTCTAGTCTCTCGGGCAAAATTAACTGGTATCTTTTTAATAGATGCCTGCCCGTCACCATAACAGTAGATATCAACTAAATTTTCGTTATCGTCATTGCTAGGGGTACAATCTGGAACATTCATTGCTGATTTATCCTGATCATCATTGCTAGGAACAGAATCGGGATGCTTCGTTGCTAATTTCTCCATATCATCATTACTAGGAACAGAATCTCGATCCTTCATTGAAGAAGACTGCAAATCATTGTCTTTTTCCTATATTAAAAAAAATAGAATAAAAAGATTGTCTTATTTGATTTTAAAACCAAAAAACTTAATGTTAAATTTACCTTTTCAGGAGTATTAAATACACATATTTGCATAAGAGTCTCCACTGCCATTAAATCTTGTTCCTGAAGCGGATCACCCGTATTCTTCAATGCCCCTTCTTCCTCTTGTTCCTCTACTACCTGTAGAAATACAAGTAATCAAGCCATTCTATTTAAGTAAACTGATATATGATCAAATAAACATGTTTCGGTCATACAAACGGTGAATATGGTTAAAACTGACTACCTGATTATCAAACGGTGTGTCAAACATGTTTTCAGGATCAGCTTCGTTGATTCCACCGTTATAATAATCATGTTGAATATCCATGTCAGGATGCAATTTGACATCATTATCAAATGCATTTGAGGGCTGCATAAGAAGTATAAATATCCATAGTCTCGTTATTGTATGACGAGTGTTATGTAATAATATCCATAGTCTCGTTATGTAATAATATTACCTTTTCTTCATTTGCATTGTCAGGTTCAAGAAAGGGCTGCACATTATCGTTAAAGATGTTCTCAACCTTTCCACTAGTGGGCTCCACACTATCATTAAACCTGTTATCGACCTTCACACTAGTGGGCTCCAAAGTCTTGTTCACAGAGGGCTCCAAAGTCTCGTTCACAGAAGGCTGCAAAAATTCAACTAATCTTAGCCCTTAACAATCTTCTTGTAATAATATACGACATGTTGATAAGGAAACAAAATTCAAGAACTTACCTTTTCTTGATTTGCAGTATTAACAACATTTGGTTCATCATCATGTACACTACAAGGCTCCATAGTCTCGTTAGTGCCATTCTTAACAAGTTGCTCAAGTGCTGTTATACGTCTCCCATAGAATGCTTCAATATACTCAATCTTCTTTATAAGCTCACCTCGAGGTTCAGAATTTTCTGATAATCTACTAGAGGACTGCAAAAATAAGGTAATATATAATAATCTTATTTACACATTCAATGTAAAAATAAAAATTTGTTTATAAACAACAAACCTTTGAGTCTTGATCAACTTCACTCGACATCTGCATAAAAGATGCATCCTTGGGGGGTTTCACACATTTCTCAAGTGCACTTAAACGACTCCCAAATGAACGCTCAATATCCTCAACCTTCTTTGCAAGCGCTGGGTCATCCAATCCTTCATAGCCATGCACCTCAGTGCGAACATGAACCTCACGGTGAACCTCCGTGTGAACATGTTTACGCGGAATAACCTTCCTCTTTTTCAAAGGTCTATGAGATGCATCTTCTGTTGACCCATTCTTGAAATAGTCTAAACTACATGTCCACCATGATGTATTGATCTCCTTTTCGGTGGGGACAAGTGTATTAATTGACTCTCTAGAATAGAATAGCCTCTCACAATCACCTTTTGTAAATGTTATACCATTACTCCATGAAACACAACGGGGTACAACATCATCGACTTTGTGCCACCAATTTGTAGCATTCGGAAAAAGTTCCAATAACCATATCTGTAAAAATTTTAAAACCATTAATGTTAAATAAATAAACTAACTTAATGGCTAGTTGTAAACTAAATTAATGTCCAATAACCATATCTGTAAAGTTTTTAAAACTAGATCTGTAACAACTTGTATATGCGAACGTAACAAAGATATATCAAACTTCAGCTACAAGTTTGCACTTAATAAGAACATGTTGCGTTTCAGCAACTATTAGTCAAGCATCTGTTTCTAATCTAAGAGTTTCGGATAAAATCTGTGTACTTCAAAAGTCAGACAAAATTGCGTCACTGCATTATGTTATTAGATTCATATAAACGTCACAATAAATGAGGTATTCTATTCCATATGACAACATATTCTGATAACAATGCAGTTGCACTATAGAGTTGATTCAAACCAAACTTAAAAGTGGATTTGGGGAGTCAAACATAGCATTTAGATACTAAAGGCTGGGTTGGGTCAACATTTATGGTATGGGTGGGTTGGGTCAACATTTACACTGCATTGACATAAATGAGACAAGCAATACATGAGACAAGCAATAAATGAGAAAAGCATGCAAACCTTAAAGACGAAAACAAATCCATTCAAAGAATATTGAGGCTTGTATTTTTTCCCGTGTGTTGCAATTTTTTGCAAAATATCCTTACGGTGTCTTGAATCAACATTATACACCCTAAGGTGAAGCTCTTCCCAAATATATTGTCCCCAAGGGAAAGCATCAAAAGCAGACAAATCATCCACTAGAGCCGAAATCTCATAGGGTATAATGTGCCTAAGCTCGTTACCCATGAATACATACTCTAAAGCCAGCAACAGACAAACACGGACTGAATCATCATGAGATAGCTTTTTAAAATCCTTATCCGTCTCAAGAAGTGCTTTAAGATCTTCACCCTTTATTCTTGGTAGAGTAGGAAATACCCGGTTATGGAAATTTGAGACGCTCTCACTCAAATGGTCTAAAGAAGGATTTCCAAATTTGAAACCGGTTAACAAACAAAATTCCCTCCTACCAAACTCTAATGTATTGTGACCAATATCAAAAATAAAAGGCGTATCAGCAGTAGCATCTTTGATATCCCTTTGGTGTTGAAGCAAAAAATTCAGGACAAGATTATCATGGTCCTCCGTTCTAATATCCAACCAAGAGCCAAAAACACTACTTTTAAACTTGTTATACCTTTCTTTTTTTTCAGCCAACTTCTTGGATATTGTTTTCAGAAGGTGTAGCTTAGTTCTCAAACTAACCTTCGAATCATAAACCTAGGTTAACAAAAAACAAAATATTAAAAATAAAACTAATTTATACATGATACTAGCTACAAGATTATTCAGTCTTCATGGGTATATTGTGTTACTGGTACAAAAAATACAAGATACCAACTATTTTCAACCAAAATTGATATACCCAAAAGACTTGATCATTAAAGTACAATCTGATCTGTAACAATCCCAAACCTAACTAAAGGATTAAACATTTATTACATCTAAATATGATACTTACATCAACACGATGAAACGATGAATCCATTGGAAATAAACAAAAATCCTATCAACTCAATCGGTGACAATATATGTTGTTTTGTGTTCGTGTTTGTGTTTAAGTTTGAGAATGATAATCAGATTTGGATTGATAATCATGTATCGATTAAGTCTTGTGTATGATACGATAGTTATTGCCGATCGGGTTTCCAGGCACATTGGAAAAGAAAGAAGAAGGTACACAGTGAAAAGTAGTTTTGTACCTTTTTTTTTTTTTTTTTTTACTTTTTGCACGTGGAAAAATGCAAGTCGAGTAAAAGTAGGTTGAGTAGTCGTCGGTTGCGCCAATTTGGTGGTTATTTGGATAGATTAAAAAGTAAAAAATGTACTTTCCTTATGACACGTGTCATGTTTCTGGTGGAGCTGCGCAGTCGAGTGGCTGCGCATGACCATTTTGGAGATTGAAGAAAAATTTGACCACAAAGGGGACTACCAAAAAGATTTTGGCACTTTTTGGTACTTTTCTCATTTAATAATTTTAACCACCGCCCAAATGACACTTGATTGAGCAAAATATTTAAAAATTGAGAGATGATACATACGCCCAAATGACACTTGGTTAATAATTTTAACCACCGCCCAAATGATACATAGGCCTAAACTTAGACCTAAAAATAGACCTAAAAACACTTGTCAATATTTTGACGGCTGCAGACAAGGACCCGCTTATTTTACAACCCGTCAAGATCTTGCCAAGTGTTTTTAGGTCTATTTTTATGTCCAAGTTTAGGCCTATATATCATTTCTCTTAAAAATTTGTTCACATCACTGATGATAAGCCATTCGAATAGTTTAAGAGCCTAATACAGAAATTTGTTTGGATCTTTCGTATAGTACATATTAAAGGTTTGACATTGATCTTTCTTTGATTGTGACCTCACTAAAAAGCTAGAACCTCCACAACCTTCAGCACAAGAAATATGCTCAGAATCAGATAAGCTCAGCCTGGATTTCCCCCACTTGACTAGTTGATTTGAATACATAAAGAACAATGATGGGCAGTATAATTTCTCGGCTAATTTAGGTCACACAGCCAATAGCCAAAAGCAAATGCAGACAACATGATTCCGAGTATCTCTCCATTTTAAAGAAAAATGATCTGTTTGAAAACAACTTATCCAAATCACAAAAGCCATTTCAAAACATAATGAGAAACACCCTTTTACATAACACTAGAAGCCATTCTGTGTTCAAAATAGTAAAAGCTCTAGTTGTGCTTATCTGAAAGGAATTTGTAAGAGCCAGATTAGAGATCAAAGCATGTTGCTGCAAAGTAGTGAGCTTTCCGCGAAAGTTCTATTTATTTCATTAGCAAAGGTTTAAGGAGGGTGGCGAATGCAAGTGTTCACACACATAGTACATATTATTCATTCAGATTAGACATTCATGAGAAAAGGCATGTGGGGTACCAAGTCAATCAGCGTTTTATTAGAGTTTCATAAACCTGAATAACACTCATTCATCATATTAAATTGATTTTCACACGAGTCTTAAAATCACAAGAGTACAAATGTAAGTACCGGTTACATGAAACCTGTTCTTGAACCAGTAGTAGCAATCAAAGCTTTTTAGGAAATAATAGAGATCAATTTAACTCACGAGCACAAACAGTGGCTTGTCTCCTAATCGGTCCCGACCCTAAAAATCAATAAGATAATAATTAATAGCCATATCACATTGGTCATACAATGATACAATACGAGCTACAAAAAATATGAATTTTGCTACAACCACAAAAGTTTTACAAAAAAAAATCCACAAAATGATGTGTCATGCAAAGACTGTAATAAAACAAAAAACCGACAAGATGGTTAGTTGGTAATCTATAGTTTAGATTAATGGAAAACTGTACCTTCAACTCAGGCAATTCAATAACACATGCACATTCGACTACCTTGACTCCAACCCGCTCTGAAACGAATTCAAAAGTAAAATCAATAAGTAACAAGCAAATATCATTTCCAGACTATAGTGAACTTGACCTAAAGAGGGGGTTGCAGCAAAACATTACCAAGTAGACTGATTGCAGCACATAGAGTTCCTCCGGTGGCAATTAGATCATCAATTACAAGAGCACGTTCTCCTTCTTGTACAGCTCCAACGTGCATCTCAATTTTGTCTGTGCCATATTCCAAGGAATACTCTTCGGATATGACAGGTCCTGAGATAACAACAAATGTTCAGAACATGATACAAGTATACAACTTCGTAAAATCCTGATTTTTTAGGTGTACGAAAAAATATTATTATCAAACTATGGTTGGTCAGTATTGAGAACTAGAATGGTAAGGTATCTAAAACACCTGAAAATATCAAATTGCAACTCTGTCACAAGGTTACTACAGATGTACAAATGCATATTTACGTTCCCTATATCCACTTGCTAGAATGCTGAAACAACAAGATGTGCAAGTGGAAGTCTCACTTTCAAGATATAAGTAACGAGTAAATTGAAAGAAATACCCTCATACATGGTACATCAACGTTCAACGGGGCTAGGCTAAAAACTTGCTTACTTCAAATGGAGAAAATCCAGATGTTACATATAACTTTGTGTTAAAATAATCATTTGTAAGACCCATTACAATGATTTGGTTTCTAGTACAAACTTATGGCCTTGCTGATTTGCCACATAGACTAGTCAAGTGAGTGTGTGTCTGTATGTGATTGGAGAGAGACACACAGAGATGCGTCCCAACTCCTAAGATATACCAAAAGAAAAAAAAATACTGAGTTCGTAGGTAAGGAAGATGGAGAAAAGATGTACCAGGTAACTTGTTAGGTTTTCTCATTGGGACAAATTTAGCACCAATTGCCAATGCAATTGGAGGACCGAATATGAAACCTCTAGCTTCAACACCTGCATAAGTGAAACCAAAAATCAGCCCATGCTAAGGGTTTGGCAATAGTTTCATGTGGAGTAATGAAAATGAAAAAGTATACACGCAATCGTTTCATGTGGAATAATGATAAACTGAAAAATTATATACCATAATTCTATAACCATTTGACATACTAATTAGGCAACTTGATAACCAAGCAAAGATACAGAGTTCCTCCCAAGCAAAGGAATCACCTTCACAGCTACAGAACAAGGCTTATGATATGCTAATGAATGATGAAAATGCTTGCAAATACATACACAAACGAAACAGAGCAAGTAGGCTAGGTAAAACCGAGACTAAATGAACAAACCAGAGATAAAACTACAGATGCAGAAATGACTTGTGCCTCTATAATTTAACATAGAAGATATTGCAACAGCCATCTCAAGGCCATATTCATCACAAGTTTATAACTACCAAGTTTTACACGCGTTCTCTTGTTGAAACGGTTAAATAAAACCAAAAATTTCTATGAGAATCATAAATACCACAATACCAGTCTTTAAGCTTTCACCCCCAAAAAAAATATGTCTTCTAGCAAGGTAAAAATATTATTAAGTTACGGAGAACACTTATTGAAGAAATATTAGCTGGAAAACTTATTACATAGTAACAAGAAACCCTTGCAAGAATTCATTGCAAAAGAATATTATTTTTATTGAAATGATTGCTTCTTGCCTTCTTAGGGAGAGAAAATGCATACCCTTAAGTTATGTGTCACTATCCATAGTGTGATCCGGTCAAACTATAAACCCCCTTGTCTGAGTCAGATTCACATTATGTCATTATTGAATGAAAAGAGTATAACTGTATAAGTGGCTACAACTCCAAAGAAGAAAACTTAGGCTTTCCAAGTTAATTCAGGTTATAGGTGAACCTAAATAAATGTAGGTGGAATTCAAATAATTCACACTTTTAGAGCTTTTACTAAACTAGAGTGCAACATATCTTTTAGCGCTTTTACCACGGGAATACTGAAATACACCAGACTACATTAGTCTGTAAAGGTTACAGCTATCATTCAGAGGACAATGTGCAAAAAGCTTGCATAGTTGATAACAATTCATAACACCTACTACGTAATAGACAGTCAATGATCTGATGTTATCGAAAACAAAAAGCTAGAACGTTGTATTAACCCATCAAGACCCTTAGACACCGAGTACAACAAGAAGGACCAAGATCATTTACAATTATTTCAGAAGGCACTTATTTAAGCCTCCTCATTATGTCAGCTCAACGACAAGAATAATCCACATTTCATGACCCATTCTTGGTCACGAATTTCATTTTTAAAGTGTCTTATAACTTGGTCTATAAAATGTGATTCCAAACAAGACACAAATGAAAAAATAAATAAAATAACAAAAAATGAATGTAACTAACTATTTTTCCCTATCGTGATACATGGTAATTATAATGCAAAATTAACATAACAATTGCTCTCATAAGCAAATCCAAAAAAAAAAAATACAATTGAGTTATGATCAAACGAGAAGAAAAGTTAAAATGAGAAGGGTGACAAAAAATCACAACCGCACATTTCAGATGCAACTACAAATATAGATGCATCTCCCCTTAAAACTCTCTCTCTCTTATTTAAAATGTGTGGCTATAAATCTTTCTTATTATTCCCATTTAAGTTTTTCTTCACACCGGATCCTAACTCGTATAAAGAAAAAAGATAGAAGTCATATCATGAAAATGAAGAAAGATTAAAATTATACCAGCAACAACGGAGATGTCTTTATCTTTGTACCTCTCAACAAACAAATCAATAGTATCCTTAAACGCCACCGGATCAAGCAACAACGTTGTTATATCCTGAAACAATATCCCTATACACAAAATACAAAGCGTCAACTGTCAGTTAACCTCTCTCACACAAGCAAACAATTGACACAACTTATTTTGCGTACCTGGCTTAGGGAAGTCTGGAATGACACGAATAGCGTTCGTGATTCTAGCAACACGATCATCGGAACTAGGAGCCACCGCCATGTCGTACGAGGAAAAACAGTTAGGGTTTAGGTTGTTGTTGCTGCGGCGGCTACTGGTTGGCTTTGACGCGGTAAGTGATGGCTTTTTGAAGCAAGTGGGTTGAAAAGTGAGGTTTAGTGGATGGACTAAATTGCCACTATTATGTAGTAATGATGTTTGGGGGTTTGGGATGACGACATTATTTGAGTTGAAAGTTTTAATGATGAGTGTTTTCATGCCTCTTTTGGTGTATTATTGCCTTATTGGTGGTTGGTTTGTGATTAATAGGAAGAGGACAAAATGGGATTCAATTGAGATGAGGTCATTTTTGCCAAATTATGATACTTTCGTAAAAGTTTGTTTAATTCTAATCTTTGAAGTAGGTATACAACAACATCAACAACAACCTAATTCCGCCGAAACATGTAAGAAAGGTGAAATATAAATAGATCATATTAGGATAAACCTAACAGTAGAGAGACTGCTTTCCGAAAGATCTCCGGCTAGTGTAATTATGCAGTTGATAAAAGTTTAAAAAAAGAGCGTGAAAATGCAAAAACAAGTACAGGAAAACACATAAAACTTACGACGGAAAGCAAGCAAACAGACAATAAAGAAAAATCATCTAAAAACTTAGAGAAAAAGGACAAACAAAACAAAAAGAAGTAGGTATAATTTGTTGTAAAATAATACTAAGAGATAGTGATGATTTGCACATTTTGCTTTATGATTTGTATCATTAATGTACAAGCAAGGTTGCAAAAATTGTGAATCGGTAGTCGAACGGTCGATTCCTTTATAGCTTGTAATCGATCTAGGCGGGATTAATCGGTGATTAATTGGATTGGCATATCCCGTAAGTTTTTGGTATTTCCGATGAGTTTTGGGTATTCCCGGCAAGATTTTCCTTAAAAAAAACCTTCTTGTAATAGATATAAACAACGGTTATAAGTGTTTAAAACAAGTTTATGGTTAGTTATATGAATTTCCAGCAAGATTTGCAAGTTTTCAGCAAGTTTAGCCGCCTTGACCAATTTACGCAAATCAAAAAGGTTGATGTCCCAGTAGTGCCTAGCTGGCGATTAATTAGCTTTGTAAGCCTTTTTTGTAGCATTGTGTACAAAAACTTAAAGTAGAATGTAATTATGTGGTACAACTATCTGATAAATTAATTGATTCGTATCAATAAAAAATAATGTAAATATGTGCAAATCAATTTTTAATTAAAAAATAATAATAAAAGTAAAATAAAAAATAAATAAATAAATATTGTTGGGAATTATGTGAAGTAGGATTTCTGCTGTCAATAATGCCGAAGGATTCTGCTGAAGTAGAAGCAGAATCTGCTGAAGAATAAAAGTCGTGCCGTGTATCTGCTGAAGGGTGGAAGCTGACTAGGATCAGCATGCGCTTTATTATTTAAATGCTAACCCATCATTATTCTTGTATTGTCCGAGGTGAGCATGGGTATTATTGTACTGCTCAATATTATTTAGTGTTTTAGTCATTAAATGCATGCTTGCATGTTTAGTCGATTGAGTAGTAATAGTTTAGGGTTCCTTGTCTATAAAAGGAACCTCATAGTTTGTAATAGACAACAATTCGAAACATAGAGTTTCAGTTAATAAAAGATCCATAGAGGATCTAAGTGTTCTTAGTTATAACAACTTGTATTTACATTCCGCTATAGAATACGGGTTGTAGAGATTTTCTATTAGTTTGCTTATGATTACATAGGCAACACTAACGATCCACGAGTGCTCAAGATCTGTCAAGGTCTGTCTGTGTTTAACAAGTGGTATCAGAGCCTCGGGAGAGTCTCTACGATACTGAGAACCATATTTACCTCACCCCCATACAACCAAAAACATATTCACCATGCCTGGAACTGATGATGAATCAGAAGTCACCAACAACAACATCAAAAACACCACCTCTATGCAGCAACTTAGTCTCTCCAACAGTAATGGCAAGTTTCCTTATCTGAAAAAGGAAGAGTATGATCTGTGGACCATGAAGATGCAGAACTGGATCTCTAATATTGATTGGAATCTCTGGGAGATTGTGAAGAATGGAAACAGCCTGAAGAAGACTATCCCAGATCTTGATGGTAAGTTTACCATTGCTCCTCCCAAAACTGCTGAAGAGGTTTTAGCTGTGCAAAGAGAGCACAAAGTAAGAACCATCCTTCTTCAAGCTATTCCTGAAGATCACTTGGGTGATTTTCACCACATGGTTGATGCAAAGGACATATGGATGGCTCTTAAAGCAAGGTTCGGTGGCAATGAAGAGTCCAGGAGAATGTGGAAGTCCATGCTGAGACAACACTTCCAAGAGTTCAATATCTTTGAAGAAGAAGGTATCCACAAGGGATACGACAGGTTTCACAAGATTTTGAGTCAGCTAAACCAGTTGAATGCAAAACCTGACAATGATGATTGCAACTCAAAGTTCCTACGATCTTTGCCTCCATCATGGTTACATGTCAGTATAGCTCTTAAGGCTAAAGGTGGGTTGGACATGCTCACTTTTGATGAGCTGTACAACAAACTCAGATCTCTTGAACCTGATGTCAGATCTCCCTACCGTTCATCCTCTTCTGGTCATACAGCCTTTGTTGGGACATCTCACTCTAATATGATGATGCATGCTTCAAGTCCATCTTACTTACCATCATCATCTTATCGTCCCAGTCCATCATGTCCTCAAGCTAAAACCGGCAGTATATTGGAGGATGTTCTTCATTCATTTGTTGCTGACTATGATACTCAGCAACATCTTGTCTATGAATATTTTGATCAGGTGGACCCACTTGAAATGGAGGAGATGAAACTGAAATGGCAGGTGGCCATGCTTTCAGTAGATATCAAGAGGTTTGAAGAGAAGGCAAGAAGAAAGTTTGGCTTCAAGGGAAAAGATCCAGCTCGTTTTGACAGGAGAAAGGTCAAGTGTTTCTCTTGTCACCAGATGGGTCATTTCTCTAGGGAATGCAAAGATAGGAAGAGTGGAGAGGGAGCTAACTACAATTCCTATCAGCAGAATCAGAAGGAAGCTAGAACTTCAGCAGCTCTCGTCACCTTGGACGAACAGGTCAACTGGGCTGCACATGAACCTGTGAATGAGGAAGCTGCTGATACAGAGAAGCTTGGATTGCTGGCAAGGTGCACTTCAGAAGATAGGCATGATCAGTTTGCCTTAATGGGACTCTCTCAGGTACACAATTGTATATTTGGTTGTAGTGAAAGATACAATGAACTAAAAGAAGCTTATGATACTATGAAACCTAGATACAATGAATGCTATGTTGATAATGAAGCTTATAAACTTTCGTTAAAAACATTAGAAAGACAAAAAGTATGGTTTCAAAAGAATCATATAGCTTATGAAGAAAAGATAAAGGGGTTACAAATTGATCTAGATATTGCAGACATTAACTTAAAACGCACTGAAAAGGAAAAAGCTGATGCTATTACTGAGAATCTAGAGCTTAAAGAGAAACTAGCTGAGGAGATAGCTAGACATAAACAATGGTTAATATCAGGTGACAATCTAGCTAGAGAACTCTATAATAGTCAGTCAGTGAACTCTGGAATAGGTTTAGGTTTTCAAAAGTATGTAGGATTGGAAGCTAGGCAAGATGGGCGTAAATCTACACCTGCAGGCTTAGAACATTTTAAAAAAGAAGGTGATTTACATGCTGTCCCTGGACCTATTAGAGGTGAATTCATGCCCACTGACCTGTCCATTAATGTTGACTTTGATGGATCACACCATCTGTATGGCAAAAAGTCAAAAGACTTGCCAGACACAGACGCTTCATCTTATGACTTTGTCTCTTTCTCTGACAGTGACAATTCATCAGATCAAGGGTCTACTTCCAGCTGTGATTCAAGTGATAAGTCAGACCTTCCCATGCCCTCACCTGAGCCTACACCCAAGCCTGCACCCAAGTCTATCTACAAGCTTTCTAGGGTAGCTACTGAGGAATCAACTTCCAAGCATGTTTCCCCTGAAGACTTGTCCTTTAAATCTTTGAATAATAAGTCTGTTAAAAATAATTCCTTTAATGTTTCTGGTTTAAGTACTTCTACATGTAATGAACATCTTCTTTGTTGAATCAATCTTCCAAAAGGAAGACATGTTTTGTGTGTGAAAGTAAATTTCATTTAATTAAGGATTGTGATTTCTATGAGCAAAGATTGGGTGTATGTGCTACTCAGCAGAAACCGAGACCAGTGTGGACCAATGTTAAGAATATTCCACCTTATGTCCCACAAGCTACTTATACTGACTCTCCCTGGAGGAGTTCAGCTGATAGACCTTATGTGCAACCCACTAGCCCATACTTTAAACATGGTTATTGGCATGCATATGTTGACTCTATGAATAATGGGAAAGGATGTTGGGGTACTGCTGTCAAGTCCTCAGCAGGTTGTTCTTGGAATAATAAGGGACCTAAATTTCAATGGAAACCCAAGAACAATGGTGGATCTTTCTCCTCTGTTAGAATCCCTTAACTGCAAAGTTTAAGGGGAGGCATAGGCCTCAGGGGAGGCATATGCCTCAGGGGAGGATTTTGTAGTAAAACTTTGTTTATATTTTGTTTGCTAACTCTAGATTGCTATTGTTTTTAGTCTGTTTTGTCTCTGTTTTGTTCTTGTGTTTCTCTGAGTTTGTTTTGCAGAATGCCCTGTTCAGTTCAATTTCATCAAGTGTGGTCCTTTGGTATATGGTCTAGTAAGCTTAAAGCTTGTTTCCTCTGAAAGCTAAGTATTGAAGTGAGCAATTTGTTTCCACTGAAGATAAAGTATTGAAGACAAGTTTTGAAGTTAAAATTGTTTCATTCATTCATACAAATTACAGCTTACAGCTTACAACTTACAATCAACTTCAATGCAACTACAAGAAAAGAGCTATACTACTAAACCTAATCTAGTTCATATCATCTATTCCAACATCTAACGGGCTATTGGATATGCATGATCGCTCACATCTTTCATACTAGATGCTGGATATGCGTTTGTAAAATCTTGCATAACCACCCATTCCTTCTATCTCGATGGCTGGATATGCATAACCGGTTCGACGAAGATGCTAAGGATCAAAATGGAAAGATGGATTGATGCAAACGATGAAGATGACGATGACCACACATGGTGTTGAAGAAACATAAAGTTTCGTTTGTGCTTCATCTATCGATTTCAACCAAAATGCAATCCATCCACCTTCCTTTAGCTCTTCCTCTATACGAAGTGTGAAGATGCACCAAAGATTGGCGCAGGTAGAGCAAGCACCACCTCCCTTTCGGCATGAGGCCTTTGTTGAGGGTGAGGTGCTGGAGGTTGGGAGTAAGAAGTTATCTCAGTAGTGGGTTCCACTGAGTCATCAGAAGACTCACTTGGATCCACTACACTATCATCTTCAGAAGAAGGGAGAAATGGGGATGTCAAAGGACGAGGGTCAGGAGGACGTGACCAAAACTGGAGGAAATCACTGGATGATGATGATGATGATGGAGAAGAGGTTGGATTTACAACCTCTGGTATAGTATTCATGGTTAATTTTGGTTAATTGGTTTTGTGAAGAAACTAGGGTTTGTGATGATATTTGGGGGGTTTTGATGAAGAGAAGTATGCATTGGGATGATTAAATAGACGGATGCAAGGGTTAATGCAATTTAATGCGAGTTAGTTGACACAGTAATTCTAGAATCCTTCCGAATATATTCTAGTCTTGGGGTGGTTTCTGCCGAAGCATATTATTTCAGCAGATTGGCTATGTGTTTCTGCTGAAGCGTTAATTTGTCGTTGGTCAAGTTGAAATACACGTAGGATATGGTCAACTAAAGTTCTCATACTTTTGACTATATTCTTGGTAACAGTTACCATTCCTCTAAACGCATTTCTTCCACTTCAAAAGAAACAATTCCCTCTTCAGTTCAAAAATCATAACCCTAAAATCACATATCTCTCATGGCTCTTCAATTCAAGAAAGATCACAATAAAGTTGCATTTCTGGGTAAAGCAAAGGGCGATGAATTGTATGAACCAATGGTGGAGTTCCTGAAGCGGTCCAAGATTCACTTTGCCCTAACACATTCCCCTTATGCGATTTATGAATCGTTGGTTAAACAATTTTGGGAATCTGCTGAAAAACGCAGTGAATCAGAGATTGTTGCGTTAATTGATGGAACAGAGCACGTGGTGACGGAGGACCTGATAAGGAGAAAGCTTAGGTTGGATGATGCTGATGGGGTTTATCACTCAAGTACAGAGGTGATTCTCACTGAGCTGAGAGCCATTGGGTATCAAGGTACAAGAACGGACATATGGTTGAAAAAGCATTTTTGCCCTATGTGGAGATTTTTAGTTCACACTCTGCTTCAGTGCATTAGCAACAAATCTGGAGCGTGGGATCAATTCTCTACGCAATTGGCTTGTGGTATTGTGTGTCTATCTCAAGGGAGAACTTATAATTTTTCTAAATTTATTTTTGATAATATGGTTGAAAATATAAACATGAAACAACATAAGTTTTTAATGTACCCTAGATTCTTACAAATAATCCTAGACACATCTACCCAAGTCCAGGCCTTTAATCCCATAGGAGCTCTTTCAGCTAAACTTTTTGCCTCTATGAGAACTAACTTTGAGGGGGCACATCATCCGTTGTCAGCAGCTATGTTGCCTCATGGCAATGAGGCTGATGATGAGGAAAATGTTGTTGATATCCCACCCTCTTCAAATGTTGCTACTGATGGCAATCCATCAGTTAATATAGATGAGGGTCCCTCTTTTACTGCTGAAGCATCTCATATTGCTCCTGACCATGCTCCACCTGCACCATCACCCAGACCGAGTCCACCACCTTCACAGGCTTCAATTGATGAGTTTGAGTCTGACCAGAACAGGATGACCACACCCAGTCCTCAAAGGGAACCTTTTGATGTAGTACCTCCTCAGTTTGAGCATGACCATATTTCCACTGAAAGGTCCAATGAAACTCCCATTACCACAAAGCAATCTGCTGGTGGAGCTGAGGACCCTATTACTCTCACATCTGTCTATGCTCTTATTAACAGGTATGCAGCTGAGGTGACTGATCTCAAAAAGGAGCTTACAGAGACCAAGTCTACTCTTGGTGATAAGATTAAGGAACTGCAGAATAAAGTTAAGGACCTAGAGGAGCGACTTGAAAAGAGTAGCAAAAGAAAGTTAGTCATTTCTTCTGATGAGGAGGAAGAGGACTCTCGGCTTGCTTCTCTAAATATCTTAGCTAATGTGGCTCAGGAGATAGTTGTTCCTTCCTCAGTGGTTGCTGAATCCTCAAAGAATGAGGAACCTGTTCTTTATAGAAGAAGAAAGAGATCTCACTTGCATAAAGGGTCTACTAAAGGGTCTGCTGAAGTATCCAAGAAACCAAGTATTGACAATTCTGCATCTGCTGAGGTTCAAATGGAGGACATTGCATCTGAACCTGATCATCATGTACCTGTTCAAGAACCATCATGTCCCACCCCTTCAGCAGATGATCAAGTTGTATTTCATGTTGGAAGAAATTTTTATTTGGATCCTGCAACTGATATCCTTACCACACCTGTTGAAGATCTCTCTCAAAATGATTCCTCTGAAGTTCAAATTGGTGATTCTCCTCCAGCTGATGTTGTTCATGAGTCTACTAATAAAGAGAAAGTTGTAATGATTGAAGATGAACTTGGTCCAGATCTGGTATCTGAACAAGAAAGGAGAGGACAAGAAAGCAGGTTTGCTGAGTTTGCAGATCAGAAGAAAAGTGAAGAAGTGGCTAAACAAATTGCAGACCATTCTACTTCTTCTTTGCCTCCTGAAAGACGAAGAGAATTGGATGAGTTAGCTACTCGGATGCCTGCTGCACAATGGGATGCTCTTACTAAGCAAACCACTTCTAATCCTACACTTGCTCAAAGTATCTTAGGTGGGGAATTTGATAGTGAAAATTTTGTGGCTCGAATGATGGAGCTTGGAGAACAAAGGAAGCAAGAAGCAGCTGCGAAAAGGAAAGCCCTGAGTACTGAAAAGAATAAGGCAAATAGAGAGAGACCTCTTACTGAAGCTCAGAAGAAAACAGAGATGAGGATAGCAGTGAAAAATCAAAGTTGTATTGTGCTTAACCGTGGTTTAACAATGAAGCAAGTCTTGGCTTTACCTGATGCAAGATTGTTCTACTTGTACAATATGATTATGAAGACTTCTTCTTCTGCTTTAACACCATCTTCCAACTTGAAAAGAATTGCTGGGAATGAAGTTGCACCAAAGGCCAAAAGACCCAAGTTTGTTGAGATAGTGGATAATTTTGATGATATTCCTCCTAAGACGATCTCTCAAATGGTTTCTTCTGAAGAAACTTCTGAAGCCACTCCTTCGTCTGACAAGGTTCCTTCTGATGAACCATCGGCTGGTTCCCCTGAAGCACCAGTTATGCCCCCTTCTAACTCAAATGTGGCATCTGCTGCTGCAAAAGAAAGTACTTTGGTTGGGGAAGATGACCAGGTTACTTCTGCTGAACCTACTGTTATATCTGCTGAAGCTTCTACCGAAGTCACTAGCTCAACTGAAAAGGTCTCATCTGCTGAACCGACCACCATTTCCTCTGAAGCACCTAATGTACAAGCTTCTGCTCCATCTGTAGGATCTACTGATACAGAAGGAGGTGGTTCGATTAAAGAAGCTAAAACCACAACTGTCAAAGCTAAAAAGGAAAGAAAGGTGCTGGAAAGAATGCATGCCCTTCGTGATGATGTCTCACCTAAATCCACATCTACTTCTTCAAGTCCTACTACAGAAGTTAATGAAGAAACCAAAGATTTTCCTTCTTCGGAAATCTATACACCTGGTAGAAGGATGAAGAGGATGGCCAAGAGAAAACTCACATCTCTAAGAAGATCTGTGAGAAAAGCGAGGACTCATGCATCGAAGAATAAGCCATCACCCAAGCATGTTCCTTTGGACCTAAAGGCTGATGACTCAACCTTTATTAAAGAAGGGTCTGCTACTGATTTTCCTGAGGGATATCAAAATGTGTTGGTCCAGTGGTCTCTGATAAATGGTGAGATGAATGTCATTCATCGATTGGACAAAACTTCAATGGAGTTCACCTTTTTGAAGGAAATACTCCATTTGGTAGACAGGGCATATATACTTACTCTGTACACTCTCGTCACCAAACATTACTGCAATACTGCACCACAAGGTTCTGGGATGTGCTTATTGGGAGATCTTCATGTCCTGATTGACTCTCAATCTCCCAATGGTAAAGGGCATTTCATTTGGAAGAACTCACATCTATGGCAGGTTGAGTCCTGGAGATATTATCCCCTACCTCATGTGCATGTAGTTGAGACAAAGGGTGGAATCACAGTCTGCATGTTTGCTGAAAGAATTTATCCATTGTCCAAGAGACTTATGGAAAGGATGCTGTGTCAGAAGTTGGAAATTCCTCCAGATCCAGTGGGAAATGAAAGAACAGATGTTGAACGACTGGTTGGACTGATCAAGACTCAACTTTTGCAAGCTCAAGCTGCATCTTCATCATGAATGTGGTAATCTACATTGTCTTTTGTAATATGTTCTGTCTTTTGTGTTGTTGATTTTATTTTGTTTTGTTTTGTGAGTTTCTTAGTTAAAAAAAAAAAAAAAAAAAAAAAAACTAACTTTCTCTTGCAGTTTTGTTGTATTTTGTTGATGGTTTTTAACTCACCAGATATACCTTGTGTATATCAAAGAGTTGGCTAGTCCAAAGGGGTACAGCTTTGGTAAAGACACATCAAATCTGTTGATAGCTGTAATGATTTGCTCAAAATCATAGGGTCTGCAACCACCCATGCTTCATTGCTGAGAGTTGTATGGTCATCAATTCACCATGGTATATTTCTTATTGGAATCCAAGAATTGGCTAGCCCACAAGTATATGGCTTGTGGTAAAGGCAACTGAATCCATATTTGGTTATCAATTCACCAATTCTAAGAATTGACTAGTCCTGAGCAAACGGCTACAGGTAAAGACACATCAAATCCGTTTATATAGTTGCTGATTTGCTCATAAATCAGATGGTTATCAATGTACCATAGTTTTCGGACTTAAACATCTGGCTACTCCAGTAGTAATGGCTATTGGTAAAGAGACATCAAATCCATTATTTTCAATGATTCACCTCTCACAGGAGTTAACACACCTGGATGTGATGAGAATAGTATGCAACTAATGTGTTTTGATGTACAATATGTCAATTGTTGCTGCAAAGACCTGGCGTTTCAAAGTTTGGTCATCATAGAGATGAGATTTATTGGTTCTTTGCTACTGATGTTTGAGAACAATCCTCTAGTACTGAAGTCTCTAAGATCTATCAAGGTAGGAAACTGGAACTTAACCAAGTCAAATTCCAGTTTAGGGGAGGATTGTTGGGAATTATGTGAAGTAGGATTTCTGCTGTCAATACTGCCGAAGGATTCTGCTGAAGTAGAAGCAGAATCTGCTGAAGAAGAGATTCTGCTGAAGAATAAAAGCCGTGCCGTGTATCTGCTGAAGGGTGGAAGCTGACTAGGATCAGCATGCGCTTTATTATTTAAATGCTAACCCATCATTATTCTTGTACTGCCCGAGGTGAGCATGGGTATTATTGTACTGCTCAATATTATTTAGTATTTTAGTCATTAAATGCATGCTTGCATGTTTAGTCGATTGAGTAGTAATAGTTTAGGGTTCCTTGTCTATAAAAGGAACCTCATAGTTTGTAATAGACAACAATTCGAAACATAGAGTTTCAGTTAATAAAAGATCCATAGAGGATCTAAGTGTTCTTAGTTATAACAACTTGTATTTACATTCCGCTATAGAATACGGGTTGTAGAGATTTTCTATTAGTTTGCTTATGATTACATAGGCAACACTAACGATCCACGAGTGCTCAAGATCTGTCAAGGTCTGTCTGTGTTTAACAAATATCTTCAATACAAGTTAGATATCCACCGCTATGAGCTCGGGAAGAGTTTGCATCTCTACTAAATCCAACAATTTTGTGTCTGGCCGAGTTAAAGTTGATGTTCACGAAGTAATGTTTGATGTTCACGCCAGGAAATAGGCTCATTGAGTACAAATATCACCGATGATTCCCTCGACACTTCTTCTAATTGACTTAAATGACATTGAAAAGGTTGCAGACTCGGTCGAAGATAATCATCTAGAAGACTTGAATGATCTACAGTATAACTTCAACGAACTGGAAAACGAAGTTAAAAAAGAGGCAGACAACACAAAATTAACAAGGACTGTTTTGTGATGACAAGTCACAACAGAAAATTGATGAGGACGAGATTAATCATGCTCATTCGTCCAACAAGGGAGTTCCATCCGATTTAAGTCAGCCACTTGGATTCGAGAATTGGAAACGGAGTCCATCTCACATCAGTAATGTTCCGACTCATTTCCTAGATATCCAAAAAATAGATATTAAAGGTGTTTCACTTATTCATGAATTAAATAGAATCGTTAAAATTAGTAGATCGTTAGGTTATGATACTAGAGGTTGTAAGAGATCTCTTAATAGGATGATTAACCGAATTGGAGTGCGTATTGTGGATAAATGAATATTCTCTCCATTAATAGTTGTGGTACGAAAAAAAAAGCGTAAACGGATTTGGATCAAAGATTTATGTTTCAAACATAATTTTCATTTCCTCGGCGTTCAAGAATCTAAGATGACACGTCTTGAATTGTTTATGCTTAAATCTATGTGGGGAAATTTCAATTTTCATTATGCGTGTAGTATGGCTCGTGGTAGATCGGGTGGTCTAATTTCTATGTGGGATCTGAATACCTTTGATAAAAAAAACAAAATGGTGTGACGAGTCTTTTATTATCATTAAAGGGCGTTGGAAAAATTCGGTGGGGGATTGCTTCATGGTAAACATCTACGGTCCACAAGAATTGGCGGTTAAACTATCTCTTTAGAACAAATTGGCTAATTCATACACCAACATAATGGTTTATCTTATTCGGTGACTCGAACGTTGTTCGTAATGATCAAGAAAGGTTCGGTTCTATTTTTTCTCGTCTCGAAGCTTATCAAGTTAATTCGTTTATTGATTCGACAAGTGTAGTTGATCTCCTCATTGGTGGTCATTTATATACATGGGTGAATAAAACTGGAACTAAACTCAGCAAATTAGATCGCTTCCTTATGTCTGAAGATGTTTTGGAAGATCTTCTGGATATCCGCATAAATGCTCTTGACCGGTTGTGGTCGGACCATAATCTTATTCTTATTCATGTCACCAAACAGATTTTGGTCCTTCCCTTTTTAAACTTTACAATTCGTGGCTCTCCAAGGAAGGTTTCGATGACTTAATCAAGCCGGAATGGATAAGGTTGGATGGTAACATTAACGACAATATTCTTAAATGTCATGAGAAGTTTCGTTCTCTCAAACCTAAGATGAAACAGTGGATTGCTAACGTCAAAGCTACGGATATTACTCGAAAACATGAAGCATTGTCAAACATCTCCAATATTGAAAAGAAAATTGAAGATGGTACCGCATGTAACATCCTGTAAAAATCCCCAGTTATTAATAAACGTTTCAAGGATTAATTACGTATTACTCTACACACCCCCATTTTTAGGCAAAATTTAAAACTTTTTGCTTACACTGTGCAACAATGAATCGATATATGTTATATGATTCCCATTTTCCTTGGAACGAGCTCACACACACACCACGATATTTTAGATCATGTACAAATCAAACATTGATTTCGTTTTGGTAACCACAACAACACAACACACTCACAACCCCCCCTGGTTACCACAATTTCTCTTAATGGGCCTAACATGCCAAAATGAGCCCATTAACACACATTGGGCCTTAGTAACACACTTAGCCCAATGCTAAACCTATTTTACACCAAACAGTCCCTTAATTACTTATCATTAGGCCTAACCAACTCTAAGCCCAAACCAAGCCCAATTACACTTAAATTAACTTATCACACAAACACAAGTCGTGTTTACTTTGAGTCGTTTATTTGGAATCCGTACGTACAACATATGAAATAAATTGCACCACTCGATTCATCATGCTCCAAAGAATCAAGAACATCAAATACATTTAAATTATACCTACATATTAACACTAAACGAATGGCAAAGTAAAGTGCAATCTAACCATTCTTAAAAACGTCCAAATTCACCAAACTTGATCTAAAACATTTCAAACTATTTCCTAAGTACTTCTAATTAGTCAAAATGGTTTCCTAACTATGTTGTATGATCTCACAAGTCTTTCTCGACTTCCATATACTCCCATAACAAAATTCGACACGTTAAATAATGTCTTTGACCGTTTGCTAGTTTCAAAACCAAATGAGCACTTGTAACCTTTTTGCCAAGACCACACCTCATACATATGGCACTATATAAACATGTTCATGTCACTTAAACCCTAGAACCAAACAACCTGGTCACAATGTATACTTTTGGTCACGATAGAAGTGATTTTGGACCCAATGAAGTTCTAAAGCAACCACACCTCGCATATGTATGTTCACACCCTCCAAAACTCAACCCATGATGTCACGATTGATCACTTAAGAACTCCTAGTACATAAACTAAATACATGAGTCGGTTCCTAAATCCTTGCCTCGCCATCCCCTCAAACCAAGACCTACATACACTTGTAACTCAATTTGTATATCATTCAAGTGATCTACCCCTTAGCCTTAGTACCTACACATTATCCTCATCTCTTATTCCTTTTGTCCACAACTTGCCTTCTAAATCTTGTATATACCCCCATGCAAACCACACTTCACGTAAACACTCAAAACTCACAATCAAACACTCTTGTTCCTGTGACAAGTCGAGAAGATCAAGCCAAGCCTTAGGTAAATCATAACGAGTACAAGCCATCTCGAGGTTCCTCTCCAGTCCTTGGTGTGCCTACAAACGAGTTGCAAGGCCCTGTCATCCTTTCCAAGTTCATAGTCGAGTATACACCCCACCTTTTAAAGGAGTAGTAAGTTACTCTAAACACTTTAGTTATTTCCTTGATCACTTAAATTGTATAGCATACGTATGAACCACCCAAGCTTTACCTAATTGTTTTCATGATCTCGTTAAGCTTAAAACGTACAAACACAACCACTTAAATCATTATATACCTAAAAATGAGTTCAAACAATTGTTATACACTCACAACATCATATAAACCCTTAACATCACACGTTTCTTGCTCACATGAGACAACTTGTAAAACTGCCTAAGTACATATCTCGCCACAAAAACCATTTTGTCATTTAGAATAGACGTGTAATATAATATCTAACGTACACAATACCAAAGGAAAGGTTTAACTTGATTCTTTATAAACTAAACAAACGAGTCATGCATATAAGTCACCCTAACGATCTTGTTTGATAGCTTTTTCAAGCTCAAAGCTTAAGCTTCTCGCAACCCTTTTCCAAAAACCATGAATAAGCTTAACGAGCCTAAGGCCCATAAGCTCTCAACAAGCAATTTGGTTTTAAGTTGTTTATAAGCTGAAGTAGGAATTGAAATAGGTCCATAATAAGCTCATAAAACAACCCCCAAAATCCCAAGTCCATTGGACCACTAAAAACGTTATTGGGCCTTAGTTAAACCCGTAAAGCCCAATTGCTCAAAATAAGCTAATATTGACAAATAAGCTACTATAAAACCTCATATAAGCTTCTGGAAGTATAATAAGCTAAAAGAAATGAGATCATAAGCTAAACATGTATTTTGGACTAAAAGGCAAAGTATGCAAACTTGAGGGGTCGAAACTGTCATTTTGATAACTTGAAGGTAAAAAGGTGAATAATGGAAAATCATTAATGATAATGAACACATTTGAATATTTGGGCCAAAAGTGTAATTTTACCAAAGTACAAGGACTGAAAATGTAAATATTCCCCATAAAAGTAAAAAATGTAAATTTCTCGTAACTTGTAGGTACATCCAATAATATTATGAATTTTTACATACTCACACCGATGATACATGAAGCCTATACTAAAGAGATCGCCAAACGATTATTTTAAACTTGTCGTCAACCAACTTTTGAGAAGACTACATTCATCAAATATAAAAACACATAGAGATAAGCTAATATTATTCAATATATTGTTTTTGAGCTTTAAGCATTTTAAGCATCTCAAAAACCACCAAAACCACCAAAAATTTGAGTTTTCCCTATTATCCAGGTTGTGTGTTGGAGCCGTTCCCAAGTTGCACTTGATATCATTTGCTTACCTACACTTACCCCCAACCAAGGTGAGTTCATAGTCCCACATTTTATATTTTTTACAAACCCGTGGGGAGATACATGCTACAAACATAACACAAGTATTTTTATGTATGCTATCCTGAATGTTATTGCATAAGACACATTGTTGCCCCTATAAAGCCCCTCATATCATGAACCTTAGTCACTTGCGAGTGAACGCAAATATTGTGAATGGATCTATTAGAAGTTGACAACCCATTTGAGCTAGCTGGATAGATAACATTGTGTTAGCTAGATTGATAGCCAAATGCACATTAATTGACTTATACTAGGAGAATGGCAAGCTCCTACCCCGAGGGAACCCCCTATATTATCACACCAGTTAATGTTGAGTTCGTGAGACTTATGGCAATATACATATTGATTTACTTGAATGAATCACTTTGTGTTCAAATGATTATTAACACAAATACTATGGATTCACTCAACAATTTTGTTGACTTTTTAGCATGTTTATCTCAGGAAATTGAAGCAGGAATCAAGGCACGGAGTGGGCATTTTGACCATGCGTCATTGGTGTAAATATAAATTTATCAGTCATCTCAAGCACTATTGTCATTTATATTTTGCTAAACATAGGAAATGCTTTCGCATTTGAATTGAATAAATAACGACTTTTAAAAACGTCTCTTTTGAGTCGTTTTCTATGATTATGACTGTGATCCTCTACGTAATACCCCAAATTATTCTTCCGCTGTGATTATGAAATTTTGGGGGTGTTACACCGCATCTCCTTTAGACAGAGAAGCTCGTATTAAATTTTTATAAGAATTCGATAACATTGGTAAATTCGATTCCTTTAATTTAATTCAAAGACCTATGTCAAGTGGGATATCGAAGGAGATACGAATTCAATTTTTTTTCACGGTTTATCAGTCAAAAATGTAGGTCACAAGCTATTATCGGTATTATGCATGACGGTGTTTGGCTTACAGACTCAACCCAGATCAAAGACTCTTTTCTTAATTTTTTTCAAGGAAAAATTTCAATCCCATGATTCGCCGGTAGTCTTTCCTCCTCTATCCCTTTCAATGGTCTCAGTTCTTTTGATCCTGATGCCTTAGAAATGCATGTCTCTCTTGAGGAGATTAATATTGCAGTTTGGGATTGTGGCAGTAGTAAAGCTCCAGGTCCCGACGGTTTTTCTTTCGCTTTTCTGAATAAATATTGGGATATTATAAATAAGGATATTTTTTAGTATGTCAACTTGTTCTTAGCGTTAAGCACAATGCCTCAGGGAGCTAATTCTTCATTCTTCACGCTTATTCCTAAGGTTAGAAACCCAATCTTCATCAAATACTTTCGTCCTATCTCGTTTATTGACATTCGTTATATGATTATTGCTAAAATCTTAGCTAACCGGCTTTCTAAAGTGATCGACAAATTTGTTAGCCACGAGCAATTTGCATTTATTTCAGGCTGTCAAATCATCGATGGTCCGATCATTCTTAGTGGGATCATTGATTGGTATTAAGAAAGGAATAAAAAGTTACTTATCTTCAAAGTAGATTTCAAAAAATCTTTTGACTCGGTTATTTGGAAATACTTGTATCATGTCCTTCATAGCCTTGTTTTCGGTTCTAAATGGTGTTCTTGGACTAGAGGTTGCTTACATTCGTTTAGAGCTTCCATATCGGGTTCTTCATGTTTTCTACTTAGCTTTGGGCCATAAAATTAAGATCCACAAATCCAACATTTATAGCATTGGAGTTTCAGATAAAGAAGTCTCGAATATGGCTTCCAATATAGCATTGGTTTCGCCCCGGGTTCTCTTCATTTCATGTACCTTTGGCTCCCGATTGGCTCTATTATAAGTATGATCTCTAATTGGAAGGTTTTAATTGACCGTTTTCATTCGAGGCTCTCGCATTTGAAGGCGAACCTCCTCCTCATAGGAGGTCGTCTTACTATCATTAAGGCGGTTCTCGATGGTCTTGGCATTTACTACTTTTTGATCTTCAAAGTTCCTGAGGCGGGTTTGAATTCTTTGGAAAGTGCTCGTTCTACGTTTTTTGGGGGGGGTACGCATGATTCTAAAATGTTAGCTTGGATTAAGTGGTACAATGTTCTTGCTTCACTCGACAAAGATGGCTTAAACATTACTAGCTTAAAAGGCGTTTAACCTTGCCCTTCTTTAAAAGTGCGGTGGAGGTTGATGTCTTATCCTCATGTGCTTTGGGTAAAAGTTATTAAAATGTTACATGGTCAAGAAGGTGGTTTCGATAATCAGGGTTGCAATTTCAATGGGACGTGGTCAAAAATTGTTGGTTCTTCTAGTTACTTACACTTGAAACGTATTATCTCGGCTAATATCATTTCGTTTTCAAGCAGGTTGTGGTACATGCATTCGGTTTTGGAAAGACATTTGGATCGGTGATTCTCCTCTTTATACCCATTATCATCGTCTCTTTTTCTTGGATCAGAACATAGACTGTCTCATCATTGATCGTATTGATTATGGGCAATGGTGTTGGGAATTATGCGAAGTAGGATTTCTACTGTCAATTCTGCCGAAGGATTCTGCTGAAATAGAAGCAAAATCTGCTGAAGAAGAGATTCTGCTGAAGTATAAAAGCCGTGCCGTGTATCTGCTGAAGAGTGGAAGCTGACTAGGATCTGCATGCGCTTTATTAATTACATTCTAACCCATCATTATTCTTGAACTGCCCGAGGTTAGCATGGGTATTATTGTACTGCTCAATATTGTTTAGTGTTTAGCCATTAAATGCATGCTTGCATGCTTAGTCGATTGAGTAGAAATAGTTTAGGGTTCCTTGTCTATAAAAGGAACTTGATAAGTATGTAATAGTAACGAAATTCGAAACATAGATTTTCAGTTAATAAAAGATCCATAGAGGATCTAAGTGTTCTTAGTTATAATAGCTTGTATTTACATTCCGCTAAAGAATATGAGTTGTAGAGATTTTCTATTAGTTTGCTTATGATTACATAGGCAACACTAACGATCTACGAGTGCTCAAGATCTGTCAAGGTCTTTGTGTTTTCAACAAGTGGTATCAGAGCCTCGGGAGAGTCTCTACGATACTAAGAACCATATTTAACCTCACCCCCATACAACCAAAAATACATTCACCATGCTTGGAACTGATGATGAATCCGAAGTCACCAACAACAACAGCAAGAACACCACCTCTATGCAACAACTTAGTCTTTCCAACAGTAATGGTAAGTTTCCTTATCTAAAAAAGGAAGAGTATGATCTGTCGACAATGAAGAAGCAGAACTGGATCTCTAATATTGATTGGAATCTTTGGGAGATTGTGAAGAAAGGAAACAGTCTGATAAAGACTATCCCAGATCTTGATGGTAAGTTTACCATTGCTCCTCCCAAAACTGCTGAAGAGATTCTAGCTGTGCAAAGAGAGCACAAAGTAAGAACCATCCTTCTTCAAGCTATTCCTGAAGATCACTTGGGTGATTTTCACCACATGGATGATGCAAAGGACATATGGATGGCGCTTAAAGCAAGGTTCGGTGGCAATGAAGAGTCCAGGAGAATGAGGAAGTCCATGCTGAGACAACACTTTCAAGAATTCAATATCTCAGAAGAAGAAGGTATCCACAAGGGATACGACAGGTTTCATAAGATTTTGAGTCAGCTAAACCAGCTGAATGCAAAACCTGACAATGATGATTGCAATTCAAACGATCTTTGCCTCCATCATGGTTACATGTAAGTATAGCCCTTAAGGCTAAAGGTGGGTTGGACATGCTCACTTTTGATGAGCTATACAACAAACTCAAATCTCTTGAACCTGATGTCAGAACTCCCTACCGTGCATCCTTTTCTGGTCATACAGCCTTTGTTGGGACATCTCACTTCAATATGATGATGCATGCTCCAAGTCCAACTTACTTACCATCATCATCTTACACTCCCACTCCACCATATAACAATCGTCACACTCCATCTGGCCCTCAAGCTAAAACTGGTAGTATATTGGAGGATGTTCTTCATTTATTTGTTGCTGATTATGATACTCAGCAGCATCTTGTCTATGAAGATTTTGAGCAGGTGGACCCAATTGATATGGAGGAGATGAAACTGAAATGGCAGGTGGCCATGGTTTCAGTAGATATCAAAAGATTTGAGGAGAGGTCAGGAAGAAAGTTTGGCTTCAAGGGAAAGGATCCAGCTCGTTTTGACAAGAGAAAGGTCAAGTGTTTCTCTTGTCACCAGATGGGTCATTTCTCAAAGGAATACAAAGATAGGAAGAGTGGAAAGGGAGCTAACTACAATTCCTATCAGCAGAATCAGAAGGAAGCTATAACTTTAGCAGCTCTTGTCACCTTGGATGAATAGGTCAACTGGGCTGCACATGAACCTGTGAATGAGGGAGCTGCTGATACAGAGAAGCTAGGATTGCTGGCAAGATGTACTTCGGAGGATAGGCGTGATCAATTTGCCTTGATAGGACTTTCTCAGGATCATCCTCTTAAGCATAAAGATATTGGTATTGTTGATAGTGGTTGTTCAAGAAGCATGTCTGGAAATAGAGATATGATGCACAATTTTGTTCCTATTGAAGAAGGAGGCAATGTGACTTTTGGTGGAAGTGATGGTAGAATTACTGGGAAAGGCACCATCAAGACACCCCTACTGAACTTTGAGAATGTGTACTATGTTAGGGAACTTCAGCACTTCAACTTGTTCTCAGTCTCACAAATTTGTGACACCAAGAACAAGGTACTCTTCTCTGAAGATGAATGTCTTGTGCTTTCTAAAGAGTTCAAGCTTCTAGAAGATACTTCAAATTCTGCTGAGAGTTCCTCGAACTCACAATCTATACACATTCAACCTCAATGAAGTTCATCCTGAAGGTGACCTCACTTGTTTGGTGGCTAAAGCATCCTTGGATGAGTCGACCAAATGGCATAGGAGAATGGCTCATGTGAATTTCAAGACCATAAACAAACTCTCTAAAATGGGTCTTGTTGAAGGTCTTCCCTCCAAAGTTTTCTCCAATGATCATAATTGTGTTGCATGCAACAAAGGGAAGCAACACAGAGCCTCCTACAAAGCTATCACTGCTATGAGCATTATTTCTGAGCCTCTTCAGCTGTTACATATGGATCTATTTGGTCCAACTCAAGTCAGAAGCATTGATCACAAGTATTTTTGTTTGGTTATCACTGATGGCTATAGCAGATTTTGTTGGGTGTTCTTTCTAAGGACTAAAGATGAAACATCTCCAGTACTGAAAGACTTCATCACCCTCGTTGAAAATCAGTTGAACAAGAAGGTTAAGGGAATTCGGTGTGATAATGGGACAGAGTTCAAGAATGCTATTATTATAGAACTCTGTAGGTCTAAAGGGATAAAGAGGGACTATAGCAATCCAAGAACCCCACAACAAAATGGGGTAGCTGAAAGAAAGAATAGGACCTTGATAGAGGCTGCAAGATCAATGCTTGCAGACTCTAAATTGCCCACTATGTTCTGGACTGAAGCTGTTGGGATAGCTTGCTATGTGCTAAACAGAGTCTCCATTACTAGACCTCACCTCAAAACACCATATGAGCTTCTCTTTGGGAAGGTTCCAGCCGTTCATTACCTCAAACCTTTTGGTTGTCAAGTGACCATTCTAAACACCAGTGATCCGTTGGGGAAGTTTGATGAGAAAGCTGATGAGGGTTATATTGTGGGTTATTCAGCTCATAGCAAGGCTTACAGAGTGTACAATTTATCTGCCAAGAAGATAGAGGAGACTTTGAACCTGAGATACATGGAAGATAAGCCCAATGTTCAAGGACAGGGTCATGTGTGGTCTTTTGACCTTGACTACTTAACTGATTATTTGGGTTATACTAGACATATGGCTAACCAAAGTGCAGGTTCTCAAGAGTCTCCCCCTAACAATGCAGGTACCTTGGATGCTGACTCAGAAAGTGAATTTGAAGATGATGAACAACCTATACTTGTGCCTTCTTTCTCCCCTAATAATATTGCAGGTAACACCTCTAGAGATACTTCTGATGAAAGTGAAGATGCATCACATTATGCTGAGGACCTTGCTAGGCTTCAGACTCAAGAGTTTGCAGCTAAGCTTGAAGCTGAGAAGGTGAATGGGGAGCTTGCAAATGAGGCTGTCAGTGGAAACCATGTTTCTGCTGACACTGATGCAGTCTCTCCCATCGTCATCAAATCTGCTGAAGGCTCGGCTGTTTCTACTCCTATTCCTTCTAAAGTGTCCACAGACTTTGGTGAACCCTATACTCACTTTCCAAGACCTTCAGATCTTGGAAATCATCAACCCAAAATCTGGCATTTTCACCTCACCTTCCTATGACACAACTTTTGTACCAACTGTGTCTAATCTTGAACCTTCCATTGAAGTCAACCCCACTGCTACTAAAAGAATCAACATCACTCACCCTCAATCCAATATTATTGGTGACATTCTAGCACCTGTTAGAACTCGAAGGGCTATCTCTAATCCTAAATTTGGACATGTTGCTTTTCTCTCTTATGTCTCAAATCAGCAAAGAGACAATCACACAGACTTCAAGCATTGTCTGTTTGCGTGTTTTCTTTCTCAAGTAGAACCAACCAGTGTCACTCAAGCTCTTGAAGACTCAAGTTGGATTGAAGCAATGCAAGAAGAAATGCAACAGTTTCAAAACCAACAAGTTTGGATCTTGGTACCATTACCAGATGGCAAATATGCTATTGGAACTAAATGGATTCTGAAGAACAAAAGAGATGCAAGGGGTGTGGTTATTAAAAACAAAGCAAGATTAGTAGCTCAAGGTTACAGGCAAGAGGAAGGGATTGATTATGATGAAGTGTTTGCACCTGTTGCTAGAGTAGAGGCTATTCGACTTTTCTTGGCCTATGCATCTTACATGGGCTTCATGGTGTATCAGATGGATGTTAAAGGTGCTTTTCTGTATGGTGAGATAGAAGAGGAGGTTTATGTCACTCAACCCAAAGGATTTGAAGACCCAGATCATCCTAATCATGTTTACAAGGTGGTTAAAGCTCTCTATGGACTACATCAGGCACCAAGAGCATGGTATGATAGGCTTTCATCATTTCTGCTGAAGCATGGCTATAGAAGAGGTGCCATTGATAAGACTCTTTTTCTGAAGAAGAACTCGACAGACATCATACTTGTGCAAGTGTATGTGGATGACATCATTTTTGGATCCACTAAAGAAGCTTGGTGCATGGAATTTGAGGAACTGATGAAGGGAGAATTTCAGATGAGTGCTATGGAGGAGCTTACTTTCTTTTTGGGTCTCCAAGTTCAGCAGAAACAAGATGGGATATTTATCAGTCAAGATAAATATGTGAGGGACATTTTGAAGAAATTTGGTATGGAAGGTGTCAGAACTGCCACAACACCTTATGAAGCTCCAAAAACAAAAACCAACAATGAACCAGATCTACCTGTGAATGTTCATTTATACAGATCAATGATTGGTTCATTAATGTATCTAACAGCTTCAAGGCCTGATATTACTTTTGCTGTGAGTGTTTGCTCTCGACATCAAGTCACTCCACTTGCTTCCCATCTCAATGCAGTCAAGAAGATCTTTAAGTACCTCAAAGGCCAACCTCATTTAGGCCTTTGGTACCCAAAAGAGTCTCCTTTTAAGTTGGAAGCATATAGTGATAGTGATTATGCTGGTGCAAATCTGGATAAGAGATCCACAACTGGAGGCTGTCAATTCCTTGGAAAGAGATTGATTTCTTGGCAGTGCAAGAAACAAACCATTGTGGCTACCTCAACTACTGAAGCAGAGTATGTTGCTGCAGCAAATTGCTGTGGACAGGTCCTTTGGATTCAAAATCAATTGTTGGATTATGGGTATAACTTCATGAACACAACACTTTTTATTGATAATCAAAGTACCATATGCATTGTCAAAAATCCAGTTTTTCACAGTAGAACAAAACATATTGAAATCAGGCACCACTTTATAAGAGATGCATATGAAAAACATTTGATAAAAGTGGCTAAAATTCATACAGATGATAATGTGGCAGATCTGTTAACAAAAGCTTTTGATGGACCAAGGTTTCAACACCTTGTGGTCAATATTGGAATGCTTAACCCTTAACAGCAAAGTTTAAGGGGAGGCATAGGCCTCAGGGGAGGATTTTGTTTTGTTTGTTTGTTAGTTTCTTAGTTAAAAAAAAAAAAAAAAAAAAAAAAAAAAAAAAAAAAAAAAAACTAACTTTCTCTTGCAGGTTTGTTGTATATAGTTGATGGTTTTTAACTCACCAGATATACCTTGTGTATATCAAAGAGTTGGCTAGTCCAAAGGGTACAACTTTGGTAAAGACACATCAAATCTGTTGATAGCTGTAATGATTTGCTCAAAATCATAGGGTCTGCAACCACCCATGCTTAATTGCTGAGAGTTGTATGGTCATCAATTAACCATGGTATATTCCTTGTTGGAATCCAAGAATTGGCTAGCCCACAAGTATATGGCTTGTGGTAAAGGCAACTGAATCCATATTTGGTTATCAATTCACCAATTCTAAGAATTGACTAGTCCTGAGCAAACGGCTACAGGTAAAGACACATCAAATTCGTTTATATAGTTGCTGATTTGCTAATAAATCAGATGGTTATCAATGTACCATAGTTTTCGAACTTAAACATTTGGCTACTCCAGTAGTGATGGCTATTGGTAAAGAGACATCAAATCCATTATTTTCAATGATTCACCTCTCACAGGAGTTAACTCACCTGGATGTGATGAGAATAGTATGCAACTAATGAGTTTTGATGTACACTATGTCATTTGTTGCTGCAAAGACCTGGCGTTTCAAAGTTTGGTCATCATAGAGATGAGATTATTATTGGTTCTTTGCTACTGATGTTTGAGAACAATCCTCTAGTACTGCAGTCTCTAAGATCTATCAAGGTTAGGAAACTGGAACTTAACCAAGTCAAATTCCAGTTTAGGGGAGGATTGTTGGGAATTATGCGAAGTAGGATTTCTACTGTCAATTCTGCCAAAGGATTCTGTTGAAATAGAAGCAGAATCTGCTGAAGAAGAGATTCTGCTGAAGTATAAAAGCGGTGTCGTGTATCTGCTGAAGAGTGGAAGCTGACTAGGATCTGCATGCGCTTTATTAATTACATGCTAACCCATCATTATTCTTGAACTGCCCGAGGTTAGCATGGGTATTATTGTACTGCTCAATATTGTTTAGTGTTTAGCCATTAAATTCATGCTTGCATGCTTAGTCGATTGAGTAGAAATAGTTTAGGGTTCCTTGTCTATAAAAGGAACTTGATAAGTATGTAATAGTAACGAAATTCGAAAAATAGAGTTTCAGTTAATAAAAGATCCATAGAGGATCTAAGTGTTCTTAGTTATAATAGCTTGTATTTACATTCCGCTAAAGAATACGAGTTGTAGAGATTTTCTATTAGTTTGCTTATGATTACATAGGCAACACTAACGATCTACGAGTGCTCAAGATCTGTCAAGGTCTTTGTGTTTTCAACAAATGGCGTTGGAATTGGTCGAGGTTCAATATCGGTGCTCGTAACTTGGCATACTTACGTGACATGCTTTCAGAGATTAGCCTAGTTGATATTATTGAGGGTGGAGACTCTTGGGTGTGGACTTTGGGTTCAAATAGTGTTTTCACAATAGGGGAATCTCAGCACCTTATTGACTCCAAGATCCTTCCCTCGCCGTATCCTCCGACTGATTAGGACAAAACTCTTTATCAAAAAGTTAATATCTTCATTTAGAGAATGGCTTTGGACCGGTTGCCTCATAGGTTAAATCTCTCTTCTCGTGGAATTGACATACCGACAATCTCTTGACTCTCTTGTAATGGCAACGTGAAATCTTCAAATCACATTTTCTTTGAGTGTGACATAGCTATGGGGGTTCGGAATCTAGTACGAAAATGGTGTGATATCCCTCTTCCCATTCTTACTTCTCTTGAGTATTGGATGGTTTGGTTTGACTCTTGGAATTTTTCTAGTGAGAAGAAACGTTGTCTCTCCGTTGTTTTTGCTTCGTCCCTTCGGTGGCTTTGGAGGTATCGCAATAGTGTCGCTTTTTGTTCACACCCGTGAGAAAAAATGAAATTTTCGACAACATTCGTTTGGTTTCCGTTTCTTGGCTCAACAATACGGGTCATATGTCGTGTAATTGGATAGAATGACTAAATATTTTCCTGCCTTTTACGAGTGCCTGATGTGTGCTGATGGGAGTTTCGAGCTTCGCGAGATTGTCTGGTTTTTTTTGTATCACTGTCTTTTTGTTTTCTTTTCCCCAGGGCTTGTTTGGGTCTACATCAAAAATATTTCGGAGTGAAAACCGGTGGCTAGGCCTCGGTGTGTGAGGATTTTTCTCTTGTCTTGGTTTTACTGTAATTGGCAATATTTTTTTGATCCCTTTTGTAGTCCTCGCAGTTAAAGCCTCAGGTAGATTCTATAATATGTAGCTTGTGTTTCTTTCTAGTCTGTATATATACTTTTTGCTCCTAGCTCCTTGCTAGTAACTTTGTTTTTTATATATATTTCAGCCGTTCAGAAAAAATACAAGTTACATATCATTTGTGATTTGTAACGGTTTGAGATAAAAAGAAAAATGATCAAGGTGAAAAAGTAATGAGTTTTCAAAAGTGATGGCTAATTATGAACAAAAAGTTTACACAAGTTTTTCTTTTAAGTAAAAAGGTCTAAATTTTATCAACGATTTATAATCACTTTATTACACATTTCTAGCGAAAAAAATTCATATCTTTGTAAACTTATTTTGTTATTGTATGTGTGTGGTTTTTTTAATGATTTTATAGATGTAGATGATACATTGTTTTCTTTGGTAGACTTCGTAGGGAATATGAAGTCTATAATCCAAATCTTTTGCAAATATTTGCTACACAGTCACTTAGATGTTGTCATTTCAAGTTTTGGCTTCTGATTACAAAGGTTTCTTTCTTTTATCTCACATGCTTCTTTTCATAACTGTATTTTTGGGCTGCTTCTTTGTTTGCTGTGCTGTTCTCTTAATGAGATGTTCATAACCTCACCCAAAACACGATCACTCGAAGTCTCGAACTACTATTCAGTAGGGTTTCAAGTAATTTTTTTACTCCACAACCCGATTATCAGACGTTTAACACAACCAGCGAGTGTGTAAAGCGACTTTTGTGTGTGTGTCTCAAGTGTTATATGTGTGTTTACTTTGTTAAAATTTTGAATCTAGCGACAAGACAAAGTGAATTTTATAGTGTCATCTCAACCATATTTTTTTACTAGTTACTTACTTCAAAGGGGTGAAAATGGGAATGAGACTATGACTTTCAAAGTCTTAGTTGGTGTTTGTTTTGTTTTGTTTTGTGGGCCCGGTAATAAAATGAGTATATCATAGTCATAGATTCATTACACACCACTTTGGTGTCTATGAAATCCATTCCCCTAGGTCCTTCTTTTTTCCACTACAAAATTCAAATATCTATACACTTTTTCATACCATATTTTATCAACCAAACATAAACAATCGTAATGATACACTTTTTCATACCCATTGTCATTTCACATCATTTCAAATCCGATACCCATTGTCATTCCTAGCAACAAACCAAACGGGTCCTAAAAAAATTTACTTCCTTTAGACGTTTTATGAATGTCATATATTTGGAACACAAGTTATCCCAAGCATAGGCATGTTTTATAGCCTATGGCATGAACATATAGCTCAACGGAGACACTCTTCTTGAGTTATAAGGGTTAGCGTCAAGAGCACTAGCCACGTCATAAGCCTTTTTTTTTTTACATATTTTTTTATTTTTAGTATTTGTGTTTTATTGGGTTATATGTAGATCAATGAGTGTCTTATAACTTAAGTAATAAAGAGAAGATGTTTTTGAGTTAAATTATAAGTTTTGAGTTATAAAGAAAAAATTAATGTGATAATATTTTTTGCTATAATATGAGCCTATGGCTGACAAGACAAATTGTGCTCTTAGAGCACAAGGTACCCAACGCCAAAGCTGGCTTTTCCCCCAAAAAGCAATTGGGCGGCGCCACCACGATACCGTGAGTCATGTTTTCGCGTCATGTGCCATCACGACCAGCCCAAATGGTCCCGTTTTTCACTTTTTTGTTTTTATATTTTAGTGAGTTATGTGTGGGTCATAGGGTGCATGATGACACCAGATTTTGGTGTTAAAGGAGGGAATGATGTTTTTGATGTTGTAATGGATTCTAATGTTACGAAAAAATATGCTGACGTAGTAACACTTTTTTCACGACACCAATGAGATGGCAATATAGGTACCTAATTGTCACGACCTGCCTACTCGACTAGATCACTTTCAAGTATGATCGGGATTTCGGATTATTATACACTTCTCTTGGGAGGTCTTGGATAAGCTTGGAAGAGTTTAGAAGGCCATTGAAGATTATGGATAATCTTTGAAGCTTTTAGAATATGTTAGAATAAGTTGGAAGCTCTAGAAACTTATGGAAATCCTAGAAGCTAGAAGCTTCCATTAACCTTGTAGAATGATGTACATAGTAGTATAAATATATGTTGCCTCATTTGTAGAATCCATCCAAGAAGTTCTCTTGTAAGCAATCTTGTAAAGCTCTCTAGTAATACAAGTGTTCTTTATATTCCACTTGCTCCTTTCTTTGAAGCTTTCTTTCGTGCATACATCGTTGAGTATTCGAGCAAGGCTGAGCTTAGTCAAGACTAAGTGCCGCACGGAAGACCTTGTAGAGACAAGTCTGTGACAAGTGGTATCAGAGACAGGTTGATTCAAGGCGATGGCAAGTAAGACCGATAAGATTGGTGCTAGTGGAAGTTCGATCATTGACGAGAGGCAATGTCGAGATGATAAGCGTCAAGACCTCAAGAAGAGAGGTACGTCTAAGGACGTTATGTCGAGTTTGGATAAGAGATTGACGAGTGTTGAGACATCCGTGACGGAGTTGAAGAACCAAGTTGAAGGCTTGGAAGGTCTAAACTCCGACTTTTTGACCATGAAGGATGACTTTAGGGTCGTCCTCAATACTCTTAGTGGAGACTTTAAGCACGAGATCCATGATCTAAAGGAGATGCTCATGGGAGAGATCTCCAACATTCATAAGACTATTGAAGACTTGCAAGCCGATGTGGTGCTATGCAAGCGATCCATGGCTAACGGAGGTGGCAACGCTAATCATAATGCTCCGAAGATAGATGTTCCAAAACCATCACCGTTCGTGGGAAAGCGGGAAGCTAGGGCGGTTGATGATTTCTTGTGGGAGATGGAGCAATACTTGGAAGGTGTGACACACGGTAAATTTTCACCAAAAATTTAACTGATAATTAGTAATTCATTTTTACTAAGCCAAATTTATTAAGCATGCATAAGCTTTGCCTGATCATTCGAGTAGTTAACTAGCATACAGTAGGTGACTGCATCACTTTTGCATTCATATCATTTTATGAATATTTCATTTGGTCTTATGATTAAAATTGTAAGGCGAGAGGTTATCTCGTTTTCCCCAGTGACCGACACTACACGCGTACCGACACTATGATAAGGGTTTGATAAAACAAACGACAAATGTCCGTGACATGGAATATTACAAAGATGAAAATATTTCAGACACGTAACAATAAGACACTACGTTATAAAAGTTATCGAACAATGATACCTTAGTCACAATATGACTTCGCGGGACACAAAATATTTAAACACCTTATCACTTAAACAATGACTTTATAAGAATCAAGTGCAAACGTACATAACTATAATGTAAATGCATACATCTTATACAATAATTATTCCACATACAAATACTTACACAAAATAATCATAAGTATACATTACACCTACCTAACTTACATTTACTTGCATTACCACTTTGGACTTTTATTATTATAACTCTTATTATACATTTACAAGAAAAGGATTTATAAAAATTAAACATATCCTCCTTGTTATTCTCCTCCACACACGACAAAGTAGGTACAAAATCAGAAAAGAGATATCACCATCTCTTTCATCCAAGATAACCTGCTCCTCCATCTTCACATGCCTCCTAGGCGAATCTTTCCCAAACAAAGTAAACCGACACCCCTCATCTTAATATTCCTCACCTTCCATACCATATTCATGTAAGAATCTCTTCCCCAACTCTATCTTGATGCGCCGCTACCTCCAAAGAAAATCCATGGAGATCAAGATAAATCACAAGCAAATCTTTACACTAATCCAAGAAATCCTTTGGTTTTGGAAGTATACCATTTTCGGCTTCAAACAAAGAGGCAAGATGGAAGGACTTGGTCAAAGATTTCCTTTTTACTTTCTTTTTATGCTACTCGAGAGACTAAGGGCTCACACAAAGCAAATCTCAATCCACCACACAAGAAAAGTGCTCTCAAGGGTATAGTGAAACAGTTGGGTTTGTTACTCGGATTCGGATTTGGAGGTTTGGTTTGTGTGGAGCTCTCGAGTTAGCCTTCATCCTTGTCATTTTCGCCTCACTTACATAAGGTTCATCCTTGTTTCTCTTCCTTGTAAATTGTGATGCAATAATCGTGGTTAATGTAATGTAAATGGTGAAACCTTGTTTTGATTTTCGATGTCTAAATAAAGTGTTTGGTGTTACCTAAATGTCACTTTGATATGATATATGTTACTTGAGTTTTTGAGTTAGTCTTTGATTCGGATGAAAACAGTTTTCTGTCGAGGTAAACGAGCCAAGAGATTGAGAGTTAAGTCTTATTGAAACTTGGTAATTTGACTAGGTAACTAAGTACTCTCGACGTGATAATACTTGTGTGTTGGTAAACAAGCTATGTAAACTTAAGCTTAAGTGGTCATTTGCGAAAAAGGGTCCATTTGGTTTTCTGTCGAGTTAGGAACAAGAACAAGATAAATAAGTCAAACCTTTACAAGTCTACTAGTAAAACCATGTCGAGACTCACATTTTCCTGTCGACATTCATGTCATTTAAAAGTATGTCGAAACTTGATTTTTAACTTTGCTTGAGCATGGGAAACATGCTAGTCTTTCATTTGTCTTGAGACTCAAATCTTAGAGGTGAACCTTGGGTCGAAACCTCCATGTACGCCTAGGGAGAAATCCGAGACAAGAGTGCTCATGTGTTAAAATGTATTTCGAGAATCTATACTTGTCTCGTCCGTAAGAGTAAAATGGTTGGCGGTTAGAACCAAGTCGAGTTGCACTTGACTAAGCACCAAGGACTTGATCCCCTTCTTGATTTCTAGTCCTTAAGAATGTGCTTGGTAGTGTAGATTTGATGCATCTCCCAAACTCTCGAGTCGTTATTTTATTCGAGTGGTCATGTCCTTAGTACAAAAGTCTCTTACAACTCTTAGCCAAATTCGAAAATGCCTTGTTAACCTTGTTGTCATGTGGAAAAACCGGGTAAAGTGTTAGGCATAAGTAGTGTTGTGATGTGGAAGTCAAGTCAAGTTGTCGTAACACACGTGGAACACTTGGACGTATCACTCGTAGTGTGAGTTCAACTTCGAGTCGATGTCCATCCGCTTGACGTTCCACTAATCCTCGATTTTTCTCTTGGCAGTAAGATGTAAAAGTTCAACATTACTCTCCTACTCTTCTCATGGGCCGCAGCCCATGTTTCTGCCAAGAAGGGTGCGTTAGTTTACCTTTGGGCCGAAGCCCATTAGGACCGAGCATGTCCCATTTGGGCCACAGCCCACTCGAGTAATTAAGCCCATGTATCCTCTATCAAAAAGCCTTGTATCCATGTGTCGCAAAGAGTGAATAAAACGTGTCATGTATACCGAGAATCAATTATAAAGCAAACTCGATTGTCGCATATTCGGAGATTTCGATCTTAGATATGTACGCTTATATCGACAAGTAAAATAAAAGTATAGGCATTCAAACAAGGAAATCAAGTGTCTAAAAAAATGTGAGTCATATAATAATATTTACATAACGGATTTAACGACAACGTGTAAACCAACTTGTATCATAACGATTTCCAGTCGTACATTGTAAAAACCAAATTTTAATAATTAAACGAAGGCTATCATATCATTTTAACTTCGACTTTAACTTGCGTATTTTCTAAATACAATTAGAAAATAAAATATAATTTTGACAAAACCATTTGTGTCCAATTTAAACAAGTATATACACCTTGTATACCTACTAGTGGAACATTGTAATTAATTGTTTTGAGTCAAACTTTGGATCTTAAAACTATATTAATGTCAACATGAAAAGTATATATACTTCGTATACTTACTAGTAAAAATCATTTTTACAAACAAAAGTTTAGTTTTATTTCAATTATAAAAACAATTGAATTACTTAAGTAAGTGATACTTAAAACGATGAACTAAAACATTACCCTCCTTATCTAGGTCGCGTGTCGGTGCCACTCCACAACCATCATTAATCCCACATTTGGATTTGCACTTTTGCTAAGGTGAGTTTCATAGCCCCACTTTTACTTGATAAATTGTTTTATACATTTTGGGGTGAGAAATATGCAAAAACATTTTATGGACCAAAACTATTACATGATTACTATTACGTGGTTTAGCCTAAGCCCTTATATCCCTAGAGAATGCCCTTTCTCATGAACCGTCAATTCCCCATTGGGAAACGCGAATGTTATAAATAGATCTATTGAGGGTGACTCCTCCGTTCGGTTGGCCATGCTTAGGCCAAGGCGAAACGTATACCATGTCGGAATCAAGTGTTGAGGGACAAAACACTTGCTATGGGCCCCATATTGTATGACATCTTTTAGCATACAGAAACTGTCGTAGTATCGGTTGCATGAACTTAGAGCTAACGTAATAGACATTCATACATATATCATTATATTCGTTGTAATGATTATATGCCTTTGCTTATGGTCCAAGCTTACTATTTTAAATCTAAACCTATGAACTCACCAGCTTTTAGCTGACCTTTTAGCATATTTTCTCAGGTGTTTAAGATTTGTTCATGAAGGCAAGGCAAGAAGCGGATGTATGGTCGTAGTAGTATTAAAGAAGTGTTTTTACACAAAAATGATGTTTTTACATTGGGACCACTTTATCTAATGGGATGTACCCATTTATTTAAACTATGTTGTAAGACAGCGTTTTAAAACTATTTTATAAAATCAAACGGAGTATGTATTCCGTTCTTTATTACTTGTGTTATGATTCCCCAATTCCGTAACGCTCCCGAATAACACGTATGCTTCCGCTAAACAAATTTGGGGGTGTTACAGATTGGCATCAGAGCCTAAGTTATAGAGAACTAGGTACATATAAACCCTAAACTATAACTACTTTTCACCAAAAACATCATACTACGACCGCCGATTTCCGCTTGCCTTACTTGCCATTTTACTTAAAATTTATTTAATAGGATTACATGTTTTATTTCCTATTTCCTTATGCACTATTTCATATACATCATGAGCATATTTTTTCCACATACTTACACATATGCACCGTCTTGTCACAGACTATGCCTTCCCCAGCCCTTCCTCACGATGTTCAGGAGGACATCCTATTAGCTCACTCACCGACCATCCGCCAGCTTGCACACTCAGCCACTGATCCATACGTACAGGCCACACTAGCGTCCAGCCAGCTATTGCACCTACTCCACTTATACCTACCCTCACCACCACTCCATCAGCCCTGTTAACGCGCAGGCAAAAGCCCCGTATGATTGTGAGAGTACCTGGATATCGAGAGCGGTATTCATATGTGCCTGCACTAGCTTCTCGGATGACCCGCGCTGCTTACATGGGTCCTTCTACTACTTCAGAGTCACCAACACCATCACCCACTGAGTCACCACCTCATCAGAGACTCAGGAGATCTACTGATTCCTACTCTGAGGAAGATCCGGAAGAAGATCCGGAAGAGGATCCTGAGGAAGAACTACCAGAGCCCATACCGACTGAGAGTATCCCTGGATATGTTAGCATAGCAGCAGATGTGAGTACACAGGGTTTGGAGATTGTTCAGAGCATACAGGAGCTAGGACAGAGCTCCAGGATGGCTCAGAGATTGGACGATGACATGGATATTGATGCACCATTTGGATTAGGGCAGAGAGCCGCTTTTCTCCACAGTCAGGAGGAGAGTAGTGAGATTGATTGGAGAGATATTGATTGCCTGATCAGTTCAGTACCACTTATCACTAGTCCGAGCTATAGTCCGTCATCACCATCGTTTGTACCATCTGCAGCAGACATGGAGCGCCTTGAGCGCACCACTAGACAGCTTGAGACCATTGAGGAAGCTGCACCAGTTGAGGCACAGACCGAGCCAGACTTGTCAGGATCTCCAGAAGGTGATCTGACCCTCACTGAGAGGATATTCATTCAGTTGGACTCTCATGACACATTGCTAGGAGTCCATTCTGATCAGCTAGAGAGGATCGATCCAACACGCTTGCAAGCTTGCGAGCAGCGTGTTGAGGGTTTAGACCGAGTTACTGATGTGTTGTTTGAGAGCATGGGACTCGAGAGACACGAGAGGATGCGACTGGGATTTAGGGTTGAGACTCAGGTTGAGGACGTCAGAGAGTTGGACAGCAGGGTACGAGCTTTGGGTAGAGGTCAAACTCATATACACGGACGACTAGAGGAGCTAGAGAGCGTCCAGTGGATTGCTAGAGATACTGTCAGAGAGGGATGGCAGAGGACTACTGGTTTAGAGTCTATGTTGGCATCACAGATGAGGCGTATCGAGAGATTGGAGGATACACAGCGAGAGCTGATTGCTACCATAGAGCGATTACGTACCGATCATCCTTAGATTCCATTGCATGATTGTATTACACTAAACTGAGCTATAACAGTTAGTGTTAGTCATTATCATCGTATTTCAGTTGTATTTTCCATTGTATTTCCTTTGTATTCCGTTGTATTTCGGTTGTACTCCAGCTAGTATCTCATCATGTACCGTAGGAACCTTGTAACCGAAATTCTATCTATGACAAACTTATTTTCCTACCCAGTTGTCTTTACGTTTATAGATTGCACATATGATCTATCTACGATAACCACACTATTACGTGGCACTTACCTTGTTTAAAAGGTTCTATATCTCATCACCTTTCTTACTGCAGAAATGCCGCCAAAACGAAGATCAAAACGTACCAACCCTGGTGGAGCCTCCAATGCTCCAATCCCAGCGAGAGTCACTCGCAACCAAGCTGCAAATGCTGCTATTCCAAACAGAGTCACACCCGATCAGACTGCTGAAGCCACTACTCCTGCTAGGGCTACTCCAATCCAACCTATCATGAATCAAGCCATGATCGACCAACTAGTCAATGAGCGGGTAAACGCCGCTTTAGCTGCAGCAAATCAGTCGTCTACTAATGCTGGAACTTCAAGACCACCCACTCACAACCGCACTTGTACTTATCAAGACTTTCGTAAAACCATGACTGGAAGCTTTAGTGGAACCGAAAGAGCTGTCGGTCTGACTAGGTGGGTCGAAAAGCTCGAGATTGTGTTCCGAATCTGCAATTGTGAAGAAGATTCTAAGGTTAAGTATGCATCATTCACCTTCACGGATGCTGCTTTGACCTGGTGGAACAATTTTCTGAAATCCGCTAGTATCGATGTTGCCTATGCCATGCCATGGGAGAACTTCAAGGAAATGGTACTTCGAAAGTACTGTCCTCGTAATGAGATCAAGAAGCTCGAACATGAGTTTTGGAACCTCAAGGTTCAAGGCACCAATATGGCTGCTTATAATCAGCGATTTCAAGAGCTAGCCTTATTGTGTCCTGAAATGGTTCCCACTGAGACCCGATTGTTGGAGAGATACATCGGAGGATTGCCTCAACCTATCAAGGGCAATGTAACCACTTCTAAGGCTATTGATCTTCATGAAACCATCGAAGTAGCCAACAAACTCATGGACCAAGTAATTGAGGACTCCATGGACAAAGTGGTTGACAATAAGAGGAAATGGGATGACCATTCTCAAGGTTACAACAACTATGAATATCGTGGTAACAACAATAGGAACAACCGCAACAATCAAAACAAGAGGCAAATTGTTGCTAGAGCTTATGCAGTAAATGTCGGAGAAAGAAAACCGTACTCAGGGACTGCGCCATTGTGTAATCGATGCACACTGCATCACAAGGGGCAGTGTACCGTCAAGTGCCGTAATTGTCAGAAAATCGGACACTTAACCAGGAACTGCAGGTCCAAATCATTGGCGACAGTTCAAACAGCTCCAGCTCAGGACCCAAAAGCTAATATAACTTGCTTTGGTTGTGGTGAAAAAGGGCATTATAAGAATGAATGCCGAAAGACCAGAAACCAAGGCCGTGAAGGAAATCAAGGAAACCGAGGAAATCCAGGAAGCCATGGGAATGGCAGGATTCAGGGAAATGTTGGACAAACGAGTAATCAGGGAAATGGAGAAGGAGCTCGTGGGAGAGTCTATGCCGTAACCAAAGTGGAAGCTTAGGAAGACCCGAATGTTGTGACGGGTACGTTCCTTATAAATAACCGTTATGCATCCATATTGTTTGATACGGGAGCCGATAGGAGTTTTGTTTCTAATACATTTAGTCCACTACTCGATATTACCCCAACCGCATTAGGAAATGCATACAACGTGGAACTAGCTAACGGTAACATAGAAAGGGTAGATACCATCATAAGAGGTTGCACCCTTAACCTGTTAAACCGCCCATTCAATATCGACTTGATACCAGTAGCATTGGGTAGTTTCGATGTTATTGTCGGAATGGATTGGTTAGCAAAATATCATGTTGCCATCATTTGCGACGAGAAACTCGTTCGAATACCCTATGGAGATGAAGTCCTAACAATAGAAGGAGACAGAAGTGACAGGAGAAACGCTTCAAGACTGCATGTCATTTCCTGTACCAAGGTGTTAAGGTGTATCGAGGAAGGATGTCATATCTTCCTAGCACAAGTCACCGGAAGGGACGAAAAAGAAGGGGAAGAAAAACGTCTGGAGGACGTGCCGATAGTAAAAGAATTCCCTGAAGTCTTTCCCGAAGACTTGCCAGGACTTCCGCCGACCCGACAGGTTGAATTTCAGATCGATTTAGTGCCTGGTGCCGCACCAGTGGCAAGAGCACCTTATCGATTAGCTCCAACGGAACTTCAGGAGTTATCAAACCAGTTGTCGGAACTTGCGGAAAAGGGGTTCATCAGACCAAGCTCATCGCCATGGGGAGCACCAGTCCTATTCGTCAAGAAGAAAGACGGAACCTTCAGGATGTGCATCGACTATATTGAGTTGAATAAACTAACCATTAAGAACCGCTATCCACTACCGAGAATCGATGACTTATTCGATCAACTGCAAGGTTCGAGTGTTTATTCAAAAATCGACTTAAGATCTGGATACCATCAACTAAGAGTGCGAGAAGAAGATATTCCCAAAACCGCCTTCAGAACTCGTTATGGACATTACGAGTTCCAAGTCATGCCATTTGGGTTAACCAACGCACCAGCTGTGTTCATGGACCTCATGAACCGAGTGTGTAAACCCTACTTGGATAAATTTGTGATCGTATTCATTGACGACATCCTAATTTATTCCAAGAGTGCGAAAGAACACGAAGAGCACCTTAGATTGATCTTAGAATTGTTGAAGAAGGAAGAACTGTATGCGAAATTCTCGAAGTGTGAGTTTTGGATACCCACTATGCAATTATTGGGTCATGTAATCGACAGTCAGGGCATACATGTAGACCCCGCTAAGATCGAGTCAATAAAGGATTGGGCGACACCCACAACTCCTACTGAAATACGCCAATTCTTAGGACTTGCTGGGTACTACAGAAGATTTATTGACGGTTTCTCAAAGATTGCCAAATCTTTAACCAAGCTAACCCAGAAAAACGCTAAGTTTGACTGGGGAGAAAAAGAAGAAGAAGCTTTTCAACTCCTTAAAAAAAAGTTGTGTAGTGCACCTGTTCTGGCCTTACCTGAAGGTAGTGAAGACTTTGTTGTTTATTGCGACGCTTCACATAAGGGGCTCGGAGCAGTATTAATGCAAAGAGAGAAGGTGATAGCATACGCCTCTCGCCAATTGAAGACTCATGAGAAGAACTACACGACACACGATTTGGAGTTAGGAGCAGTTGTGTTCGCACTCAGAATTTGGAGACACTACTTGTATGGCACAAAGTGTGTCGTATACACCGATCACAAAAGTCTACAACACATCTTGGATCAGAAAGAACTGAACATGAGACAGCGCCGATGGTTGGAATTACTCAGCGATTATGACTGTGAGATTCGTTACCATCCGGGTAAAGCGAATGTAGTAGCTGATGCTCTCAGTAGGAAAGAGCGACCAAAAACCTCTTAGAGTCAGATCCTTGGGTATGACAATTAGTTCACCTCTTCCAACCAAAATTTTCGAGGCTCAATTGGAAGCACTCAAAGAGGAAAATCGTCCGAATGAGAACCTTTACGGAATGCCAGAAAGTAAAAATGGATTCGTGAAAAGGTCGGATGGAACGTTGTGTTTCAAAGATCGAAGTTGGATACCACTCTACGGAGGAATTCGCGACATCATTATGCATGAATCCCACAAGTCTAAATACTCCATCCACCCAGGATCCGACAAAATGTACCTTGATTTGAAGAAATTGTACTGGTGGCCCAACATGAAAGCCGACATTGCAACATATGTCAGCCGGTGTTTAACCTGTTCAAAGGTTAAAGCTGAACATCAAAGACCCTCAGGTCTACTAGTACAACCCGAAATTCCCGAGTGGAAATGGGAACGCATAACAATGGACTTTATCACTAAGTTACCTAAAACCTCTAAAGGCTACGACACTATTTGGGTAATAGTTGACCGTCTCACCAAGTCAGCACATTTCCTACCGATGAAAGAAAGTGACGGGATGGAAAAACTTGCACAATTATACCTGAAAGAAATCATCGCACGCCATGGTGTACCAATTTCCATCATCTCAGACAGAGATAGCCGTTTCACCTCGAACTTCTGGAAATCACTTCAAGATGCTTTAGGATCTAACCTCGACATGAGCACCGCTTACCATCCTCAAACTGACGGACAGAGCGAGAGAACAATCCAAACACTAGAGGATATGCTAAGAGCATGTGTGATAGACTTTGGAAATGGCTGGGATAAACACTTGCCATTAGCCGAGTTTTCTTACAATAACAGTTATCACACAAGTATCAAAGCCGCACCATATGAAGCACTCTATGGTCGGAAATGTAGATCACCTGTGTGCTGGGCCGAAGTTGGAGAAAGTCAACTTACTGGTCCGGAGTTAATCCAAGAAACTACCGAGAAGATTGTACAAATCAAAAGCCGACTACAAGCAGCTCGTGACCGCCAAAAGAGCTACGCGGATAAAAGGAGGAAACCACTTGAGTTCCAAGTGGGAGATAAAGTTATGCTCAAAGTTGCGCCATGGAAGGGCGTAATCCGTTTCGGAAAACGTGGAAAGTTAAATCCTCGTTATATTGGACCTTTCAAAATTCTTGCTAGGATTGGACCGGTAGCATACCGCCTTGAATTACCACAAGAACTCAGCTCTGTGCACAACGTGTTTCACGTGTGCAACTTAAAGAAATGTCTTTCCGACGAAACTCTTGCTATTCCTTTGGAAGAAATCCAAGTCGACGAAAGATTGAATTTTGTCGAGGAACCCATTGAAATCATGGATAGAGAAATCAAACGGCTTAAGCAAAGCCGCATCCCGATCGTCAAAGTCCATTGGAACTCTCAAAGAGGTCCAGAATACACGTGGGAACGCGAAGACCAATTCAAGCGCAAATACCCACACCTTTTCTCTACTTCACCAAGTAATCCTAACTGAAAACCGAGGACGGTTTTCTCTTCCAAGACGGGGAGGATGTGACACACGGTAAATTTTCACCAAAAATTTAACTGATAATTAGTAATTCATTTTTACTAAGCCAAATTTATTAAGCATGCATAAGCTTTGCCTGATCATTCGAGTAGTTAACTCGCATACAGTAGGTGACTGCATCACTTTTGCATTCATATCATTTTATGAATATTTCATTTGGTCTTATGATTAAAATTGTAAGGCGAGAGGTTATCTCGTTTTCCCCAGTGACCGACACTACACGCGTACCAACACTATGATAAGGGTTTGATAAAACAAACGACAAATGTCCGTGACATGGAATATTACAATGATGAAAATATTTCAGACACGTAACAATAAGACACTACGTTATAAAAGTTATCGAACAATGATACCTTAGTCACAATATGACTTCGCGGGACACAAAATATTTAAACACCTTATCACTTAAACAATGACTTTATAAGACTCAAGTGCAAATGTACATAACTATAATGTAAATGCATACATCTTATACAATAATTATTCCACATACAAATACTTACACAAAATAATCATAAGTATACATTACACCTACCTTACTTACATTTACTTGCATTACCACTTTGGACTTTTATTATGATAACTCTTATTATACATTTACAAGAAAAGGATTTATAAAAATTAAACATATCCTCCTTGTTATTCTCCTCCACACACGACAAAGTAGGTACAAAATCAGAAAAGAGATATCACCATCTCTTTCATCCAAGATAACCTGCTCCTCCATCTTCACACGCCTCCTAGGCGAATCTTTCCCAAACAAAGTAAACCGACACCCCTCATCTTAATATTCCTCACCTTCCATACCATATTCATGTAAGAATCTCTTCCCCAACTCTATCTTGATGCGCCGCTACCTCCAAAGAAAATCCATGGAGATCAAGATAAATCACAAGCAAATCTTTACACTAATCCAAGAAATCTTTTGGTTTTGGAAGTATACCATTTTCGGCTTCAAACAAAGAGGCAAGATGGAAGGACTTGGTCAAAGATTTCCTTTTTACTTTCTTTTTATGCTACTCGAGAGACTAAGGGCTCACACAAAGCAAATCTCAATCCACCACACAAGAAAAGTGCTCTCAAGGGTATAGTGAAACAGTTGGGTTTGTTACTCGGATTCGGATTTGGAGGTTTGGTTTGTGTGGAGCTCTCGAGTTAGCCTTCATCCTTGTCATTTTCGCCTCACTTACATAAGGTTCATCCTTGTTTCTCTTCCTTGTAAATTGTGATGCAATAATCGTGGTTAATGTAATGTAAATGGTGAAACCTTGTTTTGATTTTCGATGTCTAAATAAAGTGTTTGGTGTTACCTAAATGTCACTTTGATATGATATATGTTACTTGAGTTTTTGAGTTAGTCTTTGATTCGGATGAAAACAGTTTTCTGTCGAGGTAAACGAGCCAAGAGATTGAGAGTTAAGTCTTATTGAAACTTGGTAATTTGACTAGGTAACTAAGTACTCTCGATGTGATAATACTTGTGTGTTGGTAAACAAGCTATGTAAACTTAAGCTTAAGTGGTCATTTGCGAAAAAGGGTCCATTTGGTTTTCTGTCGAGTTAGGAACAAGAACAAGATAAATAAGTCAAACCTTTACAAGTCTACTAGTAAAACCATGTCGAGACTCACATTTTCCTGTCGACATTCATGTCATTTAAAAGTATGTCGAAACTTGATTTTTAACTTTGCTTGAGCATGGGAAACATGCTAGTCTTTCATTTGTCTTGAGACTCAAATCTTAGAGGTGAACCTTGGGTCGAAACCTCCATGTACGCCTAGGGAGAAATCCGAGACAAGAGTGCTCATGTGTTAAAATGTATTTCGAGAATCTATACTTGTCTCGTCCGTAAGAGTAAAATGGTTGGCGGTTAGAACCAAGTCGAGTTGCACTTGACTAAGCACCAAGGACTTGATCCCCTTCTTGATTTCTAGTCCTTAAGAATGTGCTTGGTAGTGTAGATTTGATGCATCTCCCAAACTCTCGAGTCGTTATTTTATTCGAGTGGTCATGTCCTTAGTACAAAAGTCTCTTACAACTCTTAGCCAAATTCAAAAATGCCTTGTTAACCTTGTTGTCATGTGGAAAAACCGGGTAAAGTGTTAGGCATAAGTAGTGTTGTGATGTGGAAGTCAAGTCAAGTTGTCGTAACACACGTGGAACACTTGGACGTATCACTCGTAGTGTGAGTTCAACTTCGAGTCGATGTCCATCCGCTTGACGTTCCACTAATCCTCGATTTTTCTCTTGGCAGTAAGATGTAAAAGTTCAACATTACTCTCCTACTCTTCTCATGGGCCGCAGCCCATGTTTCTGCCAAGAAGGGTGCGTTAGTTTACCTTTGGGCCGAAGCCCATTAGGACCGAGCATGTCCCATTTGGGCCACAGCCCACTCGAGTAATTAAGCCCATGTATCCTCTATCAAAAAGCCTTGTATCCATGTGTCGCAAAGAGTGAATAAAACGTGTCATGTATACTGAGAATCAATTATAAAGCAAACTCGATTGTCGCATATTCGGAGATTTCGATCTTAGATATGTACGCTTATATCGACAAGTAAAATAAAAGTATAGGCATTCAAACAAGGAAATCAAGTGTCTAAAAAAATGTGAGTCATATAATAATATTTACATAACGGATTTAACGCAACGTGTAAACCAACTTGTATCATAACGATTTCCAGTCGTACATTGTAAAAACCAAATTTTAATAATTAAACGAAGGCTATCATATCATTTTAACTTCGACTTTAACTTGCGTATTTTCTAAATACAATTAGAAAATAAAATATAATTTTGACAAAACCATTTGTGTCCAATTTAAACAAGTATATACACCTTGTATACCTACTAGTGGAACATTGTAATTAATTGTTTTGAGTCAAACTTTGGATCTTAAAACTATATTAATGTCAACATGAAAAGTATATATACTTCGTATACTTACTAGTAAAAATCATTTTTACAAACAAAAGTTTAGTTTTATTTCAATTATAAAAACAATTGAATTACTTAAGTAAGTGATACTTAAAACGATGAACTAAAACATTACCCTCCTTATCTAGGTCGCGTGTCGGTGCCACTCCACAACCATCATTAATCCCACATTTGGATTTGCACTTTTGCTAAGGTGAGTTTCATAGCCCCACTTTTACTTGATAAATTGTTTTATACATTTTGGGGTGAGAAATATGCAAAAACATTTTATGGACCAAAACTATTACATGATTACTATTACGTGGTTTAGCCTAAGCCCTTATGTCCCTAGAGAATGCCCTTTCTCATGAACCGTCAATTCCCCATTGGGAAACGCGAATGTTATAAATAGATCTATTGAGGGTGACTCCTCCGTTCGGTTGGCCATGCTTAGGCCAAGGCGAAACGTATACCATGTCGGAATCAAGTGTTGAGGGACAAAACACTTGCTATGGGCCCCATATTGTATGACATCTTTTAGCATACAGAAACTGTCGTAGTATCGGTTGCATGAACTTAGAGCTAACGTAATAGACATTCATACATATATCATTATATTCGTTGTAATGATTATATGCCTTTGCTTATGATCCAAGCTTACTATTTTAAATCTAAACCTATGAACTCACCAGCTTTTAGCTGACCTTTTAGCATATTTTCTCATGTGTTTAAGATTTGTTCATGAAGGCAAGGCAAGAAGCGGATGTATGGTCGTAGTAGTATTAAAGAAGTGTTTTTACACAAAAATGATGTTTTTACATTGGGACCACTTTATCTAATGGGATGTACCCATTTATTTAAACTATGTTGTAAGACAGCGTTTTAAAACTATTTTATAAAATCAAACGGAGTATGTATTCCGTTCTTTATTACTTGTGTTATGATTCCCCAATTCCGTAACGCTCCCGAATAACACGTATGCTTCCGCTAAACAAATTTGGGGGTGTTACAGAAGGCGTCAACATTACGGATGATGACTCCAAGATCAAGATGGCGACCTGATACTTGAAGGAAGAGTCCTTTTGAGTTGGTCACGGGGCGCCAACCATTGACTCCGAATGCCTTAGCCGTATCATACGAGGGGAGTAGCCCGACCGCTTACAAGACGATGAAGGAATGGAACGAGCAAGCGGACTTGGCCCGGGCTTCGTTGGACAAAGCGGCTAAGAAGATGAAGAAATGGGCGGATGGGAAAAGGAGACACGTCGAGTTCGAGGTCGGAGATCAAGTGATCGTGAAGCTCTTGCCTCAACAATTCAAATCATTAAGGAAAGTGCACAAAGGCTTGATACGGAGGTATAAAGGCTTTTTTCCCGGTGATTGTACTTGTTGGAAAAGTTTTTTATCGACTTCAACTACCGCCCAAGCTGAAGATTCATCCAGTCTTCCACGTTAGCCTTCTCAAGCCTTATCATGAGGATGAGGAAGACTCGGAACGAGGGGTGTCCAAGCGGCACCAACAGTGGTTGTTACTTCGTATGATAGAGAGGTTGAGGAGATCTTGCCGGATCGTACGATACGAAGACGAGGAGTGCCAAGCTACAAGGAGTACTTGATCAAGTGGCGTAATTTGCCCGATAGTGAAGCAAGTTGGGAAGCCGAAGACTTATTGTGGCAGTTTGCGGACGAGATCAAGAAGTATCAAGAGGATGGTACGACGAGGACGTCGCGAGCTTAGGTGGGGGAGGATGTCACGGCCCGCCTACTCGACTATATCATTTTCAAGTATGATCGGGATTCCAGATTATTCTACACTTCTCTTGGGAGGTCTTGGATAAGCTTGGAATAGATTAGAAGCCCATGGAAGATTATGGCTAATCTTGGAAGCTTTTGAAATATGTTAGAATAAGTTAGAAGCTCTAGAAACTTACTAGAAGCTTATGGAAATCCTAGAAGCTAGAAGCTTTCATGAACCTTGTAGAATGATGTACATAGTAGTATAAATAGGTGTTGCCTCATTTGTAGAATCCATCCAAGAAGTTCTCTTGTAAGCAATCTTGTAAAGCTCTCTAGTAATACAAAGTGTTCTTTATATTCCACTTGCTCCTTTCTTTGAAGCTTTCTTTCATTGCATACATTGTTGAGTATTCGAGAAAGAATAAGCTTAGTCGAGACTAAATGCCGCACGAAAGACTTTGTAGAGACAAGTCTGTGACATAACGCTCTAATAATCAAGCACAAGTGAAGATGATTCTTCAAGTAGTAATCAACCCATATTATTTTAGTCTTTCATACAAATCATCAACTGATACATTTAACTTTTATTTTAATACATTCGATTATCTTTTTTTCTCATGGTAGCTATTTAACAAACATATATGATAACTAGGCGAGTATCCGCGTCTAACGGTAGCGGTTCTTAACAGTAGACAATTAACAATATACGATATTATGGCAAGTGTTTCGTTTAATTTTTAAAATAGAACGTGAAAAGATTAAAATGTAATTGCAAAACAAAAATTCTTAACATGGTTTGACATTCACGAATGATATGAGAGTATATGGTATGACAATTTTTTTTGCAAACCATGAATACTTTCCAAAGTTACCATGCAAATCACATTTTTCACTTTTCACATTTTATTTTTCCAATTTTTGACTTATTAACCATTTTTGTATTTTATGTAGTATAGATAGATGAAAAAAGAATAATCAAATATTGAACTCCAATGCTCACACGTAACCGAACATCCATATCAATATTTAAGAAAATGAATAAATGTGATGGTCGTAACTAAACAAGTTTCAAATAAAATACACAAGATGGTGAAGCAAACACTAACCACAAAATAGGAGGCAACCTAGACGACACTAGAGTTTTCAATAAAACAACAAGAACCACAGACAAGCGTCCCATTCAAACTTGACGCGTACCACGTTATGTAGCCTCATCTTTAGATATTTTCCATCTATTTTTGCGTTATGACTAATCCACAAAATTCTTTGGCATCTAAATAAACTTTGGATTTATATTTAAATAATTTGTAACGACAAACTTGAGCTCTTTAGATTATACAAAAGTTACGAAGAAAATCAAACATGATCTTCACATGTAGTAAACGAAAAAGTTTATATAAAATAAAGCACTCATGAGAAGACTATTGCATTGCCTTTTTCTCATTTGTTTATTCTCTTGATTTTATGATTTAAAATATATTTAATCAGTTGTATAACTTAGCAAGAACTTTTAACTAATGTTATAGCGGATTTGAGGTATTCTATAGTATCACATTTTTTAGTAGAGAAAGATTAAACCATAAGTAAAGATTTAAAGTTTATTTTATATCAAAAAGCAATAGTTTTTTTTTTCCCCTTAAATAAACTTCAATATCTTATGCCAAAAAAAAAATAAATAAATAAAGGAGTTTATTTAACGGGGAAAAAAAACAACTTACGTAACACAAAAGTATGTTTTTTCTTCTCTTCGTAAAATGGTGTGGTTGTTATTTGACCATTAACGCAATTCAGCTTTCTGCGTAATGTTCAAATAAGTCCTTAAACTATTCATCAACTTATAAATTAGCATGCTAAGAATTTATTGTGTGATTTTTCACTTACTATTTCATCAACTCATTAGCTTTATACGTTTTATGCATTTAATGTCTAAACATTGTGTAAAATGTGTGATCACCTTTAAAATAGCTGTAAACGAGTGTTGGAAAACCCGCGCGATGCAGCGGGATTGCTTAAAGAACTTACTTTGCAACGACATTTAAACCTTAGGGGTTGTTTTTGCCAAGTTGCGAAAGATTATTAATGTTAAAAGACTTATTTTGCAGCGACACTTGAACCTCAGGGGCTGTTTTCGCTAAATTGTCAAAGTTTGCAATTAATGCAAACACTTTGGTTGCAATGGGTCCTGCCTTTTAGTATAGTTAATAATATGATTGTTTTGTTTCCGTTGATATGATATCAAACGTATAAGTGTGGAGTTTTTTTTTTTTTTTTTTTTTTTTTTTTTTTTTTTTTTTTCGTCACGTCAGTTTTACATCAGCTTTTTCTCCCTTCAAAATTTTTTCTTTCAACTTTCCTTCAATCATTGCAACATCTTCTTTCTCTTTCATTATTTTTCTTTTCTAATCTTTAATCATTTAAAAATACCTCAAGAATACAAATAATTGCTCACAACATAATAAAGTAGTAAGGGTGCGTTCGGTATGCTACCATGAATGACAATGAGTATGAGTTTAATAGTAGTGGTGAGTCTCTCACCTATGAAAGATCCATACCTAGCTCTCTTGATATATATGGAGTATGAATTATATCTATCATTTATTACTATAGTGGTGGGCCCTCTCATCTTAAACAAACACCTTTAATCACTTTCATAGTAATAGTCTCATTCCTATAGCGGGATACCAAACGCACCCTAGTTTCTCTTTCTTAAAATAACAAAAGTAAGTGGGCCAATGGTTAGATTGTTGTTGTGTTTGTGTGCTCTTCCTCTCGGGACTTAAGTCCTGTAACATTTTTATTTTATTCTTTACCACTAACAAAGGTTAAGGTCCAGCTAGAGAAAACCCTTTTCCTTCAATTGTTTCTCGCCCACCCTCTAGCCTAATATATGCGTCTCTTATATATGCTCATTTATGCATAATCACTCGAGAACTCTAGGAGCAAACATACTTACATACACAAAAGTTATTTGCATGCCTTCTTTTTTGTTGCTTTCTGGTGTTGTTATGGGTAAAAATGATTTTTCACCCTCGTAAAATATATTACTCTTAAAAACCGTTCAAAGTACAATGAAATGTGGCTGAAATACCACATTAACCTCAAGCAGGCGCTTGAACTAGCACTAGATCATTTATGATAGCCCATAAACGAACAACTAGTTACCAACAACTAGAACAAACAATAAACAACATAAAAAAACATGTCAATCTTATGAACTAACAAAATAAAAATTATTTCGTAGCACGGACTTGGAGCTTGATATCAAACTGATCGCAAAACTCATCCAATTGCTCTGGTAAGTCATAAACCTGAGTCGTATAATCATCAGAAAGATAGTCTTCAAGCTTGTTACCTCAACATGCTGATGAAAAGTAACTTCCCATATGATCATTTGGCTCAAACACCTCATCATCATCACTATCAGAATCAACCACTTCACCCACTTTAGAGAATGGATTACCCTTCCTTTTACCATCAACCACCTGCTTAGGAGTGCTCTTCATAGTCGATGGAAGAGGGGCATTGGAAGAACTAGGGATATCTTCAGGAGTACATGTAGTATCAATCACAGGTTTCAAAACCGAATCTTGTTCCTAATGCACATCAAAACTGTTCTTCAAATTAAAAAGGTTGATATCATCCACCAAATTATTATTCTTATCTTGGACATCTCGAGAAGGAGCCGTACTACTAGCAGGATTAGTAGAAGGTTCGTTACTAGAAGTAAAACCTACATTAACCGTTGGTGAACTTGCATTCGATGCTCCTCCATTCTTTGGCTTAGTTACCGGCCTATAGTAATACGAAACCTTAGGCTTTTGAAATTGAATCCCATCAACCTGATGATTATTACCCTGTAGCTTACTTTTTCCTTTCTTTTTATTAACTTCAATGAAACCCTCTTCATCAACCACCGGGTTATCAACCATTTTCACACTTTTAGGACATCTATAATCATTGTGGTAAAAAATTTACATGTTGCACACCTTGACGGCTTCCACTCATATTCAATATCAAGAGTCTCCAATGAATGACTATATCCATTAGGATATCGAATCGCTACCATAATTGAATCAAGTAAAGTTGTTGAAGCTGGGACTTCAACAAGAGCAGGAGCATAAGAATTCCTACCCCATAATTTAAGGCACATCGAGCTAGAATAAGCATCTAGCATGATGGGACGACCAAGTTGCGTAATAATCAAGCTAAGACCCACTTCGGAATAAGCGACTAGTGGAATATTGTAAATCTTAACCCATACCGGAGCTGATGTTATTTCGTCCTTTGTTAATTTTGATTTAGGTGTCCAAATGTTCATAAATAGAGGCACAGGACGGATCAACCACGGTCCCTCCTCCAACACCTTCTCCATACCCTCTTTAGTCGCAAATTAAAATAAAAAAGAAACCGTTATTCAACATTACCTTTTGTAGACCAAACTTAACCCAAGTATTTTTCACATAATTTTCAACTATTGGGAATGCTAGACGTTTTCCAATAAAATATCCATATAGAGTGTTAGCAAACCTGTTACTTATCTCGTCCACCACTTCCATCGGGATTGTTACATTCGCTCCAGACAGAAAATTCGCGTTCCTCGTCTCCGAAATCTTCATAACTTTCTTAGGCGTAGTACTTTAAACATAGACGCGAACGATGTAACCATATGAACACTTGTAGTAGCTTTCTTAGGGCTAGTGGTAAAAGTACTCATTAAATTAGATGTAGGCATAGGATAACTATTCGACCCCTTGCCCACATTCACAGCCTTATCACCTACACCTTCCATCTTCGATATCTTAGTATTAATTTTTTTTAAATTGAATTTTTATCTTCCTATCCCTGGTCTACACGAGTAGTATTACTATTCGTAGTAGTGCTATTCTTCTCAGCATCACCCAACAATGTCGAATTAACATTGATCGATCCAATAGCAGTTTTATCAGTCGCACCCTTAGTACCACCAACTTGATTAACACCATGCATCATAATGACAATACAGAACCAGAAAAATAACGAAACCCTAAAATCAAAGACAATCGCAAAATGATACAGAACAACAGCAACAAACTTTAACGATTATGAGGAGTAGAATAAAACAAAACCCAAAAAGGGTTTTGTCGCATCAATCCCCACAAACCGACTCACATAATGGGATAATAAATTCAATGATTAGTACATAGACAACAATAAATACCCACAACAAAACCCTAAATAATGAAAATGCGTTTCGCGTGTTGTTATGTATGAACTAACATATATAACATGCACGAGTATTACTCGTTTGATATCATATCAAGAAGAGTCAAACAACCATATGCTACAACTATCTTTAAAAATAACTATGTGGTTTACACAATCTTTAGAAAAATATCGAATGTTCATGTTATTTGGAGAGGTATGATATAATTTGACTTAGATGTGCATGGCTGACTTAAAAGAAGTATCTTCGTAACCATTTTTGAACCCTTACTAGCTACTCCCAAAATGTTTAACTTTAACTATTGAAGGTTAAATTCGAGACCTCATGTGAGGACATCAGGATGCCTGATCATTCGTGGTAAAATAAGTATGGATCCATGTTCAAGTTATCTAACTTGTATTCTCGTGATCATTTTCAGATTCTCTCCGATTACACATTTCCACTAGGCTCCGTTTCGATTAAGATTAAATGATAAACCAAGGTGTTCAAGATCGGGATCCTACTCAGGATCGTTTTTGTTCTTGCAAGATCGGAATCGTAAGATCAGATCGGGATCCTAAGATCCTACTATAATGTTATTTTCTTAATAATTTTTGTAATATTATTCAAATCTACAAATGATTATATTTCATAAACACAAAACTATATGAATGTTTCATAGAAATGTTGTCTTATATATGAATATTGAATGTTTAAGATTTACATGTTGTTTTTTAAATTATATAAAAACATAATCCACAACTTTGTAGTGTTTTAATTTGCGGTTCGAAAAAAGTAAGATCGGATCAGATTATATCTAAGATCGGGATCCTAAAAGATCTTAAACTTGCTAAGATCCCACGTATAATTCGGGTCACTTTTGCTTTGTAGTATCGTAATCGTAAGATCCTAAGATCAGGATCGGGATCTTAGCAACTATGTGATACGTAAACAATAAAAAAGGTTTAAATGTAAGTGTGTTATACCCACGGGGCCAAACCATAAACTTCTAAAAACACATTTCCACAAAGTGAAGACACTATAAATACTAGTCTCCTTCAGCTAGCAAAATAAAATACTCCGTAATTCATTATCACACTTATCAATATCCTGTGTTATTTGTCTTCACCTACCAACCTCCTTCTTCTTACAAATCCCCTAAATAAATTTGGGAAAAAAAAATAAAGGTTAGCGATTGTTTAACAAATAATCAGAGATGGAAACAGCAACAGCTCTTCGATCTTCATTCAGTACTTGTGTTATTCGACCAGCTACTGATTTTGGTCGCTCACGTAATCGATCTGTCGCCTTTGCTAAGGTATAATCATTTGTTTTAAGATTTATGATAAATAGTGATTTGATTGGATCTATTTCATTGTTATTGTGTTGTGTGTATATGCAGAGGTTAAGTTGAATTACTATCATTTCGGATGTTAGAACTAGAATTAAATTGAATAAGTTCATTTTAGATATATCCATATGCTGTATTGTTTTTATCGAAAAACCGTAAGGCTTGCTTTTGTTGATATGTATAGTTTTAATAGCAGAAATTCTATACGAGTTGTGAAGTAAGCTGATAGTTATGAAATTCCTGAATATATGTTTAGTTTAGTTAATTGAGTTTGAAGATGTAAGCAGTCCGAGTAGGATGAGGGCTATTAGAGCACTGCAGAAACTTGTTCCAGTCATTCAAACGGAACTGGACCGAAAACAAAGTGATTTAAAAAACCGTTGCTCACTTTGGTTTTTGCGAAACTGGTTGGAGCCGGCATAATTGAAACTAATTCCAATTTTTCTCACTAGAACTATATTTCATATAACATCATTCTGTGACCTTTTTATACTTTAGTTTGTACGATATACAATCCATCGATAAAATTTCATTTTTTGAGTTATACTTTTCTGTTTTTCTATGCGACCTTCAGAATGTGTTATAGACTTATAGTTTACTGTCCAGCCTTTGCTATCTAAGTTAATTTATGTGGTTAACGGATTATGTAATATGTGTATCTACCATAGTAGGCCATTACGACAGGCAAGACAGGTAGTCTGATTATGTAATATGTGTGTCTATGATAGTAGGCCATTACAACAGGCAAGGCAGGTAGTCTGATTCACTGTTAGTCTTTAGAGTTTGGACCAACTCATTAGCTAACAAATTTTATACATTTCTAAATAAAGGGCTATTTTTATTAGTTAGATTTCCATGTTTTTATTCTTGATGATTGAGAATGGGAAACTGATTGTCAATCAGATAAAAGACTAAAAAAAAAGTGGTTATGAAATATGAGCTCGCCTTTTCATTTCTTTCCTCCTGTTGTTTGTAAGTGTTCTAACTTCATTTTCCTTTGATTGGTTGGCTCGGCAGGGATTCTCTTCTTTTTCTCATCCCAAAGGACTTAGAAGTACATCTCTTCAGAGTCAAAAGAAAAGATTCGCAATAAAGGCCTCGTCATCCTCTGATTCTTCTGAACCTGCTGCACCAATTGCTCCACTTCAGCTCGAGTCCCCAATCGGGCAGTTCCTTTCTCAGATTCTGATGAGCCACCCACATCTGGTACCTGCAGCAGTTGAACAGCAGCTTGAACAGCTTCAAACTGATCGTGATGCCGAGAAAGAAAATGAGGAACCTTCTGTCACCAGCACTGATCTTGTCTTGTACAAGTGAGTAGAGTATCTGGTTAAGTTAATTTCTTGGCATTTTAATGGATAACTTTTTAGGTACCGTTTCTGATTGATTTGTTGATCCTGAACACTTGTAGGAGGATTGCTGAGGTGAAAGCTAACGAAAGAAAGCAGGCACTTGAGGAAATTTTATATGCTTTAGTGGTACAAAAGTTCATGGATGCCGACGTGTCTTTGGTTCCATCTGTATCTCCCTCACCTTCTGCATCTTTCAAGCCAATTGACTCATGGCCCAAACAAGATGAGAAGCTTGAGCTGCTTCATTCTCCCGAGGCTCTTGAAATGATTCAGAATCACTTGGCTTTGATTATGGGAAATCGTGTAGGTGATTTACAATCTGTTGCTGAGATAAGCAAACTCAGAGTAGGGCAGGTATATGCAGCTTCTGTGATGTACGGCTACTTCCTCAAACGAGTTGACCAAAGGTTCCAGCTTGAAAAAACCACAAGGGTTCTTCCCGAAGGTCTGGACAGAGAGAACAATAGCATTCAGCAGCAAGCATCAGGAGATGAGAGGGTGCCTAGTTCCAACATGTCTGCACAAACTCACCCGGAAGTCTCTTCTTGGTCTGAAGTCCCGAGCCCGGGGGGTTTTGGGCAAGCTCTGAAACCGTCACGGTTGAGGAACTACGTGATGTCATTTGATGGTGAATCGCTTCAAAGGTATGCCACCATTAGATCCAAAGAGGCTGTTAGTATCATTGAGAAACACACGGAAGCGTTGTTTGGTAGGCCCGAGATTGTGATCACACCTGAAGGAGCAGTTGATTCTTCTAAAGACGAGGTTATCAAGATCAACTTTGGTGGACTTAGGAGACTAGTCTTGGAGGCTGTAACATTTGGTTCGTTCTTGTGGGATGTTGAGAGCTATGTAGACTCCAGGTACCATTTCGTAGCAAATTAAGTCAATTAAAGTGCATCCCTTGACAGTCAGCAATAGAACAAAGAAAGACGGGATGCTAAACTAAACCAACTCGATAGTACTGCCATAAGTTACCAGTGGTTGTGACGTTAATTAGATTGTATATAAACCACCATACTTTTTCTTTTTGATTTAGACTATATACCTTGATTTGGGATTCTTTTTCTTTGTTTGAACATATCTTGAGATGTTGCTCAGCATGGGTGTTTCCTCATAAAAGCATGTTTCTGTCTTTATGAATGTGTTATTCAGTTTCCAGCTATAACGAATTGGTCCTCTGTTTGTCATGGAGGTTCTTGGGACCTTTAAATCTGGGTGGTTCATAAGGCTACAAAGTCTGAGCATAAAAAAATTGTAACATATAACATGTGAAACTCAGATTTTATTAAGCTTTTCGAGCCTTGTGTTAATATGTAGGTCTAGTATATTTGAAATAAGTTATGGTTAGCAGATACCTGCTAATCCGACATAGGTTGAGGTGATGATATGTTACCTGCTTATATACAACAGTGAACATATATCAAACATATTGAGATGAGTATTATGTTACTAAAAGGCTACTCTCGCATGGAATGTAATAAAAAGTTTATATACTCTACGATAGCAGAGTCTTTTGTAACTAACACAAGTTCTTAACTTTTGTAACTAATACATGTATTTACGTTTTCATACATATTCGTCCGTCTTCTTACGTTTCGTCCATTTTCATACGTTTTCGTCCGTTATTAAATGTTTTGGGCCGTTTTTAAACGTTTTCATACATTTCTGAATATCACAAGTGATATTCTGAATAGCACAAGCGATATTCTGTGATATTCAGAATATCACAAGTGATATTCAGAATATCAAAAGTGATATTCTGAATAGCACAAGTGATATTCTGTGATATTCAGAATATCACAGATATTCTGAATATCACAAATGATACTGCGAATATCGCAAGTGATATTATGTGATATTCTGAATATCACAAGTAATTTTTTGAATATCACAAGTGATTTTCAACTAATGTTTTGTAACATGAAAATCACACGTGATATTCAAAATATCACATAGTGATATCCAGAAAATCACAAGTGATATTCAAATAATCACAAGTGATATTATGAAGTGATATTCATAATATCACAGAGTGATATTCAGAAAATCACAAGTGATATTCAGAATATCACAAAGTGATATTCAGAAAATAACAAAGTGATATTAACAAAAAATCACTTGTGTTTTTCTGAATATCTTTTTCTGATATTCAAAATATGACAAAGTGATATTCAGATAATCGCAAGTGATATTCTGAATATCACAGAATCACTTGTGATAGTCAGAAACGTATGAAAACGAACGAAAACTTAAGAAAATGGACCAAAACGTAAGAAAACGGACGAATTCGTATGAAAACGGGCGAAAACGTATGAAAGAGTAAAAACACGTCTAAAAACGGAGAAAACGTATACAAAATGGACGAAAATGAAAGAAAAATGATGAAAACGGGCGAAAACGGACGATAACGTATAAAAACGTATGAAAACAAATGAAAACGTTTGAAAATAATGAAAACGTATAGAATCAAAGAAAAAAACACGAATTAAAAAAAGCGCGAATTAAAAAAAAAAAAAACATTAATTTAAATAAAAAAACGTGAATAAGAAAAAGAAAAAAAAATGTGAATAAAAAAGAAAGACAAAAAGACAAAAAGACAAAAAAAAAAAACATGGACTTAGGTTTATCTACTAAATCTTAGGTTAATCGCCACTATTAGATCAAACTAGATGAATGATGGAGATTTATCCCTTGGTAAGCAATAATTTATTGGTAAGCAAAATAAAGTGACTCGTTATTACTATTATAAAACAATCCTTCAAAATGATAACTATAACTAGCCAATTATCTAAACCTATTTAAACTTGAACCCAATTCTTAGTGAAACACATACAAGTTGAATACTGGGATTTCAAAGAATGTGCATCTATTTTAGTGTCATATGCAAGGTATAACCCTTTATCATACACCTACGTGGGATTGTAAGCCTATCTACAATGAAACAATCTGCGTGTAAGAGCACAAGGTATCGTGGATACCAATAACACGTTATTGATATGCCACCTCATCGTCACATCATACATCTCTCAATAACTCACCAATAACTCAAACACCTTCTCTTATAACACACCAATAATATGTTATTGGGTCTACAAAATACCCCACTAAAAATACCCCTCACTCACCAATCATCATCGCCTTGGAAAATTTTTAGGCTCAAACTTGAAAGTTGCAAAGTGAGATTTGATCTCACTTTACCGTCCATTCGGTTTCGGTTATCATCATCGCCTCGAAAAATTTTAAGTCACAACTGCACAAAGTCACAAGTTCACAGGAACTGCACAAGTCTCACAAGTCCAAAACTGCACAAGTCTCACAAGTCTCAAACTGCACAAGTCTCACAAGTCTCAAACTGCACAAAGTCTCACAAGTCTAACTGCACAAGTCACAAGAATTCATGACACAAGCCTCACAAGTTCAACAAATTTCACAAGTTACACGTTTTCAACATGAATGTGGTAAGTAGGATTTCAAAACTGCAAAAGTTCACAAGAAAGCAACTAAGATTCTCAAAGGGGAGCTGCTATGCAGGCACTTCAGGCATATAATGCCACAAGAAAGCAACAACACCACAACACCAACAACACCAACAAGAAAGCTACAACACAAACTAAAAACTAAAGGGAGAGTCTACACAAGCACCCCATAATCCACTTCCCAAGAAAGCAACAACAAGAAAGCAACAACCAACAACACCAACAAGAAAGTAGACAACAAAAGTGGTCCACCACAACAAGCAAACACCACAAACAACCATGTCTAGTTCACCATTTGACACACAAGAGGTAAGGCTCAGATTATTAGCTCTTTATGAGATTTAAACAATCATGTTGGCTGCAAATATGAATGTTGCAAAGTGAGATATAAACTCACTTTACCGTCCATTCATATTTGCCATGCCAAAACTCTTAAGATTTTTTTTTATATAAAAATCATTATTGCCTTTTTTTTAAAACTTATTTATTCATTTAAAGTTGCAAAGTGAGATAAAACTGCTCACTTTACCATCCAGTAATGAAAATGCATTCATTTAAAGTTGCAAAGTGAGATAAAACTGCTCACTTTACCATCCAGTAATGAAAATGCATTCATTAGAGTATCACCTGCAAAACATCACCAAAAAAATAACTCATTACGACAGAAATATCACCACCACAAAACAGATAACCTCACAGAAAACAGATACCACTTGCACAGAAACATCAGCACCACAAACTACTTATCTCATAGAAACATCACCAGCACAAAACGTGTTTAGATCTAACAAGTTTTAAGAATCAAAAAAATGTCAGTCTAACAAGTTTTTAGATCTAATAATGTTAGGATTTAGTAAATCCATAATATAAAGAGTCGGTCACCGCAAGTATATGTAATCGTTAGAAAGCTCGTAGTCGTAGATTATTATAAGTTAAGTAGTATTTAGTTTAAGTAACACCGTGGAGGACGGACGGGGCTTTACCCACTGTATGCCTGATCCACAGCCCGATAGGTGGCGATTTATGTAATGACTATAAATACTCTCTACCTCCCAAGGTAGAGAGTTGGAGCTCATAATAAGATTTTTCTTTCTCTCACTAAAGTTCCCAAACCTCTAACTTTCTCTCTCTAGAATCATATTGTACGCCTATTTGATCTTATGGTTTAGTGTGTTTATGAAATCCAATATGCTACAAATGGTATCAAGAGCCATGGTTTGATCATCTCTTACATATCTTTGGATTTCTAGTGACTTTTAGGTGGTTTTAGAGTTTGAAAAAGTTTAGTGGTTTTTGCATCATTTGGATCATTTCTAGTGTTAAAGTTTGAAACTTGGGTGTAGTTTTGTGTTTAGAATCATTGTATGTGCTTGGGTTTTGATTTGGTAACCTTGAATCATCGTGGTTGGGTTGTTTTTGGATTGAAAAGTGGTGTTTTTGTGTTTTTCTAGCTAGCGACTTGAGCCACGGATAAGTTATCTTGGTAGCGACTTGCTTTGTAATTTGGTAGCGAGTTGTAGTTGAAGGTCTTAGCGAGTTGAGCTAGCGACTTGTCTATTGAGACAAGCCGACAAACAGTACACTTAGTGGATTCTCCACTACGGGTAGCGACTTGGTGAAAGTTAGCGACTTGTACTTAAGTTTGTTAGCGACTTGGTGTTAGCGATTTGGTGCTTAGCGAGTTGCTCTTTAGCGACTTGACAACTTAGCGACTTGGTGCTTAGCGACTTGCTGTCAAAATTTTGCTAGCGACTTGGTGCTTAGCGAGTTGTTATTTAGCGACTTGGTTCTTAGCGACATGGTTCAGATTTTCTTAGCGACTTGGTTGACTCTGTCTGTAATATGGTTTTCTCTTGATTTAGTAAAATCCCGTGAAAGAATCTATTTCCCGATTTAATCATAGAGTTATAAAATCCCGTTTAATCTGTTAACATGTCTACCAACGTTCCTACTATCATCTCCACTGTTGCCGAGGATGTTCAAGCAGATGGTTCAGATACTCGTCCACCCATGCTTGACAGAACTGACTACGACTCTTGGGCTCAACGAATCAGATTGTACTGTCTTGGAAAGGAAAATGGAGTCAACATTCTCAAATCCATTGATGAAGGACCGTATCGGGTTGAGACTACTAGAGACTTAATTGTTACAGCTGAAGATGGAACAATGATCTATGGAATAGACAGAGCAAAGACATATGATGAGCTCGATGATAAGGAGAAAAAGAGATTCGATGCTGATATCAGGGCTTCTAACATCGTACTTCAAGGTCTTCCAAAAGATATCTACAAGCTGATCAATCACAACACCGAAGCCAAGGCAGTGTGGGATAATGTCAAGATGCTTCTCTCAGGTTCTGAATTAACTATGGAAGATAGAGAATCACAACCAGGGAGAGACAAGCTCATCGAATGATTCAACTGCCTTCTACTCAAACATCGGAATCACAACCAAAGCCTCACAAGTCATACCCATGGGTAATGGTAATCACAAACTCATTCTCGATCCTATGTTCAAACAAGCTGATGCTGATGCACACGTGGGAAACTTCATTAATCAACTGGCTCTCCTGATTAGTCAAAACATGAAATCTCTTCCACACACCAACAACAATCTCAGAACTGCATCCAATCCACACAATCAAGCCACTGTCAGAGATGGGAAGGTTATGGTGCAGCCAGTTCAAGAAAGGCAGTACGAACAAGGAAGAGGTGGAGCTGGTAGAGGTTATGCTGCAAATCAGAATAGGGGAAGGAATGGAAACCAGGGTCAAGCAAAGCCAATCAAATGTTACAACTGTGGAGGTGAGGGACACATTGCAAGGAACTGCACATCACCAAAACGCCCTCAGAATGCCGAGTACTTCAGGGATAAGATGTTGCTTGTGCAAGCTCAGGATAATGGTGCAGCTTTGGATGAAGAGGAGTTGTTGTTCTTGGCTGAGGGAAATGCTAAGACATATGATGCAGATGTGGATGAGCAACCAATTCAGGAGATAGGCCATAATCATCAGAATGCCTTTCAAGTAGCTGATTGTGATGCATACGACTCTGATGTTGATGAAGAACCCACTGCACAAACCATTTTCATGGCTAGCATTTCTCCAATGGTCTCTCCTAAAGTCTCTTCATCACCACAAGCTGGTCCATCCAAAGACAAACTCATTTCTGAGGTATTAAAATTATACGATGAAGTTGATGAGCAAAAGATACATAACGAAGTACAATCAACTGTAATTATTGAGTCAGATATTGAAAATATGGGTAATATCAATGTTGTCCCATATGATCAATACGTAAAACAAAGTGAAAGTGAGATTGTACCAAGTGATGTATCTTATACAGTTAATGATGACTATGCTTTTGACGAATACAATGCACGTGCCCCTGATGATTCTGTTATTTATGAACTTAATGCTTATAAAGAACGTCTTGCTATTTATGAACAACGTGCTAAGTTTGAATTAACCACCCGTGAGCAGGAAATGGATGACCAAATGCGTACAACTATTAGAAAAAGTAGGTTTAGAGAAGAAGTATTAAAACAAGAGTTAAACTCCTTACAAGAAAAGCTTTCTAAAACTGCTAAGCAAAAACAAGAACTTCAAGAAAATATTAAAATGCTTAAGCAAGAATTCAGTGTTAAGGAATCAAAACTTTTGAATGATTTTTCTAAACTAAAAACCTTGAAAAACAAACTTGAAAATAAGTTGTACGTACAAGGAAATACCATTCAGACTGCTCACTTAATCACTAAGCACAAAGTTTTGAGTGATAAGCATAGTACTCCCCTTGTTGAGGAACCAAATCCAGAGGTTGTTAAAAGGGCTAGAGCTGCCCATAAGGTAATTTATGATGGCAATGAAATCCTTAAGCCTAGACAGAAACCTAGTTGCGTTGAGTGCACTGAGGAAGATAAGAAATCAGATGAAGTCACTAGGGAAAAGATGAACAAGAAACTAGATGATCCTAAATGTAAAGAGAAGAAAATAAATATCACACCCCATGATTACAAGAAGGAGAATTGGATTTCCTTGAACATGTTTAAGCCTCAGTCGTTGTTAACACCCGAACAAGTGTTCTGGAAAAAGGATTTAGATAAGCAAAAAGCAGAGAATCATGTTGTAACAAACCTCCCCTTTAGGAAAATGCCTTCAGCGACTATGTATCCTCCCAATACACCAATACATTTAGTTCCTAGGACTATTGCCACTAAAAGCAAGACCTTAATCAGTCAATATGTTATTTTTCAACTATTTGTTGATTTTGAGAAAGCTTGTAAGAAAAGGATCACATCCACTGGTATAAATGAAGGGGTCAAAGTCTACAGGAGTAATCAGTGCCAAGCATGAAATCCATTCAATGCCCAATGTTATGAATGTGAGAGAGTTAAGCATTCCATCTACAGGAGTAATCAATGACATTAAAGCGAGCAGGTCAAAGTCTCAAGACAATACAAGGAATGATAGGACCTCGCAAGCTAAGAATGTGCATTGGAAGAGAGTAGAAGACCAACCTAGGAACTTTAATTTTGAGCCGAATAAAACGAATCGTGTTGATTCTAGTATTAGCCATAGGCGTACTGTAATTAATTCGAATTCTGATACTATTTGCAAACCTTGTAATGATGTCTACTTGAATTCTGTTACTTATCATGAATGTGGTGTGAATGCTTTGTCTAATGCGGTCAAATCCCCAGTTAATATTGTTAATGCAAAAAATCATTCTAAGAAGGCTAAAAGGCAAAGGCAAAAGAAAGTTAGAAAACAGTGGAAACCCACAGGAAGAACATTTAGTAAGATAGGTTATCAATAGATACCTGTTGGCCATAAGGTTAATCAGACAATGCCCACTAGAAAATGGATAGCTACTGGTAGAGCTATTCCCTTAAGAAGTAACATACTTTGAATAGGGCTAATACAGACACTAGTACTGCATCTATTCATAATGATTCCATTGCTTCTATTTATGATGTGGGTGTTCCAATCACTGTTAATAACCAAATGGAACCCATTCTTGCATGGGGATCCCAATTATCCAGTTATCCATTTTTGTCTGTGTTCAACTGCAAATCGTTCAAATCGTTCTGTGGTACCTGGACTCAGGCTGTTCCAAGCATATGACTGGAGACCGGTCGCGGCTCTTGAACTTCGTGAGTAAATTCATCGGGACAGTTAGATTCGGGAACGACCATTTTGGAGCTATTATGGGTTATGGAGATTATGTGGTTGGTAAAAGTGTGATTTCCAGGGTATATTATGTGGAAGGTCTTGGTCACAATCTGTTCTCTGTTGGTCAATTCTGCGATTCCGATCTAGAAGTGGCTTTTAGAAAACATACTTGCTTTGTTAGAGAACTTGATGGTGTTGAATTATTAAGAGGTACTCGAGGTTATAACCTATACACCATCTCTATCGATGACATGATGAAGTCCTCTCCAATCTGCTTGCTATCAAAGGCTTCTAAATCAAAGTCTTGGTTATGGCATCGTCGTCTCAATCACTTGAACTTCGGCACCATAAATAACCTTTCCAGAAAGGATCTTGTCAGAGGCTTACCCAGATTAAAATATGAAAAGGATCATCTTTGTTCAGCTTGCCAATTGAGTAAAAGCACGAAATATGCCCACAAACCAAAACCCACAAATTCTGTACTGGAAGTTCTTCATACCCTTCATATGGATCTGTGCGGACCAATGAGAGTGCAAACGATAAATGGAAAGAAATACATTCTAGTAGTTGTTGATGACTACTCTCGATTTACTTGGGTAAAGTTTTTGAGGACAAAGGATGAAACTCCAGATGTCATCATCAAACTATTCAAACAGCTTCAGGTTCGACTCAACAATACAGTCAGAATTGTTCGAACAAACAATGGCACAGAGTTTGTCAACAAAGACTTAATTCAGTTTTATGAAAGTGTTGGAATCAGTCATCAAAGAAGTGTTCCACGAACTCCTCAACAGAACGGTGTAGTTGAAAGATGAAATCGAACTCTTGTAGAAGCCGCAAGAACAATGCTTATTTATTCGAAGGTTCCAATGTTTCTATGGGCTGAAGCTATTGCCACTGCATGCTACACCAAAAATCGTTCCCTTATACACACCTCTCATGGAAAAACTCCATATGAACTTGTTCATAAACGAAAACCTGATCTCTCCTACCTTCGTGTGTTTGGTGCTTTGTGCTATCCAACGAATGACGGTCAAGATTTAGGTAAATTAAGAGCAAAGGCAGATATTGGTGTTTTTGTTGGGTATGCACCTAACAAGAAGGGTTACCGAATTTACAACAAGAGAACCCGAAATATCATGGAAACAATTCACGTTACGTTCGATGAGCTGACCGATCAAATGGCTCCTGGACAATCCAGTTCTGGACCCGCACTTCAAAACAGTCCCATTGGTTCATCCCTTGTACCAAACCTCTCTCCAGCAACTCCATATGTACCTCCATCTGAAGATGATTTAAAGATATTGTTTGATCCTATGTTTGATGAACACTATGAGCCAAGTGCTAATGATGTGTCATCTCCTTCAACAGAGGCTGCTCATATCCCTGTGAATGAAGTCAACCCTTCAGTCTCAATATCACTAAGTCAAGAAGCACCTGCTGCTAATCACTCAGTCTCATCAACAAATCTTCAATCTTCGAATGTACATCATGGAATTGTTTCTGGCATCAATGAAGAAGTTAATCCCTTTGCTACTCCCGAAGATGATCCATTTGAAAATATCTTTGCTCCTGAATCATCATCAGAACCATCTTCTTCAGGAGACATCGACTCTACTACTTCAGTCCCTCAACAACAGCCACATGAACACCTCAAAAAATGGACTCACAATCATCCATTAGACAGCATCATTGGAAATCCCTCTCGTCCAGTATCCACACGGAAACAACTTGCAACCGATGCCTTATGGTGCTTCTTCAACTCCGTACTCTCTAAGATCGAACCAAAAGATGTTAAAACAACCATGAATGAAGACAGCTGGTTCAATGCCATGCAAGAAGAAATTCATGAGTTTGATCGACTTGATGTATGGGAATTAGTACCTGCTCCAGATTGTGCGATGATCATTGCTCTAAAATGGATCTTCAAAGTGAAACTTGATGAGCATGGTGATGTCTTAAAGAACAAGGCTCGATTGGTTGCTAAAGGATACCGTCAAGAGGAGAGTATTGACTTTGAAGAATCATTTGCTCCTGTTGCTCGTATCGAGGCAATCAGAATATTCTTGGCTAATGCTGCTAGTAAGAACATGGTAGTCTATCAGATGGATGTAAAGACGACATTTCTGAACGGAGATCTTAAAGAAGTCGTCTACGTCAGCCAACTTGAAGGCTTTGTGAATCCAGAGCATCCTACTCACGTCTATCGTTTGAAGAAGGCTCTTTACGGTTTAAAGCAAGCTCCAAGGGCATGGTATGATACGCTATCAAAGTTTCTTCTATCTACCAGATTCAGCAAAGGAGCAGTTGATCCAACATTGTTCACCAGGAAGTCAGGAAAACATTTAATTCATGTTCAAATTTATGTTGATGATATCATCTTTGCCTCGACTGACCCCAATGAGTGTGACCGTTTTTCAAATGAAATGGGTTCTAAATTTCAAATGTCAATGATGGGACAAATGTCATTTTTCTTGGGATTACAAATTTCACAAAGTCCCGGAGGCATTTTCATAAATCAATCTAAATATGCAAATGAGATTTTAAATAAATTTGGATTTGATTCAAGTGACCCTGTTGACACTCCCATGATAGAGCGTACTAAACTAGATGAGGACCACTCAGGGATCATGGTAGATCAAACGAAATATCGTAGTATGATTGGATCCCTGATGTACCTCACAGCTAGTAGACCAGACATCTTGTTCGCTGTGTGTATGTGTGCCAGATACCAGGCTAAGCCTACTAAAAAGCACCTTGAAGCGGTTAAACGGGTCTTTCGGTATCTCCAAGGTACCATCAATATGGGACTTTGATACCCGAAAGACACCGGTATGTCACTAACAGCCTATGCAGATGCTGATCATGCAGGATGTCAAGATACTCGTCGAAGTACTTCTGGAGGTGCTCAGTTTTTGGGTGATAAGCTTGTGAGCTGGTCTTCAAAGAAGCAAATGAGTACTTCTATTTCCTCTACAGAGGCTGAATACATAGCCATGTCATCTTGTTGTGCTCAAATCCTATGGATGAGATCACAATTATCTGACTATGGCTTTGAATTCAACAAAATCCCTCTGTACTGTGATAATAAAAGTGCTATTGCTCTCTCATGCAACAATGTACAACACTCAAGAGCAAAGCACATCGACATTCGACATCATTTCATCAGGGAGCAAGTTGAAAACGGTGTGGTGGAACTATATTTTGTGAGGACTGAATACCAGTTAGCAGACATCTTCACCAAAGCTCTTCCTAGAGAACGTTTTGAGTTTATTCTTCCACGACTGGGCCTTAAGAGCCTACAACCAGAAACTCTCAAACGTCTTCAAGAGGAAGAAGAGGAGTAAAAGGTTTCCTTCATCTATCCCTTGTAAATATTTATTCGAAAAACAAAATACAAAATTATAAAACCTTCAAAAAAAAAATTCAAATAGAAAAATATAAAACTTTCAAAATCCAAAAAAATTAGAAAAATTTCGAAAAATCTTCAAAAAATATTGTCATTTTGTCATGTTTCTCTCGATTCGATTATATCTACGGTCTTGATGTTGTCATTCAAAGAATGACACGGGACTTTAGATGTTGTTCGAATTAAAAAAAAAAAAGTATATATATATATATATATATATATATATATATATATATATATATATATATATATATATATATATATATATTTGGGAGAAAGAGAAAAAATGGTTTATTGTCATTTCAGGCAGTAACCTGCTTTTCAAAGATAGAACAGAGCCATACTTTATCTTGGTTTTGAAATTTCTTGCTCTGATTCCTTAAACTAATCCTTACTATCTAATGAAAACTAGTTGTTTTGAAAAATAACTCGGACTCTAATTTTTGATAATCATCTGGACTTAAAAGTTTGTCAAAATATCTATCTCTCAATCAACAACTTATGTCATTGATTGAGGGGGAGAATGATTTCAATTAAATCAAAAAGTTATTTGTCATACAATTGTTTTCAAAAGATAATCATGCATGTTTATTCAATGGAGTTTAAAGTCTTAAAATCCGATCCTTATCAGATAAAACGCTTTCATAATCAAGTCACAATTCTCCTTAAAAGTTTTCAAAATCAATTTAAATCTACAGAGATCACAAATCTCAAATGATTTGATAATTGTGATCGGGGGAGAATTTGTGATTTAAATTGGATTTAATCTGATAATTTGGTAAATGGTTTTATAAGGATGTACAAGCTATCCTTCCCACATGTGCCAAACGATTTCAAATTTTCCATGCACATGTTGAGGGGGAGCATCTATCTTAAACCACAAATATTTGAAAAGTGATCAATTTATCTCAATGTGCAGGTTCCCTCTAGTATGTGCAAAACTCTTTTCAAATATCTATGCACATATTGAGGGGGAGCAAGCTTATGAAAACCTCATCCTTCCCCAAAATGCTTTATCTACTTGATTTGATTAGGGAAGTGATGTTGATATCTTTTAGAAAGTGGTAATCAAAGAAGTTAATTCTTCCTCTTGCCTCCGTGTGCTAAAACAATTTCAAATATATGAAGCACATGTTGAGGAGGAGCTCTTGTTCTAAAAATATCAAAAACAATTTAGGTACAAAATGCTTTGATAATATATCACAAGTATCTTGATTGATTTTCAAATGGTTTTCAATTGGTTCCAATGGCAGATGAACAATACCAAATAGACCGACCAACTTTACTTTATGTATGGTGATATAAGGATGATAAGGTTAGGTATTTGTTCCCATGATCCGCCAGAACCGGAGGGATCTACCCAGGGACAATCCACTAGATAGTGTACAAGTCCTTAGGTATATTGAAAAAAGGAGAAAAATGAGATATGGGAAGAGTGCGGACTGAGTCTGAGCTAGTACTTGAATAAACCCAACAAGGTTCTAGCTATGAAGTCTCGGTAAGCACTGAAGGGGTTGAAGAATGAAAAAGAATTGAATGAGAAAAGGGTGAAAACAAATAGCCCTCCAATTATTCAACCTTAGGGCAGATACCGGGTTCAATTCATTTGCTACTGGTGGTTACCAAGGTAACATCGGTATTGAAGACAAGACGTCATGGACCCAGTGACGCACTGCACTTCAACTTCCCAAACCACTCAAGCTCCTCTTAAAAGGTCTTGTTTCATTCTCACGGGGAACCAACATAATCTATCGACTTTCTCTTAGAGATTGTTGATATTGAAGAAGTAGACCCTCTCCCTAGTCTCCGACACAGGATCCAAATATGCACAAATTGAGTCTAGAGCCACGAGATCATCAATAAATCTCATTAGGACACTTTCAATGAAGACTCTCTGTTTCACACAATGTGGAAAGAGAGATTATATCTTGAGTCCTACGCATTATCCTTGTGGTATTGCCAGAACATTCGAGTGATATGCTAACATATTCACAATGAAGATGGAAAGCCTTCTGGAGCCAACATCAAACAAGCTCCTGGTAGGTGGCATGTGAGTTCTATTCAATAGATCAACCATGTGACAACTGGACAGAAACAATGGGGCGATTCAATCTTTTGAATCAATCTTGGTTCAGGTTATGGATTGACGGATACCTTTAAAAAACCGGTCTTTGTGCTTAAAAACTCTTTTCTTTAGCACTTCGACCGTGTACGAATATTTCAAATCAAAAGGTGTTTATGATTGATAATTGATTTTCATTAAAACCTTCGTTGTATTGCAAAAACAATTTCTATTGTGCGATACACGATTGTTTTTCAAATCTCTTTTCATCAATCAGTGAATCTCTATTCACTGGTTCACTCACTCCGTGTTGTCTTCTTTGAGATGTTCCGGTTTGAGAACAGCTAGAGCAGCCGCGAAACCCTGTCAAGGAAATTCTTCAGAATTATACCTGATCACAGGCAGTACTTGTACTGATCAACGGGGAACCGTGGGCCGTGTACCTCAATTCAACGAAAGTGATCAAAGATACTTTCGTGCGATTTATTGCTAACTGTTGTATGCAGGTACGCCCTACGTTTGCAACTGATCAGAATGAAGCGGTCAATCCATAGCCACATGCTCACTTAACATATTCATCTCAAAAGAAATCATGATTAGTGCATCAATGACTCTGATATTTTCACTCCATGCTTCTGCTACGCTGCTGCCAATATCATGAATCAACGAAAGCTTCCGCTACTCTGATGAGAACATTTCATGATCCAGAATGTGAGCATGTCGGTCCGAAAGTCACAACATCACATAATACCAACACCACAATGGATATCTCAGAGATTTCTTGTCAGCTGATGATCTCAAAACTGGCTCAAAACTCATTATCATGTGGATCAGTAAAAAGACCTCCACTTGGATTAACCTAACATGCAATGTGAAGAATCAATGACTACGAGCTTCAGAGCAAAGTACAACATCAAGAATGCAAGAACAATTTTTAATGTAATATCTATTTGTATTCAATATATGTTTAATGTGTGGTTGAGGTGACCTCCCTTAGGGGGAGATTGTTAGGATTTAGTAAATCCAGAATATAAAGAGTCGGTCACCTCAAGTATATGTAATCGTTAGAAAGCTCGTAGTCGTAGATTATTATAAGTTAAGTAGTATTTAGTTTAAGTAACACCGTGGAGGACGGACGGGTCTTTACCCACTGTATGCCTGATCCACAGCCCGATAGGTGGCGATTTATGTAATGACTATAAATACTCTCTACCTCCCAAGGTAGAGAGTTGGAGCTCATAATAAGATTTTTCTTTGTCTCACTAAAGTTCCCAAACCTCTAACTTTCTCTCTCTAGAATCATATTGTACGCCTATTTGATCTTATGATTTAGTGTGTTTATGAAATCCAATATGCTACAAATAAGTTTTTACCTCAACTTTTTAAACAGAAAATCATATATTTTTCAAGATCTAAAAACTTTCAGATCTAAAAAACTAAACAACGAAAACCACAACATCACCACAAATGATAAATTAACCCAAACAAGTTTTTAGATCTTGAAAGTTTTTAGATCAAACAAGTTTTTACCTCAATTTTTTAAACAGAAAATCATATATTTTTCAAGATCTAAAAACTTGTCAGATCTAAAAAACTAAGCAACGAAAACCACAACATCACCACAGATGATAAACCAACCCAAACAAGTTTTTAGATCTTGAAAGTTTTTAGATCAAACAAGTTTTTACCTCAACTTTTTAAACATAAACATCACCACATATGATAAACCAACCCAAACAAGTTTTTAGATCTTGAAAAATTTTAGATCAAACAAGTTTTTACCTCAACTTTTTAAACAGAAAATCATATATTTTTCAAGACCTAAAAACTTTCAGATCTAAAAAACTAAGCAACGAAAACCACAATATCACCACAAATGATAAATTAACCCAAACAAGTTTTTAGATCTTGAAAGTTTTTAGATCAAACAAGTTTTTACCTCAACTTTTTAAACAGAAAATCATATATTTTTCAAGATCTAAAAACTTTCAGATCTAAAAAACCAAGCAACGAAAACCACAACATCACCACATATGATAAATTAACCCAAACAAGTTTTTAGATCTTGAAAGTTTTTAGATCAAACAAGTTTTTACCTCAATTTTTTAAATAGAAATCATCTCTTTTTCAAAATCTAAAAACTTGTCAGAGCTAAAAAACTAAGCAACGAAAATCACAACATCACCACAGATTCACCACAACATCACTACAACATCACCACCAAGTAACCAACGATCTAGCAAGATTATTACTTGTTAGATCTAAAAAGTTTTTAGATCTAAAACTAACAATCAACTCAGAGAGAGAGAGAGAAACGAGAGGATAGAGAGAGAAATGGTATACGTGTGTGAGGATTGAGAGAGAGAGAGAAACACAAATATCAACTCAGACAGAAAACCCGTACACCACAAGAATGGAACGCGTAACACACACCGGAACCACACACGTATACTCTTTTATAACTAAAAGTTAACTCTTTTATTTATTAAAGAGTATTATAAATAAAAGTATTAGTATAATTTGTATTTTATAAAAAGTATTATAAATAAAATTTTGTATTAGTTTTTTTAAAATAAAAGTTGTATTAGTTTTTTAAAAGTATTATAACTAAAGTTGTATTTTTAAAAGTATTAGTTTTTTAAACGCTAACAGATTACTGTGTCGATGACATATCAATCAAAATGTGCTCAAGCATTGAAGACACAAATTCGCTACGGAAGAGGAGTATGAGTCCGTTAGATGGACATGGGATTTGATGGTTAAAGCTCCGACCGAAGATGTGTTCACGCACTATTATCATCACCTACAGGATTTATTGGTCCAAAAACAGGGTACTTACCTATTAATACATATTTTTATTATTATTTAATAAATAACTACTCGAATTGTTTTCTCACTTTATTAATTTATTGTTTTCTCAGATGTTTTAGGGTATTTTAATAACTGGCTGCAACATTATGACCGCATGTTTGTGTCGTACATTACGATCAATATCGCAGCTTCGGCCAGACAACAACATGTAGAGTTGAGAGTCAACACGCGTTGTTGAAGTTATACTTGGGCTCCACACAGTCCAGCTTAGACATGTTATTGTGTTCGGTCGACAAGATTATAGCTGCGCAAGAAACTGCGATACGAGACTCTTTGAATACAAGCAAAATCAAGAAACTGCATTCCTGTAAGGGCACAATATTTAACGAGTTGTGGTATAATGTTTCAAGAGATCCTTTACTACTCATACTTGCAGAAAGTAAACGGGGATGTGGACCAGCATGAATTTTTGGAGAACACTAAGTGTTCCCTGGCCTATAGTCCGACATACTCATACGCCAGAAGAGCCTCAAGAGCCTGAAGAGCCTCAAGGGCCTGAAGAGCCTCAATATCTTTCTTGTCAAGATGACGTAGAAAAATTCCAAAATGTTTTTACCAAAGCATCGTCGTTTGTCAAGAAAAATATGTTAAACATGCTTAGAGGTATATACGCTCCTGAATCTGTGTCAACCCAAAAACCTGCTGTTAAAGAAAGTACTCGTGGACGTCTGAGCGCAAAGGACAAAAAATCCAAGGCTAAACAAAATATCCCATATTTGAACAAAGAACCCCCAACAGGGCACCGCAGAAGCTATACAAAACCTAAAAAAGTCCGAGACTTAAATGAAGAAACTACGAGACATAGTCATACGTGGGAGAGCCTTCTAACGTCCCAGACTTGAACGAAGAACCTAGCGAAGGCGATTTAAGACACGAGTTATACATTCCAGATGACAGTAGCGAATATTTTATGGCTCGAATTCTACCTCTTTTCTGACGGTGGATCCTAGGGATTGTTAACGTGGCAGGTGATGGAAATTGTGGGTATCGAGCTCTTGGCGTAGGTCTTGGTCATCCCGAAGGGATATGGCCCAGACTTCGAACTATTGTCAGGGAAGAGGTAGACAATCACCGGGAACATTACATGCAAATGTGGGGGACTTTTGTTTACACATATGGTCAACTCGCTGAATTGGTTTGAATCAAGTCCAGCACCCCACGATTACTGGATGATTATGCCAGACACGGGAGTGGCTATTGCTACAGCTCTTAACCGTCCAATTGTATGCATATCCAATTCAGCATCTACTACGTGTCTTCCGCTGAGAGAGGGTCCAGATACAGCACAAATATTGTCACCTGTTGTGATTCTTCGGGTGGGGGAAGACCAGGCTGCTAACTTCGTTCATGCGGTTCTGGATGAAAACTCACCACTCCCGTATACTCACCCACAATGGAGATGGTTCAGAAATGAATTGGCCGCGGGATGGGCACATCTTTTTGCTGAACGACAGAGCATGTTTAGAAGGACATAGTATAGACATATGTTGCAAATGATTACTGATTTATAGAAAACGATTACTGATTTATATTGTAAATGACAAAACATGTATAGACGATTACTGATTTATATTGTAAATGACAAAACATGTATAGACGATTAGGGATTACTGATTTATAGTAAACGATTACTGATTTATAGTAAACGACTCGTCATCTTTTGTTACAGATTTCTGCTCCTGCACCGGTTCTTCCTCATCTTTTGTTACAGGAATCGGATGACATTCAGTGGAGGGACATTCATTGTGTCAACAACACACCCGCTCGTGTTGAGAGTCCAGATTATGTGCCTTCTTCTCCATCTTATGTGCCTCCCTCTCCAGCTATATCTCCAGCTGCAGATGAGGAGAATTTTATACACCGTCCTCCGGTTCTTCCTCATCTTTTGTTACAGCCGTCTCGGGTTGACGAGTACGTGTGAGAGATTGCCGGATTGAGGAGACGCATTTCAGAGTTAGAGTTTCGTGTGGGACAGATGGCAGCATCATTGGAGCGACTATGCCTCGGGCGTGATTTATCTTAGTTTCTAGTTATATTGTGATTTTGTGAACCATGTATCAACTATTAATCTATAACAAGACTGGTTATTTATTTATTCGAAGCTTCTAATTTTGTGAAACATGATATTACTAATTTATGTTGTAAATAATTATACAAATTCTTTTGGCCAGATGCAACAAGAAAATCCTTTCTTGTGTCGTTGTCGACGGGGATTTATAATTGAAAGAACATCCCAAAAGCCCAAAAGTTGTGGTCAGAAGTATTATGCATGTCCTTTATCAAAGGTAAATAACTAAACGTTTGCTTATTTACGTAAATATATCAATAACTTGTTTGTTAAGAATACATTTCTTATAATTGTTTCATCATGTAACAGCCAGGGACTAAAGACTATGGGTGTCGATACTTTATGTGGAAGGATGTATTTCAACAAAAGTACTTTGGTCAATGCTCTTCTTCAACACAGTGCTCAAACTGCGAAACTAAAGATAACACGATCAACATGCTATTGGCTCAAAACAATTTGTTGAAGGCAAGAATAAAGACGTTGGAGGCATCACTGTAATTGGCAAGAAATCCAGTTGATCACGCATGTCAGTCGAGTGGAATACTCTATGAGCTTATAGATGACATTAATAATCTTCATGTGGAGTAGATTTCGTTGTAATATTAGTAACATTTGTTGTTGTACTTGTTTAATGTTTTATTGTTATTGTTTAATTAAATGAAAACAAATACACAATTAAAAAAACATAACGTAAAAAACTAAACAAATAAATATACTCTACATATAAAAACACTACACAAATAAATACACTATACATATTAAAACACTACACAATTTAAACAAATAAACACACTACACAAATTAACTCTACACAATTAAATACACATAAAACAATTAAATACACACAAAACAAAAAAAAAAGAAAAAAGAAAAAAGTAGCTAATGATTGGGTCGTGGGCCCCACCCTATGGGGTGCTTGTGTAGATTGTCCCTTTGCACATATAGGTTTTGATTTGTGCACATCAGTCAATTAAAACAAATTATAAATATAGTACAACTATTTAATGCATTGAAGATGTGTATCAATAAAATATAAAAGTATGCAAATCAATTCTCATTTGAAGACATTAGAATTGAGATGAAATATTTGTTAATATGTTAAGTTGCTAATTTATCTATGGGAGGTGATACTTACACCACACTTTTTGATGCATTCACCATCATTTATGCATTACAGTATTGTACAGTACAATACTGTAATGCATAAATGGTGGTGAATGCATCAAAAAGTGTGGTGTGAGTATCAATTCCCTTTATCTATATTCACGATAACAAATTGCCATACTGCCAAACGAAACCTACATAGAATATTGGACTATTGGTCGCCAATCACAACAATGTCATCTTTAGTATCATGGAATCAACGCCATTTATTCTTCCTAGATTACGGGTCATGTATACCTTTCTTAGCTAGGTGTGCTAGCGTCCGACCCATAACAAGGCCACATCATTATAACTGTTATCGTAGCGATCCCTGGTGGATGCATTGAGCTCAATAAGTTGCTATTTAAAAAGTTTAGGCTTTGAACCTAGCATGATTGTAGACCCACTCGAGTTTAATTTTAGTCAGCAAGTACATTATGTCGTTTGTTATTACTAAACCCCCTTTCCACTTCATTTGTTCCCTGCCCATCAAGTACATTATGGTTTTTTATTATGAAAAGATTTTCCTTGGTGAAATATTTTGCCATGACTACGATTGGGCATAAATACAACAACGAGGGTGCACATGTTACACACACTCACGCAAAAGTTGAAATGGCTACAAAAAACTAGCTATACATGTTTAATAGAACTTAAATATCATAGAAGATGATCTGCAAGAAGAATTGCAAGTTGTCTGATTACCATATTGAAGGGTAATTGATTTCCTTGATCTCATTCACCAAAATAACTATATATATCAAATACAAGGAGAATTTTAAAATGTGGGCTAGGCATAGAAATCTACACATGGGCCTAGTACAAAATAATAAGAATAGATATACACATATACATCGACTAATAACACACACTCACACAAAAGTTGATGGCTACAAAAAACTAGCTATGCGTGTTTAATAGAACTTAAATTCATAGAAGGTGTTCTGCAAGAAGAATTGCAAGTTGTCAGATTACCCAATTTATTGTTTCATTTGTCAAAATCCTTTTTACTAAAAAAGCTTAATTAACGCAACGTAATGATCAGCACAATAACCGAATTGCAAAAAAGGACCTACAGAATATTTGAAACCCCGTTTGATTATGAACCCAAAGGTGTAGTTGTGGCGTATGTGGTCTAATAAGACCCAGCTCGCCTTAAGAAGCATCGGCTTATGGACCACTTGATAAACCACTCTAAGATGGTCACTAAGGGCACGACCGAATGACACAGGCCGAAAGGCCATAAGGTATTCTTTAAAAAGTATTACATCATGAGTATTTTACTAATAATGCAATACTTGGGGACATGTTAACGTATGTGTCTAAAGGACACGTGCAGAGAGGCAGATACAACACTTGTCCTAACGACATGTGCCGAAAGGCGTAAAGACATTCTCTAAGTATTTCACCATCGGTCTTCAACCAATAGTACAATACTGGGGGGACATGTTGACGTATATGGCCGAACGACCTATGCCGAATTGCCATAGCCAAATGACTGTTTCCCGCCTAAATATTTCCCGCCTAAATGTTTCCCTCCTAAATGTGTCACTATCTATGTCACTCTCTCTATATACATGTGTCACTCTTATCATTGTTGGGACATGATACCATACACACATATTACTGATATCTCATCTCTCACACACATATAACACCACATCTCTATATACACATCTCATACATATTAACACATCATAATGCATACATAACATGCTTATACCTATATGATAAATCCTCTACCTACGAGGTTCTGACTTGACCGTCGGAGGGTGGTTCCCCGGGCTTCGGCCTCGGGGCTCCTTTTAACGGGTTCTTTCATGTTTGTAGCACACTTCAAAGCTCGGGACAAGGATGACCGGTACGTGGGAGCCGTCAAGACCAACCCGGCAGAAAAATGCTTCAATATTTGGCGCCATCCGTGGGACCCGTTATTCACTCTACCAAGGGTTAAGAATGACGGGTCACATTTTCAGTCTGACGTTCGGTACAAACCTCCGGTATGGACGTTTGATAAAAAACGTCCAATAAAGATGTCGAGTATAAGCGACAGTACTGGCCGACTAAGGACCGTCCGGTATAATACCCTTTGGTCAAGTCGTTCGAAAATACGGCCTTGTTCGGATATGTTGTACCATACAGAGGTTGCCTCGTTCGGAATGTTGATATATTCAATTGCCATAATTCTAGTTTTACATTACACCCTCAATCCTTGGACTTACTCTAAACCTTTAGAATAGTTCTCAAAACTACCTTCAATCGAAAGGAGATTCCAAAAGAGAAGTTGCTAACTCTCTTGTTAAAAGGAGTATTAAAACAACATTTGAGACATGATCTCCAAAGAACAATGTTACAAGATTGTTAATCAATGATTGATCTCTTGTCTTCGGTACTAAAACGTTACATATTGACCTTTCGGTGTTTGAAAATCAGTATAAAGAAATGGTTCTGAGCCACTATTATTTACTATTACCAACAAGTGATATATAAATGTAACCGATGTATTAAAATATTGGAACATAATGTTGAATGAACGATAGTTGCCATTCAACTGCCGAGGACGAGAAACACCACATGTTTGACATTTAACATATGTGGGTAATATTAATTGTTGATTATGTTATCTAAAACTTTGCTCTATTTTAGTTCAACGATACTAATAAACATTAGCACCATTGAACTGGAGGGAGTATAATGGTATAATACGTTCATAGGTTGTTACGGTCCTGCTATGACCTTATTTTTGTTTTGATGAAAATGAAATGTTGTGTTTATCATATCTAACACGAAAAAGCGAAAGAGCTTTCATGTTTCACTTTGCAGGGATAATTGTATGAGGTTCCACATGCATAACAGTTACAAGAAATAAGACATAACATCATAGTGACTCCAGCAGAGATTAGCTACCTCCGGCCGATCCATGTAGTCAATGTCTTGCCAATAAGGCATAATTTACCCCCAAAAGTGCTAAGTCACTAGGGAAGGCCGGGGTATATTTACTTAAGGGCATAATTTACCCCCAAAAGTGGTAAGTCACTAGGGAAGGCCGGGGTATATTTACTTACGGGCATAATTTACCCCCGAAAGTGCTAAGTCACTAGGGAAGGCCGGGGTACACCAACCAAAAGGCATAACTTTCCCTCAAAAATGCTAAGCCATTAGCGATGAGCCTAGGTGTATTCACCCAAAAGGCGTATTGTACCCCGGAAGCGTGACGACGCCAGGGATGAGCCGAGGTATATTTACCAACAGGCGAAACATTACTCCCAAAAGTGCTAAGTCACTAAGGAAGCCCGGGGTATATTTACTTACGGGCATAATTGTACCCTGAAGACGCAGCGTACCAGGGACGTCATTAATTAAACAACTCAAAATGGGATACATGGTATCTCGCATAAGTATAAACAAAGGGATGAGGGAAAAGACATGTATGGCTTTCAGCCTCCGGCCAACAATGCACTTTGCTGGTGGTCCACAGCCATTCGGAAAGAATCATGAAAAATGTATATGTGAAGACAAGACAAAGTTTAAGTATAGCATCATTGACCATTGGTCAATAATACTATACTGGGGGGGGGGGGGGGGGGGGGGACATGATGGCGTATGTGGTCTAATAAGATCCAGCTCGCCTTAAGAAGCACCGGCTTATGGACCACTTGATAAACCACTGTAAGATGGTCACTAAGGGCACGACCGAATGACACAGGCCGAAAGGCCATAAGGTATTCTTTAAAAAGTATTACATCATGAGTATTTTACTAATAATGCAATACTTGGGGACATGTTAACGTATGTGTCCGAAGGACACGTGCCGAGAGGCAGATATATCACTTGTCCTAACGACACGTGCCGAAAGGCGTAAAGACATTCTCTAAGTATTGCACCATCGGTCTTCAACCAATTGTATAATACTGGGGGGACATGTTGACGTATATGGCCGAACGGCCTATGCCAAATTGCCGTAGCCAAATGACTGTTTCCCGCCTAAATATTTCCCGCCTAAATGTTTCCCGCCTAGTTATTTCCCGCCTAAATGTTTCCCTCCTAAATGTGTCACTATCTATGTCACTCTCTCTATATACATGTGTCACTCTTATCATTGTTGGGATATGATACCATACACACATATTACTGATATCTCATCTCTCACACACATATAACACCACATCTCTATATACACATCTCATACATATTAACACATCATAATGCATACATAACATTATACCTATATGATAAATCCTCTACCTACGAGATTCTGACTTGACCGTCGGAGGGATGTTCCCGAGGCTTCGGCCTCAGGGCTCCTTCTAACGGGTTCTTTCATGTTTGTAGCACACTTCAAAGCTCGGGGCAAGGATGACCGGTACGTGGGAGCCGTCAAGACCAACCCGGCAGAAAAATGCTTTAAGGTGTAGTCTAGTGGTGAGACTTGGGATTCTCCATTGGAGACACAGGTTTAAAGCTCTCACATTCATCCTAACTTACTCGAGTCCATATTGTTTTGAAGGATGGCGTCGTGTTGTTGGTTATAGTAATGCATAGACAGTACTGGAATCAAACTTTTTATTGTTATTTGAGAAGCTTTGTAAGATAAACTATTGACCAAGAAAACATAGATGGTAGATATTACGAGCTATCATAAACAGAGGTACATATTTTCTTTTCTCTTTTTTTATTATGAAAACCAAATCAGCGTATGATCCCACATAGGTTAAGGTAATGAAATTTTGCCAAGTTATATACAATAATGGATATATAACCAACAAGTTCAGATAGATGTTAAGTAATCTTAGGCTGCGTTTTCAGGAAGACTAAAAACAACATTTATTTGGGTGTGTTTGTTTCATTAATATGTTTTGGGTCTCAATCTGACTACCACGTCTTACTAGTAAGAGGTGGCTAGAAAGTCTAAATATGAACGAAAGAATGATGTTTGTTTTTGTATAATTGTCCGAATGATTTTAAATGCTCGTTTTTGCAATTTGTTTATTAAACCAACGCAATGCGATAATAAGTAACTTATGTAAAATGAAACAAGACTTTTTATCATAAATATAACATAGTTAATAAACAATCAAATATATTATATAAAGTTTACAAAACGAGTAAGAGGCAGTAAGACAAGTCCCCCACCTCTTACTGAGTAAGATGTTATATGTCTAACCGGGTCTTACTCAAAAGAAAAAAACAAACAACCAAAACATCTGCCCTCCTCTTACTGGTAAGAGTAAGAGGGCTAGTAAGACTTTTTTTTTAAAAACAAACACACCTTAGTCTTCTTGGAAAGCATCTTAGATAACCTAACGGATTCTGAAATTTTTGCATTGGACAAAAAGATATGTTTGCATCTTCAGTTGTTACAATAGTGAGGGAAAACGCTTCTCGCATTTGATGTCATCTTCCTAAAAAAAGATTATGCAAGGGCTTGTGGATTTTTGCTTGACAAAAAGTTGTGTTAGTAGTCAGTACTGGTTTTCCTTTATATTCCTTTTGTTGGTGGCGTTGTAAGTCATAATAATTTCAAGAGATGCACTATTACCTTAGTTGGTTGAAACGCATATAATAACACGGTGCAAGTCCATAACTTGTGCGAGTAATTTTGGAAATGCGCGAATTATTAGTTGACTCGGCCGAGTTACCAATTCGCCAAGTAACCCAAATTTTTGGCAGAAAAACCGGTTCCCGGTTTTATTGGTTCACTTAAAACTCCAACAATCATTCCCTCAAAGCAAAGCCAATTTGGAAACATTGACTCGAACATTCTATAAAAGGATTGATATGAAATATTTTGTAATATGTTTAGTTGCTAATGCATTTGTTCGCAATAACAGGCAACCAACACTGCCAAATGAAACCTATATGAATATTAATCAAGCTTTACGTGGATGTTTGATGAAATGGGTTGGAGCTGAAACTGAAGTTCATATTATAAGTTGGAAGCTGGAGCATATATTTATATAAAGTTATTTAGTAAATTAGTTGGAGTTGATTTTTTTTTAATCGCATAAAAATACATCAAATTCAATTTAAATATATTTTCGGCTTTTACGTGATAATCAACTATATTATAAAAAGTATTTAAGTAATTTGATTAACTTAAGCCCCCTAAGCCCGTTTTTTGCTTTTTCCCCTGTTTAATTTTAGGTGCGTGACCGTCTCATCTACGACATATTACATGACCACAAACAACCCACATCATACTACTTTTGTTTTCGTAGGCGATCCCTGATGGTGCGTTAAGTCATTAACCCACTCAAGTTTAATGTTAATCAGTAGGTATCTTACGCCGTCTTTTAAGTCTAAACACCCTTTTAAACCCACTTCTCCGTTCCCAACTCGTTAAGTAGCAACTATGCTACTTTAATTATAAACGCATTTTCCAGACTATTATTTATCAAATAGTCTAAAAATATTACTAACTCCGTTCAATATTAAATGTCCACTTTAAACTTTCAAAGTCTTTTATCATTAACTTTGACCGTAAATATTTATCTTTGTGTTATATAACACTTGATGCAAAATATATGAATGAATTGGGTTTTAAATGTATTTTCGTTGATATAATTTTCATCAAATATTATATAACACAAAAAAAGTATTTAGAGTCAAAATTGAAGAAAAAAGACTCAGAAAGTCAAAAGTGAACATTTAATATGGGACGGAGGGAGTATGCTATAACTACGATTGGACTCAAACACGGTAGAAAAAAAATATATATGAAAAATGAGGGTGTACATTTTACACACAAAAATAAAAATGGCTAAAAAACTAGTTATGGAGGTATCATATAACTTTCAAGGTCTATATACACATAAATATATGGTCTGCTAATAATTAGAGCTGACCGTGTTTTCATGTCCCAGTTTTTATTACATATGACAAAAGCTTTTACTAATAAAGCTTCAGAGACCGAAACAAGAACAATAACCTATTTTCAAAGACGTAACAAAAATATATCTGAACCTCCCCTTGTTACAAGGGTCTGGGTAGCAATTTGTGTCGGGTTTGGGTTGGTGGGTTCATTTTCACGGGTTGATGGGTCAGATACGAAAGGTTTTTAGTCTAATGATGGGAGTTTGAGATTTTCCAGTGATGGCCCAAGTTTAAACCCCACACAATCTTCTTAAACTAGTCGAGTCCATATTGTTTTAAAGGGTGACTTTGTTTTGTTGGTTATAGAGTAATGGCGTAATGCATAGACAACATGTGAATCCAATTGCATTATGTAATATGTATATATAATCATGTTCGAACTTTGTATTAGTTATTAGACAAGTTTCGAATGATTATTGTTGTTATCAAAGGGTCACGTAGCAGAAGTACAGAATCAATGACACGACACAGACTACAAGAACACACAAGGTTGCTGCCTAACACGCAGGTTATTTTATTGAAGAAACTTAACTCAAAACTCCAATACGATACAAAGGTAATGCCCTACCCTTCTCGGTATATATAGACTAAACTAAACGTATTAGACTATAACTAGGATTACACTTTACTTAACCTTATAATTATCTAAGTCCTACAGGAAGATAATTACTTGCACGTCAAGTAAACTTGTTGGACTTCTACTCCAACTCTTGTTTCTTGAATCTGATATCACGCCTTAAGCCACATCAGACTTCAACTCCAACTTGCATAACTATCACTGAATCTGGTACACGCCTCAGCCACAACCAAACTCAGGAATTCGCCAACAATCACCCCCTGAATTTCTGAGTCGAAGAGGGTAACTCTTGTACACCAAGTAACGATCTCATCTCCTTGAACCTTATACGCGCCAAGGCCATCGTCAATGGGTCTGCTCTTTGTTCTTCACCGGATACATGCTCAATAATTACCTGCTCATTCCCAGTCACTTCCGCCAATAACTCCCTTAGCCAAATTGCTTGACACGCAGCAGTAATAGCCGCCATGAACTCAGCTTCACACGAAGATAACGCCACGGTAGTTTGCTTTTGTGAGCACCATGTAATAGGTGATGTACCGAGATAAAAAACATGTCCAGTAGTACTCCGTCCATCATCAATATCAATATTATGACTGCTAAATCCCACAAGTCTTATGTCATTACAACGATTGTATTTAATTCCAAACGAAGTCGTACCTTTAAGATAGCGTAGGATTTGCTTGATTGCACGAGCATGTGATTCTCTTGGACTTTGCATATATCGACTAACCACTCCAACCGAGTAAATCAAATCTGGACGAGTGTGCAAGAGGTAATGCAAGCAACTCACAACATTTCGATATTGAGTTGCTTCAACTTCTGGTTCATCTTCTGCTTTTGTCAACTTGAGTCCCGGTTCCATCGGATATAAAGTTGCATTGCAATCTTCCATACCAGCTTCTTTTAGAATTTTCAATGCATATCTCTCTTGCTTGATCTCCACGCAATCCTTTTCTTGTGAGACTTCGATGCCTAAGTAATAAGTTAACTCCCCAAGATCCGACATTTCAAATTGAGACACCATTCTCCTTTTGAAAATATTTATGAGGTCTAAGCTTGTCCCAGTCACGAATAAATCATCTACATTAACCGCAACAATGATAAATTCTCCATTAGGCACCTTTCTATAGATCGCATTTTCGTGCACGCATTGTAGAAAACCCATCTCTTTTAAATTACTATCGAGCTCCTTTTGATCACCATTTAGAAGATCCGTTCTCATATCCAAGTGATGAATCCTCCATCCTTTCCCGGCTGCGAGAGCAATCAAGAGTCGTATGGTCTCAAGTCGAGCTACCGACGCGAATAATTCATCAACTTCAATAACAGGTTGTTGTTCAACTGATTCTCGTTCCTCTTCGTTTGTATCTTCTTTACCAACTTTTAGTTGAGCTTTATAAAGGCGATTTGCACTACGTGGGACCTTTATAAGTAAATTTCCACAACTATCTCGCATGGTTAAGAAATCACCTCGCATACTAATATCATAACCAAATATTGTAGCTTGTCCAAGACTTATCACATTACTACGAAGAGCGGGAATATAATAGACATCTTTCAACAATTTTTGTTCTCCATTTTTACCTTCGAACAAAATCGAGCCTTTTCCCTTTATGCTCACACATGAACCATCTCCGAACCTAACACGTCCAGTAATATTTTCATTTAATTCCGAAAAGTAAGAGTAATTACCTGTCATGTGATTACTTGCACCATTGTCAAAATACCATACATCATCTTCATCGGCGTTTGGCTCGCACTTTGGTGGAGTGTACTTTTCTTCATTCATGAAAATCATTTCTTGAATATGGTTCATCATAAAGAACGTACCTTCCTCATGATACACATCTTTCTCTTGCGTCTCATTAAGGTTAACTTCATGGTTTCGGTTTCGTTCAGGGAATCTTGAAACAAAGTGTCCGTACTCATCACAACGGTAACACTTTATATGTGAGAGGTCACGTTTCTCATGTTGTTTACCCTTTTGTTCATTATCTTCACGGTTTTTCGAGGAGTCACGTTGACCTTGGTTTTGATTGTTGCCACGTCCACTACCTTGACCACGTCCACGGCCACGACCTCGAGAGTATGAACCACGTCCTCTTCCTCCGCTTGAGTCATTATTCCTGTAGGAATTATCAGTCCTAGCATAAAGCAAATTCTCTTGAGCATCGTTTGCTTTATCTTCTTCTTTGACTCTTTCTTCATACGCTTTCAATCGTCCAACCACATCCTCAAACCCCGTTTCTTTAAGGTCTAAAACCTGTTCTAGGGCCGCCACGATATGGACAAAACGTCTAGGAAGACTTGTGAGAAACTTCTTTACCAGCTTGTGTTCCGACATGACTTCTCCAAGCGTGGTTGATTTAGACGCAATACCCGATAATTTTGCAGCATATTCGTCTATGGTACCGTTATCTGACATCTTCAGATTCTCGAACTCCGTAATTAGGGTTTGAAGCCTCGCTTCCTTCACACGATCAGCCCCTAAGTTACGAGTTTTTATCGCTTCCCACATCTCCTTCCCGGTTTTCAAATTCCCGATTTGCAAAATCAAATCTTCTGGGATCGATTGAAACAATAATCCTTTAACTATATTGTTTTTCTTGGCATCGTCTGAGCCCGGATCTACCACATCCCATACTCCATGAATTCCAAGAAGAACTTCCATTCGCATACTCCATATGGTGTAGTTTGTTGACGTCAATATCGGACATTGAAACGTTAACGTGGTTTCCTTGACAACCTGTTGTGAGCTTTCTCCCACCACCATCTTAGTTCGTCTTCTGGTTCGGGAATAAGTTTGTAAAGGGGAACAATCCAGCCCGTATACCACGGCTAGATTTAGCTAACCTCAGTGAGACAATCAACAGTTCAAAGGATGGTTTCCAACTTACTGTATTAACTAAAAAGAAACTGCGATCAGTACACTAAACTGATTAATTACACACGACTAAAAAACCCACAGGTTCACTGGTTCTTAATCTTTTTAAGTGGGCTCTCATCAGTTTACAAGAGAAAAGAAAATTGGGCTGCAAATAATTATTGGGCTTCAACCAGGACCAACCATCTTATTCACAGGTTTGAGTCGATTATTATTTCTGTAACCCTAAGTTTTTGATACTCAGGTCACCAGCTCTTCACGTGTTACCAGAGGATCACAGGTTAGGAGTGAACGATTGTTTCAGGTGTCTGTAACCCTTCAACACAGCAACAAAGCACCAACAACAACACAAAGCTCTTCAACCTGATTAGTGACGACTAACCCCTGAGACACAGGTTAGTTTCTTGGATCGATTTTGGTTTTATGTAACCCTTAAGTCGCAGTTACAAATCACCAATAACACTTCGAAGCTCTTGATACCAATTGTTGTTATCAAAGGGTCACGTAGCAGAAGTACAGAATCAATGACACGACACAGACTACAAGAACACACAAGGTTGCTGCCTAACACGCAGGTTATTTTATTGAAGAAACTTAACTCAAAACTCCAATACGATACAAAGGTAATGCCCTACCCTTCTCGGTATATATAGACTAAACTAAACGTATTAGACTATAACTAGGATTACACTTTACTTAACCTTATAATTATCTAAGTCCTACAGGAAGATAATTACTTGCACGTCAAGTAAACTTGTTGGACTTCTACTCCAACTCTTGTTTCTTGAATCTGATATCACGCCTTAAGCCACATCAGACTTCAACTCCAACTTGCATAACTATCACTGAATCTGGTACACGCCTCAGCCACAACCAAACTCAGGAATTCGCCAACAGAGCACGATTTGATTTGGGATGGTTTTTGACCGAAACCAAAAATATCCTGGTTTCGGAAAATCTAAAATCTAAATCGATTGGTTTTTTCTATCCCTTTTCCTTTCTTTATTTGTTGGTTTCATTTTCTCTATTTAAATTTCAGTTTCATCTTGGTTTAGTGGATGATAATGAATTAATGATGTTGGTGTTATTGTTTGAGATGAGAGCGTGTGATACAATAGTGATTATGTATCAAACATTTTGAGATATGTATCAACCAACTATTTTTAAAGGATGCGATGGAATGTTAGGAAAAAATGGATTTTGTTTTTTTTGCTTAGTGTGCTTTTCACATTTGGTGGCCAATCTTCCTTAAGAAAGATTCTGCAAATGGTTGTGGCCTTTTGGTACCAAAAAGTTGTGGCAGTGGTCTTTCTGATATTGCATTGAATGATGGTGTTGTAAGTTGCAGTAATTGGTTCTAGCTCATTTTGGTTTAATGGGTACCGATATTCCAAATTGTTATAAAGGCGTTATTAGATTAAAGATTTTTACCAATAAATCGTAGTTTCAAAATTTTCTAATTTTGTATGAAGTTTTTCGCCTAAGTATACTACAAGACATACACTTTTAGCTTATTTGATTGCTCTTGTTCTTTATTCTTTAGAGAAATGATAGAAGACTTAAACTTAGGCCTAATTTTAGGCTTAAAAATAAGTGGTATTATATTGATAACGGTAGACATGGACCCATTTATTTTACAAACATCATGATGATGTCACTTGGTTTTAGGCCTAAAATTATGCCTAAGTTTAAGCCTATTTATCATTTCTCTATTCTTTAATCGTGTTGAGAGTACAATTTGATCTCTATCTGTTTGTCCTTTTTTATTTATTTATTATTTGTTAATTTTATTCATAAAGACACTAATAGGAGGAAGCATCCATAATTTATTATTTTTCCTCTCTTGGGCCTTGCCCTTTCTTGTTTGGGCTTTGCCATATCTTTTATTGTGGCCCGTTTTTTATCCACGTGTGCCGACTTACATTTATCTCCCCTTTTTCCATAAACACCTATAATCTACGTGTCTATCATTTGCATAGCAGATTTTCATAACTTTCACCGGCACCTACTTTTTCAGATCCATCATCACCGACAGGTTGCTTCAATCCTCGCTTCAATTCTTGATTCGCAAACCATCGCCGCGATGCAATTACTTTGCGTACCAGCATATGAGCTGACAAAACTCTTTCAAGAATCTATAAGAAGCCTATTTTGAGATCCGGTCATGAGCGGCGGTGATGTAAGTTAGGGTGTCGGGTTGTATTCTGTTAATGATTTTATATGGTACAACACTTAATTTTAGTTTACTTGGTGCCGTGAATCTGGAAACCCTGTTTGGATAACAGTTAAGTAAGGTATTTTGATATAATGTGGTTTTGTTATTGTTTTTTTGCATAATTTGCGGTACGGGTTTATGAAACTTTGTTGGTTTTTTGGTTATTGTCAGTTTTTATTTATTTTTGATTGCTTATTGTTGATAGTTATAACCAAAAAACATTATTACAGTTAGAGGTTTGTACATGTTTATATAAACTTGCTGTAAAAAAAAAGTTTATGTACCTTGGCGGGGCAAACTATCAGCTTTGCAGCCATGGAAGATGTATAACAACGACATTTTTTCCGCTTTCATACTGGGATATATGGGGGAATGATGCGTCTAGGGGTGGAGAGGGATAGAGATGAGGTCGTCCGGATCTTGGCAGGGCAACTTAATAAAGTTGCAGCCATGGCGGATGTATTCTCTCGACCTCATCGTTTCGCTCTACTGATTTGACTGAGGTTGTGAACGTCCGCGCCTTGGCGGGCAAATCACTAGATTTACAGCCATTGCGGATGTTTATGCCTTTTTTTTCCCCACCCTGTCTGACCCTTATACACACTTCTGTCTGAATTTGTATCCCATTATCATTTTGGTACAGCTTCCTATGTATGGCATAAATTCGACAACGGGCGGATATCCTTTTTACTGGATTTGTCGTTTTGATTCACGGCTCAATGGCCCAGTGCATTGCGTTTGTCCAGCCCATCTTCTTAGCCCCGTCATATGTTGATAAAGAAGAAGATCTCACCGCTTCACTCATACATATCTGTGTGAATCTACTCATACTTATCCGCAATCAAATCCATCAAAACCATTCGTGACCTCCAAAACTAGTTGCTCAGAGAAATCGAAAGGTATGTTTGGTGTGATTCTGTTCCCTTTCTTTGAACATTTTTAGGAATTTTTTCCACCGGGAATTTTGTTAAGTTTGTTTTTGTGATTCATTTTGTATTGGCTAATTTCATCTTTTGTAGGTAGAGTAATTACGGACTTATGGGACCTGGAAACTTGGAGTTATTCATAGATTGGTCGAACCGGGTGGATATAATAGGGGTTTACCATCTATACAGGTCCATTTATATGTAACTGGTTGTTTTTGATGTTGTTCTGTTTACTAGGTCGTTTCCAGCAACTCGATTCATGTCGGGTTACTTCAGCTAATGATTTTTGGTTATTGGAAATAAAATTGCAATTTACAATATTGCTGAAAGGTGCAACATTAACGTAGCGTTTGGTATGCATGAATAAAGGTTGTAATGGAATAGATCATTACAGTGAAATGAAAAATTGTTGTTTGTTTTAAATCATGTAATGGAATGGTTTATTCATTGGTTCATTCCATTACGACAATAACCACCAATTTCATTACATAGCCACCCCTAGTTTTTTCTCATTCCATTACGACATTGAATCACATTTTGCCATATTTCATTTATTTCATTCTTTTCTAACATCTATTGCATTATACCAAACAACATACGTAAATAATATACTCCATTCCAACATGGCAACCAAATATGTCAATGGAACAGTAATGACTCATTCAATTACTATGTTCATTCCATTACATCGTCGATTACATTCCTTTATCAGTCCATTACGTCTAACCAAATAGACCCTAAAGGTAATCCTTTCTTTCTATAAGGGACTTTTTCTTATTTTAGCAGATACCATTGTTAGTCTCATAATCTTCTGAATTTGTTTTTGTTATCCAGGATGAATCTGATTGCTAGAAGTTGGTAGTCAAAGAGGTGAATACTCTTTGTCTAATGTATGATTGCTGATTATTTTGCATGGTAAAATGTTCTTCTTACTAATGCATAGGGTCAAAAACTGATGATGATGGGGAGTGCTGATGCGATTGTAATGGCTCTAGGGAAGGACCCTGTTTTCATGTAAGACCTTCCAGAACAAGAACAAGCGGTTGCTGTGGTAAGGTTCTGGCTTTTGTTTATATAAGCCGGTAAGTTTTATTCAGCTTCATCCATAGTCTTTTTCTTTTTTTATGATTTTTAGTTTTTTTTCGTTGGTGACATATAGGCAGTTAAATACACATATAGATTGCTTTTGTGCCTTGGGTTTTTGGTGCCATAAGATGGGTGTCTATCTTGAGCGTTTTTGGTGCCAGAGGAGGTTTTGGTTTATGCTCGATCAGTGTTTAATTAAAGGTATGTATATGATTTTACTATTAGTTTGACGTTAAAGTGAAGGTATGTTATATTGCGGTTTGTGAAGTCAGTTGTTTTATTATGGTGTATTTTGTGTTCATTTTTTTGGGGAGTATTTGGATTAGTTTATTTATGTGGATTAAGGGGTTATGTTATAAGTAAAAGTAGGGATTAAGGTTTTGTTGGGGGTGATATAAGTTTAAACTTGCACACTAAAAGAGTTTACGTGATTGTGTAACATCTAAAGTGTACAACAAAAGTGGCTTCACATAACAGGACAGAGCCGTTACCTAAAACAGGCTTCCTTTGATCTTCATCGTTCGTGGATCCAAATCCAAAGTGGAGGATTTAAAGTAATTTAACATGAACAAACCAATAACGATAAAAGCATACAAGCCTAACTTTTTTGTGTGTATGCTTAGGCCTAGGTTTGTTTATGTTGGACGCAACAGAAAAGAAAGCCCAAGGCTTTTGTTACCCTTGGTGTGAATAGGAAGAAAAGAGGAGGTCAACCTATTTGATAAATACCGAGAGACGACGTGATTCTCAAGAAAAAGCCTAATTTAATAGGGTACTTAATAACTCTTTTTACAAATATATTGATGATGACTTTGTTCAAAATGTGAAACATTATAACAATGACAGACGAATTATTAAGTTAGTCATCAAAATCTAAGCTTTTGGATCATTTTTTGATCTTTATGCAGGTGGGTTACATTCTTTGGACACAACCCAAGAGCAACAAGTTATATGGTTGGATATAGGAACAACTATCCACAGCAAGTGTACCAAACAACATCCTCGATTGCGTCTATTAAGGTCATTCCTTCATTGGTAAGCTGCAGAACAAGTGCCTAAATCTCCTAACAGGAAGGTACGTTTTCCAACCGTTTTACTTATAAACTGATGAATTCCGTTTATACTTGACGGTTTGAATGTATAAAAAACTCAAAAGGAAAGGGGCCAACAGGTTGGTCCTATCGTAGTCCAAAGTGCATTTCCAATTTGTGCCTAATCTTTTAATTTCATGAGTTTGAAAATAACGGTTTATGTTAGAAAATATTACTCATAGAAGATAGAAAAAAATAGCTTTGAACATTATATTTAGAACAACAAAAATTAAGTCACCAAATTATCCATTTTGCTTCAATATTAGTAAAAAAATATAGTGGCACTTGAAAAATAGGCCACACATCTGCATATTGGTATCTAGGTTTTTCTACGCTTTAGGATGAATATATAATGAATTTTGGATTTAGACCAGTTTTACGACACATATTTAATATATTTATGAATTATTTTCTAGCCACAAGCTTACAGATAAGAAGATAGTCCTTATGCCATGTTTGCTAATAATCAATCGAGTGATCCTATAACTAAACGCAGTCGAGGTTATTTGTGCTTATGTTATTTTATTGCTACATACAAGATATAACCAACCTTTTAAGTATGTTGTTGCTTTGCTGCATAGAAGCTATAATTGGTAGTTTAACTAAAATAAATCCTTAACAATTGAAGGACCTTCGAGAAAGAAAGATAAGATAGAGGGGCTACAAAAAGGTTATACCAGTTCGCAAAGGAATAATGGATGTAAGCGGTTGATGACACCGAGTAAGTAAAATTATCAATTACTTCAAGCTGGGGCGCGTGAGTTGCGACGAAAGGAGTACTTAACCATTACCAGATTGACACTGTGTAGTATAATGAAATAAATGTATGTATATGTTTTGAGTAGAGCAGATGTAATTAGTTTTGTATCTATGTTGTGTTATGAATATAAAGATTTTTAATGTAGCAAAATATAGATGGTTTAGCTTATACGGTGCCGAGTATTAGAGAACACAACGAAACATGAAACAAATAGAACCGACCAAATAGATGAAAAGCACAAACAACAACAGCTATGAAAAAAGTTTGGGCCTGCCCTATTTTGAAAAGTAACATGGGGTTGGCCTGCTGTAAAAGGCCCAAAAAAATTTATGAACAGACTTATGAAGTCAACGTATCACAAAAACAATTCCAAACGGGAAAATTAGTCACACACGTAAACCAAAATCTCAAAAGGCAAACGAAATAACATCAAAAACCCGAGGTGCAGAAAAACTCCCGCCGCGGAGCGGCGGGTATAAGATACTTGTTCTTATCCATGATAACTTTCGTTTCATGTCATTAAAAAATAGTTGGTTGTTACTTTTATAAAATAATCCTTTAAAATGATAACCAACCAATAATTTAAAACTTATTCTATTAAACTTTTATTTTTAAATGGCTTTTTTATTAAAAACTATCAAAAGCTAGATAAAGAGATTAAATAAAAATTATATAAGTTAAAGGGTTTTTCAACTAACCTAATTACACCTATTAGTTCTAGATGAAATCTACAAAAAGGATTGAGAGACTATGGAATCCCAATGCGTCGCCTTTTTTGGAGGAGAACTAGAAAAGATCCAGAGGTTGCAAAAGTTCCAAATGGACCACATGAGAGTCGCCCCCCCACCCACCCTTTCAAGAAACAAGCAAACCTTGGAGGAAACACGCAAAGAGTCAAGCCAATCATACCACTCCGCAATATTGCCACAAACCGAGATATCCAACTCCCACCATTTGGCTAGAAGAGCCCACAAATCTTTTGCCATCCCACAGTTGAAAAAAGAGTGATTAACCATCTCAATATCATCAAGACAAGAGGGACAAAGAATCGAACCGACCTCAATACCTCTTATATCTAAATTAACCTAGATGGGAGTTTATTGAGATTCAATCTCCAAAGAAACACATTAACTTTGATAGGGATACTTCGATTTCAACGGGTAGCTACGATGTCCATATCCAAGGTGTGAGAATCTACCAAGGAGCGAACTGAGGCAACTGAAAAACCTGTGTTGGGAATAATCTGTTACCATTGATAGATGTGGAAGACACTGCTAAGTATTGCACTAGCAGTGGAAACGTATTACCACTACTGGCACATTATTACCACTGCTATTAGATAATTGTTAGGAAAACGTGTTTAGATAAGTATAGAAAAGATCTTGTGTATATTCTATATTGTTAACTTTATACTTATCTTGTAAAGGACTCCTTGTACTATAAAAGGAGGTCCTAGGTCATTGTCTTTGGGATGAACTTACATACGTATCATTCACATAAGCTTCAAGGTGTAACCCTAGTGATAAGCAAGATCACTCGTATTATTCATTAATAATATTGGAGCTTAGTTTTGTGTTTAATCTGTGTTCACTTACAATACATCATATAATCCGTCTTCTAAGTATTACTAAGTAAATTCCGCGTGCGTATTAATATAATATAAAATATCACTGACACAAGGTGTGTGTCCAGATCCATCAAGTGGTATCAGAGCAAAGGTTCTAATATTTTGTTTTAGAAGATCCAAGGAATAAGCTTAACCTACTCACTCAAATCAATGGAGATGGAAAACAACCAGTCCAACGCTTCTACTCCAAGACTTCCTAAGCTCAAACTTAATGAGTTTGAGATGTGGAGGATAATGATTGAGCAATACTTTTCATTCAAGACTATGCTCTATGGGAGATCATCTTAACTGGTGATTCTTTCAAGCCTGTGACTAGTACTCAGAAGGTTGGTGACACAGATGTTGTGACAGCTTCTGTGCCTGAGACTTATATTGAAAAAGCACTAAAGAAGAATGATCTAAAGGCTAGAAGTTTGTTGCTGATGACTCTTCCTAGAGACCAGATCATAGCATTCAGCAAGTTCAAGACAGCTAAAGAACTTTTTGAAGAGATTTGCTCAGTGTTTGGTGGTAATGATGCTACAAAGAAGACTCAAAAGACATTGTTGAAGCAAAGTTATGAAAACTTCTCTGCTTCAAGCAGTGATTCTCTTGATAGCATCTTCACCAAACTCCAGAAGATTGTTACACAACTGACTGTGTTTGGCATTGAGGTAGAAAAGGAAGACCTCAATTTAAAGTTTCTAAGAAGTTTACCTTCAGAGTTTCATACTAATGTTACAGTCTGGGAAAATAAACCAGATATTGAAACTATGAAGCTCAATGATCTTTACAACAACTTAAAACTAATTAAACAAAGATTGAAGAAGGCTGGGAAACTTGGTACAAGCTCAAGAAGCTTGGCTTTGATGTCAACCTCTGTTGACAGTGATGATTCTGAAGAAGACTGTGATGATGATATTGCCACTGCTGGTTCTACTGTTTCCACTGGTAATGTTAGTGTTCCCACTGCAGGTTCAAAGAAGAAGATTGCTGGTATTGGAGATCCTACTTTTTATGCTTTTATCTCCACTCAAGGTAATGGCTCTATATTAACTCATGAATACATAGAGCAAATTGATGAAGATGACTTGGAGGAGATGGATATAAAATGGAAATAGCTCTTCTTAGCATGAGGGCTAGGAAATTCTACAAGAAGACTGGCAAGCCAATCCACATCAATGGTGGTGAAACTGCAGGCTTTGACAAAAAGAAAGTAGAGTGCTTCAATTGTCACAAGTTGGGGCATTTTGCTAGGGAATGCAGAAGACCAAGGATGAAGGACAACAGGTCTACTTGGTACAAGCAAAAGAAAGAACCAACTGTGGAAGAACCAAAGGCAATGTTGGAAATTGATGGTTTGAGCTATGATTGGAGTTTCATGGCTGATGAACAAGAGGAAGAACCTTCAGATGCTGCTCTTGTATCTACTGAATTTGCTCTCATGGCTTTCCCTGACTCTGAGGTACAAAACTTTAAAAGTTGTTCTAAAACATGTAGGGCTGCTAGAGAAGTTGAAAGGCTTAATGATCTATATTCTAATGAAAGACAAGAGTTGTATACTGCTAATTATACTGTGTCAAACCTTAGGAGAGCTATAACTGTATTAGAAAAACAACTAGAACACTATAGAGAAAATGAGTCAAAATATAATGATGATATGATTCTTCTTAGAAGAGAGATAGATCATAAGACAACTGTGAATGAGGAATACCAAGAAGAGCTTGAAAAACTTAAAAAGATAAATGAAAATGTCAATTTAACTGTAGACACCTGTTATTATCAGTCTAAGTCAATTGATAAAATTTGGAATGCTCAAATTATGAGTAAAGCTAAGTCAGGTATGGGATATCATACTGTTCCACCACCACTAAGAGGTGTTCCATCACCTCCAGGCATAGATTTAGCTCATACAAGCTTAGAAGATTTTCAGGAACTTCAACGTGAATATGGTCCTCTAAAGGACACATTTGTGAAAAGTGAGGAAAAGGTTAAGCATGAAACTGATGTTTTTGAAAGTGCTAGTGACTCATCAGTTGTTGATGAGAATGTTAAAAGGAATGTAGAGGCTTCTATCCCAAAAGTTGTTAATACTGTTACAGAGGAACCTAGGAAACAAGCTAATAAACCTAGATCAACTGTAAGGTATGCTGAGATGTATAGAAACAAGCCATCAGCTCCTAGGGGTAACCAGAGGAGTTGGAATCATGTTAAATCTCAACAACTAGGTAGTGATTTTGTGATGTACAACAAAGCATGTTATATATGCGGTAACTTTTATCATTTACATGCTAACTGTGACTATCATTTTGGGAGAAGGGAAGTTCATGGGAACAAAAGGGTGGAGTTTAACAAGTTTCAAAATAATTTGCACCCTAATTCACACAGCAAAATGATCCCAAGAGCAGTTCAACTAAGAAGTGGCCTCAAAACTTTTGCCACTGCAAAGACTGTTAACACTGCTCACCCTAAGTCACCTGTTACAAGTGCAAAACCTAAAACAACTTTTGCAAGATCTGCACAAACAGGTAAAAGGTCTTTTTATAATAAAAGGGTTCAATCTAACCAACAGTGGGTACCAAAAACAAAGCCAGCAGTTACTACTGCTTATTCAAAAGTTCCCACTGCAAGGGTTGTAAACAAGAAAAGGGGGGACATGGGCAAGGCTGTGAAGGCCTCAGCACGTTGGGAATGGAAACCTAAAGGAATAACCTCATCAACCAATCCCAATGGTGTATCAATGGCCTTTGATAGATTTAACTACATTGATACACGAGGCAGATCCAAGTCAATCATGGCTTGGGTCCCCAAAAGAAACTAACTCTTTACCTATATGTGCAGGAACATCCAAAGACAAAAAGATCAGATCAAGGTTACACAGATAGTGGGTGTTCAAGGCACATGACTGGTAACAAGTCTTATCTTTCAAATTTTGAACATTATGATGGACAGTATGTCAGCTTTGGAAGTGGAGTTGATGGAAAAGTTGCTGGTAAAGGAATAATCAAAACTGGTAACTTGGACTTTGAACCTGTGTACTATGTAAAAGAGCTTAAGTATAATCTTTTCAGTGTGTCACAAATGTGTGACAAGAAGAACAATGTTCTTTTTACCAAAGATATGTGTTTTGTTCTCTCTAAGGATTTTAAGATGCCTGATGAAAGTCAGATTCTTCTTAAGATTCCTAGAAAAGGCAACTTATATAGCTTTGATATGAACAACATTGTTGCTAAAGATGATTATGCTTGCTTGCTTGCAAAGGCCACAATGGATGAATCCATGTTATGGCATAGAAGACTTGGTCATGTTAACTTCAAAACCATTAACAAGATTGTCAAAGATGGTTTGGTAAGAGGTTTGCCTCAGAAAAGATTTGAGAATGATCAAACCTGTGTGGCTTGTCTTAAAGGCAAACAACACAGAGCTTCTTGTAGATCAAAGTTGGTTAACTCTATTGCTCACCCACTACAAATGTTACATATGGACTTGTTTGGTCCTACATCAGTGAGCAGCTTAAATCTTAAAAAGTATTGTCTTGTTGTAACTGATGATTTCAGCAGGTTTACATGGGTTTTCTTTCTTAATACAAAGGATGAAACAACTAGCATCCTTAAGATCTTTATCACACAAGTAGAAAACCAATATGATTTCAAAGTGAAAATCATCAGGTGTGACAATGGGACAGAGTTTAAGAATAGAGTTATGGATGATTTTTGCAGAGATAAAGGTATTAAAAGAGAATTTAGTGTTGCTAGAACTCCTCAACAAAATGGTGTTGCTGAGTGGAGGAACAGGACACTTATAGAGGCTGCTAGAACCATGTTGGCAGATTCAAAATTGCCAATCACTTTTTGGGCTGAAGCAGTTAACACTGCATGTTATGTGCAAAACAGGGTTTTAGTGGTAAAAACAAAGAACAAGACACCTTATGAGTTATTTAGGGGTAGACCTCCTATCCTTGACTTCATGAGACCATTTGGATGTCATGTATATATTCTCAATACCATAGATTATCTGGGCAAATTTGAAGAAAAAGCTGATGAAGGATATTTTGTTGGGTATTCCATGGTCAGTAAAGCTTTCAGAGTATTCAACTTCAGAACCCAAAAGATTGAAGAAAATCTGCATGTTGAGTTCTTGGAGAACAAAGTGAATGTCAAAGGAACTGGTCCAGAAAGGCTGTTTGATCTTGATACTCTAACCAATACTATGAATTATGTGCCTATATCTACAGGCACATCTACTTATGATTTTGCAGGTTCAGAAGAGTTTCTTGATGATGATGAACCAAGCAAAGATCAAGCAGAAGATCAAGATGAATTCAGTTTGCCACTTTGGGACCTTGCAGACAATAATGATATTTCAAGGACTGGAGATGCTCATCCTTCTAATGATTATGGTAAAGAAGAGGATATCAACATGAACACTGAAGATCCTAAAAGCAGTGGAAATTCAGATTCCACTGCTAGGCCAGAATTTTCCACTACAACACCAGAAGTGGAAATTACTACTCCAGTTACAGAGGAAGCTCAAGCCAATGATGTTGAAATCTCTAATATGCCAAATGAGATTGCAATTCCTCAGACTCCCCATACTTCAATTCATAAATCACATCCTCTTGAAAATGTGATTGGGGCTGTCAATTCACCAGTGAATACTAGAAGACAAACAAAATTGCCTGATATTCATGGATTCATTAGTGAAATATATGAATCTAAGACTCACGAAGGCAAGACTGAATGTCTCTTTATGTGCTTTCTGTCATAAATGGAGCCAAAGAATGTATACAAGGCACTTAAAGATGAAATTTGGGTGGAAGCAATGCAAGAAGAGTTGCTCCAATTCAAGCTTCAAAAGGTTTGGGTGCTTTGTGATTTGCCTTCTGGCAAGATGGTAATAGGTACTAAATGGGTGTTCAGAAATAAGAATGATGAAAGAGGAATTGTTATCAGAAACAAAGCTAGGCTTGTGGCTCAAGGATACACTCATGAGGAGGGTATTGACTATGAAGAAGTGTTTTCCCCAGTTGCACGAATTGAAGCAATCAGGCTGTTCTTAGCCTATGCATCCTTTATGGGCTTTAAAGTCTATCAAATGGATGTAAAGAGTGCTTTTCTATATGGGAAGATTGATGAGGAGGTATATGTGTCACAACCTCCAGGCTTTGAAGACCCTGAATATCCAAACAAAGTATACAGGGTAGTTAAAGCTTTGTATGGCTTACATCAGGCACCAAGAAAATGGTATGAAACCTTAACTACTTATCTTCTTGATAATGGGTTTCATAGAGGCAGAGTGGATCAAAATTTGTTCATCAAGAAAGACAAGAATGATATCTTGTTAGTTCAGGTATATGTTGATGATATCATTTTTGGATCTACAAAGACAGAGATGTGCAAATAATTTGAGAAGCTAATGAAGGAAGAATTCAATATGAGTTCTATGGGTGAACTCACATTCTTCTTGGGACTTCAAGTACAACAAAGGCCAAATGGTATTTTCATCAATCAAGATAAATATGTGGCTGAGATACTAAGGAAGTTCAAGTTCACTGATGCAAAGTCATCCAGCACCCTTGCAGATAAGACTACACATCAACTCTTGAAGGAAAACAGTGGTGAAGCAGTTGATGTACACATGTACAGGTCTATGATTGGTTCTTTGATGTATCTTACATCATCTAGACCAGATATTATGTTTGCAGTGTGTGCCTGTGCAAGGTTTCAAGTCACTCCCAGGTTCTCTCACTTGACTGCTGTGAAGAAGATTTTCAGATATCTTAAACCATTTCCCACTCTGGGATTATGGTACCCTAGAGAATCTCCTCTAGATTTGGTTACTTACTCAGATAGTGACTATGCTGGCGCTAGTTTGGATAGAAAATCTACAACAGGTGGATGCCAATTTCTTGAAAACAGATTAGTGTCATGGCAGTGCAAGAAACAAACAATGGTGGCTAATTCATCAACTGAGGCAGAATATGTGGCTGCTGCAAGTTGCTGTGCTCAAGTTCTATGGCTTCAGAATCAACTTTTGGACTATGGGTACAATTTCATGAATACCATCATTCATATTGACAATAGCAGTACCATTTGCATTATTAAGAATCCAGTTCAACACACAAAGACTAAACATATTGAAATTAGACACCATTTCATAAGAGACTGTTATGAAAAAGGACTAATTCAAGTTGTCAAAATCCATACTGATGACAACTATGCTGATTTATTAACAAAAGGACTTGATGTGGGTAGATTTCAGTACTTGGTAACAAGTATTGGAATGCTAAATCCATAAACTTTTTGTGTCTAATGGTCTTTGGTGTTGAGTGGAAGTCTCTGGGTACTAACATTGTTGTATAAGTTTGTATATGTTTTTGTGCTTGTGTTTTTGCTTGTTAATAACTTTTATGCAGCATGGATGGGAGTTGATCTTAAAAGGTATATAACTGAGATACACAACAAATGGTTATTGATTCACCATGTCTAACCCACATAAGAATCAACTAGTCCAGAGCAAACGGCTACTAGTAAAGACTTATCAAATCCGTTTATGGTTGATACTATACCAAAAACTATATGGTTATCAACTCACCATATTCTTTATGATTAAAAGTTGGCTACTCAATAGCAAACGGCTCATGGTAAAGACATATCAAATCCGTTGATAGCTGGTAGTTTGCTAAAACTATGATAAGAGCAGTCTATTTTTATATGTTTTTCTTTACCACTGCTCTTTGTAAATTTTTGTGAAAAATTACCACTGCTAGTTCACAGTTTCCACTGGCAGTAGTATTTTTACCACTGTTGATCTAGCCGTTACAACTGTTGTGTCAGTAACAAATTTTTTACTAGCCGTTGTAGAAAAATTTCTTTCCATATATATAGCGTAACTTTTTAGAAGATTATCTACTTTCCTATTTGATATTTATCCCCTAAAGATAAATACTTTCCTTAGATAATCTTTCTTGCGCAAAACTTTTAAACCCTACCTCTATATATCTTTTGTCTCAATTGGCTAGTTATTCCTTCAATTCTTACTGACATAATATCTTTTTCATCAAAAGTTTCTATGGTACCATTAAAATTTGCAGATGAGCACAACCAAGTGGCCTACTTAGAAAAGTCAAACGAGAAGAGTGGCCCTGTTTTTCATCAGATTGTGGACTTTCTCAATACTACCCACATAAGGTATGCTTTACTTTTAAATCCCACAATCTATATCTGTCAAATCAAACAGTTTTGGATTTCTGCTCAGTCCATAACACTTGAGAATAGAGATACACATGAAACAGTGGATGCTCTAAGAGCCACTGTGGACGGGGTAACTATTGATGTTACTGAGGCATCCTTGAGGAGAATTCTCCAATTGGATGATCTCAATGGTATCATCACATTACCTATGTCTGAAATACATGAAAATTTATCATCCATGGGGTATGATACCACTGATAAAAAGGCTACTTTCAAAAAGAGTGGTTTTTGTCCCCACTGGAGATTTTTGATACATACTCTTTTACATTGTCTTAGTCCAAAGAAAACATCTTATGAGCAATTTAGTTCAACCATGGCTTACCCTTTGGTTTGTCTAGCCACTGATAAGATTTTTAACTGGTCAAAATATATTTTTACAAGTATGACTGGCAATGTAAAGAGTTCAACAAAATTTTTAATGTATCCAAGGTTTGTGCAAGCAGTGCTAAATGATTTTCAACTGCAAACCCATACAAGAACTTATAAAATCCGTTGCCTTAAGCCTAAAGTTTTTCAAAATATGAATAAAGATGGCAATATGGATTTTACACCTCTCTTTCCTCAAATGATTGCAAAGATTTCACAAGTACAAACTACACCCATAATCACTGTTCCACACATTGATTATACTCCACCAGTTTCTCACACCTATGAGAGGAGGCAAAAACAGTCAACTCCTCCCATTACAACACAGCATGTACCTGATCCTTTTGGTTTAGGCACAAGCAGTGGTGGTTCCAGGCTTCAATCTAGTCCAACTAGGGAGGAACCTGAACCAATGCCCTATGATTCACCTCTCCCAACATGTTACACAGTTGGAAGTGTTGAGGGCAGTGGGTAACCAATGAAATTAATGGAAATTTGTACAACATTAGCAAAACAGGTTAAATCTCTGGAACAAGACTTGGCACAACTTAAGGAGCAACATGCCAAGGATATTACATCTTTGAAGGAGGAGATTCAGACCTTGAAGGAAGAGTTGTAGGGGTTAAAGCAAAGAAGAACTGCAAAGATTGTGATATCATCTCCATCCTCACCTCCTGATGGTGATTCAGAAGATTTCAATGCAGATTTGGGTAATCCTCCTAAACATGGGAGGAAAACAGATGCTAAAACTCAGGGGAGGAAAATTGATTTTGAAGATGAAGGTGTTTCTAGTAAAGGTGCAGAGGGAGCTGATACTCAAGAAAAGCAACTAGAGCAAGATATTTTTAGTACTGCAACTACAGATTTTACCACTGATCCAATTTCCACTGCAGAGCCAAATATTCCCACTGCTAGACATGATGTTGCCACTGCAAGTGAAGAAATTGATAAACAGAAGAAAGACAAAGGTAAAGCTGTTATGCAAAGCAAGGAGTAAACAAAAAGAAAGATTTCAAAGAAAGAACAAGTTCAGATTGCTCTTGATAGAGAAATTGCTAAAAAGATTACTGAAGATCAAGTTGCTGAGAAGAAAAAGCTTGAAGAATTGGAGATTGCAAGCTTTATGGAGGCTAAAAGGCTGGATAGAATGGAAGATTCACTTTCTACTGTTCCACCTACAAGATTTAGAGAAAAGACTCCAGAGTTCAGCTATGTACCTACAGAAGAAGAAATAGAGTTCTTGATTGCACATGATCCAGTAATCAAGAAGAAGGCAATTGACCTTGTAGCTGATAAATCTTTAACTGAAGAACAAAGAACAGCTCAGTTAAAGGACTTTATTCAGATGAAGAATAATCAAGCACTTCAAGAGGTAATTGGTTCAGTCAGAAAAGGTCAAAAGAAACCAAGGCAACCAACTAAAGCACAAGTTATTGCATACATGAAGACTTATTGTTGCAATGTTGGTGGCTGGAAAAGACATCAATTCAAAGGAATGCCTGATGATAAAGTTGAAAGTATCTACTACAGAGTTCAAAGACAAGATAAAGATTTCATTCCAATAAACTCTGAAGAAGAAGCAAGAAGGTATCCTGGTTTGAAGAGAAATGCCAAAGACAGTGATTCTCAGATTGCTAAGAAGACAAATTTTGCTGAAGAACAAGAAGTTCAAACTGAGAAATTCACTGAAGAACAACTGACTGATATGATTGTGATTGAAGAAGAAGATTTTTATCCAGAACCACTGCAAGTCAGACATCCTATCATTGATTGGGAAGTATACACTGCTAGCAATTTTGCTCCAACATGAAAGATCACAAGGCTAGGTGGTGAAACTCAATCATTTATTCAATTTGAAGATCTCATCAAAGCTTTTGACAGAGATAATCTTGACAAATTATGGAAATTAGTTCGAGAAAGGTTTGATGCTGAAGATCTCAAAGATATGAAGGAGATGCAGTTATGGGTTAATCTTAGAAGGCTCTATGAACCAGATGTTAATGATGATTTCTGGAAATTCTCATGTTCATGTTGATAAGGTTTTAAAAGGTACCATTTTGAGGGGTCGTTTAAGTCCTTATTTGATCACTTTTGTATCCGTTATTGCTTAATATCGTTCCTTTTCACTTTTTAGGTATCGTGAAGGCAAAATGCTGGAATGGCACTTATTTGGACGAAAAGGCGCGAATATATGAAGAAAATGGCCAAAGTCAAAATCGAGACACTCACAGTTGCTGAAACTAGAAGGCGACGGCGTCAGGTGCTAATGGCGACGCCGTCCCAAAATTATTGTGACGATACAGGACTCAAAACTCGTATTTTCAAGTGACGACGTCTAGTTGTGAAAGAGTAGGCCGTCGCTACTCAGACGGCCTAGATGCAATCCAGACGACGTCAGAAGCTGAAGAGGACGGCGTCACGGACTTAAGGTGACGCCGTCGCAAGGTTAACGTGGCCAAGACGAAACCCTAATGACGGCGACACGACGGCGTCACTAAACATAAGGTGACGCCGTCGCAATTGTAATCTTATATATAGAATCCGAATTTTTCAGTCTTTGTGTGGAGAGTCTTTGGAGTAAAAACCTAAAACCGAACCTAAGGTGTCTTGTACAGTATTTTAGGGTTTTAAACCCTATCTTACATCAAGATAAGTCTTTACTTCATTAATTCAATTATGTCTTTGATTATTTGTGTGTATGCTTGCATGTTCTCCATGTCCGGCTAATTTATTTGTGTGTTTGCTTAGGAAGTATGAAACTTAATTATTGAATATTGATTGGTTGTTTCTTATCTTAGTTGATTAATGATCTAGTAATGCGATAGGTCATTCGTTGTGTACTTAATGCTTGATTCATCTTTGTGAACCTTAGAATATAATTACCTGAGTAGTTGTAGGCTAAACCATCCAAAGAGCGCCTTAGAGTAGGAGTTTATCATCCCTAGTGGGTTTGTAGACGAGACCCTTTGGTAAGTTCAAAGAGTTAGGGAGAAACGCATACCCTACAACTTTAGACACACAACGCAACTAGGAATAAGACGTGACACTCAACCATCAATAGGAGATAATTAAGGAGTAATACAAACTAAGTAAACACATTTTTAAACTATCATACGAGCACACATTAATTAGACATAGACTCCCACAACCTTAGTATAGATAATTAGATAATAGTAGAGTAATCGGTAGAAATACCAACCCCCCCAAATCCAATACCCGAGATTCGTACCTTTCCATTTCATAAAACATAAAAAGATAAAAAATAATCTTCCTCAACCTTAACCTTAGCGTAGTAACTCCTTACTAGCATTCCTATTCCCCTAGAGAACGATATCAATACCCGTGGCTTACCCTAATTACTACACTACAACGATTAGGTTCACTGCCTAGGGTGTTATAAAACTTGCTCAAAGAAAAGGAAGTTTCCTTGACCCCGAACGACGCGTGTAGCGTTATCAAGTTTTTGGCGCCGTTGCCGGGGAATAGAATAGCTAGTTAGTAGTCCACATCGTGTAGGTTTCTTTGCTTGATTCATATCAAGTAAATTTTTTCTCATTTTTAGCTTTCTCTTAGTCTATCCCCCTTCTTCATAACCTTTGTTCGTAACCCCATCACTTTTCATCATGGAAGGTGATAACCAACAACCACGTCCTCATACAAACCCCCTTAAGAAACTTAGAACCCGCAGTTCCACCAAAACTCTTCTTGAACCATTTGCAGAACCCGAAAGAGAGCTCAATAGGCGAAGAAAAGCTCTCCATGATTCAGAACTTCAAGGCACTTCCATCAATTTTGATGAAGTTTCATCTGATGAAGAATCCCCTCATTCCCCACAATCTCCTGAAACCATCATCATTGACAATCTGAGTCAAAATGGCGAGGAGGTTCTTGCCACTCCAGCCAATGAACCCATAAATCCTCCTAAAGCGAAAACCCTCGGGGAATACTCCTCCCCTTCTGCATCTGGATTCACCGGTGCCATTGTCTATCCATCGGAACAGATCAATGAGGTATTGCATGCATCTGACATTTGGCTAATCCAAAAGGCATGTCAATTCCATGGATCCCACAGTGAAAACCCAATTCACCACATCAAACAGTTTCTAAAAATTGTTGATGCTATCTATACCGACGGAGCATCTAAGGAGACATCTAGACTCCGGTTTTTCCCATTTTCTCTTCAAGGGCGAGCCAAGGAGTGGCTCGACAAGCTCCCTCCAAGGTCCATTTTCACATGGGAACAACTTACAACCAAGTTCACCAAAAAGTTCTTTCCTCCTGGAAGAACTGCAGCAGTTAGGAGCAAAATTCTGCACTTTCATCAACCCGATGGAGAATCTATCACCAACTCCTGGAGCCGTTACAAAGATCTTATTCAACAAGCTCCACACCACGGTATCAACCTTTGGTTGCTTGTTCAAATCTTTTACGACAATGTCTCCCGAAAGGATCAAAAAGGGATTGATTTCTCGACTGGCCGGAGAATCGCGAACCTCACTGCAGAAGAAGGGTGGAACCGAATAGAGGAGTACATCCAATACCAAGACATCCATTGGAATGAGCAAGAAAACGCGTCAAGCATTTCTACTTTCTCAAGTGAGTTATCCTTCGATTATCGAATTGAGAAAGCACAGAAGAAACTAGCTTACCTCATAAAATCACCAGAACCAAAAAGGCTGACTAACCCATATCTCATATGCGACATATGTGGAGGACCGCACGAGAGTGATGAGTGCGATGGCGCACACCAAGAAAGCGTCTTCCTCTCTAGTCATGATATTTATGATGACCGTTCACTCCTCACATTTTATCAAACCAATGAATGTGATCCTTGGGGCAATCTGAAATGGAGAACGGAAGGAAAGGACGGACCTGAGTACACCATCCGTGATCCTTTTGAAGAAAAACTCGGGCAGTTCACCATGGAAGGGGCTGCACTCTTAAAAGGTCTTGAGGGGTTTATCCGAGAGCATCAAGCTGAATTAGAAAGTCAGTTCACTAATCTCCACGAAAGAATGAGTGGACCCGGCCCAGCCCTTCACGATCCAACTTGCGCAATCACTACTCGATCAGGAACTACTACCAAGGATCCCCCACATCCAAACCGGAACCCCATCACAAGGGAACCCGAGTTAGGAAATGAGGCGATTCCCGCACCTCTTCCAACTCCTCACGATCCTCCCCCACAAACACCAGCACCAGCCCAGCGACCAACTCTCGCACGGATTCCCTATCCCTCTCGTCTAAAGAATCAAAAGGCTGAAGAAGACAATGAAAGAATATTGTCTTATTTGAAACAAACATCCGTCAACATACCACTCCTTGATGTATTCTATCACATCCCTAAACATAGTAGATACTTCAAGAGGTTGATATCTAATCGGAAAAAGCTCGAAGGATTGATATCATTAGGAGAAGAATGTTCAGCTATCATCCAAAAGAGCATGCCCAAGAAGAAGGAAGATCCGGGCAGTTTTACCATTCCTTGCTTTATAGGGGCGCTTTCTATGAAAAATGCCTTGGCAGATCTTGGGGCAAGCATTAACCTGATGCCTCACTCCTTGTTTCTCAAACTCGGATATTCAGGGCTTAAACCGACTAGGATGAGTATCCAATTAGCTGATCGATCAATCAAATATCCCATCGGAGTTTATGAGAACGTTCTTGTAAGGGTAGGGGAATTCAATTTCCCAGTCGATTTCGTAATTTTAGAGATGGAGGAAGATAATTCCGTCCCAATAATCCTTGGAAGACCCTTCTTGGCTACAACTCGTGCCATCATTGATGTTCATGATGGTAAACTCACTTTACGAGTAGGATCCGAGAGCTTGACCTTCGACATTAAGGATTCTATGAGACATTCTTCTTCCTGCGGTCGCCCCGTATATTTAGTTGAAGAAGTTGATGAATTTGTTGACGACATAGATGGCTGCATTGAAGAGTATCTATTAAACGAATTCATGAATAATGATAACAACGTAATATACGACGACCAAGAAATTGAGATGGTTGGAGCTGTGTCCTTTTATCCTCGTCAGGATGAAATTGAACCTATTGAGCTTTAGAGGCCGGGAAACATGCTAAAACCATCGATCAAAGAGCCTCCTACCTTAGAACTGAAAGATCTCCCGAGTCACTTAGAATACGCCTTCCTTCAAGGGGAGGACCAACTCCCTGTCATCATAAGCTCTTCGCTAACCACTATTCAGAAAGTGAAGCTCTTAGAAGTTTTAAAAGAGTATAAAGGGGTGATTGCGTGGAGTGTTGCCGACATTAAGGGAATCGATTCTACATTTTGTACTCACAAAATCCTCATGGAGGAAGATTACAAACCAACCGTTCAACCGTAAAGGCGGGTTAACCCTAACATCAAAGAGGTAGTGAAAAAATAGGTCATTAAGCTTCTGGATGCAGGTCTCATCTACCCCATATCAGATAGCCCATGGGTCAGCCCGGTCCAAGTGGTTCCAAAAAAGGGAGGGATGACGGTTGTAAAAAATGAGAAGGGTGAGTCGGTGCCGCAAAGAACGGTTACTGGGTGGCGTGTATGTATTGACTACAGAAAATTGAATGATGCCACCCGAAAAGATCATTTTCCCCTGCCGTTTATTGACCAAATGCTTGAAAGGTTAGCAGGGCACGAATACTACTGTTTTCTTGATGGATTTTCAGGATACTTCCAAATTCCTATTGCTCCTGAAGATCAGGATAAAACTACATTTACATGTCCTTACGGAACGTTCGCCTACAAGCGAATGCCCTTCGGGTTATGTAACGCACCCGCAACCTTTCAACGATGTATGATGGCCATATTCCATGAGTTAATTGAGGACAGCATGGAAGTCTTCATGGATGATTTCTCGGTGTTTGGAAATTCTTTCGACCTTTGTCTTTCCAACCTTAGGAAGATGTTGAAGCGATGCGAGGAAACTAATCTGGTTTTAAATTGGGAAAAATGTCATTTCATGGTAAAAGAAGGAATTGTCTTAGGGCATAAAGTCTCGGGGAGTGGAATTGAGGTCGATAGAGCAAAAATCGAAGCAATTTCCAAACTCCCCTATCCTACTACCGTTAAAGCTATTCGAAGCTTTCTTGGTCATGCAGGTTTTTATCGAAGGTTTATTAAAGATTTTTCGAAAATTGCCCGGCCAATGACACAGCTTCTTGTTAAGGATGCCCCTTTTGATTTTTCTGGAGAATGCAAGGAAGCATTTAACCGACTAAAGAAAGATCTCACTCAAGCACCTATAATGGTCACCCCTGATTGGTCTCAGCCATTCGAAATCACGTGTGATGCTAGTGATTATGCTGTCGGCGCAGTGCTCGGCCAAAAGAAGGAAAAGCATTTTCAACCAATCTACTATGCTAGCAAAACCATGAATGTAGCACAAGAGAACTATACAACCACTGAGAAAGAACTTTTAGCCGTTGTTTTTGCCTTCGACAAATTCAGGCAATATCTCGTTCTCTCTAAAACTGTCGTCTTCACCGATCACTCCGCCTTACGCTATTTGTTTTCAAAACAAGATGCTAAACCTCGCCTGATTAGGTGGATCCTATTACTTCAAGAATTCGACATTGAAATTCGAGATAAAAAGGGGGCTGAAAATCTCGCTGCTGATCATCTATCACGCTTGGAGAACCCTGATCTTGAGAAGTCAGATCACATCGATATTCGCGACTCTTTTCCCGAGGAACGGCTAATGGCGATTAAAGAAATTGAGCCATGGTATGCTGATTATGCTAACTACCTGTCCAGTAGAGTTTTGCCAAATTACATGACCAAACAAGATAAAAAGAAGTTCTTCACTACGCTAAAACATTACTTTTGGGATGAACCCTTCCTTTTCCGTATATGTCCCGATCAAATCATTCGACGTTGCGTGGCCGGTAGAGAAATTGATCGAGTTCTGAAAGAATGTCATGCGGGACCATCTGGAGGACATCACGGTGTGAATATCACGGCACGAAAGGTTTTCGACGCCGGATTCTATTGGCCTACTGTTTTTCGAGACGTTAAGAGATTAGTTCAAATGTGTGATGCATGCCAACGATCAGGAAATATTTCACGACAGGATGAGTCACCTCAGAACTATATCCAAGTTTGCGAAATATTTGACGTTTGGGGAATAGACTTCATGGGACCCTTTCCATCTTCCGGAGGAAATGAATACATTCTCGTAGCTATCGACTATGTATCCAAATGGGTAGAGGCTCAAGCCCTTAGAACTAATGATGCAAGGGTAGTTATTCACTTTCTTAAAAAGCTCTTCACACGATTTGGGATTCCCAAAGCATTAATCAGTGATAGAGGGACTCACTTTTGCAATGCTCAAATGGAAAAAGTGATGAAGAAGTATGGCGTCCCGCATAGATTTTCTACTGCATATCATCCTCAGACAAATGGACAAGTAGAAAACACAAACAGGGCATTAAAGCGGATACTTGAAAAAACGGTCCACCAAAATAGGAAAGATTGGGCATTCAAATTGGATGAGGCACTTTGGGCATTTAGAACTGCTTACAAAACACCTATCGGGACAACCCCTTTTCGCCTGGTATACGGAAAAGCTTGCCACGTCCCTATCGAACTTGAGCAGAAAGCATATTGGGCCCTTAAGGCCTGTAATATGGATTATTCTGAAGCAGAGTCAAATCGGTTCTTACAACTTCAAGAATTGGATGAACTGAGGCTGGAAGCATACGAATCATCAATCACTTACAAAGAAAGGGCAAAAAGATGGCATGATCAACGAATAAAGAATCCTAAAGAGTTTTCGGAAGGGGATAAGGTGCTCTTGTATAATTTAAGACTAAGATTATTTCCAGGAAAACTCAAATCCAGGTGGTATGGACCCTTTTCGGTAAAAAAACAGATGAGCAATGGGGCGGTGGTGCTACTAGACAATGATGGAAGAGAATTCACCGTTAATGGGCAACGGGTGAAGCATTATCAATTGGATGATATTGAAATGGTGAATGATGAGGATATTGTTTTAGAAGAAGAGGGCGGTAATGAGAAAACGTAGGAGTACGACTATGAGTCTAGCTACAAGACTCTTAAATAAAGAAAAGCGCTTCGTGGGAGGCAACCCATGCTTAATTGTTTGCTTGTTAGTGTCATATATCTTTTATTAATTGTTTATCCTCATGTTTAAATTTGTAAAAATGCTTTATTTTGTTTTTAACCTCGTCTTAATTACATATAAAGGTATTTTACATAAGGGATAAGTGTAGGGAGGATTACACACGTTTTCGAAAGAAACGTAAACATGAGAATAACAATTAACTAAAAGATATATATGTTTGTTTGTTCGAGTCAAATGCTTGTATCGAGTCATAATGGATGTTTTTGCAGAAATTTTTCCAGATTCTAAAGATGTAAATTTTCCAGAATTTTTTCCAGAAAATCGCAGACCAGTTTTTGTCAGGATAACCTGACGGCGTCAGGATTGCAACCTGACGGCGTCAGGAAGGAGTAAAAACATCAGATTACTTTTTCTCGTTTTCTGAACCACTTATAAATTTTTGGAATTTTCCAGGTCTTAATTTTCTTAGAAATTCTGTAAACATCCATTCCACAAGCATTATATCCTAGTTTAAATCGAGTCTTATATGTATTATTACCGCCGATTTTACGCGAAGGTTTCGTTTGTTTTCTTCAAGTGTGCAGGTTTAGTTTATCAAGAAGAAGTTACATAAGATTGGAAGGAGCTTTTCACGCAATAATTCTTCTTGAAAAAGAATTTAACCACCACTTTACACGGATCCTACCGAGCTAATCAGGGGAGTATTAGTTTCTTTCGTTTTTAATTACCTTCTTTTATCATAACTTTGATACTTTCGGGGAACATTGGGGACAATGTTCAGTTTAAGTGTAGGGAGGGAAAATAAAACGGGAACTTTGAAACTATGCTTATCCTTGATTATTTGCTTTGTCCAATTGTGATTGTGTAATAAACCATGAGAAAATGTCGGTTAGGGTAATTTTGGCACCAAATTTAAAATTTTTTATGACATATAGGAGTGGGCCATTAGTCTTAACAAAAGCGTCTCACGGATAGGAAGTTATATGACTAGCACAAAACCCTTTACCACCCAAATTCCACCAAAATGTGAGGATCGCCCTTAGATTAGTAGGAATTAAAGCATTCATCTTTAATGCTTAGAGTGTGAACCGGTAGTATATTAGATTCTAGAACTTGTTTTGTGATGCATTCCGAGATCGCAAGTGAGGCTACACTTGTGTAGTTAGGAATAACTAAATGATAAGAGGCATTAGGATAACCCTTGTTTGATACCTGTAATATAATTACTTCTTCCACATCGGTTGAGTAATTCCCCCACACCCTTTGCGTTGTACTCATCTTTAGTACACGATACCCCTAGTTAACCCCTCAGAGCCTATCCTTTTCGCGGTTCTCATGATATTTCGGTTTTTCCGGAATATCAATGAAGAGCATTGTTTACACCCCACCCCCAAATATACACCCAAATCGCCTTAGCCTACCCCTTATGCACTCACTTTTAGTGCAAATGTTTGTTATCACCCCAAACCCTTAGTTCAATTATCTAGTTGCTTGCATAAGTTGCTAAGTCGAGTCATATCCTTTGTATACAGTTTTGGGATGATTGGGATTCATGGGAAAAGTTAAAGTTTATGAAATGACGGGAAGGGAACGTTAAATTCAAATTCCCTTTGTTTGCATAATAATGTACCCCAAGTGTTTTGATCTTTTCAAATCGGGTCAAATTAGTGTTAGAGTAATAAAAACTCAAGTGTAGGGATATGTCTGTAAATCCCTAGTATTTTGATGTTATCATAAAGGATGGTAGAGTAAAAGTGTATGAAAAAAAAAAAAAAAAAAAATCGAAAAAAAAATAGAAAAAGAGAAAAAAATAAAATAAATAAATAAATAAATAAAAAAACATACGGGCTACCATCCTACATCTATCTTTTAAATTTATGTTTGTTTATTTCAGTTACCTAGAGTTTTAGAGTGTCGAGTCTTGGCTTAGCAACGCCATTCTTCATATGCAGTTAACATAAAGATTTTTGACTTACCACCACTAAATAGCCTATCCCACCAAACCCTTATTTCCCTACCGTAAGCCTAACATTACAACCCTTTAAAGACCTCTTTGATAGTCTTTCCTAGGTGCTTACGCCAAAGCGATGGAGGTTTGATCTATTCTCAAGCCTATGGTAATCTATGTACTAGGACCGGTTAATGAGTGTTTATCTTCCATTTCCTATTTTGTTATATTTCATATATACACCCGAGAGAGATGTGAGTATCCAAACACCCCATGTGAGGTGCTAGTATGTAATTTCCGTGCTTGTTATGACTTTTGCGGGGCTTATATGTGTTGTGAACCGTTTTGAATTAATGCTTCATGACCCCTAACTTATAAATTAATTGGCTAAAAGCACATTTGCTTGAGGACAAGCAAATAACAAGTGTAGGGATATTTGATAAGGTTTTAAAAGGTACCATTTTGAGGGGTCGTTTAAGTCCTTATTTGATCATTTTTGTATCCGTTATTGCTTAATATCGTTCCTTTTCACTTTTTAGGTCTCGTGAAGGCAAAATGCTGGAATGGCACTTATTTGGACGAAAAGGCGCGAATATATGAAGAAAATGGCCAAAGTCAAAATCGAGACACTCACAGTTGCTGAAACTAGAAGGCGACGGCGTCAGGTGCTAATGGCGACGCCGTCCCAAAATTATTGTGACGATACAGGACTTAAAACTCGTATTTTCAAGTGACGACGTCTAGTTGTGAAAGAGTAGGCCGTCGCTACTCAGACGGCCTAGATGCAATCCAGACGACGTCAGAAGCTAAAGAGGACGGCGTCACGGACTTAAGGTGACGCCGTCGCAAGGTTAACGTGGCCAAGACGAAACCCTAATGACGGCGACACGACGACGTCACTAAACATAAGGTGACGTCGTCGCAATTGTAATCTTATATATAGAATCCGAATTTTTCAGTCTTTGTGTGGAGAGTCTTTGGAGTAAAAACCTAAAACCGAACCTAAGGTGTCTTGTACAGTATTTTAGGGTTTTAAACCCTATCTTACATCAAGATAAGTCTTTACTTCATTAATTCAATTATGTCTTTGATTATTTGTGTGTATGCTTGCATGTTCTCCATGTCCGGCTAATTTATTTGTGTGTTTGCTTAGGAAGTATGAAACTTAATTATTGAATATTGATTGGTTGTTTCTTATCTTAGTTGATTAATGATCTAGTAATGCGATAGGTCATTCGTTGTGTACTTAATGCTTGATTCATCTTTGTGAACCTTAGAATATAATTACCTGAGTAGTTGTAGGCTAAACCATCCAAAGAGCGCCTTAGAGTAGGAGTTTATCATCTCTAGTGGGTTTGTAGACGAGACCCTTTGGTAAGTTCAAAGAGTTAGGGAGAAACGCATACCCTACAACTTTAGACACACAACGCAACTAGGAATAAGACGTGACACTCAACCATCAATAGGAGATAATTAAGGAGTAATACAAACTAAGTAAACACATTTTTAAACTATCATACGAGCACACATTAATTAGACATAGACTCCCACAACCTTAGTATAGATAATTAGATAATAGTAGAGTAATCGGTAGAAATACCAACCCCCCCCCCAAATCCAATACCCGAGATTCGTACCTTTCCATTTCATAAAACATAAAAAGATAAAAAATAATCTTCCTCAACCTTAACCTTAGCGTAGTAACTCCTTACTAGCATTCCTATTCCCCTAGAGAACGATATCAATACCCGTGGCTTACCCTAATTACTACACTACAACGATTAGGTTCACTGCCTAGGGTGTTATAAAACTTGCTCAAAGAAAAGGAAGTTTCCTTGACCCCGAACGACGCGTGTAGCGTTATCACATGTCCTGGTACTAAATGGTTCTACTATGATTCATGTGAAGTTCATCATGTTTCTACAGCAAATGGAGTAGATGTATTCATGCTTGCTGAGAAAGAATATCCACTCAGAGCTGGAACTCTCACTGTGATGCTGTGTACTACTATAAGAGTTCATGAAGATAGTGAGAAGGTCAGAGCATTGTTACTCAGGCTTCAAGATCAATGTTCAAGAGCTATTCAGAATTTAAGGAAGAAGTGAAGTGTTTGAAAGAATTCCCCAAATCCTTGAAGATGATGCAAATTGAAGAAACTTATTGATTTGCAGAGAAATCATAAGTTTAGGGGAGGATTGTTGGGAATAATCTGTTACCATTGATAGCTGTGGAAGACACTGTTACGTATTGCACTAGCAGTGGAAACGTATTACCACTACTGGCACATTATTACCACTGCTATTAGATAATTGTTAGGAAAACGTGTTTAGATAAGTATAGAAAAGATCTTGTGTATATTCTATATTGTTAACTTTATACTTATCTTGTAAAGGACTCCTTGTACTATAAAAGGAGGTCCTAGGTCATTGTCTTAGGGATGAACTTACATACGTATCATTCACATAAGCTTCAAGGTGTAACCCTAGTGATAAGCAAGATCACTCGTATTATTCATTAATAATATTGGAGCTTAGTTTTGTGTTTAATCTGTGTTCACTTACAATACATCTATAATCCGTCTTCTAAGTATTACTAAGTAAATTCCGCGTGCTTATTAATATAATACAAAATATCATTGACACAAGGTGTGTGTCCAGATCCATCAACCTGCATAAGCATCTAATAACCACTGCCAAGAATCACATTGATCCGTAAGACTAATAAATTGAAATGACTCCACACCACCTCTTCAATTAAAAAAAAAATTTAAGAACAGTAACTTGAACCCAATTCTTCAATTCAAAATAAACAAGTGAAAGTACTCAAATTCAACATCTAAAACTTTGTGAAAATATTTAACCTAACAACAAATACATTGTTAGAATACTCAAAGTTGAATGGTGTGCACTTAGTTTAGTGTCATATGCAACGAGAGGTATAACCCTTTATCATACAGCTACACAGGGATCAGAAGCCTGTAACCATATCATTATCAGAGACTGATTATAATGAAAGCTCATAACCCCCCCCCCCCCCCAAACACCAATGAATGCTCGACAAAGTAAAGCTAACGATGAAATTTAGATACATTGATGATCTAGCATAAGAAATAACTATCTGACCCTTGCAATATATTAAGTTCCCTCCGGTCCTTAATAGAAATGTTCAAGTTTCATACAGATCAATATTACAATTAGGGTTTGTCTAACGGGTGTCCATAGGACACTGATTAAATGTTATTAACTAAACCCGAACTTTCCTTTTAAGTTAGAAAATGTATTTAATGCACATTAATAAAACATATAATTACCTTAACTACATGTGATATTTAGTTTAATGAACTCGACGTTTCTTTTTTTATGCATCCAAATTCCAAACCAATGTCATATATATGGGCACTTATTAAACAAAGAGTTATGATATATAGGCCTACATAATAGACCTACAAATAGGCCTACACCATTCACATTTTGATAAGTTTCAAACACTTTTTATCTCTCTTCATGTTAACCAATCAAAAATTTCAATTTAACCAATCATAATTTAGGTCTATTTTTAAGCACATATTTAAGTCTACGAATCATTTTTCTTAAACAAACCCTTACAATAAAACTCAAATAAATTAATAACTGATTTGTCAACTAATCTTAGAGAATAGAGAGTAACTCAGTATAATCCTAACAATATATGATAATGATGTAGTAGATTTATTGTCATAAAGTTTCATAGATTTTAGTCTACCAAAGAATAGTATATGTTGCAAGATGGCCCATGGACGGTGTTAAACGTACTAAAAATGGAGTCATGTAATGCGTTATTAGTGGGTCACGTATGCAAGTTGTTGCCATAGTCCCACTACTTGCCGCCTGCCCCATGCCATTTTTACGTAATATATACCCACTCAAGTCAAATTAATACTTACATATTTACTTGCTTAAACCAGCCAACAGAATAATCCATCTACAACTCTACATGTATTATAATACAGAACGAATTCTATTAATCATAGCTTTACTGGGGAAGTGACTGAAGTTTCCAAAATAAAAGAAAATTATTAATGACAACAATCTATATTCAATTCACATCAAATTTCATGTTTACGTTCACTAAATATGTAAATATGGTAATTACGAGTTTGGCTTAACCAGTTATGGTTAGCAAAACACTTATTCAGTGGCTTTTGCTAAGTGTTGGCCTAATTGCTATAACTAATTACTACTCCCGTCCCATAATAATTGTTCAGTTTGACTTTTTTAAGTATTTCTTATTCAACTTTGACCATAAATATTTCTATTTTTGTAACATAATACTTGATGAAAAATATATGAATAGATTGGGTTTTAAATTTATGTTCATTTGCTATAATTTTTATCAAGTATTATATAACACAAATAAAACTGTTAATGGTCAAAGTTGAACAAATAAAAAAACTATTACAATAACTTCATTTATTTATTCAGAAATGAAAAGAGGAAATATAGAAGGATAACGATTATATTAGAAATAAGATTTTAATTTATGATTAAATTCTATCAACAGTTAGAATTTTGACTATTGTTTTACAACAACAACGTATAAATGGACAATATTGTTGGTATAGGGAAGTACGATTCCTGGTAATTTACCAAACACTTAGAATTTAACAATTAACGACCAATAAATCTTACCAACAAAGTGAGTGTCTACTAAAATACGTGCTCAACAATAATACAATATACTAATTATGATTTATGGTTGGCTAGCCAGCCGTTTGTTACACACATACACAACTAACCTCAACACGCAAAGGCATAAAGAAAACTTCAACTCATAACCGACTACACTTCCACCACTTGTCACTCAACTCTCCTCACTTTCCTCACACTCATTACGCAACTTCCCTCATTTCCCACTCCCTTATATACCCTCATTCCTAACTCATTCATTTCTCACCTTCATCAACTCTTCATTCATCTCATTTCTCCAACAAAAAATATGGCTTTAGAGGCTTTTAACTCTCCATTGTTTCGACAAGAGTCTTTCAAGAATCTATGTTATTTGGAGTCATGGACTAAAGGAAAACGCTCGAAAAGACCACGTACCCATGATCAACCTCCAACTGAAGAAGAGTATCTTGCTTTATGCCTTATGCTTCTCGCACGTGGTGGTCCTCCAGCTAAGAAGTCTGATCTTGTTGATCATGGAATAGATTCCAAGGATGTGTACAAGTGTAGCGTGTGTAACAAGGCTTTTGGTTCTTACCAAGCTCTTGGTGGACACAAAGCTAGTCACAGAAAAAACAACATGAACAGTACCAGTGGTAAAGTTCTTCACGTTGACGTGGAACACACGTCAGTTGTTACAACAACCTCAGCTAGTACTACAACTACTACTAGTGGTGGAAAGAGTCATGAGTGTTCGATATGTCATAGGTGTTTTTCGACCGGACAAGCTTTGGGTGGACATAAAAGGTGTCACTATGAAGGTACTGTTGGTGGAAGCCACGTTAGCACGGGGCAACGTGGCTTTGACTTGAACCTGCCTGCTATGCCCGAAAATATATTTTCGGGTATTGCTGATGATGAGGTCGAAAGCCCTCATCCGTCAAAAAAAGCGCGGATGTTTGCCTGATCGCCATATATAGATCATTAGATTGTGAAACACTGATTGTTGGTGTTGTGTTAAGTTACAGAAATTTTGTTACTTAGGATCGGATGTTAGTTGGAGTATGAGTTGTTCAATTATTCTTTGTATAATAGTTTAGTTTTTGTTTATAATATTTGTTATTATTGGCTTGTTGCTATGTAAACACTTAACAGAAGCAGTCTTTGCTTAATGTAAGTTGAAGTTAAATATGATTACATTTTTTGAAACATCGTTTGTGGACTGTACAGTGGGTTTTATTTGACTTGATCATATGGTAAATTTATTGTTTTAAGCCAGTAGTAAATTAATTTAGAAGCAAAAACAAATAAATAAAGTCAACCAACGATTTTAACCACTGGTTATTGACACTTTGACAGTGGCGGAGATGGTAAAGGCAAGGTGTGCTTCTGCCTCTACCAAAAAATATAAAAAATTGTATAAGGTAAAATTTATAAAACATATGACTATTTGTAGTTTGTCCCTTAGGGAGGAAGGAGTCCAAGTTTCTTACCCTAATACCCTAAGGGTGTCACGTCACCTCTATCCAATAAAAACCTTCCAACTCAAAACTACCCCAATACTACCCTAACACTACCCTAATTAGTGGGAGTGGTACCCTAGTACCCGAATTCATTTTTTTTTTTTTTTTTTTTTTTTTTTTTTAAATACATAAAATCACATACAATATTTATAATAAAAACATACCATTTAATTAAAAATAAAAAACATTACATAATACTTTTTAAAAAAAAAAACATAACATAATACTTAAAAATAACTAGATTAAAATAAAAAAAGCCATTAATCATCGAGATGCGGCAAGTCTTCACGTGCTACGTGCTCCGTGAGATCATATCGAAGACGGTCATGGAGAAATTCGTCTAGTAACTCCGCTACCACACTGTCGTCGAACACTGGCTGGACCGGCGGATCCATTATATGAACCGGTGAGATTGCCCTCCCCTCGCGTTTTATAACCATATTATGCAAAATAACACACGCATGAACCTGATTGGCAATTTTCGCTTTGGTCATAGCTCTGAGTGGTCGTTCAAGAATTTTTCATTTTCCTTTGAGAGCACCAAAAGCTCTCTCGACATCCTTTCTCGCTCCCTCTTGTAACTTCGTAAATCTCTTTTCCTTTGGGTCGCTTGGATACGGGTATGCTTTAACAAGTGTGGACCACTTAGGATAGATTCCATCTGCCAAATAGTAGCCGCGTTTGTAAAAGCGTCCATTCACGTGGAATGAACTATTCATCGCCGTTCCATTTCGAGCTGTAAGATACAAGTCAGACTGATGCAATACGTTGATATCGTTGTTTGACCCCGGTGGACCAAAAAAAGCATGCCAAATCCACATATCTTGTGACGCTGTGACTTCAAGCATAATAGTGGGAACACCATAGTCACCTCTCGTATATTGCCCTCTCAAATGTCTAGGACAACTTTTCCATCTGACGTGTGTACAGTCAAGGCTACCAAGCATCCCAGGGAGGTGATGCTTCGCTTCATGGGCCTGGAAAATGCGAGCAAGGTCGTGTGCTGTCAGCCTACGTAGGTACTCCCGACCGTACAACTCAATGATGACCTTACAAAAATTATCAAGACTTTCACGTCCCGTTCTTTGAGACATGCATAAATATTCGTCATACTCATCGGGCGGATTGCCGGTTGCGAGTTGCCTAACAGCCGATGTGATTTTTTGTTTCGCCGTGAAACTTTTTTGAAATCGCGCATCATAGCCTTCTTGAAAATATGGGCATCTCGCTTCAATGTCACCCACTATTTGCAAAAACAGGCTTTTCTCCATTCGAATTTTTTTTTTAAAGTAATCGTCTTTGTACTTTGGTGTTTCAACGAACCAATCATTCTCTAACGTTTCAAGACCTATATCCCGATGACGATTTACGCTAGTTCGGCTAGAGCTTGCCGTGTCTTCATAATACTGAGCCGCTAGTTGAAGCATATTTTGCAACGAGCTACCCGTGGATATCTCGTCAGACGAAGAAGGAACAACGTAATCGGAAGAATCGGTAGACATTTTTTTTGGAGAGATTATTTAGTGTGTGTGTTTTTTTTTTTGATATGTTAAAAGGTAATTATGTTTTTTGAAATGTAAAAGGGTGTTAAATAGGAAGATTTTTTTTTTTTTTTTTTTTTATTCGGCTACTAGCCGTTAAATGGAACCAAACGCTCCCCAACGTCTTAATTTCCCAACGTTCTTCTTCGGCTTCGGAGCTCGCAAATCCAACCCGAGACACCAACCCGAGCTCGGCGGAATGGTGTAGCCGCTCGGTTTCAAGTACCCGCCCCCTACCCGAGAGCCACTCCGTGGTACCTTAGCAACAAGATTTGTATGCAATTTTGTTAAAATATCATAGTTTCGCCCCTCAACAATAAGCTCCTAGCTCCACCCCTAACTATGGAGATTTTCCAAGATTTGTAGAAGATGCGATCAAAGCTTATTAGAATATGGTTTAGTGTTATTAGTTATGGTTCACAAAAACTAAGAATGTTTGATCAGAGAAAGTTTATAGAGTGATATGTGTGTCTTTTTTTTAGCCATGACTTTTGACTTTTTAGCCGACCTTCACAAAAACTAAGAATATTTGAGCAGATAAAGTTTATAGAGTGATATGTGTGTCTTTTTTTTTAGCGATGATTTTTGACTTTTTAGCCGACCTTCACCGAATCTGAGTTTACTGCCACAAAGACTCAAATCGAGTAAACTCTTCCCCTTTTCAAAAAGATTGGCGTGACCACTTAAAGTCGTTTGCACCTAAGAGGAATCGAAGTTGAGTCCTTTCAATAATTACAACAAGCTCTTTACCACTCGGACACTCCTAAATGGTAAAGTGTTAGGTTATTTGCTTATGGTTTAGCTTAATGATATAACGTGACAATTGGTAAGCTCAAATTGGCATTAGTATTCTCTAATATGCATAAAGAATCTGTTAATATCAACCACTTAAATGTTAAATCTCAAACAAGCATCACACATTAGCTAGGGACTTGTGAAAAAAAAAAGATTGAAATGGACGGCTATAAGCACCAAATTGTATAGGATTAACCTACAACCACAAAATTTAATGAAAAGCAAATCGTTTAAATCTTATTTTTGGTTGACTAAAAGTACATTAATAAAAGATTTACAAACACGGTGTTAAGGTTTATAGTTTATAACTTAGAGAAACACACTTGTTTGTGTTAGGGATTTTAGTGTTATCAATCATTTTGTATAATGGTGATTTACTCGAGACCAAATAAATTTTAAGAGAGATGCAAAGTGCACACTCGTATAAACCAATTAGGGTTAATGATCCAAAAAATACATGAACTTTCCACATTTTACTATTGTGACAATAAATTTTTTTTTTCCTATTAAAACCAAAAACTTTCTTAATTACCCCTATTGTAACAAAATTTGCCACGTGGCACCCTTAATCTATCCTTTACCCGATTTAATCATATATACGCGTTTATAAATTGTAGGGGACCTTTTTTGCCAACTTACAAAACTATCAAACCTAAATAAAACAATTAAATAAAACCTGTAAATAAAAAGTTTTTGATCCACTTCGCTAACTTTCCGGCAACCCATAACCACCACCACCGTCACACCACAGCCCTTAACAAAACCCAACTCAAAACCCTAATCCTATCACAATACAACAACGGCAAGTTCTCCAACATCTTCCAAAATGTCATCACTAAACCCTCAGTCATCCTCACAGCCTGCCACAACCTCATCCACCAAAACCCACCGGAAAAACCCATTTCTACCAATTTCTTCAACTTTAATGAAATGGGTCAAGAACTTAGTGAAAAAAGGTCATCCGTTGCCTATCGACAACACTCAGAGATGTCAAAATTCATGGTAACACGAGTCCACCTTTTTGTTTTCAAACAACACATTACTATGTCTATTATAACCTCAAACAAAAACAAGATTATACAGTCACTGATTAACGCACCTCTTGTTTTCAACATCATCCAACCACCTTACTTAGAATAGACTTTCACAAGCAGCAACATCGGCAGCTTGAGACTCCAAAGTTGCTTGGTGCTTTTGGTAAATCCATGGCAATATCATCCAACAACGAGCCATAAGAGATGCACCCGCTTACTAAATCAGCTCGGGTAAGAACTTTCTTGGAAAGTAGGTAATTTAGAAGCTTCGTTAATGGTTCAACACGTGGTGGGATTTTCTCCAAAGCAAGTGAAACGGCTTCTTTAACAAGCTCTGCGTGATATTCCAGGGCGCTTAGTTCCTCCACACATTGTAGCGCTTCGTCAAGTATAAGAACACTGAAATATTCCTCAAGTAAAGAAATTGTTTTTCTTTTCAGTTCAGTAGGATTCTTCGCCTTCACTGGTGCAGCGGCCACAGGAGCAACAGGGGATGGTGTTGGGACAAGTCTAGAGACGGGAACAGAGGCAGAGCTAGCAGCGGATGACTTTTTCTGAAATGGGTCAAAAACTTTTTATTTACAGGTTTTATTTAATTGTTTTATTTAGGTTTAATAGTTTTGTAAGTTGGCAAAAAAGGTCCCTCACAATTTATAAACGCGTATATATGATTAAATCGGGTAAAGGATAGATTAAGGGTGCCACATGGCAAATTTTGTTACAATAGGGGTAATTAAGAAAGTTTTTGGTTTTAATAGGAAAAAAAAGTTTATTGTCACAATAGTAAAATGTGGAAAGTTCATGTATTTTTTGGACCATTAACCCAACCAATTAACTTGATTTCAGATTCGATAATAGAGTCGGTTGTGAATATAAGTCAAAGGGCTTGGTGGTGACATAATCTGTGTGGTCACTAAACTGTCGTTGATGGACATGCATATGTCTGATGAATGTAGTTAGCAACAGTTAGAGTTGTTGCACAACTGTTGCTGGACACATTTAAAAGAAATCTTGCGACTTTTCATCAAAGGTTAATAGCATGTAATAGCAATGTATTTTCTCATTTGTTCACTTATTAGATATAAACCCATAAAGTACCAGTAAAACAACAGATATAACAAATTATCTATGTTTTGCTCTCTTTTTTTTTGGCTTATAATTTGAGTATTTATTATTATCTTATCCCTATACAAATTTCTTGTATACTAAGGGGCTGTTTGACAAAATCTGATAATTTAGCACTGAATCATTTACAACTCTGAATGAACCAAAGGCTCTGTATGAATTTGACTCTGAATGAAAACAAATTGTTTGATAGTATTCTGAATGAACAATTTGAATAACGTAAATTACCGTTTTATTCTTGCCTATATTATGAAGGAAATGATGCATTGTTGATTTCACTTTTGGTGTTTGTTTTCAAAATAATTTTATGTTATTATTAATTTCATAATTTCGAGCAAAAGCATTAGATATTCACACTAAAAAGTTAATTGATATGCAACAGTTATAATGATTATAAATAAAAACAAATATAAGGAAATGATAATAAATAAACAAATGTGAGATACTATATGGCACCGTGAAACACATGAGGTGCAAATGTTCAAAAAAATAAATGTAACAAGAAGGATACTGAATGATTAGGCATGTGCCCCATGCAAAATGATTCAGAACCACGTGAAATGTTTCAGCGGCTCAACAAAAAGTTATCAAACAATTCAACTCTGACCGATTCATAGATGAGCTCTGAATTTACTTGATTCAGTAGCTATCAAACACCCCCTAAGTCAATCAATATGGTAAAAATATTGTATAAGAAAAGTGGATTTTTACACGATTCAAAAATTATCCAAGTAATTCTTTGATTATCACTAGGGGTGTCAGTCGGGTCGGGTTGGTTGGGTTCGGGTCAAATCGGGTCGGGGTCAAAGTCAGGTCAAGGCTAAAAATAATTTACCCGAACACGACCCTATTTGAACTTGGGTTAGTCGGGTTCGGGTCAATTCGGGTTCGGGTCAACCCGAATATAAGTTAAATAGTGACAAAATTGCTTATTTGTTCTAATTTATATAGAAAATTTCTAAAATAAATAAAAAAAAAAAAAAAAAAAAAAATCCTTATTCGGGTCAAACAGGTTGACCCGAAGCCGACTTAGCCAAAAAAACTCAACCCGATACCCGACCCTATTTAGTATTCGGGTTACTCTGGTTGACCCGAATAACCGGAATTCAATTTCTAACCCGAGTAACCCGATCCGAATATGCTTAGTCGGGTTCAGGTCCGGATCGGGTCAGGATTTTTGACACCCCTAATTATCACACTCTAATACCAACAATTTAACTGACTCCCGAGTTTCAACAAGCTATATAACTACTGACATTGACCCCTAAAAGTATAGTTTCTCGGAAATCACGGTTTAAAACTTTTTTAAGCAACTAATAAGCTCACTCATACATACTCAAATCGGATAAATCTCTCGACTCTTTTGCTGAAAAGTTGACGTAGTTACTATGGCTATTGATACTCTAACTCTAGTTGAATTCTTGGCTCATCAAAAGGATTGTATTTGTAACACCCCCAAATCTCGGTACAGCGGAAGACTTAATCAAGTTTTCGGGGCGTTACTATTGGATTGGTATCTCACACAAGTATAGCAAAAGATAGTCATTTAACATTCAAAACCAATCCTAAATTTAAGTATTCAAAACATTTAATCCAAAAGTATAAATATTAGGCCCAAAACATGATTTAATAAAATAGGTCCCCAAAGTTTATCAGAGTCAGAAAGGATCCTTGAGCCCCGCCTTCTTGCCAAGCTTCCACCGATCACATATTCCAAACATCTTTCAAATACCTGAGAAATCATGCTAAAAGGTCAGCTTACGCTGGTGAGTTCATAGGTTTAAGTTCAATAAAATAATAGTGGACCTGTAGGAGTTGATTTGCTATGCAAGACCTAAGATAGATAAATACCGTTTGCATACACCGATCCTACCCGGATCACCAATCCTACCCGGATCACCAATCATATCCCGCATCCAGGGATTACTCGGGCCCCGCGACTCTAGTCCAGCACTGTCGTGGCAAAATCTAGAACAATTGCCAACCCCGGACTAGGTCGATGTAGAAGTCTATTCTTAGCTAGGCAACGGTTCAACCTAGTCTAAGGCAACAACTACCGCACATCTATCTAAACAGTCAAGCATATAAGCAAATCCAAATAGTTTTAACAGTCCAAAAACAGTAGCATGATTCTCACCCCAATATAGTTAAAAACGTAGATAAAAGTGGGGCTATGAAACTCACCTCAAGCAATCAACGTACAAATAAACACCAGCAGAAGATAACAGTAATCACGGCACAACAACTATCGACTCGGCACAACCTATTAATGTAGACCAAATTTTAATATATATATATATATATATCTCGAAATCAACGTTATCTACCCCCAATGTAACCATTTCGTTATTTCCAAAAATGTCTCGTTTAACCATTTAATCCTAGTGTTTGGTATCCTCATGTGGGTGTATCGACTCAATATGATGCTATGAATGCACTCAAACAACCAATATGTGACTCAATGCAACACGATGAGACATCTAAGCGATAAGCTCCATAGTCCAATAAGTTTCGGAATAAATAGTAGACCTTATCAAATTCGTCAACTCGATAAACTCATTTATTTATTCGTGTCGCTTATTATCCCATAAACCGGTCGCATCCTAAAGAGTCATAAGGATAATTCACCCATTAATAAGGTTACCCAACGTACCTAGCGGGCTCTTATTAGATTCGTCAACCTAATAAGTCCGCTACCCACATGGATCAACACTATTAACGTTAGGTTATCTGTAACCCATGCACACAAGGTAAGTAAATAAATACTTGAAAATGGTATTAAATGCCCATAATTGGCATTTATCGATAAACGTGTACTTGAAATATTAATTACTTATTTATTATAAAACATTTCCATTTTTAGTCGTTAGTTTCCTTTTAAAAATAGTAAATAACAAGATAAGTCTTGTTATCGATATTTTTAGTATATAAAAGCCCTTTTTATTATTTATATTTCATAGTCTATTAGCATTTTCATATATATATATATATTTCGTCAAATTCCAACATTAATTTCATAACGTTATTCGTTTCGAGTCCACAAGCACGAGTCATGACTTCTCGGCTTTTAATTAATCAATAGTCCAAACTATACTAAAGTCCATGTTACGGCGTTGTCGGGGTCAACTATTGACTAAAAAGTCAAAGTAACACCGACGTTGCTCAAAGTTGACAATTTATATATCAAGTCCAATTAAAAGTTATAATAGCGCAATTCAATCCCAAATCAACTCAAAACAATCTCGCCAACCAATCAACCAACCAAATATACCCGAAACCAATGTTATGACCCTAATGGTCATGACACGGTCACGGTTAAGACCACGTGAACCAAACAAGCTCTAGAAGCTTTTCCGCTCCACGCGTCTCATCCAAACGCCAACAACCTCAACCAACAAGCTACCAAAATGACCCGACCCGGACCCAAGGTCCATGTGGGTCACGTACGACACTACCATGACCCATATGTGGGTTTCATGGTGCGTACGCCCCATCACCACAACCTAACGCCATCCAAACACTCCCAAATCAATACCACAACATCCAAATACAACCAATCAACCTCCAATTATCAACCAAACATCAAACCCAACATCTATTCTAACAAAAAATATGAAACTAGACCTAAAATGCAAAAACACATCAATATGATACACCACATGCTTACCAAACACTAGCTACATGTTTATTTATGTGTTAATTAGACTTAATCCTACGTTTAAACCAAAAGCCCTAAAAATTATAATATGGTCGAACCATATTATTGCCATTCGTGGCTTCACAAAGCTCAAACAAGCATAACCCATGTTCCATTTACCTTATTCAAGCCCGATCTACAATATTTGATGAAAACCCTAAAAGTACGAATCTTAATCTTAAGATTTGAAGGTGTTATGGAGGTCCAAATGGAGGTCCAAATGGAGCGTGTAATGTATGGTTGAAAGAGGAGAAAGAGAGCTTTAAGATGGTGGTGGAGGTGAGTGGTCACGCGCGGCGGTGTGCCGGAGGTGGCCGGAATAGTGGCCGGATTTTTAAGGGTGGCGGCTAGGGTTAGGTTTAGGGTTTTTAGAGAGAGAAAGGAGAAGGAGAGAAGAGGTGTGTGTGTGTTTTAGTGAGAGAAACAAAGGGTGAAAATGAGGTGAGGTGAGGGTATATATATATGTGAGGGAGGGACTTAAAAATAAAGAAAATGGGAGGAGGGGGCGCCGGCCTAAGCAAAAGAGAGTGGTCGTGGTTGCCATTTTTCGTAAAACGTCCCGTTTACCCATTCCCGAGCTCATATATTGTCCCCCGAGTGTCCCACGACGTTCATTCGAATTTCTAATATCGTTATTTATGTTTTTCCACGAGTTTTGACTATTTATTTGCCAATTTTCGAGTTACGGTCTAAAAGTTACGTTATTTCTCGTTTTAGGCTTTTCTAGTGCCGAATCGAATAGTGTCTACCAAATAGAGTTAAAACTCATACGATAACTCATTCAATAGTGAAATAAACTATAAAAACAATAGACAATATAAAATCAAGTCATGGTTGATAAAATAGTGATAAAGACAAAGCTCGGTTTAGTTTAACGTAATGCGGTTACCTAAAATAGACTCCCTAAATTACCAGTTGTCACAGTATCAGATCGAAACAAATCTATCGAGTATTTGTGTATCAAGAATAACTCGTCAACCTAAGCATAAAGTGGCCTACGAGTCACCAAGAGTCATTGGAACAAAGTCACAAACGCGTCTAATATATAGAGGACCTTTTCACACGATTATTCCGCACACTACGGTTAATTACCTAAAGCAACTAACCAAGTGTGCTTGTCAACTATTATATTATTTTCCCACTTGCGGTCAACCTTTTAATTTATCTTCTACGAAATATTAATGTTCAACAAACCAAAATATAGAATTTCCTAGCAATGACTTCTGAACTCACAATGATTAGATCAAAGATTCGTTTATGGTACTGTAATTGTTAGGAGGGATTGAGTAGCAATTACTTGAAGTTACTAAAAGTCTCGTATAATATTATCTTACTAATCATTCTACACAAACAATAATATTATATTTTTTCTCTGAATCTAAATCGTTAGTTTTGACACTTGTCATGATCCTGTGAGTAAAAGGATAAGTATAAACAATTTGCAAAAGAAAATAACATTTTCCTTACTTGAATCATAAACAATTTCTGGTTTATTTATTTTTATTTTATTGATGATCAAAGTGCAATAACATCATTTGATTAATAAGTAAGATCTAGTAAGGTTATTATGTGTATCAAAATACAATATATGTCATCTTCCTAATGCCACATGTTCTAAATTCGTAGGATGATAAACATGTCTCACTTTCTCAAACAAATCACTACACATATAGTTAAGAAGACTTGTAGGAACAAGTTTTAGGAACATAAATCATTTTCCATAGTTTAAACATATGGTTAAATACAATGTGTGTGATTAATCTTTATAAGGACATTTATTAAACTATCAATGAGTGAATTATTTAATGGAGGTGGCGGCAAACAGGCTCTCCACATCTACCAACAAACATAATGTAAACAAAACATATAAAGCCAGTCGCCTACCAACTTGCTATTTCAGCCGACGTAATAATAGTTTAAAGCTCACGACTCTTACCATTTTTGAGAAACTTCGTGTATGGTTTTAAAGTATTTTAAAAAAAGAATGTATATAACAAGTGATATTTAGTTGAGGTGACAAAATTGTGTATTGAGAAAAGATGGATTATTTATTGCAATTTACCTGAGTTACACAAAATTGCAATTTAGTTCAGTTGACCATCTTACTAACAACAACTAAGGATAGACAAAGAAGCAAGAATATTGCCATGTTTGTGTGTTAAAAACATAATTTACAAATAAGTTAAAACTATCATCATCCAGTGAACAATAAATTTGATTTTCAACAATCGTCGATCTTAGAAGCTATCACGGCTGGGTCCCAGAACATTCATGAAATTTTACGGCGTAGTGTTAATTGTGTGTAAAATCATTGATTTTTCGTAAATGCACTCGATCCGTAGAAAATGCGTTTCTAGTTTTGAATAATTTTTCAGAAGAGCACCTGATCAATTTGTATCATGATTCCGTCTCTTAGTTAAATGCAGCACAAGGGACAGGGCCGTCTCGTGGATTTCAGTGGCCCCGTGCTATTACCACAAAGAGGCCCTTAACCACACACATAATATATATATATATATATATATATATATATATATATATATATATATATATATATATATATATATATATATATATATGTATAAGTAGTGCATGAATTAATTAAGCTCGAGTCTCATATTGTGTTCATATATATAATAGAAGTGCATGAAATTTGGTGGCCCTCGTCAAGCGGAGGCCCTGTGCAATCGCACCTCTTGCACTCCCCTAAAGCCGGCCCTGACAAGGGAGAAAGTTGGAGCGATAAAGTTGTTATAGAGAAAAAAAAAATCTTAATCAATTGTCATTGTTTTTAGCAGATTGTCAAATATATTCGGTTAACCACTTTATTCGGGTAAAATTAGCTTAGACTTGAAAATAATAATTAAGAACTTTATTCCTACAGTATAAACAAGGGCTTAACTAGCGGCTTGTGTTTAATTTTAGTACTAATTTCACAGAAGGTGTAAATTGACGAGAACATCCTGATCTCGGATGTATTTTGACATCAGCTATTAAATTTTAGTGCTAATTATAGTACTTGCATTTGCTTACGTTTTATTTTGCACTAATAACCTCGGTTGTAACTGGCCATACCGTATGGTTAGTTTGAGCTTCAAAATACTCGGCTCGCAAAGCTTGCGAGGCTTATCGAGCTTCAATTAAAGTACATTTTTACTCTTCTATATACATGAATTTACTTAATTTCTATACAAATCGAGTCGAGCCGAACTTGATATGCCGAGTATTCATCGAGTTCTAGCATGAAAGTGGATACAATTGAGCTCGAGTTGAGTTTCAAGCTCGAGTTTTATATAACGAGTCGAGCTCGAGCTCGAAATATAAAGTTTGAACGAGCTCGAGTTTTAGTGTTCGAGTAGAGCTCGAGCTTAGCAGTACTCGGCTCGCCTCTGCTCGTTTCCACCCCTAGCCATTAGTATCATTATGAAACACTTATGTGTCTATTAGAGCAATTTCTAATAAGATGCGGATTTACGTATGATATGTAAAACGGAATTACTGAGGGGCGAGGTCGGTTACGTTGTTTGGTGCAGATAATATACTCAACGCCCATCCAACATTCCGGTGATCCCATCTTACTGTCGTGTGTCAAGCACCGTTCGTTAACGGTTTAATGACAATTGTTAATAGTTGTCTGCCCCGTGCGTTCATACACAGTCTAGAAAGTTGTCTCAAGTCATGATGATTATTGGATTTGGCTTGTTCTTGGGCTTATAATGAGCTTGTGTCAGCTGTAAATATTCGGTTTTCCAGGCATGTCTCATGATTAAATACAAGTTAATGTTTACACCAGATACGCAGATGGGTTAAAGCCGAGCCCGGACTTGGGTCCGGCCTAGAAAAGCTTGAAAAAGCTAGGTCTGAAGCATGTTCTGGCCCAACAGGCCTAATTGGTTCTTATATTTTTCACCAAAGCCCGGTCTGGCTCGGGCCTAGTCCAGCACAGGCTAAGCCCAAAGCCTAAAAAAGACAGCCAAAAATCCCGGGCTTTTAAAAAGCCCTGCAAAAAGCCCGAACGCCCGGGATTTTGTTGCTAGAGAGCTTTTATTATGCAATTAGGGTGTTTTTTTATGATATTTAACTTTGTTTTGCTACTCCCTCCGTCCCATAATTATAGTCCATTGTTTACTTTTGAAGTTTTTAGTTTTCAACTTTGACTTTACATATTTTTATTTGTGTTACATATTAATTGATGCAAAATATATCAATGGATTGAGTTTTGACTGTATTTTCATTAGTATAATTTTTACCAATTATTATATAACACAAATAAAAATATTTAAGGTCAAAGTTGCAAAACGAAGACTTAAAAAGTCAACAGTTATAACAACCATCATTTTTTCTCATGGTCCTCACTCAAAATAATTTATTTTTAAAAGTTTACGTATCTGTTTTATACTTAAATTTAAGCTAAACCGCAAATCGTGAAAATAGCACGCAACGCGTACCGGCACGAATCTTGACATAATACACGTTATTGATTGATTTTCGTTGTTTTATGCAAAGATGGTTGTGTGACTAGTCATTTTTATCGAAAAAATGATTTTTAAGATAATTGCGCAAGTTATAAAGTCTCAAAAACTTTTTTTATTGAGCTTAAACGAGTCCCGAGCTATATATTTAAAAAAGATAACCAAAATTACGTTTCTAGTCCCTGAGGTTATAATTTCACGCGCCTCCCTAAGGTTTGCTTAACCTTTCACTCTGTATTTTTTTTTAACTTTTGGTTATATAAGAGTTAGATTAGGTTTTCTTTCATTACACTCTCAAACCCTAGCCACTTCATCTCCCACATCTTTCTCTTTCAGCCGCCGCACCACACCTCGCCACCACACACCGCCGTCATCACCATAGCCAACCACCATCATCCACCATCTCTCCTTGAAGATCCGAAGGTTTTGAATTTTTTGGGTCGTTGCTTCATTTTCTCCATCTCTTTACCTCTATTTCTTTCTCTCTCGTAAATTGGTAAGTCAAAACCCAAAACTTCATGTGTCGGTTATTTTTTTAAAAACCGGTTACCATCGTATTTCCTTCATTTTCTCTTGGTTTAAAATTTAAAAACGGGTTTATAAAGAATTTTTTGTGAGTTAAACGAATTCATACAAAAGTTTGTGTGAAACGGGTTACATGAAAACGTATTTAAACAAAAGGGTATCATCAAAGTTGTTGGGAATTAAAGGTCTGCATACTTAGTATTGCCAAGACAGATTCAGTTTACACTGACAGTACTAACTTCAGTTAGTACTGCTAGAGTAAATGTTAGTACTGCCAGTACTAACTTAAGTCTGCTAGAAGGAAGTTTATACTGCTGATGAAGATAAAGACTGCCATTGGATAAAAGCGTGTGAAGAGATATGTATCAAGATATGTAGTATATATCTTATGTATTTAGAAGATAAGTATATTTTGTAACAATATAGAAGATACGTAGTTATCTTGTAAAGGACTCCTTGGTGTATAAAAGGAGGTCCTAGGTCATACGTTTTGATATAGTTGCATAGAGTTTTATTAGCTTCAAGGTTGTAAACCCTAGTTCTAAACAGAGTACTCGTATTATTAAGATTAATAATATTGAAGATTTTGGTGATATTGTTGTTCATTCATATTATTGTTTCATTAAAATACTTATAAAGTGTTATTGAGTAGATTCCGCATACTCCTTAGCATCAAAAACGTTTCTACCATTGTTGTCATGGAATTATCCAAAGCAACATACTCTTTACAAGCTAGAGAATTGATCCATAGTTTGGGATTCCACAAGTGGTATCAGAGCTTGTGTTCCTGAAACTTTGATTTAGAAGAATCGTTGTAAGCTCAGCAAGAAGAGACTGCTCAAACAACAACTACAACAAAGTTACCTATTCTCAAGTAAGGTGACTATGAGATGTAGAGGCTCCGGTTTGAACAATACTTCCAAGTTCAAGATTATGCTCTGTAGGACATAATAGAGAATGGAAACTCATTCACACTTGTACCCACATCAAATACAGCTGATGGTGTCGTAAGTGTATCAACACCAGGTCCTCTAACTGCATAAGAAAGGATAAAGAAGAAGAATGATGTGAAGGCTAGGAGCATGCTACTGATGGCACTTTCAAATGATTATCTAATGACCTTCAATCAGCACAAGGATGCAAAGACCTTGTTTGAAGCAATTCAAGCAAGATTCGGTGGTAATGATGCCACTAAGAAGACACAAAAGACCCTCCTGAAGCAGATGTTTGAATGTTCAATTCTCCAAGTTCATAATCTCTTGATTCTATTTATAACATGCTTTAGAAAATTGTCAGTAAATTAGCAGTTTTGGGTGTTAACATTTCTCAAGAAGATCTGAATTCCAAGTTTTTAAGAAGCTTGCCTGTTGAGTGGAACACTCATGTGGTTGTCTAGAGGAACAAGCCTGACATAGACAAAATGAGCCTTGATGATCTATAAAACAATTTCAGAATTGTTGAACAAGAGGTGAAGAAGACTATAACCTCAAGCTCTAATTCAGGCTCTCAAAACATGGCGTTTGTGGCTACCTCTAGCACAAGAAGTACAAATGAGGTTAATACTGCTGTTAGAGATAGTACGTTAGTACTAAAGATAGTACTGCTAGTACTCAAGCTAGTACTGCTAGCTTGAGTGATGCCACTATCTATGCTTTCTTGGCCAATCAATCTAATAGGTCTCAACTTGTTCATGAAGACCTTGAGCAAATCTACGAGGATGATCTGGAGGAAAAGGATTTGAAGTGGCAACTGGCATTACTAAGCATGAGGGCTAAGAGGTTCTTTCATAAGGTAGAGTGTTACAACTATCATAAGTTAGGACACTTTGCCTGAGAGTGCAGAGAGCCTAGAAATCCGGATGGAAGGAGCAGGACTCATGAAAGCACCAGAAAAACGGTGAATGTGGAAGACACTTCTTCCAAATCTATGGTGGCTATAGATGGTCTTGGATTTGATTGGAGCTTTATGGCTGAAGAGGAAGCTCCTACGAACATGACACTCATGGCGTTTTCATATTCTGGGGTATATAATGATAAAACTTGTTCAAAAACCTCTATGAAAAACTATGAAACACTTAAAACTCAGTATGATAACTTAAGAGTAGAGCTTAACAAATCTGAGTTTAATCTAGCTAATTATAAAAGGGGATTAGTCTCAGTAGAAGAACAACTTGTTTTCTACAAAAAGAATGAGGAAGCTTTATGTGAGCAAATTGTTGTGCTTAAAAGTAATATGACATATAAAGATTCTGAGATTAATATGCTTAAAAATGAGCTATACAAAGTTAAGCTAGAAAAAGATAGCATTAAAGCTAATGCGGAGAAATGTGAATATGCTTCTAAAAGTTTTAATAAGATCATAGAATCTCAGCTTGTTAGATCTAAACAGGGTTTAGGATACAATCAAGTTTCACCACCCCCTACAGGGTTGTATAAACCTCCTAAAGTTGATTTGTCACAAACAGGTGTGACAACTCGTAATTTCAGGTCATTTCTCAAATTTACTATTCATCTCAGGAATTTACTATTCACTGGTTACCATTCATCATTTTTGAAGTCGTATTGATATTCTGAAATCGTATTTCAAAATATTACTATTCACGAAACACTATTCATTCCCCGGAGAAAAATCACTATTCATGATTCACTATTCATCATTTTTCGTAAACTAGGTTTACGAGTATCAAATTTGCGTAACCGTAATGGTTTAGCTGCGAATTCATGAAAAATCATTGAGGACATTACACATAGACTAGAGTTAGTCTACATATCATTAGTAACATCATTATCATATTAGTTCATGCATGGGTTTGCATATTTCAGTAACATATATTTTCCTATTAAATAAACGCTATCGCATAATCATTTATTTTGAATATTTGATCCGACACTTCCAAAAATTGTCCTAATATATTTTTATATTCATTTTAAGACTATAAAAATTATATTATTAGGTTACCCGATGTTTTGAATTTATTTTGTATATAAATTGTTATATATAAATATTTACGACGGTTTTCGTAAATTCAACCCGATAATTATTTATTCACTCAGTACTTGCGAGAAATGTATTTTTATAATTTTTATGACTCCGATATATTTTATTTTGCTCCGTTAAAATCGATTTATAGCTAACGCTACACTAAATACCTAATAATACTTAAAAAATACATACTACACTTACACTTAAAATACAATTAGTCATCAAATTCATCCAAACCTTTCCTCATTTATTCCTTTTTGCCGACCTCCCCTATGACACACCATTTCTTTTTGTAAAAAAATCTTATTAGTATGACACATATACATTATAGCTAGATATTTGTAGAAGATATCTCATGTACTAAGTAACTTACACATAGCAAATACATATTCAAGGTGAAAAATAAAAAGAACCCTCTCCTTTCTCTTGTGGTATTCGGCCAAGATCAAGAAACCAAGAAGAAAACATAAATTTTCAAGATCAAGTGATATATAAACACTAGATTACTTCTATTTAGGTTTTGAGATAAAAACCAAGAAGTATTTAGGAAACCTAGTTACTTAAACCTCATCAATCAACTAGTAAGCTTTTTATGATCTTTAATAATATTTCATAATCTTACATGAGTTATTTTTATCATATTAGTAGAAATCATGCAAGTATCATATGTATTTATACCACTTTTATTGTTTTTAGTACTTATAATTAGTATATATCATCCTATAATTAATCCCTTGAAACATATCATTTTTGATGATGTTTAGGAACCTATGACACCCTAAGAAGGTGTATGGTAGGTTTAGAATAGATTTGGTGTTGATTTGAAGTGGTTAGAATAAGTATTACGCAAGAAAAATCACTTTCGACGACTTAAAAATAAGGTCTGATCATTTTTGTAAAATCTGAAAAATTTGACAGGTTATAAATTATTTTGGGCTAGATATTCAGAAAATATACTTAAAAACGAAACCGTGGTCGCTTGAACGGGTTAAAACGGATTTATAACGAAGAAGTTATGCTATTTTCAAGTTTAACGATGAAAACTATATTTTCTGAAAAACTGCATGCTGTCCAAAATTTTTAAGCGTCAAAAATGAGTTTTAAGCGTTATCTAAATGAGTCGATTTATCAAAAATATATTAGTATACTTTAACACGAATCTAAGGACATATAAAACGTAGAAAACGGACTTATAACGACTAAATTACACGCATTTAAATAATGTTAACGTAACTATTTTATATAAGTATAAACACTTATATATTTTCTATTAGCCAAACTATTTGTCGCTAGTGACCATGTTTGGAGTCATTTTTCACATCGATAGAATACTTTTTAGACTAAATGCCTTACTATTTTTAGACTAAACATTCAATGATTGTCATAAAACACTTATATATTTTCTGTTACCATGTTTGAAATGATAAACATATATGGCCATACTTAGAGTCTCAATATCATAAATCATTGAGCTAATTCACTTGGTATGATCACGGTCTAATGGACTTGATATAATGTTGGACTAGCGGACTTGGTATAATGTTGAACTAGCGGACTTGGTACAATCATGGACTAATGGTCTTGGAACTATTTGAAACTATACGAATTATGTGTTATATCAATTGACTATTGATACATTAAGTTATGTACTATTATGTGAATTCATTTGACAACATGTGCTTGAACATAAACCATACATATTTTGGCAGTGGGTTGTAAACACACAAGTTGCAAGTTTTGTATGGGCGGAACTTGGAACTGAGTGGATTTGCAATGCCTTTGCTGCATGAACGTTCTTTAAAGGTTTTTCATGACAACACAAACTCTATGAACTCACTCAACCTTTGTGTTGACACTTTTAGCATGTTTTATCTCAGGTATCTAAGGCATACACTTCATGGCATGCATGTGGATTTATCATAGAGTCGTGGTGACGACGCGTCTCACATGGGATTTATGCACTTTAAAAACATCGTTTGGCTAGTAACAAACTTATTTCCGCACATGTTGATTTTCATTTGGGACCTATACTTTGTAAACTCTGATTATTTTACTAAATCAAACGATGTGTTTTCCAAACGACACTTTAGGTCGTTCAATATAACTGTAACTGTGATGCTATGGCAGTCATCCCACAGGAATTCCATTCCGCTGCAAAACAGGTATTTTGGGGGTGTGACAACAGGTATAGAGGAGTTTAAGGAATCTGAGATTAAACATTATGGACCTAAACCTAGTGACAATGTTAGCGAAAATGTTCCTAATGAGGTTAAGGATTCTTTTATGGAATCTTCAGATGTTGAGGCTGAAAAGAAAACTGTTTTTCCCAATAAACCTAAACAAGAAAAACTTGATAGAAAAAAAGTTAAATATGCTGAGATGTATAAATCACAAAGTCCTGGGGAAACCAGAGGAACTGGAACAATCAGAAATCCCAACAACTAGAAAGTGATTTTGTTATGTATAATAAATCTTGCTTTGTCTGTGGTAGCTTTCAGCATTTTCAAGTTGACTGCAAGTACCATCAAAGGAAAAGGGTGGTATATGGGAATAATGCTACAACGGTGACTGACCATTATTTTGCTAAACAGGCTCACCCTAGCTCTTTCAGACACATGACTCCCAGAGCAGTTCTTATGAAAACTGGCCTAAAACCTTTTAACACTACTAGGCCAGTTAATACTACTCACCCCAAACCAACACTTTATGGTGCTAGATCTATGACACACTTTTCTAAACCAACACCATCAACTGTCAAAAGACCCTTTCAAAGGCAAACAACATCTCCTTTCAAAAACTTTTATCAAAAGATAATATCGTCAGGCCAAGATTTAATACTGCTAGGCCAAGAAAAGATGTTGTAAGGGTAAATAAGGTCAATGTTGTTAAGGCCTCAGCATGTTAGGTTTGAAGACCTATCAAACCCAATGATGCATCAATCATTTAAAAGACACATGATTACATTGATGCACGAGGCATATCCAAGTCAGTAATGGCTTGGGTCCCCAAAGGAAACTAATTTCCTTTTTTGTATGTGCAAGAACATCCACCAAATGATGATCTAGTCTATGTTGACAGTGGATGCTCTAGGCACATGACACAGAACATGTCCCATCTCTCATATTTCATTGCATTTGATGGAGGATATGTTACCTTTGGGGGAGGAGGTAGAGGTGGTAAAATTACAGGTAAAAGGACTATAAAAACGGGTAAGCTTGATTTTGAGGATGTGTACTTTGTACAAGATTTGAAGTTTAATCTTTTTAGTGTCTCGCAAATGTGTGACAAAAAGAACAAAGTTTTGTCTACTGACACTGAATGCTTTGTTATGTTTCCCAACTTCAAGTTGCCTGATGAAAGTCATGTATTACTTAAAGTTCCTAGAAAGAACAATGTGTATAGTGTTGATATGCAGAACATTGTTCCTAGAGAGAATTTGACTTGTCTTGTTGTAAAGGCCACTCTTGATGAATCAATGCTTTGGCATAGAACATGTATACTTTAAAGTGATTAATAAACTTGTTAAGGACATCCTTGTCAGAGGTTTGCCTTCAAAACATTTTGAAAATGACCAAACTTGTGTTGCCTGTCTTAAGGGTAAACAACACAAAGCCTCTTGTAAGCCCAATATTTTAAACTCTAATACTCAGCCATTCATGCTACATATGGACTTGTTTGGTCTTACTTATGTGAGTAGTCTCATGAATAAAAAGTACTGTCTTGTGGTTACTGATGATTATAGCAAATTCACATGGGTTTTCTTTTTAGCAACTAAGGATGAGACTAGTAGAATTCTTAAGAGTTTTATAACTGAGATAGAGAACCTAGTTGATAAGAAAGTTAAAATAATCTGATGTGACAATGGCATAGAGTTTAAAAATAGAGTGATGAATGAATTTTGTGAACAAAAAGGTATTAAGATGGAATTTAGTGTAGCTGGAACTCCTCAGCAGAATGGTGTTGCTCAAAGGAGAAATAGGACACTAATAGAGGCTACTAGAACCATGTTAGTTGATTCTAAGCTACCCACTTTATTTTGGGCTGAAGCAGTTAGTACTACTTGTTATGTACAGAATAGGGTACTAGTGGTTAAGCTCACAATAAGACTCCTTATGAACTATTTAGAGGTAGAACACCTTCTTTAAGCTTTATGAGACCATTTGGATGTCATGTTATCATCCTTAACACCTAAGAACATTTGGGCAAGTTTGATGGGAAATCAGATGAGGAATTCTTCGTTAGTTACTCTAAAAATATTAAGGCATTTAGGATTTACAACATTAGAACTAGAAAAGTAGAAGAAAACTTGCACATTGAGTTTTTGGAGAATAAACCTTGTGTAGAAGATAATGGAACAAAGTGGCTGTTTGACATTGATGTGCTAACAATATCTATGAATTATATACCAGTTGTTGCAGGTACTAATGATTTTGTAGGTATAGAAGAAGGTAATGGTACAACTCATTCTAGTGTGGAGACAGGATCTAGTCATGACTACCTATTGATGCCACTGTGGAAAGATGGTTCTCCATTTGTAACTTCTTCAAAGGATGTCAGCAATGATGGACCACAACCTTCTAATGAGAATGAAAAGAAGGATGAAGAAGGTGTGACTAAAGACAGTGGAGTTGAGAATCAAAAGAAGGATGCGAACAGTACTGATGACATTAATTCTGTTAGGCCAGATATTAGTACCGCTCCACCAATTAGTATTGTTATTTCACCAGTCTATGCTGATCCTTTTAGTGATGAAGAAGAAGTGGACTTGAGCAACATAACCGCATAATATGTAGCTCCTAATACCCCACATACCAGGATCAACAAATATCATCCACTTAATAACGTAATTGGTGAAGTACAGTCTGGTGTAAAAACAAGAAATATGACAAAGACTACAAGTGAAACAGGTTTTATAAGTACTGTCTATCAAGGGAAGGCTCATGTAGACCTGCACACTTGTCTATTTGCTTGTTTTGTTTCTCAAGAAGAACCCAAGATGATTTCCAAAGCTCTCAAAGATTCAGCCTGGGTGGAAGCAATGCACGAGGAGCTTCTACAGTTCAAGCTACAGAAGGTTTGTGTATTGGTGGATTTACCTAATGGTAAGAGGGCTATTGGTACAAAGTGGGTCTTCAGAAACAAGAAGGATGAAGAAGGATAGTGGTCAGAAACAAAGCCAGATTGGTAGCTCAAGGATACACACAGCAAGAGGGCATTGATTATAATGAGGTGTTTGCCCCGGTTGCTAGAATTGAAGCCATTAGGCTGTTCTTGGCTTATGATTCTTATAAGGATTTTACATTGTATCAAGTGGATGGAAAGTCTGATTTCTTGTATGGAAAGATTGAAGAGGAGGTTTATTTATGTCAGCCCTCTAGTTTTGAAGATCCAGACTTTCCAGACAAGGTGTATAAAGTAGAGAAGGCACTCTATGGATTGCATCAGGCTCCAAGAGCATGGTATGAAACCTTGGCCAAGCATCTGTTAAACAATGGGTTTCATAGAGGTAAAATTGATCATATCTTGTTCATCAAGAGGCAAAAGGGAGATATTTTGTTTGTACAGGTCTATGTACATGATATTATCTTTGGCTAAACTAATAAGGATTTGTGTAAAGATTTTGAGACATTGATGTATGATAAGTTCAAAATGATTTCTATGGGGGAACTTACTTTTTTAAGGTTGCATGTGAAGCAGAAGACAGATGAGATATTTATCAGCCAAGATAAATATGTTGATGAGATATTAAAGAAGTTTGGTTATGAAGATGTGAAGGCTGCAAGCACTCCTATGGATAATTCCAAGACTTTGCTCAAATATGAAGATGGTGAAGAAGTTGATGAGCATTTGTATAGATCCATGATTGGGTCCTTGATATATCTTACAACTTTTAGACCAGATATTATGTTTTGTATGTGCTTGTGCCAGGTTTCAAGTCACTCCCAAAGCTTCACACTTACATCCATGATTGGATCCTACGAAAGTGAGTTAGGTTTTATTTTTGTTTTTATTTTTATTTTTACTCTTATATGTCTATCACGATGTGCATAATTGCTTGATAAGTGTATTCAGAGACTAAATATTTTTGCTCACCAAGCTCAATACAAGACATGTTTGTATAACATGGATCTTCGATCATACCAAGAAAATATAGGGAGTTTCTTGTTTTAATTCTACAGTTATATATTATTTTTTATTTTAAAGTATAATAGGGACATTGTACAGGTCAAGTAGGTGGATGGAAAGTAGAATTACACTTTGACTTTTATTTGCCTTCATTTCTAATTTTCTTAAGAATTTTGTGCCAATTTTATAAATGTTGACATGTTTTTCTTACCAAAACTAGATTATTTCATTAGCCAATCACACATAACCCATAATTCCACTGATGAAATTAAGCCTTTCCATTTTATTATTATACATAATTCCACCATTTATGAGTGTGTCGGTAGTCAATGTAGACTTTAGAACTTGACCCGTTTATCTTTGCATGACCATAATGATGAGTATTATGTTGAGTAATCAATATAATTGGAATAGTCAATTAAAGAAGTCAATATATCAGGATTAACCCCAAAACAACCCTATGTGTATATTTGTGTGCATTTATCGACTAGTCACACTGACTTGATGACCTCCCATGATAAACCTTTTGTTGCACTCATCTTTAGTGCAAGATACCATTTGTAAAACCCTTTCGAGCCATTCTATGTTCTTACCCAATATATGTTTAGTTCGTTACACCGTATCACCTAGCCTACCATGTAGTCTACTACCCATAGTCGGGGAGTTGTTAGTCACTTAACCCCTTGGTTCGAGTTGAGTGATTTGGGAACTACGGCAATGTTGAAGACCGACCACTTATGATCATTGTAGACCCCCCTATGGTTCTTATAATTTTTTACATGATTCATATCAGGTGGGGGTGACCTTATTTAGTTTATACTTCATTGTTACTGTAGTAAAAAAGTATAGAAAATCTACAGTAACTGAGCCTATTTTAGTGTTGGTAGCATTTATAAAACCAACTTGTTTGAAGAATAGATTAGTGTTACATCTCGTTTGCTTAAGTTATCAATCGAAGTTTTAAAAGTGAAAAAGGCGAGTTTGAAAACTAACAATATAAACACTAATCTATAATTATCATTTGAGCATTAGTGTTGAAGACTGGTTTAGTAACTCGTAATTATATGATGGATGATTTGAGATGGTCACACGTTGAACCAACTAGTGTGATTGAAGGTCGAATTAGTGTGTAATTATTGTTTCCTACCTTATGGATGATATATTTTTCTATTAAGGAAACCCATACCTACACATTATAACACATTAACTCATTATATATGATAATCTGATTCTTGCATCTTGACGCTTGAACTTTGTTTGGACAGTGGCTAATGACGACGAGGATATTAGACTAGACTATTTGTTTATATTTTTCTTTTTTAAACCTTTTAAATGTGTGTCAATGTCTATTCCCGCCCTTACTAATTCTAAATTGTAATCCTATCTTTTAACCTACCCGAGTGAAGGAATTGAGCAAGAATAGGTGTCTCACTCATGGATTGAGTGAGCATTTATGGTTTTGTCGCTTTTGCTAGAGTAGTGTTGTCGGTAAAGATGACCCAATATGAATGGTTCAATCCCAAGCCTTACATGTACTCACCCTGTATTACCTTTAGAGATTGTTTAGACCTTGGCTATAGTGGTGGAGCGTTGTATACTTGCCAAGCCTATGATAGAATACACACTATGACTGTGTAATGAGTAACCACCCCAAAAATAAAACACGTAGATTAGCGAGTGCATGATTGATTTTGTTTCCCTTTCCGTGAGGTGTTAGGCTGATGACATCAAATAACAAATAATTTATAGCGTCATTTATCATGTTTATAATTCTAGTTTTATATCATTTTATATAATATTTGATACTTAATCACTTATTTTTTTATTTCTCAGTTAATATCAAGCAATTGGTGAAAGTTAGCGAAAAGAACGTATTTTGGAGCTAAATTGGTGAAGTTAAGAAAGTCTACTGAATCTAACATCAATACACCGTATCATAGACAGATACGCCATATATCAAGACTTGAAAGATTACAAACACCATTGTCTGACTTTGAAGAATAAGCCGTATCCAAATATTGGATACGTCGTATGGAAAACTTTGGTCAACTAGAAGAACATACTTGCTTTATGATAGAACTTATGCACGCAATCTTTTATAAGTTCTTAGGACCGTTTTGGACTATAGGTTGATTAGACCTTGATCTACGATAAACAATAAGCATAAAGATAATAATAAGCACAACGTAATAACATAAAGAATATTATTATTATCAAAGGTTCTTCGTCATCATCTCTAACAACTACAATACAAACTAACAGCCGCAATCCTACTTGATCAATGTAGAACGGTTACCTAATCTAACAGGAATCATAAAGATCCTTGAGGCTATACAAAACACAAAGACTAGGCGTTTTACACAAGACCTACGCCTAGGTTTACACACACACGTTTTTCTGGTTCTAAATCTTTGACACACACACTAAACCTAATAACTTGTATTCTCTTTATATAATAGAGAATTAGGTTTACAAAATACTACAAAAGACTAATAAGTAAAATCTTCTTTATCAAGCAAGTCCCTTGTGTTTTGTATTGTCTTCATTCTTCACTTGTAGTTTTGTGTTTATCAACTCAAATATAAAACCCAACAATCTTCCCCTAGTTGATAATTACAAAACCTTCGTCTTGATCTTCCACAAATGAAACAATCTTCCCCTTAAGCTCACCTCGTGAACTTAAATAACATGTACCACCAAGGATCTTCAAGTTGCGTATCTTCTTTGTACTTCTTCTTCTTCCCCTTTTGTATTATCCACTAGAGGACTCTAAGTAGAAGCAACTTTGATCTTCACAACCACGAACCACTATCACACATCCAATCTAGTCTTCCAATGTCTCGAATTACCCACCATTAAGAACACCAAAACGCTTACTATAAATGAATTCAAGACAATAGAAACCTAAACCATCAGTAGTAATAACAATTAGTAGTTGTAAAAACCTTCCCCTTGAATGGCACATGTAGACTCTATGTAATGGTTACTGATGAAGAAAACCAAGTATTACCAACTTGATGCTGAAGTAGAACAACCCAAACTTGCATCTTATATCTTGTACTATAGATGACATCGAACGTATAGCCAAAACCGATGGATAGGGAGACCGCAATCTCTTGACGAAAAATCTTCATCTTTTATTCGTCAATTTGTTATCACACATGAACGCACGAACAAGTTATCTTCAAAGTGTAACACCCACTTTAAGATATGATAAAACACAAACCCGAAGAGATTCCACTTCAACTTCAAATAGATGATAAACGCTTTTCTTCATAATCAATTATAGCAATAAGAACGAGCCATTAAAACCTGTTAAGAACAGAAACCAAAAATCCAAACATAACTTATGTGTGTGTCATCCAACAATCAAGCCGAAAACCAAATCTTTAATGACTTCCCCTTAAATCCAAAATCAATCACGTGTGTGTGTTATCTAATAAACTCCATACCAAAACCATATACTGTTCAAATACCACGAATCGAGCTAAAAAACATGATCGTTTCCCACACCATATCACATAATGTAAAACAACATGCTCGTAATCCCCATAAAACCAAAATACTTTAAGGCACATCTCCTGAAACAATACCATACACATATTGCAATTTATGAGTGCAAACAAAACCACCATGTATATTTATCATCATTATGTGTCATGTCTTGAAACTGAGTAGTAGTGACCGATATTAAGTCTCAATAGCAGCAGCAATAACATGTGAAAGCAACAACAACTTTTGACTTATAGCAGCAGTGGGTATCCACTAAACAATAGTAATTCCTAAACGTATAGCTGCAATTCATATCACTCCTCGCTTCATATATTGCACTAACTTAAACCAATGAGGAACATTAACCAAATACATCGAGCAGCACTAATATGAGCAACCTTTCAACTCAGCAGTATAAACAATATGTCGAGCAGTACAAACTTCTCAACTAGCAGTACAAAGTTTAATTAATCAGTAGAAAGGTTTCAAACGAGTAGTATTAATCTATATACAAGCAATACTAACTGATAACAATCAATATTAACTTTGACTTCAACAACTGCTCGTTAACAATTCTAATTTAGAGTAACATCTGCTAGATCGCAACAGTAACACACAAAATCTGTTAATCAGTTGATGCTTAGCTGCTACTGTTTCTAGTCACATGATGGAGAGAACGTTTCATGAGTACCTCGGCAGACATCATCACATGTATCATTATCATTCAAAGCACATCCATTACAAATCATCTTTTATTTAGGGTTTAGTACACACTCCTATTTCAGCTTGGGCCTTTGACGACTAATAAACCCTTAACACAATCAACTGCCATCTCTCACCCAACTCGCAAAAGCTCTAAGTACTTCAACTGAAAACTCATATTCTATCCCTTAAAGAGCATCATTAACATGAAAGCAGTACTAACTCAATGTGAGCAGTACTAAAAATTACCTTAGTAGTACTAATCACTAACTGGCAGTATAAACATTCTGAAGTCAGTATTAATGAGCTCCAAACAATCATGAGTATCAAAGAGCAGTATTAATTTCATGTAAGCAGTACTAACGCATCCAAAGGCATTATTAACGAAGATGTATATCAGCAGAAACAATCCATATTTAGAATGATGAATAGTCAAAAAGATCAAGCCACCGTCCCATGATCTGATCTGATAATAATATAAATCTTAGCATGCACTCTATGGCCGGTTGTCATGCAAATTTAACAAATCATCAATCAATAAATCAGTAATACGTTTAGACTACAAAGGTTCATTCTTGAAACCATATTCGAATTCTCAAAACTTGTAGCATCTTGGATTTCATAAACACATCAAATCATATTAATATGAGGCGTATGAATTGAGTTTTAGAGTGAGAAAGTAAAGAGAGTTGGGAATTTGGTGAGACAAAGAAAAATGATATTATCAAGCTCCAACCCTCTACCTTGGGAGGTAGATGGTATTTATAGTTTCTTACAAGACACGCCTCCTACGGGTTGTGGATCAGGCACACAGTGGGTAAAGACTCGTCCGTCCTCCACGGTGTTACTTAACTAACTATTTATTAACATAACATGACTACGACTACGAGCTTTCAAACGAATACATATACTTGAGGTGACCGACTCTTTAACTAACGGATTTTATAAATCCTAACAATCTCCCCCTAAGGGAGGTCACCTCAATTTACATTGAATACAAACAGATATTACATTTTGATTGTTCTTGGATTCTTGATTAAGTTCTTTGCTCTGTAGACCGTAGCCTTTGATTGTTCATGTTCTGCATGTTTTGTTTACTCAAGTGGAGGTCTTTAACTGATCCACGTGATGATGAGTGTTGAGCCAGCTTTGAGATCATCTGCCACCATAATTCTCTGACTCATCCTTTGTAGTGTTACCATCATGTGACATTGTGACTTTTGGACCGACATGCTCACATTCTGGATCATGATTTCTTCTCATCAGAGTTACGGAAGCTTTTGTTGATTCATGATATTTACAGCAGCGTAGCAGAAGCATGGATTGAAAATATCAGAGTCGTTGATGAAGTTACACACTTATCATGAATTCTTTAGATATGAATGTGATGTGTGAGCATGCGGCTATGGATTGACTTCTCAATTCTGAACAGCTGCAAACGTTGGGTGTACCTGCATACAACAGTTAGCAATAAAGCACACGAAAGTGTCTTTGATCACTTTCGTTGAATTGAGGTACACGGCCCACGGTTCCCCGTTGATCAGTACAAGTATTGCCTGTGATCAGGTATAATTCCTAAGAATCTCCTTAATAGGGTTTCGCAGCTGCTCTAGCTGTTCTCATACCGGAACATCTCAAAGAAGACAACATGGAGTGAGTGAATCAGCGAATTGAGATTCACTGATTGATGAAAAGTGATTTGAAAAAACAATCGTGTATTGCTTAATATAAAGTGTTTTGCAATAAAACGGAGGTTTTAAGGAAAATCAATTATCAATCATAAATACCTTTTATTTTGAAATATTAATACACAGTCGATGTGCAAGAGAAAAGAATTTTGGAGCACAACGACCGGTTTTTCAGAGGCATCCGTCAATCCATTTCCTGGACCAAGGTTGATTCAATATTGAATCGCCCCATCGTTTCTATTCAGTTGTCACAAGTTTGATCTATTAGATAGATCTCACATGTCACCTACCAAGAACTTGTTTGATGTTGGCTCTAGAAGGTTTTCTATCTTCATTATGAATACGTGAACATATCACTCAGATGTTCTGGCAATACCACAAGGATAATGCGTAGGACTCTTAAGATATATTCTCACTTTCCACATAGTGTGAAACAGGGAGTCTTCATTGATTGTGTCCTAGTGAGATTTATTTATGATCTCGTGGCTCTATACTCAATTGTGCACTTTGGTTTCCTATGCCGGAGACTAGGAAGAGGGTCTCCTTCTTCAATATCAACAATCTCTAAGAGAAAGTCGATGGATTATGTAGGTTCCCTGTGAGAATGAAACAAGCCCTTTTAAGAGGAACTTGAGTAGCTTGGGAAGTTTAGTGCAGTGCGTCACTGGGTCTATGACGTCTTGTCTTCAATACCGGCGTTACCTTTAGTAACCACTAGTAGCATATGCATTGAACCCGGTTTCTGCCATAAGGTTGAATAAATGGAGGGCTATTTCTTTTCACCCTTTTCACTTTTAATTCTTTTTCATTCTTCAACCCCTTCAGTGCTTACCGAGACTTCATAACTAGAACCTTGTTGGGTTTATTCCAGTACTAGCTCTGTCTCAGACCGCACTCTTCCCATATTCTCATTTTTCTCCTTTTTCAATATACCTAAGGACTCTACACTATCTAGTGGATTGTCCCTGGGTAGATCCCTCCGGCTCTGGCTGGATTGTGGGAACGAATACCTAACCTAACCGTCCTTATATCACCATTCGTAAAGTAAAATTGGTCGGTCTTTTGGTATTGTTCATCCGCCTCGAAACCAATAGAAAACCATTTGAGAAATCAATCAAGGTACTTGTGATATAAAATCAAAGTATTTTGTACCTTAATCATTTTTTGATATTTTAGAAATGCTCCCCCTCAACATGTGCTTCAAGTATTTGAAATTATTTTAGCACATGGAGGTAAGAGAACTTATGAAATCTTAGATTGAGAATGAACGATCCAATCTTTGAATAACTTTTTCTAAAATGATCATCATCACTTCTCGATCAAATCTAGTATTTTAAATACTTTGGATAAGACAATTTTGGGAAGGATGAGGTTTTCTTATGATTGCTCCCCCTCAATATGTGCATTGAGATTCGAAAGTGTTTTGCACATATTAGAGAGAACCTGCACTTAGAGACAAATCAATCACTTCAATCCTTTTTGGTTTGAGATAGATGCTCATCCTTAACATGTGCATGGAAAATTTAAAATCGTTTGGCACATGTGGGGAGGAGAGCTTGTTATTATCTTAATGAAACCACTTATTGAATTATCAGTTTATATCCATTTTAAATCACAAATTCTCCCCCGATCACTATTTTCAAATCCTTTGAGATTTGTGATCTCTATTGATTTAAATTGTTTTTGAAAGTTTTTGAGGAGAACTGTGACTTGCTTTTAAAACATTTAACTGATAAGGATCAAATTCTGAGACTTTAAACTCCAATGATTAAACATGCTTAAGTATCTTATGAAAACACAACATTAGCCTTGGTCTAGATCCAATTGTACAAAGACATTGTTCTTTTTGATTATCCAAAATTAGACCTTGCTTGATTTCGTGCCAATTGATTAAAAAATAACTTTTTGATTATCCAAAATCATTCTCCCCTTCAATCAATGACATCAGTTGTTGATTGAGTGTTAGAAATTTTTTGACAAATGATAAGTCCATATGATATTCAAAAATATAGTCCGAGTTATTTTCAAAGCAATTTTGTTTTTATTAGATGACAAATATTTTTCAGAAGAATAGTTAGAAGGAAAAATATTTGTGATGGAAGTATTTGTCTTTTTGGCGACAAACATTTGTAATAAGAATCAGAGCATGAGGTTTCAAAAATTAATTTAAGCATGGCTCTGTTCTTTCATTTAAAACTGGTTACTGCCTGAAATGACAATAAACCATCATTTTTCTCCATCCCTTTTTTTTATTTTTATTTTTTATATACAATCGAACTTCATCTAAAGACCCGTGCCATTCTTTGAATGATAAATCAAAGTCCGTAGATGTTATCGAAGAACAAAAATAGATTGAAAAATAATATTTTTGGGCTTTTTCAAAGATTTTATGAATTTTTATGGATTTTTTTTGAAAGTTTATATTTTTCTATTTTCTTTTTGTGGGTTTTATAATTTTGTATTTTTTCTTTTTGAATAAATATGTACAAGAGATGAATGAAGAAAAGCTTTTACTCCTCGTCTTCCTCTTGAAGACGTTTGAGTGTTTCAGGTTGTAGACTCTTTAGATCAAGTCGTGGAAGGATAAACTCAAAACGTTCTCTAGGAAGAGCTTTGGTGAAGATGTCTGCTAACTGATATTCAGTCTTCATAAAATATAGTTCCACCACACCGTTCTCCACTTGTTCCCTGATGAAATGATGTCGAATGTCGATATGCTTTGCTCTTGAATGTTGAACGTTGTTGCATTAGAGAGCAATGACACTCTTGTTATCACAGTACAGAGGGATTTTGTTGAATTCAAAGCCATAGTCAGATAATTGGGATCTCATCCATAGGATTTGAGCACAACAAGATGACATGGCTATGTATTCTGCCTCTGTAGAGGATATAGAGGTACTCATTTGTTTCTTTGAAGACCAGCTCACAAGCTTATCACCCAAAAACTGAGCACCTCCTGACGTGCTTCGACGTGTATCTTGACACCCTGCATGGTCAGCATCTGCATAGGCTGTTAGTGACATACCGGTGTCCTTCGGGTACCAAAGTCCCATGTTGATGGTTCCTTGGAGATACCGAAAGACCCGTTTAACCGCTTCAAGGTGCTTTTTGGTAGGCTTAGCCTGGTATCTAGCACACATGCATACAGCGAACAGAATGTCTGGTCTACTGGCGGTGAGGTACATCAGGGATCCAATCATACTACGATATTTAGTTTGGTCAACCATGATCCCTGAGTGGTCCTCATCCAGTTTAGTACGCTCCACCATGGGAGTGTCAACAGGGTCATAAGAATCAAATAAAAATTTCTTTAAGATCTCATTAGCATATTTAGATTGATTGATAAAAATGCCTCCGGGACTTTGTGAAATTTGTAAACCCAAGAAAAATGACATTTGTCCCATCATTGACATTTAAAATTTGGAGCCCATCTACTTAGAAAAACGGTCACATTCATTGGGGTCAGTCGAAGCAAAAATAATATCATCAACATAAATTTGAACGTGAATTAAGTGTTTTCCTGACTTTCTGGTGAACAATGTCGGATCAACTGCTCCTTTGCTGAATCCATTAGATACAAGAAATTTTGATAGCGTGTCGTACCATGCCCTTGGAGCTTGCTTCAAACCGTAAAGGGCCTTTTTCAAGCGATAGACATGAGTAGGATGCTCTGGATTCACAAAACCTTCAGGCTGGCTGACGTATACTACCTCTTTCAGATCTCCGTTAAGAAAAGCAGTCTTTACATCCATCTGATAGACTATCATGTTCTTACTAGCAGCATTAGCCAAGAAGATTTGATTGCCTCGATATGTCCAACTGGAGCAAATGATTCTTCAAAGTCAATACCCTCCTCTTGACGGTATCCTTTCGCAACCAGTCGAGCCTTGTTCTTTAGCACATCACCATGTTCATCAAGTTTTACTTTGAAAATCCATTTAAGAGCAATGATCATAGCACAGTCAGGAGCAGGTAATAATTCCCATACATCTAGTTGATCGAACTCATGAATTTCTTTTTGCATGGCATTGAACCAGCTGTCTTCAGTCATGGCTGTTTTGACGTCTTTTGGTTCGACCTTAGATAGTACGGAGTTGAAGAAGCATCACAAGGCATCAGTTGCAAGTTGTTTACGAGTGGATACTGGACGAGAAGGGTTCCCAATGATGTTGTCCAATGGATGGTCATGTGTCCATTTTCTAAGGTGCTCGTGTGGTTGTTGTTGAGGGACTGAAGTAGCAGAGTTTGGATCTCCTGATGAAGATGGTTCTGAAGTTGGTTCAGGAGCAAATATGCTCTCAAATGGAGCCTCTTCGGGAGTAGCAAAGGGGTTATCTCCATCATAGTTGCTAGAAACATTTCCATGATGTACACTCGATGATTGAGGATTTGATGATGATGATGAGTGATCTGCAGTAGGCGCTTCTTGACTCAGTGACACAGACACTGAAGGGTTATCTACGTTGACTGGGTTAGGGGCAGCCACTGTTGATGGATTAGACTGATCATTAGCAATAGGTTCATAGTATTCATCAAACATCGGATCAAACAATTTCTTCAAATCTTCTTCAGAAGGAGGTACATATGGAACTGCAGGTGATGGATTTTGTACAAGAGAGGAACTAATAGGACTACAAGATAAATGTTGAGATGCGGGTCCAGAACTTAATTGTCCTGGAGCCATTTGCTCATACAGCTCATCGAACGTGACGTGAATTGTTTCCATGATATCTCGGGTTCTTTTATTGTAGATTCGGTAACCCTTCCGGTTTGGTGCATAACCAACAAAAACTCCAATGTCCGCCTTAGCTCTTAACTTTCCTAAGTCTTGACCATCATTCGTTGGATAGCATAAGGCACCGAACACACGAAGGAAAGATAGATCAGGTTTTTGGTTGTGGACAAGTTCGTAAGGAGTCTTTCCATGAGAGGTGTGAATAAGGGAACGGTTTTGGGTGTAGCAAGCAGTGGCAATGGCTTCAGCCAAGAGAAACATTGGAACCTTTGAGAAAATCAGCATAGTTCTTGCAGCTTCGACAAGAGTCCGATTTCGTCTTTCAACAACCCCGTTCTGTTGAGGAGTACGTGGAACACTTCTTTGATGATTGATTCCAATGCTTTCGTAGAACTGACTCAGTTCTTTGTTAACAAACTCAGTTCCATTGTCTGTTCGGATAATTCTGACAGTTTTATTAAGTCGAACCTGTAGCTGTTTAATAAGTTTGATGATGACATATGGAGTTTCATCCTTTGACCTCAAAAACTTAACCCAAGTAAACCGAGAATAATCATCGACCACGACTAACACATATTTCTTCCCGTTAATAGTTTGCACTCTCATGGGTCCACACAAATCCATGTGAAGAGTATGAAGAACTTCCATAACTGAGTTTGCAGGTTTGGGTTTATGGGCATATTTCTTGCTTTTTCCCAATTGTCATGTTGAACAAAGATGATCTTTTTCATACTTCAATCTGGGTAAACCTCTTACGAGATCCTTTCTAGACAAATCATTTATGGTTCCAAAGTTCAAGTGGTTGAGACGACGATGCCATAACCATGACTTTGTTTTAGAGGCTTTAGATAACAAGCAGATTGGAGAAGATTTCATCATATCTTCGATAGAGATGGTGTACAGGTGTGTTCCACGTTTTCCTCTTAAAAGTTCCACACCATCAAGTTCTCTTACAAAACAAGTATGTTTTCTAAAGGCCACTTCTAGATCAGAATCACATAATTGACCGACAGAAAACAAATTATGACCAAGACCTTCAACATAATATACCCGGGAAATTACACTATCACCAACCACATAATCTCCATAACCCATAATTGCCCCAAAATGGTCATTCCCGAATCTAACAGTCCCGATATATTTACCCACGAAGTTCATGAGCCGCGAGCGATCTCCAGTCATATGCTTGGAACAACCTGAGTCCAGGTACCACAGAACGATTTGAACGACCTGCAGTTGAACACAGACAAGTATGGATGGCTGGACAGTTTGGATCCCCATGCGAGAATGGGTTCCACTTGGTTAGAAAACGAGATTGGAACATCCACATCAGAAACAGAGTCAATGAAATCATTAGAAGTAGATGCAGAACTAGTAGTGACAGTGGATCTATTCAAAGTATGTTCACTTCTTAAAGGTACAGTTCTACCAGTAGGCATCCATTTCCTAATGGGCATTGATCTAGATAATTTAGGGCACAAATCATTAAGATGAATTTACGGAAGTAGGTATCCAATGATAACCTACATTACTAAATTTTCTTCCTGTTGGTTTCCAATGTTTTCTAGCCCTCTTCCACCTTGGTCTTCTGACCTTCTTAACCTGTTTTCTAGTGTTAACATTTTTTACCAGAGATTTGACAGAATTAGTTCACATCATTCACAACACATTCATGATTAATACCAGAAATCAAGCATTCATTACATGTTTTGCAAGTAGTAGCAGAATTCGAATTAATTACAGTATGCTTATAGCTAATACTAGAATCAACACGATTCGTCTTATCCAACACAAACTTATTGTTCCTAGGGTGGTCTTCTACATTCTTCCATTGATCACTCTTAGCTTGCGAGGTCCTATCTTGCTTTGTATTGCCTGGAGGCTTTGACCTGCTTGCCTTAGTGTCACTGATTACTCGTTGTAGAGGGAATGATGGGAACATTAGTTGGTTTTACTACTTTATGCATTCCTGATCTAGAAGTGCTGGGATCTGAAGTACTTGCAGGCACATCAAATTTCACATGCTTGACTTTCAGCACAAAACATGGCATATCACGGGTTGCATGCTTAACACTAGGCATTGAGCAAGGTATAACGACTTTATCTTTCGTACAAAAGGATTTAGGGCATGTTGCTCTTAAACATTCTAAAAGTTCCTGAGATCGTTTGGCATATAAGCATGCATACCTAACTTCACTATCAAGTGGTTTAGTTATGCTATCCTCTTCAACAATCTCACGAAGACATTCTAGATTATCCTTAAGGTACGAAATATATTCTTGAAACACAAGTTCATTATTTCTAAGGTGATGAGGAATATATTTTACAGTCATAGCATACTTAGAATCCGCAGATGCCTTTGATGCAACATTCTCATTATAGACAAGTGGCATTTTCCCTTTTACCTGACGCTTGAGATTCTCAATTTCCTTTTGCAAAGAAGTTATTTTTTCATGGTTCTTGTCACGAGTGACTTTCATTGAATCATATAACTCTTTAAAGTATCGTTTAACCTTTTCATTTTTTTCTAGAAAACTCTCATTTTCTTGTTGTAAAACATTAATGATGTTTTGAAGATGAAAGTTTTGAGAATTCTGAGAATCTAAAGGAGGAGGCATTTGGGAGCTGATAACATCAAATTAGCCTGATATTTTATATATCAAATTCCCGTGTTTATGGCCTCATTTATATTAATATGGTTCTTAATTCGTTTATATTCGTTCATATTTGCATTACAGGATAAATGAGGCGTTGGAGCGGAAAAGATGTGAGAAAAGGCCAAAAAATATATTTTGAAGCCAAGTTACGGCGTAAGTGGTACTTTTGATTACGCTGTAACCCGCAGTACGAAGGCCTGAGTATTTTGTGTGAAGATTACGCCGTAACTCGTTACTAATGTTACGGCGTAAGTACGATGCTTTGAAGGATACGGCATAACCAATTCTTTTGGTTACGTCGTAATTATTATTTTGAAGGATACGGCGTAACATGAATTTAGTTACGGCGTAAAGGAAATTAAGGAATGGATAAGTATACGCGGACGAAGAATTACGATGTAACCCGGTGATTTAGTTACGCCGTAATATTACTACATACGAAGTTTGGTGCTCAATTAACACGTTTTTATGTTGGTCTCCATCAATGGAATGAAGAAACTCAAGGTCCTAAGTTGCAATATTGCTATTTTGAAAAGCTGGAGAGGTAAGGGAGTAACTTTAAAATTAGTTCCGCCCTAACTAATAGTTACGCAGTAACTATAAAAATAGTTACGCCCCAGTACGAAGGCCTGAGTATTTTGTGTGAAGATTACGCCGTAACTCGTTACTAATGTTACGGCGTAAGTACGATGCTTTGAAGGATACGGCATAACCAATTCTTTTGGTTACGTCGTAATTATTATTTTAAAGGATACAGCGTAACATGAATTTAGTTACGGCGTAAAGGAAATTAAGGAATGGATAAGTATACGCGGACGAAGAATTATGATGTAACCCGGTGATTTAGTTACGCCGTAATATTACTACATACGAAGTTTGGTGCTCAATTAACACGTTTTTATGTTGGTCTCCATCAATGGAATGAAGAAACTCAAGGTCCTAAGTTGCAATATTGCTATTTTGAAAAGCTGGAGAGGTAAGGGAGTAACTTTAAAATTAGTTCCGCCCTAACTAATAGTTACGCAGTAACTATAAAAATAGTTACGCCCTAACTATAGTTACTGAGTAACTCTAAAATTAGTTCCGCCCTAACTAGTTACGGCGTAATTTACACTTAAAGTTACGCCGTAACCATGTCGCAGCCTATAAATACAGCCCTAAATCTGCATTTTTAAGCATCTCTCTTCACCCCTCTCCTAGGGGTCGATTAGGGCACCACTCCAGGCATTTTCCAGCAGTCCGAAGCCAGTTTTGAAGGAAGAATTCACTCGCAATCATCATCATTATTAGCTCTACATCAAGTAATTTGTATCAAACATTATGTTCAATTCAATTCATGATTTATTCATTTTTGTTGGTATGATTTACTATATGTTTGGCTAAGCACCCTGGTGCTGGCCTAGTTATGATTCCTTAATTGTTTTGTTTGCGTTTACACTGCTTCCGTATAATTATTTCTAAGTGTATGCATGCATAGTTTATTGGTAGCTACCCTTGTTTCGGTAGTTTTGAATGGTGGTAGAGGCTAGTTGCTTAGGAGATATGACCAACTGACCCTAAGTGAGTAGACTGAGACGGGAAGGGTAAGATATGACCAATTGACGACTCTTTCTACTTGTGCGATTTGACCAACTGATCACCTACCGTTTGGATGAACTTAAGAATTAAGGGGTGAGTGTTTAAGTTGCTAACGCTCGGGTACTCACTATTATAAGTCTAGCATGTAGCGGAACTTAATGACTCGGCTTAGGGGACCAGGAACAACTGGACTTATGAAGGGACACCTGACTTCTCTAGTGGTGGCATTTTTGCTGATAGGTTAGGGCGAATTAACCAAATGTTGTCCTCTCGACTTTGACCCCACCTGAAGTAATTGGAAGTAATTAGACGTAAACATTACTAGCTAGGATGAATAACTAGGTTAGCACCACTCTCCTCTATTGATCTCAACCCTCGCCTCTATTTGCTTTCTTTTATTTTCTTGTCTTTAGCAGTTAATTAGTAATCTCAACCTCAAAACCAATTAAAATCGTGACATAGACTTAAGTTAATTTCCGATCCTCGTAGCTCTTGGGACGACCTCGGTTTTACCGAATACTACACTACACACGACCGGGTACACTACCCGTTAGTACATTAGGGTAGACCATAGGTATAACGAGACATTATAAATATTAAAACCTGGTCAGTAAAACCTGCATCAGGAGCCATTCGCATTATTCTTATCACCCTTCAATTATGAAATTTGGGTTTTCAATATTTTGATCGTGTTACAATGAGCTCAAATCTGTTCATCATGTTTGCTTATTTCAAAAACTGCATCAAACTCAGGAGCATCCGAGGATGTCTTGACATTTGAGGTTTTAACATTTTCTTTGAGATGTTGATATTTTAATTGCAAAGCAAGATGTTCAACTTCCAATTTAGAAAAATGTTTGACCAAGTTATCATGATCATCCTGTTCAACTTTATCATGCAATTTTGAATTTGTGGTTTCAAGCTCAATGACACGATCATGGGAAACTTTTAATGCAACAGTTAATTCATGAAATTGAGACGCAGTAATAGAATAATTTGTAACAGTGTAGAACATATCTTGAGCAAGACATTGAATGATCAAATTATCATTAATGATGTGCAGATTCTTTATATCAATTTCATTACTCTTAAGTTCACGTTCATACTTACTGACCTCAAATTCCATATCATTAAACATCTTTTTCATTTCTTTAATCTTTGTGTCCATTCCCTTTTGAAGACTCTCAAATTGTTCTTTAAGTTGTTTAAAGAAAGGCATGACCTCAGTTAAATAGCATTCTTTAGTTTGTTCAAAACCCCTTTCCCCTTCAGTTATCCCAGTGGGTGTGATTCTCTTCTTACACGTTTTCTCAAAATCAACAAATAGTTGGTAAACTACATAAAGGCTGATTAAGGTCTTGCTATTAGTCGGAAGATTTCTAGGCACTAAATGCATTGGTGTATTTGGAGGATACACAGTGGCTGGAGGCAATTTCCAACAAGGAGGATTCTTTGTAACAAGATTATCTGTCTTTTGCTTATCTATATCTTTCTTCCAGAAAACTTGTTCAGGGGTTAGTTGAGTTTGAGGTTTAAACATGTTCAAGGAAATCCAGTTTTCCTTAGTGTAATCATGGGGTTTATATGTTATATTATACTTTGTACAATTAGGATCATTTAACTTCTTTGCCATTTTTTCCCTAGAAGCTTCTTCAAATTTTCTATCCTCATCAGTGCATCCAATACATGATGGTGTTTGCCTAGGCTTAAGAATCTCATTACCATCATAGACTACCTTTAGTGCAGCTCTAGCAACTTTTCCATATTCTGGATTGGGTACCTCTACAAGGGGAATGCTATGTTTATCGCTTAAGACTCTATGCTTAGTGATCATGTGAGCAGTCTGAATGGTGTTCCCTTGTATGTATAGTTTGTTTTTCAAAGTTTTTAGGTTGTAAAAGTCATTCAAAAGTTTTGATTCCTTATCATTAAATTCATGTTTAAGCACTTTTACATTTTCTTGAAGTTCTTGCTTTTGCTTAACAGTTTTAGCAAGCTTTTCTTGTAAGGAGTTTAACTCTTGTTTTAACATTTCTTCCCTAAAGTTACCTTTTCTAATGAATGTACGTATTTGGTTATCCATCTCCTGCTCACGGGTGGTCAATTCAAACTTAGCACGTTGTTCATAAATGGATAGGCATTTAGTTCAGAGGTTATGGAATCATCAGGGGCGCATGCAATGTATTCATCAAAAACATAGTCATCATTGACTGCAGAAGATGCATCACTTGGTACATATTCACTTTCATCTTGCTTCACATATTGATCATATGGGACAACATTGCTATTACCCATATTTTCAATATCTGATTCAATAATTTCAGTTGATTGTACTTTGTCATGCGTCTTTTGCACATCAACCTCATCGTATAGTTTTAATACCTCTGAAATGATAGATTCCCTGGAAGGAGTGGCCTGTTTTGGTGTAGAAGCCCTTTGAGTTACCATTGGTGAGATACTAGCCATGAAGATGGTCTGGGCAGTTGGTTCATCATCAACATCTGAATCAAATGCATCACAGTCTGCAACTTGAAATGCATTGGGATTGTTCTTACCCATACCCTGCACTGGCTATTCATCCACATCAGCATCATAAGTTCTGGCATTTCCCTCAGCAAGGAATAGCAGTTCTTCCTCATTCAACATAGCTCCACTGTCTTGAGCTTGCACCAGCAGCATCTTGTCCCTGAAGTACTTTGCATTTTGTGGACGTTTTGGAAGAGTGCAATTCCTTGCGATGTGTCCTTCTCCACCACAGTTGTAAGATTTAATAGGCTTTACTTGACCCTGAGCCATGTTCCTTCCATGATTCTGATTACCCAGATATCCACCACCACCGCCAGCATTCCCATATCCAGCACCAACATTCCCATATCCAGCACCAACATTCCCATATCCAGCACCAACATTCCCTTGCTCATTATGTGGAAGGTATGCATTCTGTCTTCCTTTCACATTTTGCACCACTACCTTTCCGTCTTTAACCGTAGCATGATTGTGAAGATTGGATGCAGTTCTGAGATGATTGTTGGTGTGTGGGGTGAAGTTCAAGTTCTGCTTGACCATTAAAGCCAATTGATTAACAAGATGTTCCATGAATGTGTCTGAGTCTGGAGGCTTATACCCTGGATCTGGAATGAGTTTGTGATTGCCATTTCCAGTTGGTATGACTTGTGATGCTTTGGTGGTAATTCCTACATTTGTGTAGAATGCAGTTGAATCATTTGATGAGCTTGCATCTCCAGAATTGGTCTTGAACTTTTCCAAAATCATTCGTTCAAACACAACATGTTTCTCATTTTGGATCAAATATGCATACAATTGTTCATAGTTGGTGTTCCTCAAACTTTTGTTAAGCTTGATTGCAGTGACAAATTTGTGCCATTCGGGATTCATGTTGTTCACAAACTTTGAATTGAGCTGAATATTTGGCATTGTCATTTTGATATTCCTCATATCATTCACAAGCTTGTGGAATCTTACATGATATTCAGTGACACTTTCCCCTGGATTCATCTTAAAATTCTCAATGTCATCATACAGCTGAGACTCCCTGTCTTCTTTAGTCAATTCAGAACCAGAGAGAAGCATCTTAACATTGTCCCATACTGCCTTAGCTTCAGTGTTGTGATTAATCAGCTTGTAAATGTCCTTAGGTAAACCCTGAAGTATGATGTTTGAAGCCCTGATGTCAGCATCGTATCTCTTCTTCTCCTTATCAGTAAGTTCATCATACGTCTTTGGTCTATCCAATCCTAATATCACTGAACCATCAGCAGCAGTTTCAAGAATGTCTCTGGTAGTCTCAACTTGATAAGGTCCTTCATCAATTGACTTAAGTATGTTAACCCCATTTTCTTTTCCTAATCAATACAGTATGATTCTTTGAGCCCAAGAGTCATAGTCGGTTCTGTCTAGCATGGGAGGACGAGTATCAGATCCTGCAGCTTGAACGTCGTCCGCAACAGAAGAAGTGATTGTAGACATGATTGCAGATTCTACGAGATTTTACTATTCTTTGATTAAACCTGGAAATAGATTCTCTCACGGGATTTTACTAAATCAAAAGAAAAACCGTAAAATGTAACATGAAGAAATGACAAGTCTCAATAGACAAGTTGTACACTTGACAAGTCGCACCCAAGACAACTCGCACCCTAGACAACTCGCACCCAAGACAACTCGCACCCTAGTCAACTCGCTTTGATGACAACTCGTTTAATAGACAAGTCGCATGAAACACAACTCGCATAAACAGACAACTCGCTTAATAGACAAGTCGCATAACACAACTCACATAAATTGATAACTCGCTTCCAAGACAACTCGCTTAAACGACAACTCGCTTAAGGCATAGCTCGCATGAGATGACAACTCGCATATAAGACAACTCGCTTCAATAAGCAAGCTCAGAATACACAACTCGCTTTACAAATCAGGACAACTCGCATAAAAGAAATGCACAACGAGACTCAACTCGCATCCAACAAATATTCAAAAAACACCACTTTTCAATCCAAAAACAACTCAACCACGATGATTCAAGCCTTCCAAATCAAAACCTAAACACTTATAATGATTCTAAACACAAAAGTACAATCAAAATCCAAACTTTAACACTAGAAATAATCCAAATGATGTAAACAACTCTAAACTCATTCAAACCCAAAAACCTTATGAAAACCACTAAAAATCCAAGAACATGAAAGATAAGTGATCAAACCATGGCTCTTGATACCATTTGTAACATATTGGATTTCATAAACACATCAAATCATATTAACAAGGGGCAAATGAATTGAGTATTAGAGAGAAAGTAAAGAGAGTTAGGAACTTGGTGAGACAAAGAAAAATGATATTGAAAGCTCCAACCCTCTACCTTGGGAGGTAGAGGGTATTTATAGTTTCTTACAAAACACGCCTCCTACGGGCTGTGGATCAGGCATACAATGGGTAAAGATCCGCCCGTCCTCCATGGTGTTACTTAACTAACTACTTATTAACATAACATGACTACGACTACGAGCTTTCTAACGAATACGTATACTTGAGGTGACCAACTCTTTAACTAACGGGTTTTCTAAATCCTAACACATAACATCTCGGCTCATCCGTTTAACATGTTATGTATATCCATAACTTCTCGAATCATCCGTTTAACATGTTATGCATATCCATAACATCTTGACTCATCTGTTTAACATGTTATGTATATTGATAACATCTCGATTCATCCGTTTAACATGTCATGCATACTGATGCGTTCACCGAGCTTTAAATTTGTATGCAAGAATTACCGGTTAACTAGGAACACATTCGGGCAAGTATACCCTAGTCAAGTTGTAGTATAGGTTTTGGTAAATCAAGGTCGTCCCAAGAGACTTGGTTGCACTACAAGTGTCGTTTGTTTGTTTAAGCAAGTAACAAATTGATGGTTATGATTGTCACGTATCAAACCAACAAGAAAAGCAATATAAGAACAAGCACACAAAGATCATTCATGGTTATTTCAATCAAACACAAATTCTCAACAATCATGTCAATAACAAACATCTTGAAATATAAAAGTAACAAGGTTTACCCAAAGTATGAATTACAATAGGCAAAGATGAAGGATTATAGCAACCTTCAAGCCTCCAATCAACTACAATAGTTCTACCAAGCCGGAAAATGATGTCCAAACGCCTTCAACAACCCTTGAGCACACTACATGAATTTGGCAGAGGTTTGTGGTCTTTTGGGGATGATAAGTTTGGTGGAAATTCGTCCTTAAGGGTGGAGGCTTGAATTTCACACAAGTTGGGATAGGATAGTTGGTGGAAATTCGTTCTTAAGGGTGGAGGCTTGAATTTCACACCTTTGGGGAAGGTAAGTTAAGAGAGGGATGTTGTAATAGGTGAAAATTCGTCCTTAATGGTGGAGGCCCGAATTTCACACCTAGAGATGGAGTGGTGGGTGAAAGGGATGAGAGGGATGGAGAAGGGATCTCAAGTTGTGGGTGCATGAAATGAGGTTGCAAAGGCCTCTATTTATACTACTTCCAAGGCCTAGGGTATTAATTGCTGAACTTGGCCTCCAAGGAGCTTGGAAGGGACTAGAATACATGTGGGAAGGACCTAGAATCATTTGGAACAAGTTTGGAGTCTTAGTGATGAAGAAATGGCTGTCCAGGGCTTCCCAACCGATTCGGTTGGGCTTCAACCGTTTCGGTTGGTCTACTTGACTGCTCTCCAACCGTTCCGGTTGCGGGGCACGACCGAACGGTTGGAGCCTTTTGATAGAAACTTACAATCTCCAAAGTAATAGATCTTTCTCTTAGCTTTCCGTGGGCGCCAACCAGGGGTCAAACGGAGTCCGTATGCAAAAGTTATGGCCAAAATGGTGAAGGTGTGTCGGGAACAACGAGTCTTTCAATATGTCTTCGTTTTAGCTTATTTTCTTCATTTCTTTCTCGTTTTCCTTCTTGAACTTCATTCTTGAGTCTTTGAACCACTAACTTGATGACTTTACCTTCTCGAATATACTCCACAAGTCTTGCTTTTGTCGGGAATTCTTCGTATATGGAGAAATCTTCGTATTTTACTTCTTTTTCCGTCTTTTCTCCACTTTCCTGTACTTGGCTACAAATGAACTAGCAAACGCACTTTGATTCGATTAAGCAACAAAATCATATGATTATAGCCAAATAACACACATAAAAGCATGGATAACGCTACTAAAAACATGCACAATTTGAGCGTTATCAAATTCCCCCACACTTAAACTTTGTTTGCCCTCAAGCAAATCTAAGAAAAGAAAAATTAAAAGACAAACCTAAATGACAAAACGAAAAGAATTTTTTTGAAAACTTGAATACTTTTGGGTTTTTATATTTTTTACTATTTTTTTTTAAATATCAAACATAAAAATAAGCGAAAAATGAGCGCAAACTCCCCCACACTTAAGGGTTTGCTTGCCCTCAAGCAAATTTAGAAATTAAGAAAAATAAAAACCCACATGGTGCATGAAATATGATTAATAAAATATGATGCAAATCTACCAAGTACAAGTACGAGATAAGATTCATCGTTTTAAGCTTTTAGAGGTGAAAAATCGAGATGTTTGACAATACCCTATGGATTCTCTCGCTTGATAACATGGCTAAGCACCTCACGAAAAGGAATGAAGTATAATTCACTCAACACTCAATTTATTTAGTGATGGATAGTATTAAGGAATAGTACACTCATATTGCTCAGTCATGATCTAAATATTACCATAGGCTTGTACAAGAAACAAAACTCCACCGACGTGGCGTAAGCACCAAGTGTAAACATCTAAAGAGGACTTTTATTCCGGTTTAAGGCTAAAAGGGTTTATCGGTCTTATGTTCAAACATTACATACAAGAATATAATAGATCGCTGGCGCGAATTCTTGATTAAGTCAAACAACGGATGGTCACTAGATATACCTCGGATAGTTGGCGCGTTATTCGCATAACGGATGGTCACCAAAAATATGCACTAGATCGCTGGCGCGTCATTCGATCCTTCAAGAATCGGATGGTCACTAAAATATTCATGCACTTAATATTTTCACAAAGCCAAAAGGGAAGGGATAAGGCATGGGAATATTTATGAAACTGGTGTTAAAAGAAAAATAAGGTCAAGTCTAATACCCATGTTGCTAGTCACCGAACAAACCACGAACCCGAAAATGATTTTAGTTACAATCTTCTCTTCACATATCGATCACCAAATATATAATATATATCACGTCTTAGCACATTGGCTAATCGATATCTCAAACATACTTCATCCTTGTCATCACATATATTTTTTCTTTCATTTTTTTTTCGATGACTTATTCCTTCTTTTTTTTCACATATTTTTTACGTACATCACATCTCCCCCACATTTCGTATAAGCATACACCACAAAAATACAAATAAGAAGCTGCAGTCTTCATCTTTGTCGGAATGGCACACACGATTGACAAAGTGCGGCTAACTCATAATCATCAAAAACAATCCATCATACCAAGTAACTAGCAACCCATCATTTAGACATTGACAAGGGTAGGGCTAAGGTTTAAAGTGTAAAATATTTTTTTGCTTTTTTAGTGGATTTAACAAAAAGAAAAGAATGGCTCAAAAGGTGTAACTAAGGGTATCTAGCGCTAAAGATGAGCGCTAACAAATGGGTCCATGTAGGTGGTTAACTAACCGATGTGGTTAACTAATATATCATTAGATGTAAAATGGAAGGCCATTCGGTTTATTCCTAGGGTGCCTCTTTATCACACGAATACACTTATATCACACGAATGTGATCTTACTGTGGTCTGGTAATGATTTACAAGTACAAGTTCTAGAATAAATAAAATCACCGGCACACTCATAGCAAAAGATCCAAGCATAAAAGATGTATGCTAATAAGAAATAGGCTCAAATCCTCACAAATTATTTGAAGGGCTATAATATGTACTAGCAAATGTCATTGATCCCATAATAAATTGCAATATTAATCGGGACACATCTCAAGTTTCTCAAAATTTACCGATTTCACCAGTTGATTGATCCAGTTATTCTAATTTATTATCCTATAAGCGTGAAAACAACTAGATCACAAGGGCAAACAAGTTCATAAAATTTAAAATTGACCCAAAAATTTGGAATCTAAAAACTAGTTCCGTTTTTCACAAATAATATTTTCCCCCCACACTTAAGTTAAGCACACAAAAGAAAAATAATTTAACGACTATAAAAATATTGCTATTATTATTATTACTACGAGAATTGTTTTGAAAAATAAACTAGTTACGATTTTTTTTTTCTTTTTCTTTTTTTTTATTCTTTTTTTTTTAATTTTTTTTTAATTTTTTTTTAAATTTTTTTTAAAACCAAACACGACTTATTCTTTTCCCACGAGTTCTCGGTAGCTCCATTGAAACGCACAAAGAAGCGGAGAAGCAGGTCAGCGCGAAACATATTAAAAACCCAACTTCTTTAGGGAATCAGGAAGACCCGCCTTATACCTCTCACACAGTTTGTTTACAATGGGTGAGCCTTACTTTCGAGGGACTTAAAAAAAAAGTCAATTTATAAAATAATTTATCAACAAACCAACAAAGGAAAAATAACAAAGAAACAAAATAAAGTAATTGCGAAAACTTCAAAGCATGTAAAGTAGGGAAAATTTAAATAATAAGTCCAAGAGAAACGAAACCTCCCGGGCCAAGAAATCGCGATCGAACTCCAAATGATAAGGTGCCAAGCAAACGCTAGCATAAGCGTGTGAGATCAATCTATTTATCTTTCAACCAAACATGTCCAATCAAGAGTATAAGGTCCACGATCCAACCAATCCTTCCTCCAAGAGCTTATTAAATCTGCAAAAACAAAATAAACTACAAAAACGCGTAAAATTCTAAAATTCACTTTCGTAGGCATCACGGTTGCATTTAGCGTATGCAATAAGCCATTAAACCCTCGGTCGCCCGAGTGGACGAGTTGTAGTCTCGTGAGGGTTTCCAGTGAACATACCCACAAAGTTCGAAACATTTTATTTAAAAAAAAAACATGTACTTATTTATTTACAATGTACTAAAAATTTAAAAATGGAAAAATGTTGAACAATAATAAAAATACTAATGCTCAAATATCTTGGAATGATCCCAGAAGATACTTAAACTTATTTGATCTAAACACGAACACACAAAAACAAAATACGAAAAACAAATTTTTTTAACGATTGGTCCAACCGAATCGGTTACGGGGGTGACCGATCGGTTGGAGGGGATTTTTAGAATTTTTTTTTCTTTTTTTTTTTTTTTTTTTTTTTTTTTTTTACGACTTTAAAATGACTTTTGAAAAATATTTACCGAGAGCTCCAATCGAATCGGTTAGAGTTGTTTGGGTGGTTTTGGTGGTTTTTTCGCAAGAACTTTTGAACACACTTAGAAAGCAATCATTGAAACGAGCATTTTTAGAACACAAGAAACGAAATCCCAACATCAAAAACTTGATTTTGATGCCAAGATCATTTAAGCAATTATGAGAAAATGAGATTTTTGGACAGAAAACGCAAAAGAGCAATTAAGCAAACATCAAGAGCAATCAAACAAGAGCAAAGAAACAATCATTTATGAGCAAGAGCAATATATCATTCGAACAAACAAGCAAACAAGCAATCAATCAACAAACAAACAATCAAACACCTAAGAACAATAACCAATTCCCCGGCAACGGCGCCAAAAACTTGATGCGTTCACCGAGCTTTAAATTTGTATGCAAGAATTACCGGTTAACTAGGAACACATTCGGGCAAGTATACCCTAGTCAAGTTGTAGTATAGGTTTTGGTAGATCAAGGTCGTCCCAAGAGACTTGGTTGCACTACAAGTGTCGTTTGTTTGTTTAAGCAAGTAACAAGTTGATGGTTATGATTGTCACGTATCAAACCAACAAGAAAAGCAATATAAGAACAAGCACACAAAGATCATTCATGGTTATTTCAATCAAACACAAATTCTCAACAATCATGTCAATAACAAACACCTTGAAATATAAAAGTAACATGGTTTACCCAAAGTATGAATTACAATAGGCAAAGATGAAGGATTATAGCAACCTTCAAGCCTCCAATCAACTACAATAGTTCTACCAAGCCGGAAAATGATGTCCAAACGCCTTCAACAACCCTTGAGCACACTACACGAATTTGGCATAGGTTTGTGGTCTTTTGGGGAAGATAAGTTTGGTGGAAATTCATCCTTAAGAGTGGAGGCTTGAATTTCACACAAGTTGGGATAGCATAGTTGGTGGAAATTTGTCCTTAAGGGTGGAGGCTTGAATTTCACACCTTTGGGGAAGGTAAGTTGAGAGAGAGATGTTGTAATAGGTGGAAATTTGTCCTTAAGGGTGGAGGCTCGAATTCCACACCTAAAGATGGAGTGGTGGGGGAAAGGGATGAGAGGGATGGAGAAGGGATCTCAAGTTGTGGGTGCATGAAATGATTTGCAAAGGCCTCTATTTATACTACTTCCAAGGCCTAGGGTATTAATTGCTGAACTTGGCCTCCAAGGAGCTTGGAAGGGACTATAATACATGTAGGAAGGACCTAGAATCGTTTGGAACAAGTTTGGAGTCTTAGTGATGAAGAAATGGCTGTCCAGGGCTTACCAACCGATTTGGTTGGGCTCCAACCGTTTCGGTTGGTCTACTTGACTGCTCTCCAACCGTTCCGGTTGCGGGGCACGACCGAACGGTTGGACCCTTTTGACAGAAATTGACAAGCTCTAAAGTTGTAGATCTTTTTCTTAGCTTTCCGTGGCCGCGAACCGGGGGTCAAACGGAGTCCGTATGCAAAAGTTATGGCCAAAATGGTGAAGGTGTGTCGGGAACAACGAGTCTTCCAATATGTCTTCGTTTTAGCTTCTTTTCTTCATTTCTTTCTCGTTTTCCTTCTTGAACTTCATTCTTGAGTCTTTGAACCACTAACTTGATGACTTTACCTTCTCGAATATACTCCATAAGTCTTGCTTTTGTCGGGAATTCTTCGTATATGGAGAATCTTCGTATTTTACTTCTTTTTCCGTCTTTTTCTCCACTTTCCTGTACTTGGCTACAAATGAACTAGCAAACGCACTTTGATTCGATTAAGCAACAAAATCATATGATTATAGCCAAATAACACACATAAAAGTACGGATAACGCTACTAAAAACATGCACAATTTGAGCGTTATCACATACCCATACCATATTGACTCATTCGTGTAACATGTCATGTATATCCATAACATCTCGACTTATCCGTTTAAGATGTTATGGATATCCATACCATATCGACTCATCCGTGTAACATGTCATATATATCTATAACATCTCGACTTATCCGTTTAACATGTTATGTATATCCATAACATCTCGACTTATCCGTTTAACATGTTATGTATATCCATAACTTCTCGACTCATCCGTTTAATATGTTATGCATATCCATAACATTTCGACTCATTCGTTTAACATTTTATGTTTATCCATAACATTTCGACTCATCCTTTTAACATGTCATGCATACCTATAGCATCTCGACTCATTCGTGTAGCATGTTATGCATATTCATAACATCTTGACTCATCCGTTTAACATGTTATGTTATGTTATGTAACATCGGAGAATTGAAGCCACGTCGTAAATCATAGTTAGGCATGTGAAAAACCATCGGAGAAGCCAAGTCGTAAACTAATATAACACTAATTATAGTATATTAGTAATAAATAAAAATATTTAATTTTAATTATATATTAAACAAAAATAATAATTTTAATTATATACTAAATACAAAAATTTAGTTTTAATTATGTATTAAAAAAATTTATTTTTTATTATATATTAAAGAATATATTTAATTTTAACTATAGATATTTAGTTTTAATTATATACTAAATAAAAATATTTATTTTATTATTTATTAAATAAAATATATAATTTTAATTATAAATATTTAGTTTTAATTACATATTAAATAATTTTTTTTTATTATATGTTAAATAAAATATTTAATTTTAATTATATGTTAAATAAAATTATTTATGTTTAATTATAACATTTTATTCCCGACGACATGTCGTCGGGAAGGAGTTTGACTTTTGTCATTTTTTACGTTTTTGTCCGTTTTCATAAGTTTTCATCCGTTTTTGTCAGTTTTTATACGTTTTCACCTGTTTTCTTACTTTTTTTTACGTTTTGTCCGTTTTTGTATATTTTTATATGTTTTAGCCTGTTTTCTTACTTTTTTTTTTTACGTTTTTGACTGTTTTTGTACGTTTTCGTTCGTTTTTATACATTTCATCTGTTTTTGTCTGTTTTTATACGTTTTTTCCTGTTTTATTAAGTTATTGTCCGTTTTTGTCTGTTTTTATACATTTTCGCCTGTTTTCTTATGGGTATTTCTACATTTTGTTCGTTTTTATACGTTTTCATTCTTTTTATGCGCTTTCATCCGTTTTTTTCTGTTTTTTTATGTTTTCGCTAGTTTCTTACGTTTTTTTATGTTTTTGTCTAATTTTATACGTTTTCGCCTATTTTCTTAGGGTTTTTTTTACGTTTCTGTCCTTTTTTTTACGTAGTAAAAAAATAGGCTAAAACATATAAAAACAGACAAAAACGAACAAAACGTAAACAATCGTAAGAAAACATGTGAAAACGTATAAAAACGGTAGATGAAAACTTATATAAACGAATGAAAATGTATAAAAATGGATAAAAACGTAAAAAAAAAATAAGAAAACAATAGAAAACGTACAAAAACAGACAAAAACGGACAATAACGCAAAAAAGGTAAGAAAACGGGCGAAAACGTATAAAAATAGATAAAAACGGACGAAAACATATAAAAACGGACAAAAATGTATAAAATCGGAAAAAACGTAAGAAAACAGGCGAAAACGTATAAAAAGAGACAAAAACGAACAAAAACATCTAAAACGGACAAAAACGTAAAAAAGCTAAGAAAAACATAAAAAACGTAAGAAATCAGGAGAAAATGTTTAAAAAAGACAAAAATGGACAAAAACAGGCGAAAATGTATAAAAACAGATGAAAACGTAGAAAAACGAACGAAAACGTATAAAAACGGACAAAAACGTAAAGTATGTAAGAAAACGGGCGAAAACGTATAAAAACAGACAATAACATAAAAAAAGAAAGAAAACAGGCGAAGACCTATAAAAACAGACAAAAACGGACGAAAACATATAAAACGAACAAAAACGTATAAAAACGAACAAAAACGTAAAAATGTAAGAAAGCAGGCAAAAACGTATAAAAACAGAAAAAACGGATGAAAACCTATAAATACGGACAAACACGTAAAAAACTGACAGAAACGTAAACAAGAAAACAGGCGAAAACGTATAAAAACAGACAAAACGTAAAAAACGTAAGAAAACAAGCGAAAACGTATAAAAACAGACAAAAACGGATGAAAACGAACGAAAACGTATAAAAACGGACAAAACGTAAGAAAAACTTATAAAAGCGAACAAAAACTTAAGAAAACAGGCGAAAACCTATAAAACCAGATAAAAACAGATGAAAAAGTATAAAAACGGATGAAAACGTATAAAAACGAAAGTAAACGTATAAAAACTGACAAAAGCATAAAAACAAATTGTTAGAAAACGGTCGAAAACGTATAAAAACAGACAAAAACGGATGAAAATGGACAAAAACGTAAAAAAAAATACTTAAGAAAACAGGCGAAACGTATAAAAACAGACAAATAGGGATGAAAACGTATAAAAACGGACAAAAACATAAAAAAGGAGAAAAACGTAAGAAAACAAGCGAAAACGTATAAAAAGTAAGATAACAAAATTTTAAGTTATTTACTAACGTTCCTTAGCATAAAGGACTAACGATGCCTCACTGGATACACACAATAGCATAATTCAAAAGGTTTGTGTCAAGTTGGGAAAAATATGACGCTACACACAATGACAAAAAATGACAAATATAATAACTTTTCATGCTAATAACCCTAGATTTAATGTTCCCTTGATTAATTTGTATAAGTTGCAGACTTTTTATTATGAATTTGTAAAACAAATTCAAAAGTTACCCTCGTTTATAAATTTAAAAAATATTATAAGAAACTAAGTACAGGCAGTAATTATCTCAAATTCAATTTACCAAATTTATAATATCAATTGTGTTAAAAAAAAACTCATATGACAATACCTTTTGATATAACTTCACCCTATAACTCAAAATCGTACCTTGCGGTTGATGACGTATAGCACGTATACCAGGCCTACTCGGCCTAATTCGTGCTATACACATACTAGGCTCAGACCCAACAACGAGAATAATAACGAACACTGGACCAACAGTAAGCCCAATAACGAAATTGGCTATAGTCCAGACTAAAAGACGTACGCAAAATACCTAGCAGACCGAACCTCTAGCCGCAAACGGTATTCTGTGTCCGCATCCGCGATTAACACGGAACCTTGTCCGACAAGGGTCCGGCTCCGGCAGCTAACTACTATATGCGAGTAACTAGGAAACTCTAGTGGTAAACCTCGCCTATAAAATGGGCTCTAATCCCCATACAAGGTACAATTTTCTCTCTCATAATAACACACACATACTCTTACTTCTCTGACAAAAATTTGTACTTACTCTCACGCCGGAGTCTAATCGTGGGGTCCGTCCCCACGGTAAGGCTAACGGTTTACTCTTCTTGTGCAGGGAACTCAATCAAACTCTTTGGATTAGTACAAGACCAGCCTACCAACAGCTTGTTAGCCCAATCCAACAAGCAATACTAAACACCCATTACAACCCGTCACACTTTTTGTACTAACAAGTTGACGCCATCCGTTGGACCCAGTACACAACTGCGTTCCAGAAAATACTCACCATGGGCACTCGGTCCGAGCCAACTCCCGCTCTTGTATCCACACTACGGAATACAACGGAAAGAGAAAATCACAACTTTGACGGATCTTGAAGGGCCTGCGTCCGACGCAGCCCCCTGGAAGTACTATGACAAGTACTTCGATCAGATCTAACCTATTGTGACAGAGAAAGTTCGGAAACGGGAAGAAAGAGCCAAAGCGGCGAAAGCACTGACAACTCGGGTGGATCTCCATAAAGCCTCGCATCATCACGAGTCAGAAATGCCAACGGGAAAAAGAGACTTGAGGAAACAACTCGAGTCCACGAAGCGTCGAAACACGCAGGACAACATCGACCGAAGACGTACCCGGTTTAGATCACCAAAAAGGAAATAAGGTGAACGGTACACGGTGTTCAAGAGGCTGCGCAAAAGTGTGTTCCACAGCCTGGGAGACAAGGAAGAAAGTGTCTCCGTGTATTCCAAAGACCCCAGAAGACCAGTTCTCCATGTCATTGAGAGAAAAGAAGATAGTAGCTACTGAGATTCTCAATCGCAACTAGTAAGGCCAAACTTCAGAGGGCATGGAGCCGAAAGGGCGCGATTGCAGAAAGCAGGCGACTGCTCAGGAGATGGGTCAAATGGAAGTAGATATCGAAGTTCCGAAGCCAAAAAGCAGAAACCAAGTAATAGCGATGACGATGACCTGGCTAGGCCTTGGGTCTGCAACGAGACTGATCCGTTCACTCCACGTATCCGCTACTTTGAGATGCCAACGAAAACACATATGCCAACTAACGTAAAAACATATGACGGGAGTGGAGACCCAGAAGATCATCTCAAAATCTTCCAAGCAGCCGCAAAGGTAGAACGATGGGCCATGCCAACCAGGTGCCACATGTTTAACTCCACGTTAACTGGATCCGCTAGGGTCTGGTTTGACGACCTCCCGCCAGAATTAATAGACGATTATGATAAACTGAAGGAGGTTTTCCTGGCCAATTTCCTCCAGCAAAAGAAGTGTATCAAGGATCCCGTGGAACTTCACCACATCAAGCAAAGGGAAGGAGAACTAACGGAGGACTTTGTAAGAAGGTTTAAAGAAGAAACCAGGGACATCAAAGGAGCTCCGAAAGTTATGAGAATCTCAGGATTCATGCACGCAATTACTGATCCGGAACTGATTAAGCGGTTACATGACAGAATCTCAAAGTCAATTAATGAAGCAATGAATATAACCAGCTCCTTCCTATGGGGGGGAAACAACCACATCCCTCAAAAACCTTTCAGAGAAATGCCGACACAAAGGAGAGCATGATCTCCAAATTCGTCCCCAGCTACCGCAATCGAAGAAAAGAATGACGGTAAATTCTGTGAATTTCATGGAAAAGCAAGGCATACCGCGGACGAATGTCTACATTTAAAAAAGCAAAGAGAAGAAAGGAAGAAAGGACCAATGATAGAGGAAGAAGAACAGCGGGGAAGAGCCAAATGTTGAACCTCACAAAAAAAATCGCTTAAAATTACTCATAACAAGACGGCGAAAACGCTCAACGCAGCGGTAGCGGAATCACATACACATTCGGAAAGTGATGAAATCAGAACTCCAGCAGGAGAAAAGCAGTAGGGACTCCTATAAAATCAATAAGGATGCAGACACCTTCACAGGAAGGAATAGAAGTCCCGATCCCATAAACTTCAACAAAGTGAAAGCTCAAAAAGCCCAAGTCAAAGCACAAAGTAAGAAGGAAAATAATTAAATATCGTAAGAGGAATCAGTCACCAAGAAGATTCAGGAAGCAAGTACAAGCGTTGGAGAGGTGCCCTACCACTTTAGAATAAATAGATCACGGAAAGTGATATGAAAGTAGACAATATGAAAGACAAAGAAGAACATTGGAACACACCACGGTCGTACATAGGACTAACATCACACATGAAAGAACCTATGAAAATTATTCCCAGGGAATCAAGGATACAAAAACCTGCGGCTCAACAAAAAATCGGCTCCGGGAAGAACAACGCTCTGAAAGAAGCAAGCAAAGAGTCGCGACAGAAACAAAACATAAATGCCACAACGTGGGAAATAACAAAAATCAGGGGAAGGACACGACTTTGGGAAAGGAAAGTTCTCGATAACAACCAGGCAAGGACGGAAGCAAAAGGATAAACCTTATCCAAATGTTCAAACAGGAGAGAAAATCTGCAAGTACATATTTACGTTCCTTCCCAAGAAATTTTATGACAAATCCAGCAGGAAAAACAGGCGCCCAGGCTACAAGCCTAGACAGTGCCAACCTATCAAATAGTAGCTAAAGTAAATGTCAACGCGTGCAGGAACAGTAAAATCTTCGCTATAAATACGTGAAGTAAAAAAGGGGGAAAGTCAAGAAAAGTAAAAGAGAAAGCGTCATCCTCTAACACCAAATATCTTAACAAAAATCCCAAGAAACTCTTAAAAGTCACTTTGAAGGAAATTAAAGATGTTATTCAGAAGAAAAGTGCGATGGCACATAGGGCAGGAGAAATACAATCAGCCTTCAATAGCAACACGTTGCTTGCATACGGTTGTTTCCAAAAAACTCATACATAGACCAAACCTTTATCCCCTCAAACGAAAGAAAAACAGAAAAGCAAAGCAGACGCTGCGGTAACCAAAACATGTTCTTAAATGACTGCTAATAACAATTAGTCGTTCTAAAATGACGACTAATAACCCACCACCACAATACCTCATAACACCCCTTCACTCAAACCCCCTTCTATGACATCTCCAAGTACCTTGTCGAGTAACATGGTGACCCCCACGGCAGGAGTCATACTGTCGGTTAGACTCCCAGTAGCCATCAGGAAATAAGATAGTGCAGGTACTCCCTGGTCAACTTCGGTGGCTACCAGGGTAGGGAGACACGAGGGAAGTGGGATGGTAGCAAAAGGAGTAATAGAGCGTGAAAAATGATGGGTCCCCAGGGAAGAGTTGAAAAGAATGTTAGAGAAAATGAGTTGCATCCAATGATCCTTAACCAATAAGAAGCTTCCCTTACAACGACAAGCAACAAAGGATGAAAATTACGCCTTCATTCTTCTGATGTTGTAGCCCGGCCCCAAGCAAGTATACGTCTACCAATCCAGGCAGATCGGGTTGGATAAACTGGGTTTAAGGTAAAGATGACCAACTTGCGGGTACCGAGATATATATATATATATATATATATATATATATATATATATATATATATATATATATATATATATATATATATATAAATGCTACCCCACCAGGCCATGCCATCACACAGAGGGGTGGATTTATCCGGAAAGATCCTTGAAAGGCCTATCACACTTGTTGTATGCCCTGCAGCATTGCAAGCTCGCTGCTAAAAAAGAATAGCGTACTTGGCGAGCATTCCAGCCCTTCAAGAAAAAAATAACAAACCTGGTAATTCCTCAGGGAATCCCGTCAGGAGAACACGACAGCTCCACAAGGAAGTAACCGCCAGGAAATTCCCCAAGAAAAGGGTAGTAGACAAGAAGATGATTCTAGCCCATCAGGGGAAAGGCAATATCTGTAAGCACAACACCCGCACCGGGAAATCCAACGAAAAATAACAACGTCAGCAAAAGCACATCCAGCCAGGACAATCCATCAAGAAAGAAAATTACAACTATTATAAACAAGACAACCCATCATGGGTGACCACTAAAGCAGATTTCCGCAAGAATAAAGAAATGAAGAAAATTTTCAAGAAGCATAGCCTCAAAGAAATGATGTCCGCCATAAAAAATGTTTCGGAAGAGACACAATTCCAGCGGCCATAAGACTCAGAATAAAAAGGGTAAGAGCAATCGACGATAGAAAAAATGTATAATGTATTTGAATTTACCAAATTTTGTAATGTATTTTGAAAAGCGTCAAATCAATAAAAAAAAGTGAAGATTAGCTACCTTCATTGTTTTATTTTTTTTCAATAAATTCATTTTGATTAAGGGCATAAGACGCGCAAGCACATGACTAGGCACGACCCAAAAAATGTTATTTCCGAATAACAAAGAGTTATCACGAATAACAAAGAGGTGAACAACGTAATCACCAAAGTACATAAGAGGTATTGCAAGCCTAGTATTGGGAGGTTAACCCAAAATTATTCAAAGACTATTACAAACGTGCATATCCGTATAACGTTAAAGCAATAACACTGCACAAATTAAAAACAGTGTGCACAAGGACTATTACAAACGTGCATATCCATATAACGTTAAAACAATAGCGCCGCACAAATTGAAAACAATGTGCATAGAGATTATTAAAAATACGCATATCCGTATGACGAAAAGATAGTAGCATAGCTCAAGTTAAAAACAACGTGCAGAAACAAAAATAAAAGGAAAGGTTGCACGCAACCATCGTAAACATTACAATACATAGAAGACCAAATATTGTTCAAGGGATTACAAACATCCAAAAAACAAAGTAAACTAGCTTTGCTCCAAGACAGTTGCACTTGCTTCGGGTTTAGACAAAGCGGAGGGGACCTCACTCACTTTAGGGTGCGGATCATCTGCAACATTAATTAGAACACTAGACCCTCCAACATCATAATCATCGGTGGAAAGGGGCCTAGAAAGAACAGCAGAGACGCTAGCAGGAACAACAGAGACACTAGCAGGAACAAACGCCAATGGCAAGGAAGTAGTAGAAGTCGAAGCCAAGTCACTAGTTGAATGTCCCTCCGCACCTATAACATTACGGACGGACAAAGGATCAATTGAAGAATTGTAAACATCGGCAACAGTGGGCTGATGAGCAGCGAGACGCTTCCTAACCTGGTCAACCCTTCTCTGAACTACTCCCAGAGAACGAGACAATGAACCAGTGCCAATAATAGCGCTAGTATCCCTATCATAGACGAGAACCACAAGCTGTTCAAGGTCAGGATGTAATTCAACAATTAGAGGTGGCAAAATGTGCCCAAAAGCAAAAAAATAGGCTAAATGGGCACATTTTAAAAAGATTTGGGCACATTTAGCCCCCTCCTTTTTTTTGAAATGGGCACATATAGCCCATTGAAAAATTAAATGGGCACTAACGGGCACATTTTTTTTTCTCAATTGTAGAACATTACGATCATTTTAAAGAATTTTTTTTAATAATATATTTAATTTTTTAAAATAAATAAGATATTACGTTTAAGGAATTTATTTCATCATTTTAGGTATTTTATTAAACAATTTGTATAAGATGCGCCCGTTTGGCCCGTGCCCGTTTAGCCCGTCCCGTTTAAGGCCATGCCCATTCTAGCCCGTGCCCGCTCGTTTTGCCACCTCTATCAACAATCATAGGAGCATTCGCATGCGGCCCCTCAACCCGAAGAAGATCCATAATCTCCGCAATTCCAACATCCTTATTAGACTTAAGAGTGAAAAGCAAGAAAAACTCTACATCTGCAAGGGCCTGCACGGCGGAAAGATAACGAGCTTCCGTAAAAGGGTCGTACACATCAAGATCCAGAAGCTCTTTTTTATCCCTACCATGAATAATACCCGCCGCCAGTCCAACTTGCATGCCTTTATCAATGGCACGGCTGATAACTCCTGCCAGTGCTGTAGAATACTCCGGAAAATTCAAACATTTGAACACAGCAAGGCTCATGCCATTAGTCAATAACCAGCGCCGGCTGGATAACAAAGTAAGAAAGCGAGGATAAAACTCCTCATCAAGATGAAGAGCTAATGCAGATAGATCAGCAACCACCGAGTCAACTTTCTTCATAATCACAGCCGATTTCACATCTTGAATTTTACAAAATTCTTCCTTCAAGGCATCAAAAGAAGGAATTTGGCTACGAAGCTCGAAACATGAAGTCTCTAAAGTACGTATCTACAAACATGAAAGGAAGAAGCAACAAAAAGTTAAAAGAAAACGGAAAGATAAGCAAGCGGAAAAACTGGCCAAAAAAACACTGATACGTACCTGGCCTGAAAGATTATATAACAACTCGTAAATTTCCCTACCGATTTTTCGCGGCTATTTTTTTTTTCTTTCGTTTCGATCTATAATCACGACAAGTCACGGGATATTTTTCCACCTCGACTTCGATAATAAAAACTTTATAAAAAAAAAAAAAACTGGTTCCCACCTTTTATCTAGAATACAAACACAAAATAAAACAACTAAGCGACCCTATTCGTCTTTAAATTTTTTTTCACACCGTAGTTTATTGTTTAACATGGTTAATGAACAATCGGTTTCAAACACAACCCGGTCCCCACACTAGCCAATCCTATCCGGGCTACTTTTCTAACATTCATGTGCTCGGGTTATTTGTTTTCTCTACCTAGCCCAAACCCAATTCTCCGGGCCATCCTTTATTTTTATATTTCCAAATAAAATATATGAAAAAAAAAAAATATTTCAAAAATAATAGCTTCAGCTCCACCTTTTTATAGGGCACTGAACAGCACTAATATCTAGCTTTGCTTTCTTTTTTTTTTATCGGCGCTTTTTAGCCATCCCTTTAAATGCTCAACAATATATTAGAAAGTCCGGTCCATGCATAGTCACAAAAAAACCGGTCAAAAAGGCGAACGAATAGAAAGGCAAAAG
>BPTQ01000004.1:243996560-244060597 GCA_019973895.1 Chrysanthemum seticuspe
ATATATATATATATATATATATACTTTTCAAAACTAAATAAAATCAAATAAATACAAGTTGATTTGTAATTATTTCCACTTTAATAAATATATTCAATCCAACCCTTATACAATACATGTCGTACTCGTTATTTTCTATTTCAGGAGCCAATACTTACAAAACATTTTGAAATTATTTTAACGTGAACTCTGCCACACAAGCAACATTAAACACAACCACTTGTAAACACTTATAATTATCCACACACTTCGAGTCGTGAACACACAAAACTGCAAACTGAGACTTGCCATAATATATTTAGGTTGCGTGTTGGAGCCACTTGTCACTTGATCTCTTGATACTTTATTCACCGAACTGCTGAGGTGAGTTTATAGCCCCACTTTTACTCTTATTTACTTGCTTTATAAAACTTTGGGGTGAGAAACATGCAAAACTCTTTTCGGACCTGAAACTGAAAACACTATTACGTGAAACAACCTTGAATCCCAACTATGCTACCGTTAGTTCCCTTTGGGGAGGCGCGATTGTTATGAATAGATCTATTGGGGATGACACCCCCGTTCGAGTTTGACCGGATAGGCAAACGTCGGGCGTATATCATATCGTATTGATTGAGTGTACTGGAAATACACTTGCTGGGCTTTTATTTATCATGCTTCTAGATGCATGCACACTGTCGTAGTTTCGGTCGCATGAACTTGGTATTAGCGTAATAGCCTTTTGCATATAGTGTCATTCACGGAGATGCTATATGTGCAACTGTGGTCCAACTTGATTTCCGAAACTTAAACCTATGAACTCACCAACCTTTGTGTTGACATTTTAGCATGTTTTTCTCAGGTTTACATATTGGCGTGGGCATTGGCAAAGGCATTCGTTGAAGACTGGCATCCGAAGTGTTTCCAAACATTTTAATACAACTTTAATGGGACAACATATATTTTTATGGGCTTTACTTCCGCACTTTGAAACAATGATGTAAAATTATTTCTTAAATTAATATATCTTTTGAAAATGGAATAAAATTTCCATTCTTTACTATCTTGTGTTGTGTATATTGATTTAGTAGCACCCCATGACCCGAACGCTTCCGCTGTGAAATTTTGGGGGTGTTACAGATTGGTACCAGAGCCAAGGTTATAGAGAATTAGGTATTTTGCAAAACCTAAACTATAACCACATTTCCTTAAAAACACTTCAACGCCACCACAGCTGCCGATGTCTGCCATGCCTTGCCTACTGCTACACGATGTAATCGTGCTATGTGTTACTGCTGTATCTTAGGTTCGTATAAGCTCTTATTTGAATTAAATTAGTTATTTCTCAAAATCATTAAGTTTCTTAATTAACTCATATTTAAACTTTAAGGCTGTTCTTGTTTGATTGGGTCGCGAAGTTTAAATGAGAATAATGTTGATGTAACAAACTGAATGAAATTAAGGAATAATTAATTTAAGGAGAGTGTAGAGTAGACTACGAATGCTTATGCTTGATACCTCTTCATGTTAAACTGTGTAACATGCCCACTATTACGATATCGCACTATGCTATGCTTCTATAACTGCCTCTACGTTATTTCTGTGTAACGTACAACTCTTCACTGTATCGACTTCTACGTTATTTCTGTGTGTAACGTACAACTCATCACTATATCGACCTCTACGTTATTTCTGTGTGTAACGTACAACTTGTCGCTGCTTCTACGTTATTTCTGTGTGTAACGTACAACTCGTCACTGTATCAACCTTGACGTTATTTCATTATGTAACGTACAACTCATCACTGCTTCTATGTTATTTATTTATGTAACATACAACTACTTGATTCTCGCACACGTATTTGAACCACCTCTGTCACGATCTCTTATGGCACTCTTATGCATACGACTCTGTTATTTCTGTTTTGAACTCAACTATCGTACTCTTTTTATGAAACCGCGTTGTACTCCATTTGATGAATCCTTTATCCGTTGTTCACTTATCATCTCACGTCACTGAATCTTTCTTGAACGACTAGCCTCTTTTCCCACGTCACATTTTAAGAGTTTATACTCACATCTCGTCACCGTATCGACCTCGACGATTCTCGCATCGTAAACCACGAGGACGTGGTTTCTTCTAAGGGGTAGGTACTATAACAACTCGTAAATTTCCCTACCGATTTTTTGCGGCTATTTTTTTTTTTCTTTCGTTTCGATCTATAATCACGACAAGTCACGGGATATTTTTCCACCTCGACTTCGATAATAAAAACTTTATAAAAAAAAAAAGTATATAAAATAAACCTTTATATTTTTATTTCCTACCGGGCCTCTTAACCCAAACCCGATCCATCTCTTTTGTTTATTGGGCTCGTGTACTTACAATCTTTTCATCGGGCCTAGCCTAACCGATCACACCCCTGGCCCAACACAAACTTTGGCTAACAAGTAATTGGTACAATTTGTTATTTGATGCCACACTTTTTTTTAAATTTCTGCTTATCCCAGCGAATCAACAAAATAAAACACAAACATAAGATCTATTTTCCACCCTTGGTCAAATGTCAACCCAACACACTCTTAATATAATTTATTAACACAAATGTAATATTTGGTACCATGGCCTTCTACTGTGATCTCAACGAGGCCCCAACACAAAAGCAAAACATCAACCTTTGGTCTTAATATATGCATGTGCATGTGGGAGACAAGTCAAGAGTCAATGTTTCTTTTTTTTCCTTTTGGCTGCTGTGATCCCAGCGAATACAAAACCAAAACAAAAACAATATCACTCTTTTGAAATATATGTATCATGCCTGTGCATGTTGATAACAACAACCAATGACACTTTTCTTTATGTGTCCATCGAGCAAAACAAAGACAACCAACTTTTGGTCTACACCTAAACTAGCCACCCTACACATAAACTTAATATCCATCATGTATCCATAATAGTTGACTTTGAAACTTAAGCAAACAAGTTCCCATGCATACAATTCATTTCTTGTCTCTTTTGTCCTTGTGGCTGCCGAACACTTCACAAAACCACAAACCATTGGATTGTTTCCTCTTAATACTACCTTGAGGCTAGTGAAATCAACTTTGCATGTATCTAGGCCTACATAAACCTTTGGTCATTAACCAAAAGCCTTTCTCCTCTTTCTTCTTAAAAACCCACGAGCACAAGGTCTTACTACACATTTCACTTACAAAAATCTCACCAAGACCTCTAAGTGTATGCAAGGTATAGCATTTGAAGTTTGGTTTTCCCTTGGTTTGCTCTAGCTCAAGTCGACACTCATACTCTTCCACACCCTCATTAAAACTTCCAAACACTCAAAGGAAAAACTAAGGTAACGAGCATAAGGGTTTAGAAGCAAGATAGTCGGGTTCACTTTGGAAAGCATATCGGGTTTCTTCCACCTCGAGCTCTTCTCACTCGTTCACTCGACATCTCATTCGAAACTCACTGTGAGCCTCACTTTCTCATTTGTCCATTCCTTTGCACTTTTATTCGTACTTATGCACATATTTTTACGTCACACGTACACATATATACATACATACATTCATATAGTTACATGGTTGTGTTGTGTTTAAAAGAGACTTGTGTGGTTTTTTTTTTATATATATACATGAAAACATAAAAGAAACGTGTAACTAAGTTTGGCTCATAAGACGTATATACAATCGACCTACTCTATTTTGTGGCTCGCGGAGCTTATTTTCAAAGTAATATAACATATCTACTAAACCAACGCGCTTATTGAAAACTCTAACTGGTTTAGAAATCCTATACATGACTTGCTCGAAAGTGTTGAAGTCGAGTTCTTTTCGTTTGTGTCGTGAAAAAAAAAAACACAAATAAGTCGAAGCACATTGTGTGCTTATTTTTAAAACTTGCAAGATAAAAGTCATACTAAAACTCAGTTTTGGAAGAGAAAAAGAAACACAAGTTATGCATGCAAAACTTTCGAACAATGGCTACTGAGAAGAATTAAATTGCAAGTATAAAACAGTGGGAATACCCATTAAATAGAGCCACGCTGCAAGAACTAACACAAAAGGACCTTTGGCTCAGTTGGTGGGAGCGTGGGTGATTGACTGAGGAGGTTGTGGGTTCGAATCTGCCTCACGGCAGTTATATTTTTTTTGTTATAATAGTAACTTTCGTAACTTGACAAATCCAGTCCCCCAACTTCGCACCTCTTGTCATATTTCTTAAAATCTTTATAAGCTTTATAAACTCATATTGATATCTACGATTTCAACCCTCGACTTTGAACCACTTGACATATTTTTTAAAATCCTTATAAAGTTTGAAACTTACATAAATCTTTACAACTTTGATCCCTCCAAGTTCTACACTTAACATTTTCCACCCTAAGAACTTCTATAGGACAATAAATTTATATTTTCTACGAGTCTTTGTCACATAAATATAATTGGTACATATTTCGATTTGACAACCACATTTGCATAAACTAGAAAATATTATACTTCTCTAAATATAATATTTTCCCACAACTTAGATAAAAATACATATTGTACATATATATATATATATATATATATATACTTTTCAAAACTAAATAAAATCAAATAAATACAAGTTGATTTGTAATTATTTCCACTTTAATAAATATATTCAATCCAACCCTTATACAATACATGTCGTACTCGTTATTTTCTATTTCAGGAGCCAATACTTACAAAACATTTTGAAATTATTTTAACGTGAACTCTGCCACACAAGCAACATTAAACACAACCACTTGTAAACACTTATAATTATCCACACACTTCGAGTCGTGAACACACAAAACTGCAAACTGAGACTTGCCATAATATATTTAGGTTGCGTGTTGGAGCCACTTGTCACTTGATCTCTTGATACTTTATTCACCGAACTGCTGAGGTGAGTTTATAGCCCCACTTTTACTCTTATTTACTTGCTTTATAAAACTTTGGGGGTGAGAAACATGCAAAACTCTTTTCGGACCTGAAACTGAAAACACTATTACGTGAAACAACCTTGAATCCCAACTATGCTACCGTTAGTTCCCTTTGGGGAGGCGCGATTGTTATGAATAGATCTATTGGGGATGACACCCCCGTTCGAGTTTGACCGGATAGGCAAACGTCGGGCGTATATCATATCGTATTGATTGAGTGTACTGGAAATACACTTGCTGGGCTTTTATTTATCATGCTTCTAGATGCATGCACACTGTCGTAGTTTCGGTCGCATGAACTTGGTATTAGCGTAATAGCCTTTTGCATATAGTGTCATTCACGGAGATGCTATATGTGCAACTGTGGTCCAACTTGATTTCCGAAACTTAAACCTATGAACTCACCAACCTTTGTGTTGACATTTTAGCATGTTTTTCTCAGGTTTACATATTGGCGTGGGCATTGGCAAAGGCATTCGTTGAAGACTGGCATCCGAAGTGTTTCCAAACATTTTAATACAACTTTAATGGGACAACATATATTTTTATGGGCTTTACTTCCGCACTTTGAAACAATGATGTAAAATTATTTCTTAAATTAATATATCTTTTGAAAATGGAATAAAATTTCCATTCTTTACTATCTTGTGTTGTGTATATTGATTTAGTAGCACCCCATGACCCGAACGCTTCCGCTGTGAAATTTTGGGGGTGTTACAGATTAGCATTATGAGATTTAAGTACAGCAACTTCAGCCCTCAGGGTGGACGATTCACGATATTTCTCATCAAAATACGATCGAAGATCCGCTAGCTCAGCCCAAAGAGAATCTCGTTCCTGCTCAAGGGCAGAATCTTGATTCTTCAAAGAAATAATCTCCGCAGCAGGAGCTTCGTGAACCCCAACAATAGGAGCCAACTCCTCAGAAGATACAACTTTAGCAGCTTCAGCCTTAAGGGTCGAAATCTCCTTATCCTTCTCCTTTAACAAAGATGATAGGCGCTTCCTCTCCGTCATGTTATACTCCAAGCGCATGCGGACTTCAGAGCTAAAACATACTTGTCGCGCCTTAGCAACATTGAATTCAGCAAGAAGGCGATCATACCCCATCTCACGTATAGAGGAAAAATAACAAGGAGGAGCAAACTCATCCACCATACCACAACATTCATCAGAATCATCAAGGAGTGAATTCTTGGCAACGTTCCACTTCGGAACATAAATACCAGATGAAGAGCTGGAATCTGAATCATCAACATCACGGATATCCCCAACTGAGATATCGCAATCAGAAAAGTTGTCAAGAACGGGGCGAACACCGCCAGCAGAATGAGAACTATCAGGAAGAGAGGAAGGGACATCCATCTTGTCATTCTCCTTTTCAGTGACAGAAAGGATAGTAGTAACGATAGCATCCGTCATGACTGGCAAAGGAGACCTGCTAAAAAACAAACAACAAACATAAAGTTAGAAAAAGCGAGAAAAACAAAGGTATTACATAAAGACAAAAATCAAATAACAAACCTGAGAGGAGAACCATCAAGACGAACCAAACTAAAATCAGATTCAGTAGGCGTTCCAGCTTCATGAATAGGAGTAATTGATAACGAAGGAGAAGAAGAAGAATGAGTGGGTAAAGCATTCAAACAAAATTCAAGACAATGTGTACTTTGAGAAAACAACTTCTGAATAGATTTCGAAGACTTACCACCAGTAGAAGCTCTACCTGAATCCATATGGTCACCCCTTAACTTCTTAGGAGGATAAACAAGGTCGGTGCAAACCTCCCTTCTCTTTTTTCGAGAAGCCACATCACAAGTGGACGCTGAAAAGGTCCCAAAAGCAGCCTCAGACATTAAAAGACCAGCTTCAGTAGCAGAATGAATAGGATCTACAACATTCACATCCACATAATCATCACATAAACGAGAAGCCCCGGCTCCGGAGCCAACACCCACATTTCCATCAACCCCTAATTCATCACCAGAAGATGGAGCGGCAAGAGAAACAGTCCGGCCCATGGTGAGTTCCAGCAATTGAGGCTCATTTTCTTCTCGCGGTCGAGCACCAATCTTTAACTTCATGGGATCCTTCACTTGAACTAATGATAGCAAATCCATCACTGCAAAAAGTAGAAGAAAAGAAACAAGGTTTAGACTACACAAAAACAGAATAACAAGTGACGAGACACAAACATGGCGTACCCACCCCAATCCTTTTCATCATAAAACTCAGGATAAGAATCCGCATTCAAAGTATAATTGCTGCTTAACCCAACCAAGCAAAGAAAGGGCCCCGAAAATTTGTGAAAGGGAAAAGCATGGGCAACAAGGGAAGCAAAGTGCCCAACATCAAACTCATTATCCCCAGGAGTAGCGTCCTTAGGAACGCTCTTTCCATCATGCCAGGGATAAACAACAGGACAAGCAAAGGAATCGACCCAAAAGAAATGATCATTCCAACTCTTAAGAGAGTCAATGGGTTTAGTATAGCAAACGCCAAGACTATCAACTCGTTTACTAAAGGACAACCAGCCATTGTTCTTAGACTGAACATAAAAACACCTAAATAACCCAACCGAGGGTTCAATACCAAGGGCAAAACAAAGAATCTCAAACTGAGAAACTTTAGCAGCACCAATAACAGAAAGTTGCGATATGCTGATGCGATAGTAATTAAGGATAAATACAAGGAATACAGACAAGGGAAGACGAAAATTTGCATACTCAAAAAAGCGGGTATATACACCAATTTTTCCATCCGGCGCCTCTTGAATGGTCTGGTCAGGCCCGACAACTCTGTGTGAACAAATTGCGGAATCGAATATTTAATACAAAAGCGATCAAGCGCCCCTTGTGAAAGTTTAGACTTAGCACATGCAAAAGTACCCATAAGGGAAGAAAAAATGAATCAGACCCTAACCTGGAAAAGGAACCTGGAAGACAGATGCAATCCAAGGAGATTGGATCGAAAGGAGAAGGAAGTAACGCTTGCAAATAAAGAACAGTAAAGGGAAAAATGGGGCAAAGAAAAAATGAAGGATATTTATACAAAGAGATTGCTGGCGTCCAAAGAAAACCCTAAGGAAGGACATGCGTAAAAAAATAACCCAATCAAACGGTGAGTAATTAAAAGGACAAAAGCAGGGCTAGTGGAAGGACCCATGGTCCACCGGGTCCAATCAGTCAGAGCACGCAAGGCCCAGAATTGCCCACGCTACATAGTACGCAAAACAAGAAGGAAAACGTCATAAAGACGCTCCAAAGGCGCAGAAAAGAAATGGATCCGTCAAACTTAAGTCTAGCAACATTCACCGCACGTGACAAATGCCCGCATGCAATAAACGCCAGACTGGGGGGACTTGATGACGTAGCACTTCCTAGAAAAAAAGAGCATCAGAGGGACACTTAAAAAATGTACGGAAAGGAAAAACGCTTGGTCAACTCAAGTCTAGTAACATCCACCGCACGCGATAAACATCCGCACGCAGTAAATACACTAGACTGGGGGGACTTGATGACGTATAGCACGTATAGCAGGCCTACTGGGCCTAATTCGTGCTATACACATACTGGGCCCAGGCCCAACAACGAGAATAATTACGAACACTGGACCAACAGTAAGCCCAATAACGAAATTGGCTATAGTACAGACTAAAAGATGCACGCAGAATACCTAGCAGACCGAACCTCTGGCCGCAGACGGTATTCTGTGTCCGCATCCATAATTAACACGGAACCTTTTCCGACAAGGGTCCGGCTCCGGCAGCTAACTACTATATGCGAGTAACCAGGAAACCCTAGCGGGTAAACCTCGCCTATAAAAGGGGCTCTAATCCCCATACAAGGTACAACTTTCTCTCTCATAATAACACACACATACTCTTACTTCTCTGACAAGAATGTGTACTTAATCTCACACCGGAGTCTAATCGTGGGGTCCGTCCCCACGGTAAGGCTAACGGTTTACTCTTCTTGTGCAGGGAACTCAATCAAACTACTTGGATTAGTACAAGACCAGCCTACCAACAACTTGTTAGCCCAATCCAACAAACAATACTAACACCCATTACAACCCGTCACACTTTTTGTACTAACAGTGCTCTTATAGTCGAAAGGTGTTGCTTCCTCCTATTTATAAAGTTTTATTGTTCCAATATCCTTTAGATATACTTTAATGCATCTTTTTTCCTTTTCAAAGATCAAAACTAAAAAATCATTTATTTTTCGTCCTATTGTTAAATCGTATGTGACACGTGCCACACGTGGCTCGTACATAGATCCACCCCAGATTCTATAATCAGGAGCTCACGGGTAAGCATACAAAAAATATCGGAAATACATATAGGGAAAAAGTTGCAAAACATTCTTTAAAAAATATTTTTTTTTCAAAAAAGTGAATATTTTGGTAAAAAAAAAAAAGGGATTTTTCGCATTATGATTGAGATGTCTAAAAAATATGACTAATTATATGCATAAATAGATGTGGCAATAAGTTATTGAATTTTGAGGAAATGAGTTCCTTTGTTGTAACAGGATCATAACACATAAGTTTAGACATATAATTAGGTATTCCAGTTAAGCTCTCTTCAATATTTTATTAAATAAGGTTTTATATTTTTCATTTATTATTTTTTTGAAAACAAATGGGCTAATTGTTTAGGTTAGAATGGATTTAGTAAATCAAGTATATAACAAGAAAAGTATTTTGCTTTAGAAAAACATCAGCATTGCCTTCATCTTTAACCATTTGGTTAAAAATTAATTATTGATGTATTTTGTCCTTTCTTGTTCTTAATAACATTCTTTCTAACTTTTTGCAAACGAGTTATTTCAAACTCAAGACCTTCGACTTTATTGGTATGAACCTAAACCATATGCCTTACACTTTTTTTTGTTAAGATTTCTCTTTTGTTGTATTTATTAACGACTATGTGTTTTATAAATCTTTCAAATATGACGACAACCACTTCACCCAATGTATATAAATATTGTTGCGAGTTTGTTTGATATAAAGTAAACGGTAGTTTTTGTAAGTTATTAGATATTTTAAGGGTGTGTTGTGATTTTTTTTATTAAAGAAATATACATCAAACTTCAATATTTTTTAAATTGTACGTATGTCAAACGTAATATTGAGCTTAGTTTATTCGCAGCTTAGACATATTCATTTTTTTTAAAATAAAAAAATCGCTAGATATTTGATAAATAAAGTTTGTTAAAAAAAAAAAAAAAAAAAAAAAAAAAAAAAAAAAATACGTGGTAGTTTTCGTAACTCGTCACATAGTCAAGAGGTGTTGGGATTTTTTTTAATTATTTATTTATTTTAAATAAAAACAAAGGTAGTTTTTGTAGATTGTTTAATAGTTTAAACTTTAAAGGTGTATTTTGAATTTTATTTTATTTTTACAAAAATATATATTAAACTTTAAGATTTTTTTATAAATTCATACGTATATTAAAAGTATTGCAATATTAAGCAAGCTTACATTGTTTCGCAATTTAGAGAAGTTGTCATCGGTATATTTTTTATAAATAAATTGCTAGAGATCTGACACAAAAGTAGTGTTTTGAAAGTAGTAGATTGAATCGACCGATTCTATCGATTGAACCAGAAAGCGGTTGACCTGATCAAATGGTTGAACCGAGTTTTTTAGTCGGACAAAGACAAACGGTCGAAAACCATAACTAACATAAGCAAAAGACCACACAAGAATGCTGCTAAAGAATGCAATCCTTAAACATTTGGGAGTAAATAAGCAACACCCAAATAGCCAAAGGACCAAAACTTTACACCCCTCTCAATCTTCAACCTCTTATTAGGGTTTTGCTCATTTTCACACACAAACACCAAAAACCACACACTAAACCCTAACAATGGACCCACCAGCCCCAACACCATGGAGCAGCATAGTAAAACAAAACCCACCTGCACAGCCACCCAACAAGCAAAACCCTTCAACCGTTGTCGCCGCCGTGGCCGGAGCTGTCGGCGCCGCCGTTGGAAGCTGTAAGTCAACTAAAGGGATAGCAGTAGCTGTAGTGGATGCAAATGCTATTATACAAGGAGGTGAACAGCTTCATAATGCTGCTGATAAGTTTGTTTCAGTTGATGATGTTATTAAAGAAGTTAGAGATCCTATGTCTCGTCATCGGATGAGTTTTTTACCGTTTAGTGTTGATACTATGGAGCCTTCACCTGAGTCATTGAAAAAAGGTTACTTTTTTTTTACTGTGTTTAATTGTGGTAATTTGTTATGACTATTTCCATAAGTTGGTAAAAAAGTGAAATTTAATGGTTAGATTAAGGTGTAAGGATGTTTGGTAGGATGGTTATAAAAAGGTTTAAGATAAAGCGTTATGGTTAAATGAGTATGATTGATACTTATTTAGGGATGTTATTTTTGGTATATTGATTTGTGAGATGTGATTAATGGTGGTAATGTATATTGCGTTAGGGTTAATTTGACTAATTTATTGTAATAAGTGGCTTTAAAATAGTGAAAGTGTAGTTATAAATAAAATACATTCCCATCTAAATGTGAGGTGTAGTGGAAAAAAGTTAAGGTGTCGTGTTCATTGACGGCTAACAATCACAAGTATGTTACATTTGGTGGAATTAGTGGTATTGGTATGAGATGAAGAGTGAAGACATACGAGTCATGGTTAAGTAGTGCAGTTGATTTCATAATAACAGTCAGACATTGATATGGCTAAATGGTTAATCTATCATTAAAGCCGTGATTTCGAGGTTTTACTAGTTTTAGCAGGGATCATTTTCACAAAATATAACTAGGGACTCATTAGGGATTGGGTGTAGTATGTAAATAGATACATAAGTTTAGATCATGTAAAGATACGTCACATTAGAGGTTTGATATTGTTAATATAGACTTTGTTTTTGAAATTGCTGTTCTCTTTGTTTGTTAGACAATTGATGGTATGGAGTCCCGTGACCTCCATCAAGTTCATCAATTGGTTAAAAAGTGAAAGTGCAATTTTTATAACTACAAGGGCATCAAGTTGCAAATACCTTACTTGTATGATGTTTACAATGACAAAAGGTTGACTAATGTTACATCTTTTTAGTTATTAATGGTACATGAGGAAAATTCATGTCATAAGAACAATGAGATTGGCAATTATTAGTAAAGCCATTTTGTTTATGAGTTAAAGCATGATTTTTTTTTTTTTTTTTTTAATTAAATATATGAAGGAAATGTAATTCTTTGTTGCTGAGAAGTGTTTAGTGGAGAATGGGAATTAAATTGACTCAGAAGTGACTGTGTTTGATATAGAAAAAGGTTAACTCGGGATTATTTAATAGCTTGCTAAAATGAAGAGTTCAAGATACTTAATTTTAGAGTTGTCTTTTTACTTTGTATGCTAGACAGTTGATGGTACCGATTTGGTTTTTCTTATAGTGATGATTGTTGAAGTAGAGCTGTATTATGCTTTATAGTTGAGTCTGATGACAGTGTAAAGTTTTTGGATGTTTTTATGCTGTGTTAATATTGAGGTTATTTTCGTTGATTTAGTTCCATCGGGTTAAGTTTTGGATGAATATGAATATCTTTTCATTGGGTGTCTTCCTTTTAGTTTTCCTCAAGCGGCATTCAAGAACTTTTGAAATAAGGAAGTATGCAAACGTTGATACAAAATAAGGATAAAAAATAGACATGGATTTATAAGTTATGCATTCACAGTAGGTTGAGAAAATTAGAGAAAATAAAACTGTCTGTTCTCTGTTTTTGTTGTTTGGTACATATGGATATACTTGGATTGAAAATAACCTGGGATCTGTTTCTTCTCTTCTGAAAATGCCTATTTGTGTACGTTTTTGCAGTTATCAGCTTCGCTCGGGCTACTGGAGATCTACAAACACTTTCAGATGTTGATCTTAAACTTATTGCTTTGACTTATACATTGGAGACCCAGATCCATGGAACTAGCCATCTACGAGAGACCCCTCCACCGATTCACAGAGTTAATGTAAAGAGACTCCCTGAGAAGGATTTGCCTGGATGGGGGTCGAACGTTCCTAACTTGGCTCAGTGGGAAGCATTGGAACATGCAATCGGGGATGGAACGGGCCCAGAGTCAAGAATTCTTCCTCTGAAAGATCTGAACATGAATGTTATTAATGGAGATAAAGATCAAAGTATTGATGATTCTGTTTCAGCAAATGGATCTGAGCCACACGATGATGGTGCTTTTGGCAAACCTCGGAAGTATTTACCAGTAAAGAAAGAAGTCGTTATCGATGGAAAAAAGATGGTGGCGGAAGGGGTTGATGCATCTCAGGGGCAGTGTGATGATAATGCAGATGATTGGCTCCCAGCTGTAGGTCGAAGCACTCATAGGAGGTTTTTGAGGAGGAAGGCTAGACGTGAAATGTACGAGGCTTCATCTGAAAAAGATATTCAAACTGATGCAGACTCACATGCTGCAAATGAAGAACATGGCGATGATACTAAATTGCCGGATCTAATCTATGAGAATGCAGATGAATTACGTGTTGAAGAACAGAATATCGAACAAAAGGTTGCTGCTGGGAACAATGATGGTGAAGAGCTTTCAACAATTTTAGATCAAATGAGGCTTGAAGAAGAGGGTGTTGAAGGAGATGAGGCTGAAAATCCGAATGAAGAGTTGGAGCACTTGGACATGACTAGCGAGACAAATGAAAGTGTTGATACATCATATGTGGATGATCAAAGTAGCGAGCAAAGTTGGATGCTAAGATCACTTTCGGAGTCGACTGTTGCTTGTGTTACTGCTGATTATGCAATGCAGAACGTTATTTTGCAGATGGGTTTACGGTTGGTGGCACCAGGAGGAATGCAAATACGGGAGCTGAACAGGTTCGTGTGCTCTTTTGTTTTAATCTTTTAAACTGTTGATTGCTGGTACATGGGGCGGACTGGGAGGGTCAGGCTACGAGACTTTTAGTTTTTGTGCTGGGCTGACACATAGCATTTTTTCTGGGAGTTTTATCATATTTCATATTGTAATTGTGGGTCAAGTATGAATAGAAAGAATATGTTACTAAGATGATAATCTAATCTCTTTTGAGTAAAGCGATTTAGAAGGTTGTATCTAGTAGGTGCACATTGGGAGATTTTCGACAAGTTCTACCTGATCCGGTCTATTAACTATTAGACAACTTTTAGATTGCATTGTTTTGACCTTTTAGATATGAAACATAATCCGAATCGACCAATTCATAAATGGGTGGAAATTGCTACTTCTTATGGCTGGTCTTTATTTTCGTGGAGCCTTGTACTACTATTTTTGTCACTTTCTATGTGAGTATTTACAACATGAGGTTTCTATGTAAATTTTATAGTACTTAGCAGGGGTAATGGTGCTTTAACTATCTGTTATTTTTTTCTTTCCTTCAACTCTTGTGCATGCTCAAAGTACGATTATGAAGAGTGTTTAGTCATTGTTTACTTGAATTTGCAGATGGGTATTGCAGTGCCATGCCTGTTTTAAGGTGACAATGGATATCGGTAAGATTTTTTGTCCAAGTTGTGGGAATGGTGGCACTTTAAGGAAAGTAGCTGTTACTGTTGGTGAAAATGGAGCTACTATTGCAGCTCGTCGGCCACGTGCATTTGTGCGGGGCACAAGGGTGAGTATTGCAACTTAGATACTCTTGCGACTCTGAGATACATACAAGTATAGATGTATCAAAAGATAGATTTCAAGATTATAGCAATAATCATTCGTTGTTTGTGCAGTTTTCATTGCCTCAACCGAAAGGAGGAAGAGATGCCATAACCAAAAACCCTATTCTACGTGAGGATCAACTCCCAATGAAGTATCTGCATCCAAAGACTAAAAAGAAGAATAAAGAGGTAAAATGTTCATTCTAAACCTACATTAAAAATTGCGTCCCTTGTAAGTATTTATTAGAGGTGTCAGTTTGGGTGGGTAGGGTGGTTTTGATAACAGCTCAAAATGGGTTCTGGTCCAAGCGACAATTTGTTAACACTGACGCAAACAGGTCAGGCCAGTATAGTTAATCCACGATCACCTTTTTGTCCAAAGTTTATTAGATTTTACTATAAAAGACCATGTTATTGGAATACATAATTTGGTTGAATAAATCAGTTTAGGTGGTTAAAAGCATTCCACTATGCCTTAGGCTACTTTCAACCCACTTGGCTCATCTCTTATTAGCTAACTTTTTAAAGATAAATTAGAGCTTTTGGAGCTGAATTATTACGTAAATTAAAACATATTCTTTGGTTGAAGTTTTATTCATCTAATGACTTGGTTAAATATCGCAGGCGGATGACATATTTGCTACAAATGAATTGTTTACTCACCATACAGACAAGAAGGCTCCTTTGCAACCACCCGTAAGGAAGGCCTTGGCAGTTTTTAGTGGCAGGAGGAACCCAAATGATAATCACTATTCTCGTGCTAAGCATTAAAGTCGTTTATATTGATTCTGCGTTATGTATTATCTAAATTTGTACTGAAGAACTTGAGACCCATGGGTTATTTTACTTAATCACATGAGTGCAATTTTGGTCTTACATTTGTCTTTGTTAGTTGTCCAAATTGTATTTTAAGAAATGCATTTTGGAACACTTCTTATTGTCAAAATCCAGACACTCATCCAGAATGATTTAAAAATATACGTTGATTTGTTTTTTTGACAGTGTAACATTTATTATTTTGTGTGTTTGTTTCGTTTTGTACGGTTATTATCACGTATGAATGTTATTCCAGTACGCTCTACGGCTACTTCACATGGTTTATGTTCTATCGCAAACTGCTACTTCTAATGCTAATGTCTTATTCCTCAACTCAGTTTTGAGTGGTATATTGGTATACAAAAGTACAAAACTGATACAGTAACACACAAAACATATATTTAATCAGTGAATCATCTCTCAAATTCCTAAATTTTGGAAGTAAATGCCAAAAGACCAACCCAACAAAAAGCTACTATTACACAAGCTAATAATTAATCAGTGAATCATCTCTCAAATTCCTACTTAGTCTACTTTTGGTCGAAAAGGAAGGAAAAAGCTGGAATCTTTCAAAATTTTGAACAGCTATTTTGCAGCATTCCGTCTCGCACAGCATCCCACAAAGTAGATTATAGTCTGACATCAAACGTCCAAAAATCAGATGCGAGTTTATACAAACAAAACAAAACAACATGTTTCCGGTTTTGGTTATTTGGTTTTAAGACTTTGAGTAGAAGTAAAAATATTACGGTCTTATCCTTGATTAGGAAGGCAGTACAACCTACAAAGCGGCTTACCAAGACAACAAACAAGAACACGTTAAAGATGGCAACCACACGCCATTCAGTTTTCATATACTCTGCTACACCAGCCCTGAAAAGCCAGTAGAAGATGATCAAAACCAGAATAAATGGCAAATAATAACAACGAATAAGAAACCAAATATGGAATATATAGCTTACTTGCAAGAATCACAGTTGTAGCACTTAATAGCTTTCGAATTCTTGTAAGATTTGCAGTCTTTATTAGAACTTACTGGATGGAAGCTTAAGTCATAGTAAGAGGCATTCACAACAGGATAACCACACCTACACACCATTTTGCAGTGTGTAAGGAAAGCATAAAAACAGGCTTCAATGATTCACAAATTTACTGAGAAAAGATTAAAGAAACATACTGAGACGGTGGTCTGCAACAACCAGCTTCAATGGGACTTAATTTTGCCGATTTGTATTGTTTGAGACTCTGCAGAAAACTAGTTAACATCACATTCTTGAGACAAATTTACCAAATAGGACCAAAAGGGTGAATGGGGAGGGATTAAATATACAGACCTTGTATCTTTTTGAAAGGTCACTGCAATCGTCGGCTTTAACAAGACAACTTTGAAGGTGCTTCCAATGATGGGTGTTGTTCAACTGTTGCACAAATCAAGAAACGACTTATCTTAGCAAGTTAAAATACCACATTTCATGCTAGGATCTAGACTTGCAATGGATGCTTACTTCTTTCAGAAACCAAGTACTATAATCTTTAAGATGATACTCCTTGAAGCTGATCATATGACATCTTACTTAAGTCAAAAGTTAATAAACGAGCGGACAAAACTGTACTTTATAGCTTACCTCAAACCCGTAACACTATGACCGGTCCCATTGTTAGTTACAATAAACCTACAAAAGGAAACAAAATTCACATACTTGGCATATACAACGGACATGGATTACATCTAGAATGTTATTTGTTTCATATATACTTACGCCAACACGGTAAACACAAGGATTCCTAATAAAATCAAGCAAAGCATGATCAAATACTGCAGATACATAAACTTTTAGTAATAGTGACAATTGATAAAGTAACGAGCTAACAATAAACAAAGCAGATCCGAAAACAATAAAAGATACGAAAATACCATCCATAATAATATAGAGTTGTTCTTTAGCGCCCCCCAAAACCCGATAATTGATCTGAAACTCAGAGAAACACTAATATCAGTACATTGACCTCATTTGGTCTCAGAGTCAAATTATGCCTCAATAGGAATTATGATATGATGAAGAAAATTGGGCGAAAACTTACATCAAGAATATTACAGCACCAAGACCCAAAACTGGAAGAGTGAGTGATTTTCGACAACCATCATGATGAGTGCTAATCCACACGCCAAAACCAATCACACCCACAGCTACTAACTACAACAAAAAAATTAATTTTGAAGCAATCATTAGAGACACTAACAAATTTCTTCATATGCAGATAATCTTTAAGTATATTTAATGTAAAACTAGTTTATGAGCGAGTTAATTACAAATATAAACTCTAGCAGAACACATAAGATTGCAACATGAGTGATATCTTACCAGTCACTACAGAGAATGCAAAATGAGTAAATAAAAAGTGTGTATTGCTGTGATATCATAAACAATGAAACTTAATTAATGGTCTAAGAACTTGAACCAAAAGAACCAAACAGCTACAGAAAAATGAATATAATGGGGATGTCTTATTAGAAGTTTAGGCTACTTAGTAGATAAGCTGTTTTGAGAGCATGCGAGATTACCTATCCAAACAGTAATCATTTGAAAGTAAATTAAGCAGTTGCAGGGGTGTCTGGGATTGCTTACTGCCTACTATAACTGCTTATGGTTTTTGAATTAAGCAGCCACTAATCAACTAAACAAAACATAATGAACGAGATAAAGTTGTGATTTGCTTATGCTGTAACGAACTGCAGCATTCACATAAACATATGTTTGTGTGTTTGGCTATTCTGCCTATTTGAGGACTTTAATGTAAACTGCTTATTTCACCTTCAAACAAGCATTTCGTAACCACCCAAACACTCAAAACCATTCAGTTATAATAAGCAATTCCCAAACACAACCTGTCACAATCTACCTCAAGCATTTCAGCAAACACCTAACATGCATGCACCGAAAAGTCGAAAAACATACCATGGTCAGAAAATTAACCCATCTGATCACAAAAGTACTAACACCACTACTCATTTTCTTCCCAAGAAAAAGAAGAAAAACCCTTTATAGCTTTTAAAAAACAAAATGATTTGAGATGATAAAGATGAAAACTTTGAGGGGTATTATGGGGAATTTACAAGTGGGTTCACATGATAACGGAAAGTTTGAAAATTGTTGTTAAGGATTGGGTCATAAAAACAATAAAATGACAAAAGACAAAGACAAAAAATCTTGTTAGTAACAGACAAACAACTATGTAACAGAATGAGGTTGTGATGTTCAAGAATTTAGTCACAGGTAGCTAGTCTAGTGTCTATGTTACACAATCCTATAATAACATATTATGATCATATAAAAAAGAAAATTATCAAAACTATCATATTTGACCCCGGTCGCAGGGTCGTACCCGGAGGTGGAGACAGGAAAGGGCAGGTTGGGCACGTGCCCTCTAGCAAAAGAAATTATATTGTAAAAATTTTAAAATATCTTGCATGTTCTAAAAAACTTGTTTGTAAAGTTTTTAAAAATGATCAAAATTTGCCCCTAACAATAACTTTCTGACTTCGCCCGCTGGTCGCACCTCGAGGATGCGACGCGATATTAAAAAAAAAAATAAAAAATAAAAAATTAATGTGTCGCTATTTGGTTGGTCTCCCGTTGCACGTATGTCACGCCTAGCGGCGCGACGCTTTCCATGACCGTTTTAAAGTTTTCATGAAAATACATACATATTATAGACTAGACGAGTACCCGCGCCTAGCGGCAGCGATGTCTAGTTTTCTGCAAAGTTCCGATGACCCATAAGTTTCTTTCAACAAACTGTATTTGTAGCATTAGAGAATCGTTTTCGAATAACTACAATTCTGATGCGTGGTTGCATAGCAGCATAAATATATAGTTTTTTAAAAAATTATGTGGAGTCGATCTAAGTGTGTGAGTATATTTTCTAATAGGATTGTTTTAAGTTATTAAGATTTTTAGTAATAATAGATTCAAGCATTACAAAAAGCAACGGTATTATGTAGTTGGCAATATTATATTGTAGTTTAGAGGTATAGCCAACATGTGTGACCGCTTTTTCTTGTTTTGTCAGTAATTTAGGCAGTGATAACTATTTTTTTTACATGTGTAACGTTTATCATTTGGTGTGTGGCTTTTAAAATTGTAACTTTGCAAATTGGATATCACCATATAAGATTATTTTGTATTATCAATTTGTATAATTATTTATGCATTGTTCAAAGCTATTTGTTTGAGGTACAAATAATTATCGCTAATGATAACAATACTATTTATTTTTTGTGATTTTAATAAACTTACATAGTTACATAACATTATTGATACACTGGACAAAGGGCTATGCAATATATATTAACTTTTAAACGACGATTCATATATGCTAGTCCCTTAAATGGTGCAAGAACAACATTTTTTAAAATAACATTATACAAATGACAAATTACATGTGTCAAAGCAAAATAAACCAAAAACTACAATTACTTGGTCTCTCCTTTCAAAAAAATTGTCACGGGTTCCACAACTACTTCATCATTTCTCATATAATTTTGTCAAATTTGAAACCCGATTTCACCCGGGTGGTTCAACTGGTTGAACCGTTCCAATAAAAAAACAGGTCGATTTAAACTGAGTCAAACCGATAGGTTGGGTCGAAAAAATGTCAAATTAAACCGGGTCAGCCCGCCGGGTTTGAAGCGTCCTGGGTCAACCCGGTATCGGTTTCAACAGGTCAACCCGGTATCGGTTTCAACGGGTCAACCCGGTATCGGTTTCAATTGGTTGCTTTTAATTTGGTAGATGTGCTTTTAATTGGGTGTACAATGTGAATAAATTATTGTACTTTTAAGTAATGGGGTGTTTTAATAAGAGTATTAATTATATTATTTATTTCTTTCTCCATTGACCATGTTTTCAACATTCAACTTTCAACATTTTTCACTTTTTCCACTTTGACCATTTTTCCATTTTATATAGTATAGATAAAGGGCCTTAAAAAAAGTATTTGGTCGCAAAATTATTGTCTGCAATTTTATTTTAGTTTATGGGGTTTAAGCTATTAAATAGTCACATACTTTCTCAAATGTACCGATATGGTACGTGTACTATTTTTCTTTTTCGGAATAGCCACATACTTTCTCAAATGTACCGATATGGTACGTCCAGCACATACCATATCAGTACATTTGAGAAAGTACAAGTCTATTCCGATTAAGAAAAAAAATACACATACCATATCGGTACATTTGAGAAAGTAGATGGCTATTTAATAGCCTAAACCCTAGTTTATGTCCCGGGATAATTATCGACTTGTCAATTAACAAACCAAAAAAGCTCTTTTAAGTAAACTTATAAAATTTCATTAGTTATCATACTGTAATGATTGTACTTTTCTTAAAACATGTGTTTTTGTTGAGGACAATAGTTTTGTGACGTATGGTGTATATGTTTTGAAACGACTAAAAGCTTTAGTTAGCGATTAGGCTATAATAGCAATGTTTTAGAAGTGTAGATAAAATATTTATTGCTGATATATAAGATTATAATCTAGAATATATCGACACAAAATTTGAAAGTTTGTAGCATATAAGTTATGTGACCCGATAATCTTTTACCTTTTGCTTATTATGTATCCGTTTAAAACACTAAGGACTAGATATGTCAAAGCCAAAGTTAATAACTAACTTTGACAGTTATTTCTGTTAGAAAACAAGGAAGGGATGCATCAGTTTGTTTGTACCGATTCTTAACCTATTTATATGTAAAACATACATCATTTACAAGGTTAATCAATATAGACAATATTTTACTTATTCAATACACTTTGCAACTTATATATATATCGATCAAGAAGAAAGTTGGGACAACATTTGGCATCAAGAGCAAGGATTATACACACCGAAACATTTTCTGTTTTTGCATCAAAAAAACTTAACGAGAAGCCAAAGAAACACGCTGAAGAAAGAAGAAGAACACCGCTGTTCTTTCTTTTCAGTAAGGGACGTTTGTTCTCTTTAATCTTCCAAGAGAAACGAACAAGTTTGGATAAGGAGAAACGTAGAAGAGATAGTGCACAATCTGTTTTACGTTGAAGTTGCAAGCGTTACACATCATACTGGTGTCGGAATTTGTTGGCAACAACAAAGGAAAGGAAGAAGTGGAGACTTTGTGTAATACCGGTTGGAAACAAGACACAAAGCAAGACGTTGTTGTAGGAGGAAAACGTATACGTAGAACGAAAGGAGTACTCAAAGAGAAGTGTGTGGAGTTTGTGTCGGTACGACACATAAACAACAACAGCGAGAGGAAACAAACAAAGGGCTGTTTGTTTTGGCGGAACGAATCAGAAACAAAGGACCGTTTGATTCGGCAAAGAATTACCAAGGCGCGGTAACAAGTTTGTGCGTAGGAGACTTAGTGATTTCAAAAACGAGATCAAGTACAGCGAACACAAAAGAAAAAAAGAATGTGTAGTGTGGTAAAAGATTATTTGCTTTTTTGTTTGTGTCAAAACAACGACAACATCAAGAACAAAAGAAGCCGAGATTTTTTTTGAATCAAGAAAGGATTTGGACAAGGCGTGGAGGCAGTGAAAGTTTTTCTGTTTTAGACTTGTTGGCAAAAATCTGAGACCTTGTTCAAAGATTGAAGTCGAATAAGATTGAAACGAGGCAATAAGATCAAAGGAATAAAGTGGGAACAAGATCAAACGTTGGTGAACGACTTTTTACTAACGAGGCAAAACGAATACATCTCGTATTCATCAAAATTAACGAGGTCACAAGTTTCATTTTTTTTGGATTTTCAATTCATATTAGAATAGTATAGATCTTATTAATTTATACTATTAGGAAATCCCGAAAACTAATTATTGATCCCGTAGTACTAAGATTCCCGGAAGCTATAATTTTCACATTAGAAAAGGATACCATACTAAGATAAGTAATCCCATTAAACTAGAAAGTGAAAATAATAAACACTTTCAAAATGACAACCGATGATATAGTAACCACATCAACTACTGATAAGGTTTTAAAAGGTACCATTTTGAGGGGTCGTTTTAGTCCTTATTTGATCACTTTTGTATCCGTTATTGCTTAATATCGTTCCTTTTCACTTTTTAGGTCTCTTGAAGGCAAAATGCTGGAATGGCACTTATTTGGACGAAAAGGCGCGAATATATGAAGAAAATGGCCAAAGTCAAAATCGAGACACTCACAGTTGCTGAAATTAGAAGGCGACGGCATCAGGTGCTAATGGCAACGCCGTCCCAAGATTTTTGTGACGATACAGGACTCAAAACTCGTATTTTCAAGTGACGACGTCTAGTTGTGAAAGAGTAGGCCGTCGCTACTCAGACGGCCTAGATGCAATCCAGACGACGTCAGAAGCTGAAGAGGACGGCGTCACGAACATAAGGTGACGCCGTCGCAAGGTTAACGTGGCCAAGACGAAACCCCAATGACGGCGACACGACGACGTCACTAAACATAAGGTGACGCCGTCGCATATGTAATCTTATATATAGAATCCGAATTTTTCAGTCTTGTGTGGAGAGTCTTTTGGAGTGAAAACCTAAAACCGAACCTAAGGTGTCTTGTACAGTAATTTAGGGTTTTAAACCCTATCTTACATCAAGATAAGTCTTTACTTCATTAATTCAATTATGTCTTTGATTATTTGTGTGTATGCTTGCATGTTCTCCATGTCCGGCTAATTTATTTGTGTGTTTGCTTAGGAAGTATGAAACTTAATTATTGAATATTGATTGGTTGTTTCTTATCTTAGTTGATTAATGATCTAGTAATGCGATAGGTCATTCGTTGTGTACTTAATGCTTGATTCATCTTTGTGAACTTTAGAATATAATTACCTGAGTAGTTGTAGGCTAAACCATCCAAAGAGCGCCTTAGAGTAGGAGTTTATCATCCCTAATGGGTTTGTAGACAAGACCCTTTGATAAGTTCAAAGAGTTAGGGAGAAACGCATACCCTACAACTTTAGACACACAACGCAACTAGGAATAAGGACGTGACAACTCAACCATCAATAGGAGATAATTAAGGAGTAATACAACCTAAGTAAACACATCTTTAAACTATCATACGAGCACACATTAATTAGACATAGACTCCCACAACCTTAGTTTAGATAATTAGATAATAGTAGAGTAATCGGTAGAAATACCAACCCCCCAAATCAAATACCCGAGATTCGTACCTTTCCATTTCATAAAACATAAAAAGATAAAAAATAATCTTCCTCAACCTTAACCTTAGCGTAGTAACTTCTTACTAGCATTCCTATTCCCCTAGAGAACGATATCAATACCCGTGGCTTACCCTAATTACTACACTACAACGATTAGGTTCACTGCCTAGGGTGTTATAAAACTTGCTCGAAGAAAAGGAAGTTTCCTTGACCCCGAACGACGCGTGTAGCGTTATCAAGTTTTTGGCGCCGCTGCCGGGGAATAGAATAGCTAGTTAGTAGTCCACCTCGTTTAGGTTCTTTGCTTGATTCCTATCAATTAAACTTTTTTCTCATTTTTAGCTTTCTCTTAGTCTATCCCCCTTCTTCGTGACCCTCGTTCGTAAAAACCATCATTAACCATGATCCGTATTTTCCATCGAAGATTCTTTACTCTACCCGTTCCCAATCCCGAGATTGAGAACGCAATCCCACAAAACCCTTCACCCACTCACCATTTTGGTAATCACCTAGAGCATAATGAGATAAATTGGCAACAACAAAGTCCTTTCTATTACTCAGATTCTGATGAGGAATTTGATTATGGTGAAGCATTTGATAGCGGGGAGGTCATTAATGAAGTTAGTTCTGAAATTGAGGAAGACCCCTCCCAATGTTTTGACCCTAGGTGTAGGATTGAGAAAGATGGCCCCTTTAGCATGCAATTCCCCTGCAAAATAGGACTAGAAGGGTTCGATGCTTATTTGAATTCATTCTTACCTTTAAACTTAATCTCAAGGGACCTATACAACAAAATCAAGGTCAATGAGTTAACTTATCAAGGGAACAATGTTGTTGAAGCAGTCATTTATTTGCACGTGTTTGTCGGAAGTTTTGCTTATTTGGTAGAGTTCATGGTCTTAGAAGACTTAGGAGAATTTATAGATAAGGACCTCACTCAAGTAATTTTTGGAAAATCTTTCAAAAAAATTGACTAGGTTGAATGAACGGATGATTGATGGTCTAATTACATTCTCTGATGAAGTTGAAGATTTCATCTACCAAATGCCACGCGCTCATCCTAGGTTTAAACATAAGGACATCGAGATTTGTAATAGAATGACCCCTATTCCATTGCTTAGTGAAAGGGATAAGCAGAGTGGGCTTAGGTACCCGTATGAGAAAACTAAGCGGTATTACAAAAAATGCCTTGAATTAGGAGATGATTACAAAAAGAATGAAAGAGCGTTGGAATGGCTTAAGTATGAGCACGAGAGGATAGGTGAGGAAACGTAGAGCACGACTACGAGTCTAGCTACAAGACTTTTAAATAAAGAAAAGCGCTTCGTGGGAGGCAACCCATGCTTAATTGTTTACTTGTTAGTGTCATATATCTTTTATTAATTGTTTATCCTCATGTTTAAATTTGTAAAAATGCTTTATTTTGTTTTTAACCTCGTCTTAATTGCATATAAAGGTATTTTACATAAGGGATAAGTGTAGGGAGGATTACACACGTTTTCAAAAGAAACGTAAACATGAGAATAACAATTAACTAAAAGATATTTATGTTTGTTTGTTCGAGTCAAATGCTTGTATCGAGTCATAATGGATGTTTTTGCAGAAATTTTTCCAGATTCTAAAGATGTAAATTTTCCAGAATTTTTTCCAGAAAATCGCAGACCAGTTTTTGTCAGGATAACCTGACGGCGTCAGGATTGCAACCTGACGGCGTCAGGAAGGAGTAAAAACATCAGATTACTTTTTTCTCGTTTTCTGAGCTACTTATAAATTTTTGGAATTTTCCAGGTCTTAATTTTCTTAGAAATTCTGTAAACATCCATTCCACAAGCATTATATCCTAGTTTAAATCGAGTCTTATATATATTATTACCGCCGATTTTACGCGAAGGTTTCGTTTGTTTTCTTCAAGTGTGCAGGTTTAGTTTGTCAAGAAGATATTACATAAGATTGGAAGGAGCTTTTCACGCAATAATTCTTCTTGAAAAGGATTTAACCACCACTTTACACGGATCCTACCGAGCTAATCAGGGGAGTATTAGTTTCTTTCGTTTTTAATTACCTTCTTTTATCATAACTTTGATACTTTCGGGGAACATTGGGGACAATGTTCAGTTTAAGTGTAGGGAGGGAAAATAAAACGGGAACTTTGAAACTATGCTTATCCTTGACTATTTGCTTTGTCCAATTGTGTTTGTGTAATAAACCATGAGAAAATGTCGGTTAGGGTAATTTTGGCACCAAATTTAAAATTTTTTATGACATATAGGAGTGGGCCATTAGTCTTAACAAAAGCGTCTCATGGATAGGAAGTTATATGACTAGCACAAAACCCTTTACCACCCAAATTCCACCAAAATGTGAGGATCACCTTTAGATTAGTAGGAATTAAAGCATTCATCTTCAATGCTTAGAGTGTGAACCGGTAGTATATTAGATTCTAGAACTTGTTTTGTGATGCATTCCGAGATCACAAGTGAGGCTACACTTGTGTAGTTAGGAATAACTAAATGATAAGAGGCATTAGGATAACCCTTGTTTGATACCTGTAATATAATTACTTCTTCCACATCGGTTGAGTAATTCCCCCACACCCTTTGCGTTGTACTCATCTTTAGTACACGATACCCCTAGTTAACCCCTCAGAGCCTATCCTTTTCGCGGTTCTCGTGATGTTTCGGTTTTCCGGAATATCAATGAAAAGCATTGTTTACACCCCACCCCCAAATATACACCCAAATCGCCTTAGCCTGCCCCTTATGCACTCACTTTTAGTGCAAATATTTGTTATCACCCTAAACCCTTAGTTCAATTATCTGGTTGCTTGCATGAGTTGCTAAGTCGAGTCATATCCTTTGTATACAGTTTTGGGACGATTGGGATTCATGGAAAAGTTAAAGTTTATGAAATGACTGGAAGGGAACGTTAAATTCAAATTCCCTTTGTTTGCGTAATAATGTACCCCAAGTGTTTTGATCTTTTCAATTCGGGTCAAATTAGTGTTAGAGTAATAAAAACTCAAGTGTAGGGATATGCTTATAAATCCCTAGTATTTTGATGTTATCTTAGAGGATGGTGGAGTAAAAGTGTATGTGAAAAAAAAAAAAAAAAATCGAAAAAAAAATAGAAAAAGAGAAAAAGAAAAAAAATAGAGTGTAAAAAAAAAAAAAAAAAAAAAAAAAAAAAAAAAACATACGGGCTACCATCCTACATTTATCCTTTAAATTTATGTTTGTTTATTTCAGTTATCTAGAGTTTAGAGTGTCGAGTCTTGGCTTAGCAACGCCATTCTTCATATGCATTTAACATAGAGATTTTTGACTTGCCACCACTAAATAGCCTATCCCACCAAACCCTTGTTTACCTACCGTAAGCCTAACATTACAACCCTTTAAAGACCTCTTTGATAGTCTTTCCTAGGTGCTTACGCCAAAGCGATGGAGGTTTGATCTATTCTCAAGCCTATGGTAATCTATGTACTAGGACCGGTTAATGAGTATTTATCTTCCATTTCCTATTTGTTATATTTCATATATACACCCGAGAGAGATGTGAGTATCCAAACACCCCATGTGAGGTGCTAGTATGTAATTTCCGTGCTTGTTATGACTTTTGCGGGGCTTATATGTGTTGTGGACCGTTTTGAATTAATGCTTCATAACCCCTAACTTATAAATTAATTGGCTAAAAGCACATTTGCTTGAGGACAAGCAAATAACAAGTGTAGGGATATTTGATAAGGTTTTAAAAGGTACCATTTTGAGGGGTCGTTTTAGTCATTATTTGATCACTTTTGTATCCGTTATTGCTTAATATCGTTCATTTTCACTTTTTAGGTCTCTTGAAGGCAAAATGCTGGAATGACACTTATTTGGACGAAAAGGCGCGAATATATAAAGAAAATGGCCAAAGTCAAAATCGAGACACTCACAGTTGCTGAAATTAGAAGGCGACGGCGTCAGGTGCTAATGGCGACGCCGTCCCAAGATTTTTGTGACGATACAGGACTCAAAACTCGTATTTTCAAGTGACGACGTCTAGTTGTGAAAGAGTAGGCCGTCGCTACTCAGACGGCCTAGATGCAATCCAGACGACGTCAGAAGCTGAAGAGGACGGCGTCACGAACATAAGGTGACGCCGTCGCAAGGTTAACGTGGCCAAGACGAAACCCTAATGACGGCGACACGACGACGTCACTAAACATAAGGTGACGCCGTCGCATATGTAATCTTATATATAGAATCCGAATTTTTCAGTCTTGTGTGGAGAGTATTTTGGAGTGAAAACCTAAAACCGAACCTAAGGTGTCTTGTACAGTAATTTAGGGTTTTAAACCCTATCTTACATCAAGATAAGTCTTTACTTCATTAATTCAATTATGTCTTTGATTATTTGTGTGTATGCTTGCATGTTCTCCATGTCCGGCTAATTTATTTGTGTGTTTGCTTAGGAAGTATGAAACTTAATTATTGAATATTGATTGGTTGTTTCTTATCTTAGTTGATTAATGATCTAGTAATGCGATAGGTCATTCGTTGTGTACTTAATGCTTGATTCATCTTTGTGAACTTTAGAATATAATTACCTGAGTAGTTGTAGGCTAAACCATCCAAAGAGCGCCTTAGAGTAGGAGTTTATCATCCCTAGTGGGTTTGTAGACAAGACCCTTTGGTAAGTTCAAAGAGTTAGGGAGAAACGCATACCCTACAACTTTAGACACACAACGCAACTAGGAATAAGGACGTGACAACTCAACCATCAATAGGAGATAATTATGGAGTAATACAACCTAAGTAAACACATCTTTAAACTATCATACGAGCACACATTAATTAGACATAGACTCCCACAACCTTAGTTTAGATAATTAGATAATAGTAGAGTAATCGGTAGAAATACCAACCCCCCAAATCAAATACCCGAGATTCGTACCTTTCCATTTCATAAAACATAAAAAGATAAAAAATAATCTTCCTCAACCTTAACCTTAGCGTAGTAACTTCTTACTAGCATTCCTATTCCCCTAGAGAACGATATCAATACCCGTGGCTTACCCTAATTACTACACTACAACGATTAGGTTCACTGCCTAGGGTGTTATAAAACTTGCTCGAAGAAAAGGAAGTTTCCTTGACCCCGAACGACGCGTCTAGCGTTATCAACTACAATAAAACCCGTAACACCTGTTGCACAATACCAATGCCCTAAGTTGAAAAACATAAACTACACAGTTTGGGCTATACAAATTAAAGTTATACTAGAAGCACATGGCTTATGGGAAACAATAGAACCAAAATTAGGTACACCAGTTGATGACAAAAAGGATAAGGCAACAATTGCCTTCCTATATCAAGCGTTGACGGAAGATATGATCTTACAAGTAGCGGGTTGTAAGACGGCAAAGGATTTATGGGATTCGCTAAAGAAAAGACACGTTGGACAAGATAAAGTGCAACAAGCATGCTTACAATCATTGATGATTGGGTTTAACTCACTTCAGATGAAGGAAGATGAGACGGTGGATGCATTTGCAGACAAGTTAAACGGCTATGTCACGAAGGCAAAAGAACTAGGGAAAGCATTAGATGAATCACTTATAGTTAGAAAACTATTAGACTCCACACCCGTTAGATTCATTCAGATAGTAGCATCCATAGAACAAACAAGTGATCTAGATGACATTACCCTAGATGAGATCACTGGAAAACTCAAAGCATTTGAGGAAAGAATAAAACTCCGGAAGGGAGGTCAAGTTGAAAGCCAGGAGAATTTACTATTTACACACGGCGAACACTCAGATAAAGGAAAGCGTTTTAACAAACGTGGAGGTAGATCAAATTACTCACGAGGAAACTGGCGGAATAATAACAACAGAAACAACTCACAAAAGGGAAACTCAAATCATAAAAGAAACCCAAATAATTCAAGTAGGAAGGATGTGAGTAACAAAAGATGTTTCAAGTGCAATAAACTTGGACACTATATGAGTAAATGTAGAGCAACATCAACAACCCAGGAACAATCAAACCTTATCTTAGAAGACGATGAACCATCACTATTAATGACTATGCACGAAACCGAACACAAGGAAGTGTTGTTGAATGAAGAACAAATTCAACCAAAGAAATATGCTACAGCAGATGCGAGCATATGGTATTTAGATAATGGTGCAAGTAACCACATGACTGGTATAAAGAATCATTTTAGAGATATTGATGAAAGCATAACAGGACGAGTACGTTTTGGAGATGGATCGTATGTACAGATAATGGGTAGAGGGTCTATACTGTTAGGTTGTAAGAACCAGGAACAGAAAGTAGTATCCGAAGTATCCTACATACCAAACCTCAAGAGCAACATACTTAGTCTAGGACAACTTACTGAAATAGGTTGTAAGGTCATTATGGACGGAAACAAGCTGACTTTGTATGATAAGAACAAGAAATTGTTGATGAAGGTAGAAAGATCTAAGAATCGACTCTACAAAATTCAGTTACAGATAGAAGCACCTATATGTCTCCTAACAAACATAGATAACCAAGCATGGTTATGGCATGCTAGATTAGGTCATCTAAATTTTGATGATATAAACAAAATGACTAGAAAAGGTCTAGTAGAAGGAATTCCTAGGATAAATCATGCAGGACAGATTTGTGACGCATGTTTATTAGGAAAACACAGTAGAACACCATTTCCAAACCGAGCCAAATTCAGATCAAAGAACCCGTTGGACTTAGTATATGGAGACCTTTGCGGTCCTATTAGTCCAGCAACACACTCAGGCAAGAAACTCATTTTCTTGTTAGTAGATGATTGTACACGTTTTATGTGGGCATACTTTCTTACATCGAAAGATGAGGCATTTAGTGCATTCAAGGAATTTAGGCAGAAGATAGAAATGGAAATGAAGTTGAAAGTTAGAATGATAAGAACGGATAGAGGTGGTGAATTCACATCAAATGAATTCACAAGGTACTGTAAAGAAAACGGAATAGGACGACAGTTGACAACACCTTACTCCCCACAGCAGAATGGAGTAGTGGAGAGAAGGAATAGGACAGTGCTATCAACTACAAGGAGTATGATGAAAGCAATGAAGTTACCATTAACTTTTTGGGCGAAAGCGGTTAAGCATTCCATTTACATACTCAATAGGGTACCTACGAGGGCCCTGATAGATAAAACTCCATATGAGGCACTCTACAACAGAAAACCGAACCTAGAAAACCTAAGAATATTTGGATGCACAACTTATGCAAAGATAATGATACCTCACTTAAAGAAGCTGGACGACAAAAGCATACCATTGGTTTACTTAGGAGTAGAGGAATGATCAAAAGCATGTAGGCTATATGACCATATAGCCAAGAAGAAACATGTTAGTAGGGACGTAAAATTTATGGAAACAAAACCGTGGGATTGGAACGAAGATGAAGGAGATACGAACACACAAGACACCTTTTGGGCTAGTTTTGTAGTAGACGGAGTTGACAATGAAAACCTTACACCAGTCAACACAGAAAACGATGACAACACGTATCATGTACAAGATCAGATTCCTGATCCAGTTTCACCAATCACACCACCGGCATACCATTACGACCCACACTCAGAAGAGGAAGAAGAAGCCACTATTAGTTCTATGGAGAACTCAAGAGATAAATTTGATGATACACCCGTACGTGAATATAGAAACATGTCAGACATATATAGACATACACGTAGAGTTGAACCACAAAGCTTGTTATTTACGGAAGAAGAACCCCGTAACTACAAGGAAGCATCAGCAGACGAAAAATGGATTGAGGCCATGGAGATTGAATTGGATTCAATCAACAAGAACAATACATGGACTCTTACAACATTGCCAGAAAATCAGAAGGCAATAGGACTCAAATGGGTTTACAAGACCAAGAGGGATGCAAAAGGGAACATCATCAAATACAAAGCACGCTTAGTAGCAAAAGGTTATGTACAAGAACAAGGGATATACTTCGATGAAGTATTTGCACTGGTTGCTCGGATAGAGACAGTTCGGTTGATATTAGCATTAGCAGCATATCATGGATGGCAAGTACATCATCTAGATGTAAAATCAGCATTCCTACATGGAGATTTAAAAGAAGAAGTCTACGTTACACAACCTGAAGGATTTATTCAACAAGGAAACTCTGGAAAAGTCTATAAGCTTACTAAAACTTTATATGGCTTAAGGCAAGCACCAAGAGCTTGGAATGTGAAGCTTGATCAAACATTAAAGTCCTTAGACTTTAAGAAATGTAATCTCGAACAAGCAGTCTACACAAAACGAAACAAGAACTCTACACTTATTGTTGGAGTTAATGTAGACGACTTGATAATCACGGGCACCCCAAAAAGGGAATTGGGCGTATTTAAATCCCAGATGGGATAGAAGTTACACAGACAGGAGGAGAGATTACAATCAAGCAAACGGGCTATATTAACAAGATCATAAAAGAGACAAGTATGACGGATAGTAATGATACGAAGATACCAATGGATCCGGGTACTAAGTTGGTCAAGGCGGAAGATGGTAACTCAGTTAACGCAACTTACTACAGAAGTTTAATTGGAAGTCTCAGGTACTTACTACATACAAGACCAGATCTTAGTTATTCAGTAAGACTACTCAGCAGATTTATGCAAGACCCGAAGGATCATCACCTAAAGGCAGTAAAGCAAGTAATCCGATATATCAAAGGAACACAGGAGCATGGCATAATTTACAAGAAAGAAGGCGGCTGCAAGATTACAGGTTACAGCGATAGTAGTTATGGAATCAACACTGATCAAGGAAAAGGAACTACTGGAATAGTATTTTACTTTGGAGAGTCACCCATTACTTGGTGTACTCAGAAACAACCAACAGTGGCGCTATCATCATGTGAATCAGAATTCATGGCGGCTACTGCAGCAGCATGTCAAGCCTTATGGTTGAAGAGACTACTTCGTGAATTAACTGGAGATGAAGAAAAGAAGATAATGCTGAGGGTAGATAACATTTCAACAATAGCACTAGTCAAGAACCCAGTTTTTCATTGAAGAAGTAAACACATCGACATTCGCTATCATTTCATTCGAGAATGTGTAGAGAATGGGCATATCAATGTGGAGCACGTCAGCGGAGAACTACAAAGAGCAGATATTCTAACAAAGGCTCTACCAAGATTGAAGTTCACGACGATGCGACAAATGCTCAGAGTTCAAGATTTAGCAAGAAGCAACGATCAAGATTAAGGAGGAGAATGTGACCCGATAATCTTTTACCTTTTGCTTATTATGTATTAGTTTAAAACACTAAGGACTAGATATGTCAAAGCCAAAGTTAATAACTAACTTTGACAGTTATTTCTGTTAGAAAACAAGGAAGGGATGCATCGGTTTGTTTGTACCGATTCATAACCTATTTATATGTAAAACATACATCATTTACAAGGTTAATCAATATAGACAATATTTTACTTATTCAATACACTTTGCAACTTATATATATATCGATCAAGAAGAAAGTTGGGACAACGAGTTATATTCAGAAGTGAGTACGTACGATAAGTAATGCATTAAACACAGCCGTAGGGGCTATATATGCGTATCAATTTCATTATCATTATTATAAAAAGGTGCAGTTGAGTTAATCATTTTTCCAAACCAAAATAAATACGCATTAGTTTTATGTCTATTCGAATTTGGTTTTCGGTTAGTTAGTATGGACAAGGCTAAAATGTTAGACACAACTTGCATATTGTGTCTTCCAAGATAATTGAGCGTGTAAGTATTTGTGTTAAGTTGGTGACACAAAAGAAAGCAAGCACAAGAACATAGGATAGAATCGAAATATACATAGAAGTTTCAATATTTGTAACATGTTTTTGAGATTTACATTTTAAATTATTCATGATTTGATTCCCTCCATTTTGACAGAACATTAACTTTTGAATTCAATCTTTTGATTCATCTTCCTCAGCTGTTGTCTCATCTGTTGCGGTTGGTTCTTCTGATGTTGATGCATCTTGATCAGCCGATGATTCTTCTGCAGACGCTGCGCCACTTTTCTTAATGGTAACAGCTTGTTTTAGGTGATTATAGCTACCTTTTTCTTTAAAAAGTTGGGAGAAATGTGGCTTGCAGAATAAATTTCCATCTAAGGCCGCATAATTAGAAGGTGTGAGAAAGCAACCTCCTTGAGTACATCGGAAACATGCTTTGTGGTAAAACTCTCCTTCAACAGTTACCTAAACAAAGTATTTCATATACTACAATACATTAGTCGACGACATTACACATAATGAGCATATTTATACGTTTAAAAGGCGTAGCATAAAATTGGTATAAATGCTATACATACAAGAACGACAAACCTTTTCGAGTGGATATACAGTTTTCTTACAAACTGCACATTTTTCTTGGGTACCAGAAAACAAGGCAGCTAATCTACTAGGGGCTTTTCCCTGTAAACATATACATACATGAGTTAAGTAAAGATCTTTGCTCTATGACTTGTATAATTAGATAAGACACTAGACTGTTGTGTACCTCTTGTGGCTTATTCGCAGCTGATGATCATTCATTGTTCAGATTTGAATTAGCAAACATGAAAATGAAGTTAAAAATAAACAGTTCTATGAAATAAATGTACAAAAGTTACAAACAATAATAATACGTACGCGTGACTTTAGGAAGACCTCCTCTTTCCTTGAACTTTTGCTCAAAATGAGGCTTGCAAAATAGCACTCCTTCCAATGATGAGTATGTGCTCATCTGATACGTATAGATTTCGTTATAGGTACTAATATTCACAGGCGTGTGTCATTTAGGTCAATGATTACTCGATGTATTATGATCACACAAATAAGGGACTGGACACAATCGCTGGTTTTTATTACCTCAATCTTAGAATCAGTAATATTGAGATTTGCTCATCTACATTTATATTGTCTTTCAAATATATTATGTAAAATCATAGGATCAAGAATGAACCTTAAAAACGAATTTCAAAAATAGGTTTTTCTACGTAATAATCATAAATAAAACCGGGCATATTTCACGTTTCAAATCCCGTTTTTAATATAATGTTGGATTGAATCTGTACAAGAAAGACATTCGTGCTTCTAATTCAGAATTCCAAATGTTAGTTGTTTGCAAAATGTGGACGTCATGTCCTTATACGTTTGTCAATCGCATATCAGAAAGTTACATAAATGAGAAAGATATACCGTAAGTTTTCCATTGCATTGGCTGCAAGTGAAGCAATTCTTATGATAATTGACTCCATCGGCCGATATCATTTCAAGAAAATAAACAGTCTTATCGCAGACCTTGCATTTGTCTAAAGTCCCGGTGAAGGCCATTTTTTCCTCACCTTTATGTTATTCCTAGTTTGTTTATTTGTTCTAATCTGAATCTAAAAATAATATTGATATGATATAAAACTGTAGGTATCAAAAAGAGGAAAGGTAAGGTGGGAAAAGTTCCATCTTTTTAAGGGACTTAATTTAGTTTTTAATTGAAATATTTCCTAACTAACATGTTCTGAGGAGAGAATTTTCAGGTTAACTAAGGGTTGAGGTTATTTGTGGACATGCAACATCATAACGAGTTTTTAGAACAATTAGGATTATATATGCAAAAACATCACACTTCGATCATCTAAATTATTGAAGTTAAATACGATAATAAAATGACATGCTTAGTCATATGCGATTTTTTGTGACTCTTTCAATAGAAATTGCTTAGTCAACCCACATTGGCTCGATTAATTATTATTATATATATATAAGGAGATTAAGCTCATTTTCTTCTAAACACTAACTAAACGTATAGTATAGTTTTGTTTGAATGACAAAGTTTAAACGAGCTTTTAAAAAAAATAATCTGTCATAAGCTCTTAAGTTTCAAAAGCTATTTTGGGTAGCTTATAAAAATAAACTCCAACTTTTGAGCTTCCACTCTATTGCATCAACTAGTCTTTGCCAATATATAAAAAGTTTTTTCTATCTATTTTTTTTTGTAAGGCAAACGTTAAACATACACACCATATACTACAAATCATGTCTTAAGTGAGTTTTGAACTCTCAAATCTCAATCTTTGAAGAAGAAACACATTTTAAATACACCCGGCTAGCTAGCTCTAGGTAAGATGTATTCTAAGCTATCATGAGTATCCCTAGATCCTTCATATTTTTGTTATAAGACTACACTATCAACACATTTTGTCTTCTTTAATGTCATTTTTTGTCATCCGACCATGATGATTGTGAGTTTACCTCGGATAGCTCTAGAACCTTCATTGCCAAGAGCATGAGAGCAAGTACATTGCCTCCCAACTACCAACAATTACAACAACACAACTCACTAGGTGGAACAAGCTAATCCCATATTTTGGGTAGCTTATAAAAATAAACTCCAACTTTTGAGCTTCCACTCTATTGCATCAACTAGTCTTTGCCAATATATAAGAAGTTTTTTCTATCTATTTTTTTTTGTAAGGCAAACGTTAAACATACACACCATATACTACAAATCATGTCTTAAGTGAGTTTTGAACTCTCAAATCTCAATCCTTTGAAGAAGAAACACATTTTAAATACACCCGGCTAGCTAGCTCTAGGTAAGATGTATTCTAAGCTATCATGAGTATCCCTAGATCCTTCATATTTTTGTTATAAGACTACGCTATCAACACATTTTGTCTTCTTTAATGTCATTTTTTGTCATCCGACCATGATGATTGTGAGTTTACCTCGGATAGCTCTAGAACCTTCATTGCCAAGAGCATAAGAGCAAGTACATTGCCTCCCAACTACCAACAATTACAACAACACAACTCACTAGGTGGAACAAGCTAATCCCCTAAAAAATCAATATCTTGGCGTGGCGCACGGTTCTCAAATAGAAGACTCCCTGCCTGAGCTAACTTAGACAGACGTGAGGTTGACCTTGATTGTATTCCCGATTTTGTAAACTTGGCATATCATGTTCCCATTAGTCCTAACCTCAAGAGCTACTTTAATAGGATGGTTTCACCACTTTATGGGCGATATGGTGCGTTAGTGAAGTTTTATTCTCCAACAAGCGACCTCAAAAGAATTTGATTCTGAACGACATAAAATTATTGTCTCTTAGTTGAATGTCTAGTAGAAGTAAAAGACCTTTGCCTAAATAGATGAGTGGTTTAGTAACTTATGTAACTCTCTATCCTCTATCATGTAACTTGTTCCTTCTAAATTTTTGCTAGTTTTAAGACAACCGTCGTTATAGAAAAGTGTCATTTTTTGTATTAACCACACTATTAGATTTGGTGTAATTCCCATTGCTTCATTAAACATCACCGAATGAATATATATACAATGCATAAGTTATGGAATACTTAGCTAACACTGGGCCGAGCCCACTAAAGACATAATAAACTAATAACCCAATAATAACTATGAATATGATATACTAATACTCCCCCGTAGTTGGAACAGGAGGTCTTCGAACGTTAAAGCTGGAATAAAACTCAAGGAACAAAGCACTTGAGAGACCCTGAGTAAATATATCCGCATATTGAAATCTAGACGGACGTGAATCACGCGAACCTGACCAGAAGCAACATAGTCTCTGACAAAATAAACATCAATCTCAATGTGTTTAGTTCGCTGATGCTGAACAAGATTAGTAGACAAATACACAGCGCTAACATTATCACAATAAACAATGGTAGTGGTAGATAATGGATCCTGTAACTCAAGCATTAAATTCCAAAGCAACGCAGTTTCAGCAATGACATTTGCCATACCTTGATATTTTGCCTCGACGCTAGAGCGAGACAAAGTAACCTACAGCTTGGCAGACCAAGACAATAAATTGTCACCAAGAACATACACAATACCCGGATGTGGACCTACGAGTAACAGGGCAACCAACCCAGTCTGCATTCATATAGGCAGTAAGCTTAGCAGTCGACAAAACATAAAGCTAAAGACCATAATCAAGTGTGCCACGAACATAACGCAAAATACTTTTCAATGCAGTAAAATGAGTATCACGTGGATCATGCATATAAATACATACCTGTTTCACAATGTAAGACAAATCTAGACGTGTGAAAGTAAGATACTGAAGGGCACCAGTATGACTGCGATATAATGTAGGGTCAAGGATAGGATCACCATTAGAACCAAGCTTGGATTCAGTATCAACAAGGGACTTGCATGGATTACAATGCTGCATATGTGCACGCTCAAGAACTTCCTCTGCAAATTGTGACTGAGATAAAAATAAATCTGAAGCCGAGCGCTGAACAGAAACACCAAGGAAATAATTGAGAGAGCCCAGATCTGTCATAGAAAACTCAATGTGAAGTAATGTAATAATACGCTGTAAAAGAGCCGCAGAAGAAGTGAGAATAATGTCATCCACATATAATAAGAGATAAGAAATATCATATCTACGCCCAAAAAAACTAGTTGTTGGTTTTGCTGTGCTGAAACCGATACGTGTAACATAGCTGGAAAAATGATGAAACCATGCAAGAGGGGCTTATTTAAGCCCATACAACGACTTCTGCAAGAGACATACATAATCAGGGTGAGTAGAATCCACAAATCCGGTGGCTGATACATATACACTGTCTCTGATAAGTGACCATGAAGACATGCATTCCTTACATCAAGTTGATGAACTGGCCAATCACCGGTTTAACCACCAGACTAAAAGTATCATCACAATCAATGCCTTGTTGCTGACTACGACCATTCGCCACTAATCGAGTTTTATACCTGCTTAATGAACCATCTGCATTAAATTTATGCCAGGAAAGCCATATAAAACAAAAAATATTCACATTAGTTGTACGTGGCAAAAGAGCCCACGTTTCGTATGAAATTAAAGCATTATATTCATCAACCATAGCCTTCTACCAATTTGAATCACGAAGAGCATGTAGATGAGAACGAGGAAGTGGTGAAGTAGTGGTGACATGACACTTCATGCTTTCAAGGGGCTTAGAAATCCCCGCTTTAGCACGTATGACCATGAGATAGATACGTATTGGTGATAGGAGAAGGCACGTGTGATTTGGGGCAGTGGGTTGATGTTGCGGTGTGGCTTAGGCATTTCGTGACAAGTGATCGTTTAAGGGTGGTAGCGGCTGTTGTAATGGAGTAGCAGGAGAGTTTGTTTGTAATGGGCTTACTGTCGGGCTAGGAGGGTGGGTCGTGGTATAGGGCTGAGTTATGGCGCGGATGGGTATTGGTTCGGGTAATGGGCCAAGTGCATTGGGTAGAAAAACAGTGTGGTTTGGGCTTACTGTCGGGCTAGGAGGTAGGGTTGTAGTATCGAGCTGAGTTGGGAAGGAACTGGTTGTCGGTTAAGTTGGAGGTAGTAAAAAGTAATAATTGGGAGGGGTAGTAGGTGTCATGGATCCAAAGGGAAATGCCTTCTCATCAAAAATGATGTGGCGGGATAAAATATTTTTAATTAGTGGACAAATCAAGGCACCTATAGCCACGATGAAAACGGGATATCCAAGAAATACACATGCCATGGAGCGAGGTTGAAGATTATGATCAAAATATATGTGAGGATAGCAAAGGCATCCAAACACATGTAAATGATCATAAGTAGGTTGTTTATTATAAATTGTTAGAAATAAGATTTCACAAACACATTAGACCATAAACATATGGGGCGTTAACTAGAGTTTAGAGAGAGAAAGTTCTAGTGAGAGAAAGGAAGAGAGTTGGGAACTATGTGAAACAAAGAAAAATATTATTGAAGCTCCAACCCTCTACCTCCAAAGGTAGAGGGTATTTATAGTGTCTTACAAATAAACGCCACCTACGGGCTGTGGATCAGGCATACAGTGGGTAAAGACCCGTCCGTCCTCCACAGTGTTACTTAACAAACTACTAACTAACATATCATAACTACGACTACGAGCTTTCTATTGAATGCTTATACTTGAGGTGACCGACTCTTTAACGACTGAATTTTCTAATTCCTAACAATCTCCCCCTAAGGGGGGTCACCTCAATTTACAATGAATACAAACAGATATTACATTAAATTGTTATAGGATTCTTGATTAAGTCCTTTGCTCAGAAGCTCGTAGTCTTTGATTCATCATTATTGCATGTTTGGGAAATCAAGTGGAGGTCTTTTACTGATCCACGTGAGAATGATTGTTGAGCCTGCTTTGAGATCATCAGTCATATTAAATCTCTGACTCTTCCTTTGTGATGTTGGTATTATGTGATGTTGTGACTTTTGGACCGACATGCTCACATTTTGGATCATGATTTCTTCTAATCAGAGTAGCGGAAGCTTTCGTTGATTCATGATATTGGCAGCGGCGTAGCAGAAGCATGGAGTGAAAATATCAGAGTCATTGATGCACTAATCATGATTTCTTTGGAAATGAATGTGTTGTGTGAGCATGCGGGTATGGATTGACTGCTTCATTTTGAACAGCTGCAAACGTCGGGATGTACCTGCATAAAACAGTTAGCAATAAAGTACACGAAAGTGTCTTTGATCACTTTCGATGAATTGAGGTACACGGCCCACGGTTCCCTGTTGATCAGTACAAGTACTGCCTGTGATTAGGTAATTCCGAAGAATTTCCTTGACAGGGTTTCGCAGCTGCTCTAGCTGTTCTCAAACCGGAACATCTCAAAGAAGACAACACAGAGTGAGTGAACCAGCGAAACGAGATTCACTGATTGATGAAAAAGAGATTTGGAAAAAAAAACAATCGTGTATTGCTCAATAGAAATTGTTTTTGCAATACAACGAAGGTTTTAATGAAAATCAATTATCAATCATAAACCACCTTTTGATTTGAAATATTCGTACACGGTCGATGTGCTAAAGAAAAGAGTTTTTGAGCATAATGACCGGTTTTTCAAAGGTATCCGACACTCCATAACCTGAACCAGGATTGATTCAAAAGATTGAATCGCCCCATTGTTTCTGTTCAGTTGTCACATGATTGATCTATTTGAATAGATCTCACATGCCACCTACCAGGAGCTTGTTAGATGTTGGCTCCAGAAGGCTTTCCATCTTCATTGTGAATATTTTTGCATATCACTCGGATGTTCTGGCAATACCACAAGGATAATGCGTAGGACTCAAGATATAATATCTCTTTCCACATTGTGTGAAACAGAGAGTCTTCATTGAAAGTGCCCTAATGATATTTATTGATGATCTCGAGGCTCTAGACTTAATTTGTACATATTTGGTTCCTGTGCCGGAGACTAGGGAGAGGGTCTCCTTTTTAATATCAACAATCTCTAAGAGAAAGTCGATAGATTATGTCGGTTTCCCGTGAGAATGAAGCAAGCCCTTTTAAGAGGAACTTGAGTAGTTTGGGAAGTTTTAGTGCATTGCGTCACTGGGTCCATGACGTCTTGTCTTCAATACCGATGTTACCATCAGTAGCATATGAATTGAACCCGGTTTCTGCCCTAAGGTTGAATTGTTGGAGGGCTATTTATTTTCACCCTTTTCTTATTCAAATCTTTTTCATTCTTCAACCCCTTCAGTGCTTACCGAAGCTTCATAACTAGAACCTTGTTGGGTTTATTCCAGTACTAGCTCAGTCTCAGTCCGCACTCTTCCCATATCTCATATTTCTCCTTTTATCATCATACCTAAGGACATCTACACTAACTAGTGGATTGTCCCTGGGTAGATCCCTCCGGTTCTGGTGGATCATGGGACCTCAACCTAACCTTATCATCCTTATATCACCATACATAAAGTAAAGTTGGTCGGTCTTTTTGGTATAGTTCATCTGCCATTGGAACCAATTGAAAACCATTTGAAAAATCAATCAAGATACTTGTGATACAGAATCAAAGTATTTTGTAACTTAATTGTTTTGATATTTTAGAAATGCTCCCTCTCAACATATGCATAAAAATTTGAAATTTGTTTAGCACATGGAGGCAAGAGATCTTTGAAATCGTTAGATTAAGAACGAAAGGTCCAATCTTTTGATTATCATTTTCTAAAATGATCATCATCACTTCCTAATCAATTTGAGTAGATAAAACATTTTAAGGAAGGATGAGGTTTTCACAATTTTGCTCCCCCTCAATATGTGCCTCGAAACATGAAAGAGTTTGCACGTATTAGAGGGAACCTGAACTTAGAGAGAATTCAGTCACGTTTCAATAATTTGAGGTTTAAAATAGATGCTCCCCCTCAACATGAGCATGGAAAAATTTGAAATCGTTTGTCACATGCGGGGAAGAGAGCTTGTACATCCTTATAAAACCATTTATCAAATTATCAGTTTAAATCCAATTTAAATCACAAATTCTCCCCCGATCACAATTTTCACATCATTTGAGATTTGTGATCTCTGTAGATTTAAATTGATTTTGAAAGCTTTTAAGGAGAATTGTGACTTGATTATGAAAACGTTTTAACTGATAAGGATTGAATTTTGAGACTTTAGACTCCAACGATTTACATATTAAACATGGTTGAATATCTTTTGAAAACTTAATAATAACCACGGTCAGGTACCATTGTTTGAAAAACACACTTTTTATTTAATTGAAAAATCATTCTCCCCCTCAATCAATGACATAAGTTGTTGATTGAGAGATAGATATTTTTGACCACCGATAAGTACAGATGATTTTCAAAAATTAAGTCCGAGTGATTTTTCAAAGCAATTAGTTTTCATTAGATAGTAAGAAATTGTTTTTAGAATCAGAGCATGAGATTTAAAAAAACAAGATAAAACATGGCTCTGTTCTTTCTTTTATAACGGGTTACTGCCTGAAATGACAATAAACCACTATTTTTCTCCGCTTTTTTTTTTGGTTAAAAAAACTATATGCATTCGAAGAACATCTAAAAACCCGTGACATTCTTTGAATGTCAGCACAAAGTCCGTAGATGATATCGAATAATGAAAAAAAACATGACATAATAACAATATTTTTGAAATTTTTCAAGATTTTCTAATAATTTTTTTTTTTTTTTTTTTTTTTTTTTTTTTTTTTTTTATGGATTTTTGAAAATTTATATTTTTATATTTTCTTTTTGAGGGTTTTCAAGTTTTGTATTTTGCTTTTAGGATAAATATATACAAGAGATAGATGAATAAAGACCTTTACTCCTCGTCTTCCTCCTGAAGACGTTTGAGTGTTTATGGTTGAAGGCTTTTCAAGCCAAGTCGTGGAAGAATAAACTCAAAACGTTCTCTTGGAAGAGCTTTGGTGAAGATGTCTGCTAGCTGGTATTCAGTCCTCACAAAATAGAGTTCCACCACACCTTTTTCCACTTGTTCCCTGATGAAATGATGTCGAATGTCGATATGCTTTGCTCTTGAGTGTTGAACGTTGTTGCATGAGAGAGCAATAGCACTTTTATTATCACAGTACAGAGGGATTTTGTTGAATTCAAAGCCATAGTCAGATAATTGGGATCTCATCCATAAGATTTGAGCACAACAAGATGACATGGCTATGTATTCAGCCTCTGTAGAGGAAATGGAAGTACTCATTTGCTTCTTTGATGACCAGCTCACAAGCTTATTATCCAAAAACTGAGCACTTCCAGACGTACTTCGACGTGTATCTTGACAACCTGCATGATCAGCATCTGCATAGGCAGTTAGTGACATACCGGTGTCCTTCGGGTACCATAGTCCCATATTGATGGTTCCTTGGAGATACCGAAAGACCCGTTTAACCGCTTCAAGGTGCTTTTTAGTAGGCTTAGCCTGGTATCTAGCACACATGCATACAACGACCAAGATGTCTGGTCTACTAGCTGTGAGGTACATCAGGGATCCAATCATACTACGATATTTCGTTTGGTCTACCATGATCCCTGAGTGGTCCTCATCCAGCTTGGTTCGTTCAATCATGGGAGTGTCAACAGGGTCACTAGAATCAAATCCAAATTTCTTTAAAATCCCATTTGCATATTTAGATTGATTTATAAAAATGCCTCCGGGACTTTGTGAAATTTGTAATCCCAAGAAAAATGACATTTGTCCCATCATTGACATTTGAAATTTTGAACTCATTTCATTAGAAAAACGGTCACACTCATTGGGGTCAGTCGAGGCAAAGATGATATCATCAACATAAATTTGAACGTGAATTGAATGTTTGCCTGACTTTCTGGTGAACAAAGTAGGATCAACTGCTCCTTTGCTGAATCCAGTAGATAGAAGAAACTTTGACAGCGTATCATACCATGCTCTAGGAGCTTGCTTCAAACCATATAGGGCCTTTTTCAAGCGATAAACATGAGTAGGATGCTCTGGATTCACAAAACCTTCAGGTTGGCTGACGTAGACGACCTCTTTAAGATCTCCGTTAAGAAATGCGGTTTTAACGTCCATCTGATAAACAACCATGTTCTTGCTAGCAGCATTAGCCAAGAAGATTCTGATCGCCTTGATACGTGCAACTGGAGCAAAAGATTCCTCAAAGTCTATTCCTTCTTCTTGATGATACCCTTTAGCCACTAACCTAGCCTTATTTTTCAAAACATCACCATGCTCATCAAGCTTCACTTTGAAGATCCACTTAAGTGCAATGATCATTGCACAATCTGGAGCTGGTACTAATTCCCATACATCTAATCGATCAAACTCATGAATTTCATCTTGCATGGCATTGAACCAGCTGTCTTCATTCATAGCAGTTTTAACATCTTTAGGTTCGATCTTTGAGAGTACTGAGTTAAAGAAGCACCATAAGGCATCAGTAGCAAGTTGTTTACGAGTGGATACCGGACGAGAAGGGTTTCCAATGATGTTATCCAATGGGTGATCATGTGTCCATTTTCTAAGATGTTCATGTGGTTGTGGTTGTGGAACCGAAGTAGCAGAGTCGATGTCTCCTGATGAAGATGGTTCAGATGATGACTCAAGAGCAAATATATTTTCAAATGGAGCATCTTCGGAAGTAGCAAAGGGATTGACTTCATCCTGTGAATCAGAAGCATTTCCATGATGTACACTTGATGATTGAAGATTTGTTGATGAAACAGATTGGTCAGCAGCAGGTGCTTCTTGGCTTAATGACATAGAAGTTAAAGGGTTAATTTCATTGACAGGGATAGAAGCAGCCTTTGGTGATTTAATTGTCATATCATTGTTACTTGGCTCAAATTGTTCATCAAACATTGGATCAAACAGTTTCTTTAAATCATCTTTTGATGGAGGTACATATGGAGTTGCTGGAGAAGAATTCGGTACAAGGGATGAACCAATGGGACTGTTTTGAAGTGCGGGTCCTGAACTGGATTGTCCAGGAGCCATTTGACCGGTCAGCTCATCAAACATGACGTGAATTGTTTCCATAATATTTCGGGTTCTCTTGTTGTAGATTCGGTAACCTTTTGAGTTAGGTGCATAGCCTACAAAAACTCCAATGTCCGCTTTAGCTCTCAGTTTTCCTAAATCTTGACCATCATTAGTTGGATAACATAAAGCACCGAACACACGAAGGAATGAAAGATCAGGTTTTCTCTTGTGGACAAGTTCATATGGAGTTTTTCCATGAGCAGTGTGAATCAGGGATCGATTTTGGGTGTAGCATGCAGTGGCAATAGCTTCACCCCAGAGAAACATTTGAACTTTTGAGTAAATCAGCATAGTCCTTGCGGCTTCCACAAGAGTTCGATTTCGTTTTTCAACTACACCGTTCTGTTGAGGAGTTCGAGGAACACTTCTTTGATGACTGATTCCAATACTTTCATAAAACTCACCAAGTTGTTTGTTAACAAACTCAGTTCCATTGTCTGTTCGGATGATTCTGACCGTTTTGTTAAGACGAACCTACAGCTGTTTGATGAGTTTGATGATGATATATGGAGTTTCATCCTTTGTCTTTAAGAACTTTACCCAGGTGAACCTAGAGAAATCATCAACCACAACTAATACATATTTCTTTCCAAAGATATTCTGCACTCTCATGGGTCCACATAAGTCCATGTGAATTGTATGAAGAACTTCTGTGACTGAGTTTGTAGGTTTGGATTTATGGGCATACTTCTTGCTTTTTCCCAACTGGCATGCTGAACAAAGATGATCCTTTTCATACTTAAGTCTAGGTAGACCTACAACTAAGTCCTTTCTGGAGAGATCATTGATAGTGCCGAAGTTCAAGTGATTGAGACGACGATGCCATAACCATGACTTTGTTTTAGAAGCCTTTGACAATAAGCAAATTGGAGAGGACTTCATCATATCATCGATAGAGATGGTGTATAGATTTGAGCCACGTGAACCTCTTAAAAGTTCCTTACCATCAAGTTCTCTAACGAAACAAGTATGTTTTCTGAAGGCTACTTCTAGATCAGAATCGCAGAATTGACCAACAGAGAACATATTATGACCAAGACCTTCCACATAATATACTCTGGAGATAAAACTTTTTCCAACAACATAATCTCCATAACCCTTAATAGCACCGAAATGATCATTCCCGAATCTAACTGTCCCGATGAATTTGCTCACGAAGTTCATGAGCCGCGACCGGTCTCCAGTCATATGCTTGGAACAGCCTGAGTCCAGGTACCACAGAACGATTTAAACGATCTGCAGTTGAACACAGACAAGAATGGATAACTGGATATTTGGGATCCCCATGCAAGAATGGATTTGGTTAGTAACTGATGAGTGTGTAAATACTCATCATTTTTGGTCAAATCTGAACTGCAAAACATTTAAAAACACTCAGAAATGCATCAAAATACTGAAAATATCCCAAAATTGTATTTTATATGTTTCAGATGCAAAATGTTTAAAATCAGATGAAAAACGAGCTAAGTTTGCATAATTGGCAGTTTCAGTCCCTCAACTTTCAAATCTTGACAAAATCAGTCCCTGAGCATTTGTTTTGAAATAAAAGTCAACCCAAGTCCTTTCAAAATCAAAATTTATCAAAAATGATCCTTGGGTAAAAAGTTTGGAGAATTTACAAGTTTGGTCCTTCAAGTTTCAAAATTGGCAAAAATAGTCCTTGGAAGTTTAAAAATGGAAAATTATCTTTTATGGTCCTTGTACTAATGAAACTTGGCATGTTTGGCCCTTTTGATAAGTTTGGGAAAGTTACAGTTTTGGTCCCTCAAGTTCTGCCAAATTACAAGAATGGTCCTTATTATTAATACCAAACCCAAACGGACCCTTTGTATTATTTACCCCTGTCAAAACAACCTTGACCCCCTGCCAATATACCCTTGACCCCCCCCCTACTTGAACCCCCTGCCTAATAATACAACCCCGGTCAAACCCAGTCAAACCCCCACCCTTTTTCCCTCCTTTTTCCTCTTTCCTCACCAACTGCTCTGCAAATCAACCCCTCAGCCATGCCTCCAGCTCACATACACCACCCTTATCACTCCACCTCACCCAACAATCCAAGAATCATTAAATGCTTCTTCTTCTTTGCACTCAATCTCCCCCCAGTTGATATACCATTTTGGCGCCAAAATTCATCAAAGGGCTAAAATCCATTCTACTCATCCAATGGCTCAAAATAAAGGTGGGAAATGCTCAGAAGACAAGTGAGAGCACTTTTTTTGAATAAATAGAGGGAAGAGAAGGAGGAGAGAGTAGTAGTTTTTAGTTTCAATTTCTTTGTATGTCGTTTTTAATTTAATTATCTTAATTAGTTTCTAAAATTGTAATCTTAAGTTTTCTTGTACTGAACTAAAACCATTTAGTCTTTGTAATTTACTTTCAAGTATTAATTCAAGGTTTTATCAAAGTTTCATGTTTTTATGTTTCCTGTTATAAAATCAGTTTTCATGCTCTTATATTCAAGCTTCAATTAGCTTATTTCTAATTCTAATAAGCTTATTTAAGCTACTCATAGCTTTTAGTAAGCTCAAGAATCAGTTCCAAGCAGACTTGGTACTTGGTCAATAAAAGTCAAAGGTGTGGAAATTGGAGTTGAAGTGAATCTGGTTAGCTGATATGGAGTTGGATGTTGGTTAATTGATTTGATTTGAGGTTGAGAACAGGTTAGGATAGTGGTTACTTGATCTCATTGTGCATGCCATTGTGACAGGACACTTGTAAGTCCAATTCTGCTTTTATGTTCTTAATCAGTGGTATAACTTTAGTGATTGTTGCTTGTTGATTCTTAGTGTAGTTTAGTTCATTGATTTCCAGCTTGTTTGATTAGTAGTTATCATTGTGTACCTAATGTATTCTCTGCATCATTTCTAGGTAAGTCTGCTTAATTAGACTCAGATTTGCTTATCTGCATAATCATAGCTAGTTAGATTTAATGTTAGTTTACTGTTCTATTTGCATAATTTAGGTGCTCTATTCTGTTTTGAAGTAATCATGGTTCAGTATTAGAGATTTGATTAGTGGAATTGTTTCATTAAACTAGTGTTTGGATTAGCTTACATCACCAAGTTGCAGGCTTCTATATGTCCTAGGAGCAGTGGTTTTACTTTCATTTAGTTGTTAGTGGTAGTTTCTAGTCAAAAACTTGTGCTCATTTTCATTCATAGTCAAAATTCACTTTAATCCCATTCATTGTTTACATCAGTTAAGTTCAAGAGTATACAAGCTTGCATTTAGACTTAGAATCACATAGGATAGCATTATCAGGTCTCCTTTCATCATAAAACATCAAATATAACCAGTGTTGAAAGATCAAATCTCAAATTAGTCAAACTCTCAAAACTGTTAAAAAAGTCAAAAGTGTCAAAACAGTTTTTCACCAACCTTTGTTGATTTTCATAGCTTCAATTTTGGTTCAATTCAAGTGAAATTTTGGACTTAACAAGTTCAGTTGGTCTTGAGTTGGAATCTGATTTTAGTGGAATTTTAGTAATAATCTATAAGCTCCTACATAGCTTGCAAATGGGTCAAAAGTGCCCTGTGCACACACTCAGTGAATACTGAGTGTGCAAAGGTTTGTGCAAAGCTCACAACAAGCTCATGGGAGCTTGTCTTGGGCTAATTCTTGGTTATTGAACTCCTTGCCAGGTCTACTTGAGATTGTGGTATTTGGTTTTGGGTTCCAACTAGGGTAGACAGCTTATTTTTAAGCTTGAAATCAGCTCCTCAGAGCTGAATCTACTTGTTTGATTTTGTACTCATAAGCTTGTAGCTGGTTATCCAGAGGTGTGGACTAGTTGATTTTGGTTCTTTTCATTGATTTGTAGCTTAATCTAGCTTCTGTGTTCATTTTGTGTTTTCTAGTGCTTATTAGCTTATTTTAAGTGCTTATTCTCAAACAGTTTGCACTACAGCTTCATAATCTTACACATAAACCATAGTTTTTATATTTTTCATAGATTTAGAATATAATTTTAGACTTTTCCTGTATTTTTCATAATTTTTCATCACTGTTTGCTATTTTTCCATATTTAAATCAATTTTTAGGACTTTTTAAATAGCTTTTAATCCAAATAAATCAGAAAAGCTTCAAAAAAATAAGTTTTCAATTTTCATAGATTAAGATAAATATAAAAAGCAAAAAAAATAATTTTTCCAGATTTTTCTTAGTTAAATTTTTAATTTTTAGCCATTTAATTAGTTTTAAATAGTTTTTAAATCATAGAAATTAGAATATAAATCAGAAAAATACAAAATTAGTTTTGAAAATTCTCTTTAGTTATTTTAGATTTTTGAAAAATAGTTTCACAATTTTCCCATTAATTTTCATAATTTTTAGTATTTTAATTTAGTTTTAAAGTTTAAAATTAGTTTTTAATTCAAATTTATAAAAGAAAAATCAACAAAATCCAATTTTAAAAATAGTGATAGCGTTTATTTAATATAATTTAGCTTTTTAATTTTCTTTCTCAGATTTTTCCTTTGTCATCTAGTATTATCATTAACCCCTTTCCTGTTCAATATCACCCGATCACTACACGTTTAGCTATTCAATCGCACAGCTCGTTGGGACTTAACGACCTGGGGAAACACTAAACTCTCCTGGACTTAATTGCTTTGGTTTTAGACTGTTTGACTTTTATTACGGTTGACCATTCACAAGTGGTTGACTTGTGTAATAAACTTGACCGTTTGGGACGGATCAAATTTTGGCGCCGCTGCCGGGGAGCTGTGCTAATAGTCTTACGTTTAGCAGATTAGTGATTTGAATATTCACTCCTTGTTCATACCATCTATATATGTTTATATTTTCTTATAAAAATCCAAAAATCCAAAAACATCTTAAAAATCAAAAACCCAAAAAGATTTTCTTTCTTATTTTTACAAAATGTTTATCCAAAAATCCAAAAATATCCATCTTTACCCTCTCACATCTTTGATTCTTCATCCCTACCCCTCTGAAAACATTTGATTTTTTCTATGTCTCATCCTCACCCTCTTGGTTGTCAATGGTGTGGTGGTCCTTATAATGGTGGCAATTGCCCCAGTTGTAGCATGGTGGAATCAGGAAACGGGTCTGTCTATAACCAAGCTCCCTATCCTTACCATGACACATCTGATTCATTCTACCAGCCACCACATCATGAGATACTGACATATCTGTGTGAGTTTTGTGGAGGTCCTCACCAAGGATTTAAGTGTCAATCCGGAAACACGTTTGTCTATGAACAGTTTTCCGGCGATGCTCAGAACCTTGGTTATAACCAATATCCATATGATTCACCAGTCCAGACTCAACAATTTTACTGTTGTGAGTACTGTGGTGGTTCACACTACAGTTCTGATTGTCAATCAGGAAACACGCTTGTCTATGAGCAGGTTCCTGATAACAATTATGACTCTAGCACATACGACTCACAGCCACATCAGTTTTACTGTTGTGAGTACTGTGGAGGTCCACACGTCAGCTCAGATTGTCAAACGGGGAATACATTTCCTTGTGACAATTTTGACACATCGCATCATGACCTACTTCCACAGTACCAAATGAATCAAGCACTTCTTCCAGAAATGCAAAATATAATGGAAATCGTTGATGATCTTAAGGGTTTAGTTAAAGACTTTGCCCAAAGAAACACTCATAAAAAATCCATGGAAGAATTGCTGGCTGAAGAGCAGGCTGCTAGAATAAATTCTCAAGATGCATATGAAAAATCTATTACGGAATCAATTGCAAAAGAAAAAGCAGCCAGATCTAGCTCTCAGTTCTGTTTTATTCCTGATGACAGTGATGATGACGATACACTTGATATCCTTCAATTCTATAAAGATTCATCAAGTTCATCAGTTGATATCCCAGCAGTTGAGATTCCATCTCAAATAACTGCTATCACACCCGAAATTCCCACTCATTCTCTGAACATGGGGGACAAGCATCTTGACACTGTTTCTGAAAAGGAATCGGACGAATTCATAAAGTCTAGTGTTGAGAACCTTATCCCAATCCCGAGAGAGTCACAGGGAATTTCTAATCATATGTGTGATTCTCTTTCCCCTCTTGAGTATTCTCTAGATCATTTTGAGACTTTCTCCGATTTTAGCGACGATTGTGCTTCTTATGGAGATATCGAGTATGTCGAGGCATCACTCCCACAGTCTGATCCTCTTCTTGAGGAGTTCACCGATGAACTCACTAACATCAGTCCACTTTCATCAGAAAGTGACGATGATCTCTTTGATTTCGAAGCCGATCTTGGAGAAATTGAAAATCTCCTATATAATGATCATTCACTCATTTCTTGTCCCATTTCCGACTCTTCCATTCCTTCTCTCACTCCGGATGAGGAAGATGATAACTTTTGGAAGGAAGTCGATGCTTTTCTTAGTGATGAGTCAATTCCAACAGGGATTGCCAATACTTGCTTTGATTCGGAGGGAGACATCCTTTTTCTGGAAAATCTGTTGATTGAAGAACCGTTTCCAGCTCTCCCTCCAGGAAATTTTGTTGCCAATCACCATACAAGCTTCAAGTCTAAGCTTAAAAATCTAACAAATGGTGATTTGCTCCTCACTGATGAAGAATGGGATTGCATTGTGATGCACATCTTTATTCCATTTTTCACAGATGGTGTGGTTTCTCGTTCCCTTTTCTCCTTCGGGAATGAGGACACTATTTTTGACCCCGGCATTTTCATTTATCATTTTTGAGCCGGTTCTATGTATATCTCATCGGTGTGGAACTTTCACGTACTTCAATGTTTATACAAACATCTTGAATGAAAAGTCCGATGGAGATTGTCTCTTCCACTTACTTCCCCATGAACAAATTAATTCGGGGTCGAGTCAAGCTAGCGACTCGGTAATCAAAAACAGTAGTTAAACATGGGTTTTCACTCGTGTGTACCACCCTAGTGTGGGGGAGTTGCCCCCCGCTGTTGTATATAAGTTTTCATCATAAAAAAAAAAAAAAAAAAAAAAAAAAAATTGCCGTAGTATTTCCCTTTTACGTTCTATGTTTCGGCATAACAGCCGGTACTTTGAATATTGAGGGCAATATTCATTTCTAGTGTGGGGGGGAATTCTCACGAATTTTATCATGTAATTATACCACCCAATTCCCCCATTTTTGGCCAAAATGTTTTTTTGGAGTAAGTGTTTTGCACTTACTCAGCTTACGGTTATCAGTCCGCCATGTCTAATAAACAAAAGGATTGGCTAATCCAGGAGCAAACGGCTCTTGGAAAAGATATCTCAAATCCGTTGACGGCTTGCAATTTGCCCAAAATTGTATGGTGTTCAGCTCACCATATCTTTAATTAGTGAAGAGTTGGCTAGCCCGCAAGTTTATGGCTTGTGGTAAAGGCAGTTGGAAAACCATAATTGGTAATCGACTCACCAAAGATATTTTATCTAAGAGTTGGCTAGTCCAGAAGCAAACGGCTTCTGGTAAAGACAAATCAAATCCGTTGGAAGCTGGTGGTTTGCTCAAAATCATATGGTTATCAGTGTACCATAGTTCTTACTTGAACTGAAACATTTGGCTACTCCAGAAGTGATGGCTTTTGGTAAAGAGATTCAAATCCATTAAGTTTTCTCAAAAGATTGCTAGAGACTAGCAATAGTTTAGTGTGGGGGATTGATGAGTGTGTAAATACTCATCATTTTTGGTCAAATCTGAACTGCAAAACATTTAAAAACACTCAGAAATGCATCAAAATACTGAAAATATCCCAAAATTGTATTTTATATGTTTCAGATGCAAATGTTTAAAATCAGATGAAAAACGAGCTAAGTTTGCATAATTGGCAGTTTCAGTCCCTCAACTTTCAAATCTTGACAAAATCAGTCCCTGAGCATTTGTTTTGAAATAAATGTCAACCCAAGTCCTTTCAAAATCAAAATTTATCAAAAATGATCCTTGGGTAAAAAGTTTGGAGAATTTACAAGTTTGGTCCTTCAAGTTTCAAAATTGGCAAAAATAGTCCTTGGAAGTTTAAAAATGGAAAATTATCTTTTATGGTCCTTGTACTAATGAAACTTGGCATGTTTGGCCCTTTTGATAAGTTTGGGAAAGTTACAGTTTTGGTCCCTTGGTTTTTGTGGAATTGCAAGAATGGTCCTTGTTATTAATACAAAATCACTTGACCCCCTTGCTTGAACCTTGGCCCCCTGCCAAAACAACCTTGACCCCCCTTTTGTGAACCCCCTGCCTAATAATACAACCCCGGTCAAACACCCAGTCAAACCCCCACCCTTTTTCCCTCATTTTTCCTCCTTCCTCACCAACTGCTCTGCAAATCAACCCCTCAGCCATGCCTCCAGCTCACATACACCACCCTTATCACTCCACCTCACCCAACAATCCAAGAATCATTAAATGCTTCTTCTTCTTTGCACTCAATCTCCCCCCAGTTGATATACCATTTTGGCGCCAAAATTCATAAAACGGCTAAAATCCATTCTACTCATCCAATGGCTCAAAATAAAAGTGGGAAACACTCAGAGGAGAGAGGGGAAGCCTTTTGCTGATAAATAGAAGAAAGAGGAGAAAAGCAAGAGAGTAGTTTTTAGTTTTATTTTTCATATATGTCGTTTTGTAATCCTTATGTCTTAAGTAAGTTCTAAAGTGTAATTTTAACCTTCATTGTACTAAAACTAAGCTTTTGTATCAGTTGTAATTCATTTCAAGTTCTAATTCAAAGTTTGGTTAAGTTTTCTGTTTTTCCATTTTCTATAATCAAATCTGTTTTAACATTGCTAAGCATCAAGCTTCAAATAGCTTTATTACAACTTATATAAGCTTATTCAAGCTGTTGATAGCTTTGAATAAGCTTATCAAACAAGATTCAACAAACTTGGTACTTGGTCAACAAAAGTCAAACTGCAGTAATAATGGTGGCATGGTTCTGAATTGCTGATATGGTGTTGGATATGGGTTGATTTAGTATAATTTAGGGTTGAAATCAGTAGGTTAGTGGTTACTTGTTGTTTGGCAATCCATTGTGGCTAGGACATATGTAAGTACTAAATCTTCTTTTAAATCTGTTTCAATTATTGATAAGTTGTAGAATAGCTTAAGTAGTGTTATCACTAGCATTGTTTAACCTTAATCTCAGTTGGTTTAGTGTTGCTACTTTCCAATAATCATTGCTGTTATAATTTGGAATTCTCTGCATTTAATCTTAATTTGCATTAGTTAATTTAGACTAGTTTAGTTGTTAAGTTTAGCTCATTCAGTAGTAATCTCATATAATGAATCTAGAGTAAACACTTTAGTGGATCAGATTAGTGATTTAGTATGTTAAAGCTCATATCAGTGTGCTAAATTGGTGTTTGGATTAAGCTGCCAGTTGGAATATTGTGCTTATCAGCACTTAGACTCTGTTGCTTAGGTCTCATTTAGGTTCATTGAAGTCAATTCAGTTAGTAATTTGCATCTTAGAACAGAGATAGTCAAAATTGCATTCAATCTAATCTTGTGCTCAAATCTGTTTGATTTAGTAGCTAAAATCTTGCAAACAGGTTTAGATATACTTAAGATAGCTTGCATTAGTCTTATTTCACCATTAAACATCACCATCAGTCAGTCATTTGGGATCAAAAGTCATTTTAGTCAAAGTTTCATTTCTGTCAATAAAAGTCAAAGTAAAATTCCAGTTTTGTCCAAACTTTGTGGATTTTTCATGAACTCAGTTTTTAATAAAAATAATTGACATTTTGGATTTTACTAGTTCAGTTGGTCAAGTTTTGAAAAGTGATTTTTGGTAAATTTTTGGAAGCTATTAAAGGTCCAAATCAGCTGTCCAATAAGCTCCAATCTGCCCTGTGCACACTCAGCATACACTGAGTTGTGTGCATGCAACTTGCAGGCCCTGCACAAGCTTCAAATTAGCTTTTTAGTGTCTGAAACTTGGTCTTGAGATAGTTCAGCTGGTGGTCTTTAGGTCTCCAGTTTTGGTTTTCACATTAGCTTATGGAATAAGCTGGTACTTTAGCTTAAAAGTAGACAGAAAAACTGTTTGGCTGTATAGCTTATTTCTCACCAAATCTTTATAGCCTGATAATCTGTGGTTAGGAGTAGTTGAATCTAGTTGTTTTTAGTTTATTTTAGCTTATTATAGCTTCTATTAGCTTCTGGTTCAGTATTATAGCCATTTGCTTATTGTAAGTGCTTATTTTCAAGTACCTTTCTCTACAGTTTCATATTCTCACACATAAGCATAATTTTTTATATTTTTCTTAGAATTAGAATAATATTTTAGACTTTTCCTGAATTTTTCATAATTTTTCATCACTGTTTGCTATTTTTCTTATTTTAAATCAGTTTTTAAGACTTTTTAAATAGCTTTTAATCCAAATAAATCAGAAAATCTTCAAAAAAAATAATTTTTCAATTTTCATAGATTAAGATAAATATAAAAATCCAAAAACTTATTTTTCCATAATTTTCCTAGTTTAAATAGTAATTTTTAGCAATTTAATTAGTTTTAAATAGTTTTTAAATCATAGAAATTAGAATATAAATCAGAAAAATACAAAGTTAGTTTTGCAAATTCTCTTTAGTTATTTTAGATTTTTTAAAAATAGTTTTATAATTTTCCTCTTTAATTTCATAATTTTAAGTATTTTAATTTAGTTTTAAAGTTTAAAATTAGTTTTTAATTCAAATTTATAAAAGAAAAATCAAGAAAATCCAATTTTAAAAATAGTGATAGCGTTTATTTAATATAATTTAGCTTTTTAATTTTCTTTCTCAGATTTTTCCTTTGTCATCTAGTATCAATCATACCCCCTTTCATGTTCAATGTCACTCGATCACTACACGTTTAGCTATTTAATCGCACAGCTCGTTGGAACTTAACGACCTGGGGAAACACTAAACTCTCTTGGACTTAATTGCTTTGGTTTCAGACTGTTTGGCTTTTATTACGGTTGACCATTCACAAGTGGTTGACTTGTGTAATAAACCTGACCGTTTGGGACCGAATCAAATTTTGGCGCCGCTGCCGGGGAACTGTGCTAATAGTCTTACGTTCAGCAGATTAGTGATTTGAATATTCACTCTTTGTTCATACCATCTATTTATATTTATATTTTCTTATAAAAATCCAAAAAAATCCAAAAACATCTTAAAACATATAAAACACAAAAATATTTTCTTTTGTTTCTACATATATATAAAACCATAAAACTCAAAAAGATTCTTCTTTCCCCATTTTCATAATTCTCTTATTTCCTCGAGTTACGTCTAGTGCATGCGCACTCGTTCTTCTAAATCATTGAGTCATTTTCGTGATCTAGCAGAAATTCGTAGAAGACGTTCTCGTAGAAGTGCTGCCCAAATAGTCGAACCCGAGATTCGTACTATTCCAAACAACAATATGGCAGACGAACGAACTATGGCGGAAATGCTCCAGGCACCCACTGAGGGTTATGGAGATGCCATCATTTTACCAGCAATCAATTCTGATCACTTTGAATTGAAGACACATTTGATCCAACTTATGTCTACGAATCAATTCCACGGGTTTGATCGAGAAGACCCGTATGCACACATCCGTTGGTTTAACAAGTTGACCTCAACGATCAATTTCAAAGATGTACCACAAAAAGTAATCAAGTTGATGCTATTTCCATTCTCACTTGAGGGGGCAGCCCGGATTTGGCTGGAAAAAGAACCCCCTCGATCCATCGAAACTTGGGAGGATCTTGTTCAAAAGTTTGTCAATTATTTCTTTCCTCCATCAAAGACGACTAATCTTAAAAATGAAATTTCTGGATTTCGTCAAAATTTCGATGAAAACTTTGGAGAGGCATGGGAGAGATTCAAAGATCTCCTCAGGAAATGCCCCCATCATGAATGCACGGAGCTTCAACAAGTTAATATCTTTTATAATGGGTTGAACGGTAACGATCAAGATTCTTTGAACGCAGCCGCCGGTGGCAATATCTTGAATCGTAAGCCTAAAGATGTGATTGAGATTTGCGAGAAAAAATCAAAAGTTCCTATTTCTCGCAACAAAGTCAATATTCCGAACACTACTGCTTCTTCATCCGGTAACTCTTCCGAGTTAGCCGCTCTAACGGACGTCATCCGTTGTATGATGAAAGAGGTAAAGGAAATCAAAAGAGAAATTCATAAGCCGGAACCAATCAAAGCCGTGAATAAGGTGTGTGAAACTTGTAGTGGTCCACACGCGTATTATGATTGTCAAGCAACCGATGCTTCTTTTTACCAAGCTCCCGTAGCTTCTGTAAACCACAATCAATACCGACCACAAGCTGATCCTCAATACCGTGCACCTAGCGGTATGACACCACCTGGTTTTCCTCATGTGCAAAACCATGGCAATCAGAATCGTTTTGTTCCAAATCAAGGACAAAACTTCAATAACTCTCAAAATTTCAATCAGAACCGGAACAATTTCAACCAACCATATCAAGCTCCAAATCAGCAAAGTTATCAACATCCTTCTCAAGCTCCCCTACCAAATGACTTCATGAAAATTACTGAGTCAAGCATACGTTCAATGCAAACTCACATCAATAACATGAGAGTTGAGCTAAAAAAGGAAATTGATACCACAATGTCTCGGCAGACAAATGAGTTGAAGAATATGATGAGCAGTTTTATGAACATGAATATGAACAAAGCTTCGTCATCTTCTGGAGGACTCCCAAGCAATACAGTTCCAAATCCAAATTCCGAGTTGAAAGCCGTCACCACTCGTAGTGGTAAGACGCACAATGGACCTTCGACTCCAATGCCTCCTCCACCAGGAGCAATGAGTCAAGTTACCAAGGATACAAAGGACAAGGTGCATTTCTCAAGCCCACGAAGTACCGCACACGTCCCACCTTCGGTAATCCAAGCTTTAAGTCCGGAACCCGAAGTTCCGAAGACAAATTCTGAGCCAGAAATGACTTCCATCCCGGCTCAAAAGTCTAGTCAGCTTCCTTACCCATCAAGAATGCATGATGAGAAGCTCAAAGACAAAACCAAAGAGCAAATGGAAAAATTTTTCCAAATTTTCAATGAACTGCACTTTGATATAAGCTTCGTTGATGATCTCGTTCTAATGCCCAAATTTGCATCCACGCTTAAAGGCTTACTGAGCAACAAAGATAAGTTATCTGAGATGGCTAAAACCCCTCTCAATGAGCAATGCTTAGCGGTCCTTCTCAAGAAGCTTCCCAAAAAGCTTGAAGACCCCGGCAGGTTTTTAATCCCGTGTGATTTCTTGGGGATGGTTCAATGCTCCGCCTTGGCCGATCTTGGCGCAAGCATTAACCTCATGCCACTCTCAGTATGGAAGAAACTGTCTCTTCCTAAACTTACATCCACTTGTATGACACTCGAGCTAGCGGACCGTACCATAACTCGTACACTTGGGATAGCCGAGGATGTCGTGGTGAAAGTAGGAAAGTTTCACTTTCCTACTGACTTTGTTGTAGTAGACTTTGATGCAGATCCTAGAGTTCCCCTCATCTTAGGGAGAGCTTTCTTGAGAACGAGTCGTGCTCTAATTGATGTATTTGCTGAAGAGTTGACCATACGGGTTGACAACGAAGAACTCACGTTTAATATCAACCAAAACTCCAAACCTCTATCCAAACATAGTGTTGCCACAATTGATCAAAAATCAGAAAGAATCAATGCAACACTCTCAAATTTCACAGTTAAGAGGAGTCACCAAAAACGTGCTGAGCTAAAAGCTTTGAAAATCAACCCTTGTTCAAACAAATGGTTTGAAAGTTGTACCAAGGAAGTCAAGAGTGTTCTTGATGATGATGATCCAGAATCGGAGACTTTATCGGAAGTGGTGGAAGTTGCTAGCTCTAAGAGCACACCACTTGTCCCACCTCCGGAATCAGTTTATCGTATCAAGTTTGTTAACTCTGTGGATAAAACCAAACTCTCTTCAGTTTCATCTGGATTGGATAATGATGTTTGTGATCCAATGGGAGACATTCTTCCCATTAAATAATTGCTCAAAAATGATCCATCATCTCCTAGTCTTATTATTCCCGACTCTTCCATCCCTTCTCTCACTCCGGATGAGGAAGATGACAACTTTTGGAATGAAGTCGATGCCTTTCTTAGTGATGAGTCGATTCCAACAGGAATTGATAGTACTTACTTTGATTCGGAGGGGGACATCCTTTTTCTGGAAAATCTGTTGATTGAAGAACCGTTTCCAACCCTCCCTACCGGAAATTCTGTTAACAATCACCATACAAACTTCAAGTCTAAGCTTAAAAATGTCAAAAATGGTGATTTGCTTTTTACTGATGAGGAATGGACTTGCATTCTTCTCATGCACATCTCTATTCCATTCTTCACAGATGGTGTGGTTGCTCTTTCCCTTTTCTCTTTCGGGAATTAGGACACCATCTTTGACCCCGGTATCATCCTTTATAGTTTCTACTATTAACAATACCGCGGTTGTATCTCGTCGGTGTGGAACTTTCTGATGTTCATATGTTTATTAACACTGTGAACGAAAGTCCGATCGAGATTGGTTTTCCACGTTGCTTCCCCAAGAACAAATGAATACGGGGTCGAGTCAAGCTAGCGACTCGGGAATCAAAAACAGTAGCACACTATATGGGTTTTCACCCATATTTCTGACTTCTTTCTATTTTCTACCACCCTAGTGTGGGGGAGTTGCCCCCCGCTGTTGTATATAAGTTTTTTTTTTTTTTTTTTTTTTTTTTAAATGGCCGTAGTATTTTCCTTTTACGTTCTATGTTTCGGCATAACAGCCGGTACTTTGAATATTGAGGGCAATATTCATTTCTAGTGTGGGGGGTAATTCTCACGAATTTTATCATGTAATTATACCACCCTGATGAGTGTCTAAATACTCATCATTTTTGTACCATTTAAACTGCAAAAACATCTGAAAACACTCAGAAATGCATCAAAATGATAAAAATATCACAAATAAGTGTTTTATGTGTTTTAAATGCAAAAATATCAAAATCTGGTGAAAAACGTATCAAGTTTGCATAATTGGCAGTTTTAGTCCCCCAAGTTTCAAAAGTTGTCAAAAACAGTCCCTGGTAAAACAAAATAAAGAAAAATTTTATTCAAGGTCCCTGAAATATTCTAAGTTGTCAAAAATGGTCCTTGAATAAATCTTTTGTCAAATGGCAGAAAAGGTCCCTCAAGTTTTGAAATTGTCACAAATAGTCCTTGGAAAATTAAAAATGTCAAAATTGGTCCTTGTACTATTGAAGTTTGTCAGTTTTAGTCCTTGTGTTAACTTTGGGAAATTGGCAGGATTAGTCCTTCAAAAATCAGAATTACAAGTTTAGTCCTTATATTATAAACCTACAAGCCTTGTCAAATCTGTTTTGACCCCCTGTCACTTATACATTTTGGACCCCCAGCCAATACCTGTTTTTGAACCCTTTGGTCAAACACAGTCAAACAAACACCCCGCCCACCACTGTACACCTGTCTTCCCCCCAAGTTGCCTGCAACAGGCCTTCTCCAGTCACCTCAACCTTTCCACCACCCCCTCATCATCACCACTACTCACCTTTCCCACCACAATAAATGCCACCCCCCCCCCTAGTTGCTAAAATCAGGCCTACAAGTCAAACTGTTTTTCCCGCCAAAATGATAAAACAGCTGCTATCACTCAAAACTCACCCATTGGTCAAGTTAAGAGGTGGGATTGGCTCAGAAGGACACGTGGAGGATTTCTAATGCATAAAAGAAGGAGGAGATAGAGAGAAGAAAACAGTAGTTAGTTTTTTAATTCCATTGTATGTCGTTTTTCTTAAATTCTCTCAATTAGTATCTTAAAATGTAATCTTAAGCTTTATTTGTATTCAAACTAAGTTACTTAATCATTTTAATCCATTTCAAGTCTTAATTCAAGGTTTCAGTTATATTTCAAAATTTCAAGTTACTGTTGCAAATTTCAGTTTCATTTTCTTATGTTCAAGCTTCTATTAGCTTCTTTTTAAGCACAAACAAGTTTAATCAAGCTTATCATGGCTTTTGATAAGCTTGTAATTCAGTTTCAAGTAATTCCCATGGATGGTCAACAAAAGTCAACTGTTTAGTGAAATTTTGGTTCAAGCAATTTGGTGATGATTTGGGTGATGCAGAGGATGGATATGGGTTGAAATAGAATAGGTTAGCATAGGATTGGGTTTGGTTTTAAGCCTGCAAACAGTTTGACACATGTGAGTATCTGTCTCCTTTTCACTTTCACTTCATGTTGCAGATTGTGTTTGCACTTGTAATTGTAGTTATAGATAGCTTAAATGTGTTTAACTAGTTGTATTTAGGTCAATGTCACTCAGTTTAATCAGTTATACAAAGTGGATCAGTAGTTAGCTTAAATAAAAGTGCATATCAGTTATATATAGGGTGTTTGGATAGGCTGCATAATCTGTCTTAGAGGTGTATGCAGTGGATAATATCTGTTGGTTCATGCTTGTTAAGTCCTATTGAAATCATATCTGTCTCAATATTGAGCCTGCATAAGCTTAAGTCAAAATTACACCATATCTGTCTTAATCTATTACCTGTTGTGGTTTTGGACAAGCAAAAGCTTATTTTGTGTTCAAAATTCATAGAACTAGCTTACTTCAGTTTTATTTCATCATAATATATCATTTTCAGTTCACAAATCTAGATCAAATCTCATTAAAGTCAACTTTTCAGTTTTGTCAAAAGTCAAAACCTTGAAACATCAGTTTTGAGCCCAAATGGGATGAATTTTCTTGGACTCATCTCTGGGTGAATTTCATTGAAACTTGGGGTTTAAAAACTTCTCTTGGTCTATTTTATCATCATCATTTTTGTCAAATTTTTTAAATTTTTCTTAAGCTCTAAACTGGCTTGTCAATATGGGATCACTTCCCCTGTGCACTGACTCAGTTAACACTGAGTCTGCACAGGGTATATGCAAGGCTTGCACAAGGCTCACCTTGGCTCACCAAGGTCTGGTCTTTGGCTTGTAAGCACTTGGCCAGGTCTCCTTCAAGTCCCTACTTCTGTTTTCTTGATTCCAGCTTATCTCAGTGCTTATTTTCTAGTCCAAACTAGGCATCAAAACCTGTTTTTAGCTCATTATCAAATCCTCATAATCTTAGCAATTTGAATTCCAGAGGTTTAGAGCAGTTGAGAATTGTTGCATTTGGTCACTTTTAGCTTATTGTAGCTGCTGTTTCAGTTTGGTGCCCATTTGGACCATTTTAGCTTATTTGGAGTGCTTATTTATAAGCACTTGCAAAGCAGCCTCTTATTCCTCCACACAAGCACTTGTTTTTCCATTTTTCCTAGATTCCTCATATTATTTTAAGCTTATCTTGAATTTTTCAGATTTTTTTTAGGTCAGTTTGGTATTTTTTTTCCCCATTTTAATTAGTTTTTAAGCATTTTTAAATAGCATTTAATCCAATTAATTCAGAAAAGTTTCAAAAAAATAATTTTCCATTTTTCTTAAGTTAAGATAAATATAAAAAGACAAAAAAATATTTTTTTAGATTTTTTTTAGTTAAATTTGTATTTTTAAGTAATTTAAGTAGTTTTAAATAGTTTTTAATTCCTAGAAAATACAAAAATATTCAGAAAAATACAAAAATAGTTTTGAAAATTCTCTTTTGATATTTTAGACTTTTCCAATTCATAATCTTATTTTTCTAGCTTTAATTCATATTTTCTTTTATTTTAGGTTATTATTAAATAGTTAAAAATAGTTTTTAATTAATAATAATTAGATAAATAGTTATAAAAATAATTTCATTTTTCTATAAATTTTCTTTTATCATTAGGATTGTAAAAATGTCATTTTCATATTTTTAGGACTTTTATTTCTTAGATCTCACTTTTTATTTTGTACGTTTACGTAATTTTATTTAAACGTAAGTTTTAAGTTTTAAACGTTCATCAATTTCAAAAATAGTGATAGCGTTTATTTAATATTTTTTATCTTTTTAATTCTCTTTAATTTGCATTTAAGCCCCTGTAGTTTATGTACTTTTTCCTTAGTTATAATAAATCACAATCCTTTTCCATTCAAATCCTCGCGATCACTACACGTTTGACTATTCTCGTACAGCTCGTTGGGACTTAACGACCTGGGGAAACACTATACTCTCCTGATCTTCATTGCATTGGTGTTTAAGCTGTTTTAAGTTCCTTACGGCTGGTCATTCACAAGTGGCTCGCTTGCGTGAGAAAACTTGACGGTTTTGCACCAATCAAATTTTGGCGCCGCTGCCGGGGAGCAGTGCTAATAGTCTTACGTTTAGCAGATTAGTGATTTGAATATTCACTCTTTGTTTATACCATCTATATGTTTATATTTTCTTATATAAATCAAAAACCCAAAAATATTTTCTTTCTTATTTTCACAAAATGTTTTTCAAAAATACCAAAAATATCCATCTTTACCCTCTCACATCTTTGATTCTTCATCCCTACCCCTATGAAAACATTTGATTCTTTCTATGTCTTATCCTCACCCTCTTGGTTGTCAATGGTGTGGTGGTCCTTATAATGGTGGCAATTGCCCCAGTTGTAGCATGGTGGAATCAGGAAACGGGTCTGTCTATAACCAGGATCCTTATTCCTACCATAACACAACTGATTTATTCCATCAGCTACCACACTGTGAGACTCAGCAGTTTTACTGTTGTGAGTACTGTGGTGGTTCACACTCCAGTTCTGATTGTCATATTTAGTCAACACAATACCATCCTTATTCCTAGGACCAATATCTGTCTGGGCAAAGGACTAAGGTGGTACGATGTTGACCCCGTTAACGGTGGTAATATTCCTGGTGGTGTGGTAACTGTTGGTTCTCCCACTCCTATTCTGTATCTTTCTTAGTTTACAAAAGTATCCCCATCCCTACTTCTTAGTTTCTACACTCTCCCATTTCTACCTATAAAAACCATAAAAACTTTTTGTAAAACACTTTTATTCTTTCTTTTATAAAAACCCAAAAACTAAATATATTCTTTTATATTTGTATATCTACCATATTTGTTTCTCACTTATAAGTTTAGTGATTAGACGATTTGCATTCTGAT
>BPTQ01000004.1:244068104-244398843 GCA_019973895.1 Chrysanthemum seticuspe
GAGTTGAAGAAGCATCACAAGGCATCAGTTGCAAGTTGTTTACGAGTGGATACTGGACGAGAAGGGTTCCCAATGATGTTGTCCAATGGATGGTCATGTGTCCATTTTCTAAGGTGCTCGTGTGGTTGTTGTTGAGGGACTGAAGTAGCAGAGTTTGGATCTCCTGATGAAGATGGTTCTGAAGTTGGTTCAGGAGCAAATATGTTCTCAAATGGAGCATCTTCGGGAGTAGCAAAGGGGTTATCTCCATCATAGTTGCTAGAAACATTTCCATGATGTGAACTCGATGATTGAGGATTTGATGATGACGATGAGTGATCTACAGTAGGCGCTTCTTGACTCAGTGACACAGACACTGAAGGGTTATCTACGTTGACTGGGTTAGGGACTGCCACTGTTGATGGATTTGACTGATCATTTGTAATAGGTTCATAGTATTCATCAAACCTCGGATCAAACAATTTCTTCAAATCTTCTTCAGAAGGAGGTATATATGGAACTGCAGGTGATGGATTCTGTACAAGTGAGGAACTGATAGGACTACAAGATAAATGTTGAGATGCGGGTCCAGAACTTAATTTTCCTGGAGCCATTTGCTCAGACAGCTCATCGAACGTGACGTGAATTGTTTCCATGATATCTCGGGTTCTTTTATTGTAGATTCGGTAACCCTTCCGGTTTGGTGCATAACCAACAAAAACTCCAATGTCCGCCTTAGCTCTTAACTTTCCTAAGTCTTGACCATCATTCGTTGGATAACATAAGGCACTGAACACACGAAGGAAAGACAGATCAGGTTTTCGGTTGTGGACAAGTTCGTAAGGAGTCTTTCCATGAGAGGTGTGAATAAGGGAACGGTTTTGGGTGTAGCAAGCAGTAGCAATGGCTTCAGCCCAGAGAAACATTGGAACGTTTGAGAAGATCAGCATAGTTCTTGCAGCTTCGACAAGAGTCCGATTTCGTCTTTCAACAACACCGTTCTGTTGAGAAGTACGTGGAACACTTCTTTGATGACTGATTCCAATGCTTTCATAGAACTGACTCGGTTCCTTGTTAACAAACTCAATTCCATTGTCAGTTCGGATAATTATGACAGTTTTATTAAGTCGAACCTGAAGCTGTTTAATAAGTTTGATGATGACATCTGGAGTTTCATCCTTTGACCTCAAAAACTTAACCCAAGTAAACCGAGAATAATCATCGACCACGACTAACACATATTTATTCCCGTTTATAGTTTGCACTCTCATGGGTCCACACAAATCCATGTGAAGGGTATGAAGAACTTCCATAACTGAGTTTGTTGGTTTGGGTTTATGGGCAAATTTCTTGCTTTTTCCCAATTGGCATGCTGAACAAAGATGATCTTTTTCATACTTCAATTTAGGTAATCCTCTTACGAGATCCTTTCTAGAAAAATCATTTATGGTTCTGAAGTTCAAGTGGTTGAGACGGCGATGCCATAACCATGACTTTGTTTTAGAGGCTTTAGATAACAAGCAGATTGGAGAAGACTTCATCATATCTTCGATAGAGATGGTGTACAGGTTTGTTCCATGTTTTCCTCTTAAAAGTTCCACACCATCAAGTTCTCTAACGAAACAAGTATGTTATCTAAAGGCCACTTCTAGATCAGAATCAGAGAATTGACCGACATACAACAAATTATGACCAAGACCTTCAACATAGTATACCCGGGAAATTACACTATCACCAACCACATAATCTCCATAACCCATAATTGCCATAAAATGGTCGTTCCCGAATCTAACAATCCCGATAAATTTACTCACGAAGTTCATGAGCCGCGAGCGATCTCCAGTCATATGCTTGGAATAGCCTGAGTCCAGGTACCACAGAACGATTTGAACGACCTGCAGTTGAACACAAAAAAGTATGGATGACTGGACAATTTGGATCCCCATGCAAGAATGGGTTCCACTTGGTTAGAAAACGAGATTGGAACATCCACATCAGAAATAGAGTCAATGAAATCATTAGAGGTAGATGTCGGGCTAGTGGTAATAGTTGATCTATTCAAAGTATGTTCACTTCTTAAAGGTATAGTTCTACCAGTAGGCATCCATTTCCTAATGGGCATTGATCTAGATAATTTAGGGCACAACTCATTAAGATTGAATTTACGGCCAGTAGGTATCCAATGATAACCTACATTACTAAATTTTCTTCCTGTTGGTTTCCAATGTTTTCTAGCCCTCTTCCACCTTGGTCTTCTGACCTTCTTAACCTGTTTTCTAGTGTTAACATTTTTTACCAGAGATTTGACAGAATTGTTCACATCATTCACAACACATTCATGATTAATACCAGAAATCAAACATTCATTACATGTTTTGCAAGAAGTAGCAAAATTCGAATTAATTACAGTATGCTTATAGCTAATACTAGAATCAACACGATTCGTCTTATTCAACACAAACTTATTGTTCCTAGGGTGGTCTTCTACTTTCTTCCATTGATCACTCTTAGCTTGCGAGGTCCTATCTTGCTTTGTATTGCCTGGAGGCTTTGAACTGCTTGCCTTAGTGTCACTGATTACTGTTGTAGAGGGAATGATGGGAACATTAGTTGGTTTTACTACTTTATGCATTCCTGATCTAGAAGTGCTGGGATCTGAAGTACTTGCAGGCACATCAAATTTCACATGCTTGACTTTCAGCACAAAACATGGCATATCACGGGTTGCATGCTTAACACTAGGCATTGAGCAAGGTATAACGACTTTATCTTTCGTACAAAAGGATTTAGGGCATGTTGCTCTTAAACATTCTAAAAGTTCCTGAGATCGTTTGGCATATAAGCATGCATACCTAACTTCACTATCAAGTGGTTTAGTTATGCTATCCTCTTCAACAATCTCACGAAGACATTCTAGATTATCCTTAAGGTACGAAATATATTCTTGAAACACAAGTTCATTATTTCTAAGGTGATGAGGAATATATTTTACAGTCATAGCATACTTAGAATCCGCAGATGCCTTTGATGCAACATTCTCATTATAGACAAGTGGCATTTTCCCTTTTACCTGACGCTTGAGATTCTCAATTTCCTTTTGCAAAGAAGTTATTTTTTCATGGTTCTTGTCACGAGTGACTTTCATTGAATCATATAACTCTTTAAAGTATCGTTTAACCTTTTCATTTTCTTCTAGAAAACTCTCATTTTCTTGTTGTAATACATTAATGATGTTTTGAATATGAAAGTTTTGAGAATATTGAGAATCTAAAGGAGGAGGCATTTGGAAGCCATTCACATTGTTTATTTCACCCTTTAATTGTGAAATTTGGGTTTTCATCCTTCTGATCGTGTTACAGTGAGCTCGAATCTGTTTGTCACGTTTGTTTAATTCAAAAACTGCATCAAACTCAGGAACATCCGAGGATGTCTTGATATTTGAGGTTTTAACATTTTCTTTGAGATGTTGATATTTTAGTTGCAAATTAAAATGTTCAACTTCTAACTTAGAAAAATGTTTTACCAAATTATCATAATCATCCTGTTCTATTTTCTCATTCAGTTATGAGTTTTTGTTTTCAAGCTCAATGACACGATCATGGGAAACTTTCAAAGCAACAGATAATTCATGAAATTGAGAAGCAGTAATAGAATACTTCGTAACAGTATAAAACACATCTTGAGCAACACAACTAGAAATCAAGTTCTCATTTAAGATATGCAGATTCTTCCTTTCAATTTCATTACATTTGAGTTCACGTTCATAATCATTGACCTCAATTATCATGTTATCAAATTCCTTTTCCATTTCTTTAATCTCTGAATTTATGCCCTTTTGAAGACTTTCAAATTGATTTTTTAATTGTTTAAAGAAAGGCATGACCTCAGTTAAATAGCATTCTTTAGTTTGCTCAAAACCCCTTTCCCCTTCAGTTATCCCTGTCGGTGTGATTCTCTTCTTACATGTCTTCTCAAAATCAACGAATAGTTTGTAAACAACATACAGGCTGATTAAGGTCTTGCTCTTAGTAGGAAGAGTTCTAGGCACTAAATGCATTGGTGTATTTGGAGGATACACAGTAGCTAGAGGCACTTTCCTAAGGGGATGGTTTGTTTCAACAAGTTCATTAGCTTTTTGCTTATCTATGTCCTTTTTCCAAAAAACTTGTTCTAGGGTTAATTGAGTTTGAGGCTTAAACTTGTTCAAGGAAATCCAATTTTCTTTAGTGTAATCATGGGGTTTAATCGTTATATTTTGCTTTTTATACTGAGGATCTTTTAGCTTCTTTTCCATTTTCTCCCTAGAGGCATCTTCTAATTTTTTATCCTCTTCAGTGCTTCCAATACATGATGGTGTTTTCCTAGGCTTGAGGATCTCATTACCATCATATACTACCTTATGATAAGCTTTAGCCTTTTTACAGAACTCGGGATTTGGCTTCTCTACAAGGGGAATACTATGCTTATCGCTTAAGACTCTGTGCTTCGTGATCATGTGAGCAGTCTGAATGGTGTTCACTTGTACATACAGTTTGTTTTCAAGTTTGTTTTTCAAAGTTTTTAGATTGGAAAAGTCATTCAAAAGTTTTGATTCATTAGCATTAAATTCCTGTTTAAGCACTTTAACATTTTCTTGAAGTTCTTGCTTTTGCTTAACAGTTTTAGTGAGCTTTTCTTGTAAGGAGTTTAACTCTTGTTCTAACATTTCTTCCCTAAAATAACTTTTTCTAATGACTGTATGTATTTGGTTATCCATCTCCTGCTCACGGGTGGTCAATTCAAACTTAGCACGTTGTTCATAAATGGCAACTTGTTCCTTATAGGCATTAAGTTCAGAGGTTATGGAATCATCAGAAGCACATGCAGTGTATTCATAAAAAACATAGTCATCATTGACTGCAGAAGATGCATTACTTGGTACATATTCACTTCCATCTTGCTTCACATATTGATCATATGGGACAACATTGCTATTACCCATATTTTCAATATATGATTTAATGATTTCAGTTGATTGTACTTTGTCATGCATCTTTTGCACATCAACCTCATCGTATAGTTTTAATACCTCTGAGATGATAGATTCCCTGGAAGGATTGTCCTGTTTTGGTGAAGAAGCCCTTAGAGAGACCATTGGTGAGATACTAGCCATGAAGATGGTTTGGGCAGTTGGTTCATCATCAACATCTGAATCAAATACATCACAGTCTGCAACTTGAAATGCGTTGGGATTGTTCTGACCCATACCCTGCACTGGTTGTTCATCCACATCAGCATCATAAGTTCTGGCATTTCCCTCAGCAAGGAATAGCAATTCTTCCTCATTCAACATAGCTCCACTATCTTGAGCTTGCACCAGCAACATCTTGTCCCTGAAGTACTCTGTATTTTGCGGTCGTTTTGGAAGAGTGGAATTCCTTGCGATGTGACATTCTCCACCACATTTGTAACACTTGATAGGCTTTACTTGACCCTGAGCCATATTCCTTCCACGATTCTGATTACCCACATATCCACCACCACCGCCAGCATTCCCATATTCAGCACCAACATTCCCATATCCAGCACCAACATTCCCATATCCAGCACCAACATTTCCTTGCTCGTTATGTGGAAGGTATGCATTATGTCTTCCTTGCACATTTTGCACCACTACCTTTCTGTCTTTAACTGTAGCATGATTGTGAAGATTGGATGCAGTTCTGAGGTGGTTGTTGGTGTGTGGGGTGAAGTTCAAGTTCTGCTTGACCATTAAAGCCAGTTGATTAACAAGTTATTCCATGAATGTGTCTGAGTCTGGAGGCTTATACCCTGGATCCAGAATGAGTTTGTGATTACCATTTCCAGTAGGTATGACTTGAGATTCTTTGGTAGTTATTCTTACATTAGTGTAGAATGCAGTTGAATCATTTGAGGAGCTTGCATATCCAGCATTGTTGTTGAACTTTTCAAGGATCATCCGTTCAAACACAGCATGCTTCTCATTTTGGAGCAAATATGCATACAATTGCTCATAATTGGTGTTCCTCAAACCTTTGTTAAGCTTGACTGCAGTGACAAATTTGTGCCATTCGGGATTCATGTTGTTCACAAACTTTGAATTGAGCTGAATATTTTGCATTATCATTTTGATATTCCTCATATCATTCACAATCTTGTGGAATCTTACATGATATTCAGTGACACTTTCCCCTGGATTCATCTTAAAGTTCTCAAAGTCATCATACAGCTGAGACTCCCTGTCTTCTTTAGTCAATTCAGAACCAGAGAGAAGCATCTTAACATTGTCCCATACTGCCTTGGCTTCAGTATTGTGATTGATCAGCTTGTAAATGTCCTTAGGTAAACTCGAAGTATGATGTTTGAAGCCCTGATGTCAGCATCGTATCTCTTCTTCTCCTTATCAGTAAGTTCATCATATGTCTTTGGTCTATCTAATCCTAATATCACTGAACCATCAGCAGCAGTTTCAAGAATGTCTCTGGTAGTCTCAACTTGATAAGGTCCTTCATCAATTGACTTAAGTATGTTAACCCCATTTTCTTTTCCTAAGCTATACAGTCTGATTCTTTGAGCCCAAGAGTCATAGTCGGTTATGTCCAGCATGGGAGGACGAGTATCAGATCCTGCAGCTTGAACGTCGTCCGCAACAAAAGAAGTGATTGTAGACATGGTTGCAGATTTTACGGGATTTTACTATTCTTTGATTAAACCGGGAAATAGATTCTCTCACGGGATTTTACTAAATCAAAAGAAAAACCGTAAAATGTAACACGACGAATTGACAAGTCTCAATAGACAAGTTGTATACTTGACAAGTCGCACCTAAGACAACTCGCACCCAAGTCAACTCGTACACAGGACAACTCGCACCCCAGTCAACTCGCATTGATGACAACTCGCTTAATAGACAAGTCGCATGAAATACAACTCGCATAAACAGACAACTCGCTTAGTAGACAAGTCGCATAAAACACAACTCGCATAAATTGACAACTCGCTTCCTAAACAACTCACACCCTAGACAACTCGCTTAAACGACAACTCGCTTAAGGCACAACTCGTATAAGATGACAACTCGCATATAAGACAACTCGCTTCAATAAGCAAGCTCAGAGTACACAACTCGCTTCACAAATCAGGACAACTCGCATAGAAGAAATGCACACCGAGACTCAACTCGCATCCAACCAATATTTATAAAACACCACTTTTCAATCCAAAAACAACTAAACCACGATGATTCAAGCCTTCCAAATCAAAACCTAAACACTTATAATGATTATGAACACAAAAGTACAATCAAAATCCAAACTTTAACACTAGAAATGATCCAAATGATGTAAACTACTCTAAACTCGTTCAAACCCAAAAACCTTATGAAAACCACTAGAAATCCAAGAACATGAAAGATGAGTGATCAAACCATGGCTCTTGATACCATTTGTAGCATCTTGGATTTCATAAACACATCAAATCATATTAATATGAGGCGTATGAATTGAGTTTTAGAGTGCGAAAGTAAAGAGAGTTGGGAACTTGGTGAGACAAAGAAAAATGATATTATCAAGCTCCAACCCTCTACCTTAGGATGTAGAGGGTATTTATAGTTTCTTACAAGACACGCCTCCTACGGGCTGTGGATCAGGCATACAGTGGGTAAAGACCCGTCCGTCCTCCACGGTGTTACTTAACTAACTACTTATTAACATAACATGACTACGACTACGAGCTTTCAAACGAATACATATACTTGAGGTGCCCGACTCTTTAACTAACGGATTTTATAAATCCTAAAAAAACTTGACAGGCAGTGCTAATCTTCAAGAATATATTGTGATTGTCAATAAACGTACCACAGTAGCATTACCCTTCGAATGATGCATGCTCTTCCTCCATTATCACCCAAAACCCTTAAACCTTAGTTTAAAAACTAGGGTTTACAGTAGCGATTACAAAACCATAACAGATCCTTCAACGAATCATCAATGAACAGTAGCATCAGATCTTTAAACAAAATTTACCTCATGAGGATTAAGGGTTTCCACATGTACCACTGAATCACAAAAAAAAAAAAAAAAAAAAAAAAAAAAAAAAAAAAACCTAATCGGAAATTTTTTCTGATTTGAATTTTTACCTTTTCTTCGAAAAACCTTGTAGATCCCTAGATCGAGAGCCCCCCGCTCTGATACCACCTGATAGAACTTATGCACGCCATCTTTTATAAGTTCTTAGGACCGTTCTGGACTCTAGGTTGATTAGACATAAAGAATATTATTATAAGCAAAGCGGAATAACATAAAGAATATTATTATTATCAAATGTCTTCATCATCATCTCTAACAACTACAATACAAACTAACAGCCCCAGTCCTACTTGATCAGTGTAGGATGGTTACCTAATCTAACAGGAATCATAAAGATCCTTGAGGCTGAACAAAACACAAACACTAGGCGTTTTACACAAGACCTACGCCTAGGTTTACACACACACATTTTTTTGGTTCTACATCTTTGACACACACTAAACCTAATAACCTGTATACTCTTTATATAATTGAGAATTAGGTTTACAAAATACTACAAATGACTAATAAGTAAAATCTTCTTTATCAAGCAAGTTCCTTGTGTTTTGCATTGTCTTCATTCTTCACTTGTAGTTTTATATTTATCAACTCAAATATAAAACCTAACACTTTAGTTCAGATATGCCATATCTACATTCACAGATACACCGTATCCCTTATGCTGATTTCATAAGACATCCAAGAAAAGAAGACCTGATACGCCGTATTCATATTCTCTATACGTTATATCAGGAAGGCGGTTGAAGAATATTCTGAAATATAATAATCTTGGACCCCACATGAAGTTACCCCGATACGCCGTATCGGATAACCCAGTACACTGTATCGACCAGTATTCAAAGAGTAAAAATAGAAAACCTTGCATACGATTTTCAAAGAGCTTCTAACCACCAAGTACGATTTCTAGACGATTTTAGAAGACAAGAAGGTCATGCTAGTTGATAATTACAAAACCTTCGTCTTGATCTTCCAAAAATGAAACAATCTTCCCCTTAAGCTCACCTCGTGAACTTAAATAACATGTACCACCAAGGATCTTCAAGTTGCGTATCTTCTTTGTACTTCTTCTTCTTCCCCTTTTTGTATTATCCACTAGAGGACTCTAAGTAGATGCAACTTTGATCTTCACAACCACGAACCACTATCACACATCCAATCTAGTCTTCCAATGTCTCGAATTACCCACCATTAAGAACACCAAAATGCTTACTATAAATGAATTTAAGACAATATAAACCTAAACCATCAGTAGTAATAACAATTAGTAGTTGTAAAAACCTTCCCCTCGAATGGCACATGTAGACTCTATGTAATGATTACTGATGAAGAAAACCAAGTATTACCAACTTGATGCTGAAGTAGAACAACCCAAACTTGCGTCTTATATCTTGTACTATAGATGACATCGAACGTGTAGCCAAAACCGATGGATAGGGAAACCGCAATCTCTTGATGAAAAATCTTCATCTTCTATTCATCAATTTGTTGTCACACATGAACGCACGAACAAGTTATCTTCAAAGTGTAACACCCACTTTAAGATATGATAAAACACAAACCCGAAGAGATTCCACTTCAACTTCAAATAGATGATAAACGCTTTTCTTCATAATCAATTATAGAAATAAGAACGAGCCATTAAAAATGTTAAGAACAGAAACCAAAAATCCAAACATAACTTCTGTGTGTACCGTCCAACAATCAAGCCGAAAACCAAATCTTTAACGACTTCCCCTTAAATACAAAATCAATCACGTGTGTGTGTTATCTAATAAACTCCATACCAAAACCATATACTGTTCAAATACCACGAATCGAGCTAAAAAACATGATTGTTTCCCACACCATATCACATCATGTAAAACAATATGCTTGTAATCCCCATAAACCAAAATACTTTAATGCACATCTCCTGAAACAATACCATACACATATTGCAATTTCTGAGTGCAAACAGAACCACCATGTATATTTATCATCATTATGTGTCATGTCTTGAAACTGAGCAGCAATAACATGTGAAAGCAGCAACAACTTTTGACTTATAGCAGCAGTGGGTATCAACTAAACAGTAGTAATTCCTAAACGTGTAGCTGCAATTCATATCACTCCTCGATTCATATAATGTACTAACTTAAACCAATGAGCAACATTAACCAAATACATCGAGCATCACTAATATGAGAAACCTTTCAACTCAGCAGTATAAACAATATGTCGAGCAGTACAAACTTCTCAACTAGCAATACAAAGTTTAATTAATCAGTAGAAAGGTTTCAAACGAGCAGTATTAATCTGTATACAAGCAATACTAACTGATAACAATCAGTATTAACTTTGACTTCAACAACTGCTCGTTAACAATTCTAATTTAGAGTAACATCTTCTAGATCGCAACAGTAACACACAAAATCTGTTAATCAGTTGATGCTTAGCTGCTACTGTTTCTAGTCACATGATGGAGAGAACGTTTCATGAGTACCTCAGCAGACATCATCACATGTATCATTATCATTCAAAGCACATCCATTACAAATCGTCTTTTATTTAGGGTTTAGTACACACTCCTATTTCAGCTTGGGCCTTTGACGACCAATAAACCCTTAACACAATCAACTGCCATCTCTCACCCAACTCGCAAAAGCTCTAAGTACTTCAACCGAAAACTCATCTTCTATCCCTTAACGAGCATCATTAACATGAAAGCAGTACTAACTCAATGTGAGCAGTACAAAAAATTACCTTAGCAGTACTAATCACTAACTGGCAGTATAAACATTCTGAAGTCAGTATTAACGAGCTCCAAACAATCATGAGTATCAAAGAGCAGTATTAATTTCATGTAAGCAGTACTAACGCCTCCAAAGGCAGTATTAACGAAGATGTATAGCAGCAGAAACAATCCATATTTAGAATGATGAATAGTCAAAAAGATCAAGCCACCATCCCATGATCTGATCTGATAATAATATAAATCTTAGCATGCACTCTATGGCCGGTTGTCATGCAAATTTAACAAATCATCAATCAATAAATCAGTAATACATTTAGACTACAAAGGTTCATTCTTGAAACCATATTCGAATTCTCAAAACTTGTCAGGCAGTGCTAATCTTCAAGAATATATTGTGATTGTCAATAAACGTACCACAGTAGCATTACCCTTCGAATGATGCATGCTCTTCCTCCATTATCACCCCAAACCCTTAAACCTTAGTTTAAAAACTAGCGTTTACAGTAGTGATTACAAAACCATAACAGATCCTTCAACGAATCATCAATGAACAGTAGCATCCGATCTTTTAACAAAAATTCCATCATGAGGATTAAGGGTTTGCACATGTACCACTGAATCACATAAAAAAAAATTAAAAAAAAAATAAACTTAACCAAACCCTAATCGAGTAGCAGCAATAATACAAAACCCTCATAACTGTTGCTGCTATCTTCAATAATGAGATAAGAACATGAATTTAGGATCATTAACTGATTTCCATGTTGAGTAAGAAGAATAGCACAAAGAAATCAGATAATCAAACCCTAAAAGCCCTAGAAATTTGAAACATTTTACCTCTCTTTACAGCAGTTTTCTACACCAAATATCTTTTGATTGAGACCTCTGATTGAAGATCTATCCGGTGAAAATCTTCTTTGATGTACTGAGAACATCCACCAAATATTTCATCCCGATCCAACGTTTAACGAATGAGATATCTCTGTTTGAAAATAGCCCTACAGAAAGGTTACGAAAACTTTTTCACATTTTAATTTTTACCTTTTCTTCGAAAAACCTTGTAGATCCCCAGATCGAGAGCCCCCGCTCTGATACCACCTGATAGAACTTATGCACGCAATATTTTATAAGTTCTTAGGACCGTTTTGGACTCTAGGTTGATTAGACCTTGATCTAGGATAAACAATAAGCATAAAGATAATAATAAGAAAAGCGGAATAACATAAAGATTATTATTATTATCAAAGGTTCTTCATCATCATCTCTAACAACTACAATACAAACTAACAGCCCCAATCCTACTTGATCAGTGTAGGACGGTTACCTAATCTAACAGGAATCATAAAGATCCTTGAGGCTGAACAAAACACAAACACTAGGCGTTTTACACAAGACCTACGCCTAGGTTTACACACACACATTTTTCTGGTTCTACATCTTTGACACACACTAAACCTAATAACATGTATACTCTTTATATAATAGAGAATTAGGTTTACAAAATACTACAAAGGACTAATAAGTAAAATCTTCTTTATCAAGCAAGTTCCTTGTATTTTGCATTGCCTTCATTCTTCACTTGTAGTTTTATATTTATCAACTCAAATATAAAACCTAACACTTTAGTTCAGATATGCCATATCTACATTCACAGATACACCGTATCCCTTATGCTGATTTCATAAGACATCCAAGAAAAGAAGACCTGATACGCCATATTCATATTCTCTATACGTTATATCAGGAAGGCGGTTGATTGGTGCAAAACCGTCAAGTTTAATCACTCAAGCTAGCCACTTGTGAATGGCCAACCGTAATAAACTTAAAACAGCTCAAACACCAAATGCAATTTAGATCAGAGGAATATAGGGGATTCCTGGGTCGTTAAGTCCCACGGAGGATGAATTGGTGTTAAACAACTTCAGATGTCGAATAATCACTAAGGATAGTGATCAAAAAGGATTTTGAGATATTTATACCTAAAGAAAAGATTAATAAATTACAGCAACTTAAATGCAAGTTAAAGGAAATAAAAGATAAAATATATTAAATAAACGCTATCACTATTTTTAAAATGATGAACGTTTAAAACCTAAAACGTACGTTTAAATAAAATTACGTAAACGTACAAAATAAAATGTGAGTTTTAAGAAATAAAATGCCTACAAATATGAAAATGACATTTTTACAATCCTAATGATAAAAGAAAATTATTAGAAGAAGAAAATTATTTTTAAAACTATTTATTTAATTATTATTAATTAAAAACTATTTATTAAGTATTTAAAATGCACTAAAATATAAGAAAATACAAAATTAACCTAGAAAAATGAAATTATAACTTAGAAAAATCTAAAATATGATAAAACTTATTTTAAAACTGAAAATATATTTTTTAGAGTTTTTATGTATTTATTATTAATTTAATACTATTTAAAACTAATTAAAATGCTAGAAAATACTATTTAAACTAAGAAAATTATGGAAAAATACTTTTTATGACTTTTATATTTATCTTAATCTATGAAAATTGAAAACATATTTTTTTAAGCTTTTTCTGATTTATTAGTATTAAAAGCTATTTAAAAAGGATTAAAAACTATTAAAAATAAAGAAAAATAGCAAACAGTGGCAGAAAAATATGAAAAATTCAGGAAAATACTAAAATATTATTCTTAATCTATGAAAAATATAAAAACATATGCTTATGTGGAGGAAAATGCAACTGCAGTGTAACTGCTTATAAATAAGCAATTCAAAATAAGCTAAAGTCCACAAATGGACACCAAATGAACACAGAAGCTAGGTAATGATAAATTAAGTATAAATTAGCTAATTAACAGTACTCTTAATCATTAAATAAGCTTAAACTAGTTTTGAGCTTATTGGATTAATAATGAAAAACAGTGATTAGGAGGCACCTTTAAGCTATTGCATAAGCAAATCTAATAAGCTAAAGGGAAAAACAGAAGTTGGGACCTAAAGTAGACCTGGCCTAATATACTTGGACCAAAAATCAGCTCCTCACAAGCTTGAATGAAGCTTGTGAACAAGCTGCAAGATGCCTGTGCATACACTGAGAGTGCACAGGGCATTTGAGGCCTTCTTGGAAGCTGATTAAAAGCTTATTGGAGCTTGATAAAAGGAAAACAAAACTGATAATATTAAACTAGACCTACTGATCTTTCAAATCCCAAAGTCTCATAGATTTTGATGAAGAAATGAACCAATGAGACTTCAACAAAGTTTTGTAAAAACTGGACTTTCCAAATTTTGACTTTTATAGACAGAAATGGAAGATTGACTTTTATGAGATTTGATTTGATTCTAATGACTAAATATGATGTAATAAGGTGAATTAAGGCTAGATTAAGCAATTATCTATAATACCTTATAATGCATTTAGGCCTTCCCTAAATAGCAAGGCTTAAAAATTCAGTCAATATCACTTACTTAATATGGAAATTAATAGTCACAAGCTTACATTATATGCATACTAAAAAGTTACACCCGAAAATTAAATGTGTTAGACTTATAACAGCCCAATATTAATATGAACCCATTTAAAAACTTTTAAGAGCCCATTATTTAATCCATGTTAGTAACTGTCACCTACCCTAATCTCAAAGCATATATAAGTAACATAAACACACACCATGATTCAATCGGTTTCTTTCTTCTCTCTAAAAAAAACATACCACCACCACCAGGTTATTAGCACCCCACCATCACGCCACCACCATCACCAACAACATCTATAGATCCCGCCACCAACACCATCGGTTTTTGCAGTGGTGTTTGAGTTTGGGTGGTTTCATTGATGTGTATATAAAGCAACATATGATGAATAAACAGTCATCGTTGCCCGTGATGGGTTCAAAGCGAGTGCCGAGGAGTGTGAGCGTTGGCATGGCTAGGATCGATGAAGATGCTCCAGTTTCGAGGTTTCGTGATGACGAGGAGTTGGGTCGGAAGGTGAAGAGTGATCATATGACTCTTGCTTAAAAGTGCAGCTATTACTTGTAACAGCTAAACTTGTAGTAACTGAGAACATTCAATATAGGCAAATTGTAACAGCCCATTTCTATAACGTCCTTCAATTTATTAATACAAAACAGATATAAAAACCCCAAATAAACAAAAGACCATTCATATTCATATATCTCCCTCTCTCTCAAGAACCTAAAACTAACGTAAGATACCAACTGCCGCCACCACCGCTAATGGCATGTGTCGGCACCACCATTAGTTGACAGCACCCAATGATCAAAATCCTTCCATGAGCGGCAGCCGTGAATCTTTCAAAATTTTAAGAAAGGTCTTTGGTTCTCAACATTTGTTACGAACCCACGTAACAAGCCCAAACTTACTAACTCACCTTACAAATCAAGACCCTTACTATCACTCTCCAACACACAAACATCAAAGTATCAAACTACCAACCAAGATTCAAACTACAAAAAAAATACAAAGATCTCAGATTTAGTTCAATTCGTGTACCAATCTTTAAAAGATTTATGTGTACGAACTTAAATCCATCATAGATCTATACGAACTTACATTCTTTTATAATATCCGAAAATCTTAAAGAAATAACAAAAGCAACTCGTATTTCAGGCATCCTTTCTTTCGGTTAACAAATCTCAAATAACACAACCTTACCAGAGACCCGTGTTTATGATCTTGAAGCCAATAACCACAAGAACAGCAATAGATTCGTGTTTGAAAATAAGAAAAAAAAAACAAAAAGATTAAAGAAGGTTTGCGTGGTTCAGTTTTCGAGTGTATGAACAAAGAAATCAAAGCAATGTTTGTCTTGGTGTGTTGTTCGGATTAGATTTACCAAAGGGACGATTTGTGTTTGTGTTTGTGTTTATTAGTTGCGGTAATCACTAATCAGATATGAAAAAGAGAGGATAAGTCTTGGTGGCTGCGTGTTGTGTGGTGAGAGTGAAATTAGGTTTGTGGGATGTATTAGGGTGTGAAATACTAATATAAAGGGGGTGTTAGGTTAATACTAGGGTGTGAGATATTTTGGGTTGTGTAGTATTATTGGGCTGGTAAATCCAACGAGGGGTACGATTTTGAATTTCTCTCGGGCCTTATTTGATCCGAAATTTTGAGTAAACTTTAAGAAGATGAAGTTACATGTATTTGAATTATTATGTAATGGTCTTTTATTATTAATGAAATTTAGTTTTGTTGTTAAAAATTTAATTTTGTTAGAAATCTTAAACACAATAAGTTTCGTTTCAGTTTATTAATGATCGTTTTTTGCGGTTTCAAATTGAGCAGGTCAGCTTGGTTTTTCGGTTTCACATATTTTTTAAACACCCATATCCATAAAGTTTATCTTTATATAAATCATGCAATCATTTTGAACAATGAAGAAACGTTGTTTACTAAAGTTATTGTTAAAAAAACATATAATCCGTAAATGAAAAACATTTGTTCGCTACATAATTTAATCACAGGGTACCTGCCGCCGCATTGCGCGGGTACCCTGCTAGTAACAACTAATGAGCATGAAAACAAGATCATGGATTATGAAAATCAAACAGTTAAGAAACAAGATGAGATCAAATACTATCTTGACTTTTACTCTAAAAAGGACAGTGTTTCTTGGTTTCTTTGAGCTAATAAGACCTATTATGACACAGAACAAGCAATAACACTGTCTCTAACAAACTCTAACACAGATTAAACAGCAAAACCAAACACTACTTTTAGAAGCAGTTGTAAAGCTTTTCAAAGGATTCCACTGATTTAGACCATGCAACTGAATTAAGGACTTGTATTATTATATATTTAGACTGAATAAGCATAAAGCAACAGCACTAACAACTTGAAATTCAAGAATGGTACTTATGCTATAATGACTGTTAAAATGAGAGTTTTAGCAACTACCAATTTTAAAGAACAAGCAAACTATATTAAGCACTAATCTCACTAATCATACACCAAACATACATAAAAACAAAGATATAATCTGAAATAAGCACTTGAACAGTGAAATGCATAAAAATGGAACAAAGGCTTACAAGATGATTCCAAGTGAAAAAGGAGAACCAAGAACTGAAATCACTTCCTATGGCTTCCCATGAAGCTCTATACCAAATAGCAATCCAATATCAACACTGCTTCAGTCTTGATCTTCATTTCCATTGCTTTTTATTTTTAGCTAATTTTTTAGTATTTTTGGAATTTTGAGTTTTAACTGTAAACTTACTTTCTTTTGGTTACTAAAAGCTTATAAGAGCTTTTTAAGAGCTTATATGAGCTTTTAAGTCTAAAACAACAACCACAAACAACTTAAGTTAAATTTGAGATTTTTGGCTCAAAAATTGCATAAACTGAATTTGTATATAAAACTTGAAATTGAAACTGTAAACAAACTTTTATTACACTGAAATAAGATTACAAGGTACTTGAAAGCTTAAACTTGCACTGGAAAACTAAAATTAACTAAGTCGACATTTTCTAAACTAAAACTACACTACTTGGTTTTCTCCTCTGCTTCTTTTTCTTTCTTTATAGCCTTTTTAGACTCCCCACATGCTTCTGAGTTTATCCCACCACCATTGGATCTCTGTAACATATCTCAGCCATTGATTTGCAAATTGGCGCCAAAAAGTCATTTGACAGGTTTTAGCATTTAATGCTTTTTGGTTTATGTAGAGGTGGAGGGGGGTTGTTAACCAGCTGGGGGGATAAGGTAGGTGAGGTGGAAAGGTGGGGAGAGGTGGAAAAACCACCTGGTTTCAGGTATGCAGGGGTGAGGGAGAGAGTGCTACAGTGGAGGCGGTATTTGGTTTTTTAAATTTTGGGCTTGGGTTGGAATTGGGCCAAGGGTGGACTGGATTTGGTTTATGTTAATAACAAGGATCCGTTTGGTTTAGTTAGTACACAAGGACCATTCATGTAATTTGGTAAAGTTGAAGGACTGAGATTGTAAGTTTCCCAAAGTTATCACAAGGACTAAACCTGCAATTAATGATTATTACAAGGACTAAATTTGCATAAAATTTCATTTTTTTATAAGTCCAGGGACCAAAACTGCCACATTTATAACTCCAGGGACCAAGCTTGTAATTTTCTCAAAACTTATCATAAAGGACCAATTTTGTCATTTATGAATAGTACAAGGTTTAATATTTGATAATTTTCACTTTTTAAATTCACCAAGGACTATTTTTGACATTTTTTAAAGTTTAAGGACTAAAGTTGTCATTTTGTAAATTTTAAACTTTAAAGGGTTTACTTTGACAACTTTTGAATCTCATGGACCTTAAATGACATTTTGCTTTATTTTGATTTACCAGGGACTAATTTTGACAATTTTTGAAACTTGGGGGACTAAAACTGCCAATTATGCAAACTTGATACGTTTTTCACCTGTTTTTGGTATTTTGCATTTAAAACACATAAAACACTTGTTTGTGATATTTTCATCATTTTGATGCATTTCTGAGTGTTTTCAGATGTTTTTGCAGTCTAGACAGTATAAAAATGATGAGTATTTGGACACTCATCAATCCCCCACACTAAGATATTGCTAGTCCCTAGCAATGATTTATGAAAAGTTAATGGATTTTATCTCTTTACCAAAAGCCATTACTTCTGGAGTAGCCAATTGTTTTAGTTCAAGTAAGAACCTTGGTACAATGATAACCAAATGATTTTGAGCAAATCACCAGCTTTCAACGGATTTGATTTGTCTTTACCAGAAGCCGTTTGCTTCTGGACTAGCCAACTCTTAGATAAATTATCAATATCATCTTTGGTGAGCCGATTACCAATTATGGATTTCCAACTGCCTTTACCACAAGCCATAAACTAGCGGGCTAGCCAACTTTTCACTAATTAAAGATATGGTGAGCTGAACACCATACAATTTTGGGCAAATTGCAAGCCGTCAACGGATTTGAGATATCTTTACCAAGAGCCGTTTGCTCCTGGATTAGCCAATCCTTTTGTTTATTAGACATGGCGGACTGATTACCATTTGTTGTGTTTAGTACATAGTACTTCCACTAAATAAATTTTTTTTTTAAATTTGGCCATTTTGGGGGAAAAAGGGACTAATAGGGTACATTTATGATCAAATTCGCCAGAATTTCCCCCCCACACTTAGAAATGAATATTGTCCTCAATATTCAAAGTACCGGCTGTTATGCCGAAACTTAGAACGTAAAAAGATAACATTACTAGCTAAGTGTAGAAACACAACAATTATTCTCTTTTTTAATATTTACAATTTTCATTCATTTTTTAGATCTATATACAACATGTGGGGCATCTCCCCCACACTAAGGTGGTACACACGGGTGAAAACCCATGTTTAATCTACTGTTTTTGATTACCGAGTCGCTAGCTTGACTCGACCCCGCATTAATTTGTTCATGGGGAAGCAAAGTGGAAGAGACAATCTCCATCGGACTTTCATTCAAAATGTTTGTATAAACATTTAAGCACGTGAAAGTTCCACACCGATGAGATATAGATAGAACCGGCTCACAAATGATAAATGAAAATGCCGGGGTCAAAGATAATGTCTTCATTCCCGAAGGAGTGAAGAATAGGAGAAGCCACGGGATATATGAAGAAAAGAAAGAAAATCAAGATAAAAATCATGACTAACTCTTCATCCTCAATAGGAGAATTCATAGTTTCATGAATCTCCTCAGTTAAGCTCACTTGATCAAGACATATTATGAGTGTGTCTAGATCAAAGTAGAAATTATCATACTCCGGCGGAGATATGATATGAGTAAGTTCACAGGAGAACTCCTCGAAGGTGAATGAATCATATTCAGAATTGATATGAGTGGGTTCACTGGTGAACTCCTCCAATGTAAATGATTCATAATCGGGGAGAGAATTATGAAAATGAGAAGTGGTATTACCACTAATTTTCTCTCCCATCTGATCAAAACAGAAGGCTTCCATTTCCGGAATAGAATCATCGGAAAAAAAGTCACTATCCTTTATGGGGATAGGAGATGAAATGGGTTTTTCTTTGAAAGCCTCGATTTTAGAAATGAGAAGACTGACATTCAATAATGTTGCTCGAAGAGCTTCATCTTTGATTTCAGTGTCAGTAACTTCATCATTCTCTTCTTCTAAGCTGACTAGCTCAGAAGGTAATTCCTCCATATGACTGATGTCTCCACAAGATAACGAATCGTCATCATTAGAATCGGAGCACATCTCAACATGATTACTTGGAAAGACAAGAGGAGGAGGGATATCACACACATGATCGATAATTCCCTGTGACTCTCTTGGGATTGGGACAAGGTTCTCAACACTAGACTTTATGAATTCGTCCGATTCCTTTTCAGGAACAGTGTCAAGATACTCGTCCCCCATGTTCAGAGAGTGAGTGGGAGCTTCGGGTGTGATAGCAGTTGTTTGAGAATGAATCTCAACTGCTGGGATATCCACTGATGAACTTGATGAATCTTCAAGTGTATCCTCATCATCACTGTCATCAGGAATGAAACGAAATTGAGAGCTAGATCTGGCTGCTTTTTCTTTTGCAATTAATTCCCTAATAGATTTTTCAAAAACAATGTGGGAATTTATTTTAGCAGCCTGCTCTTCAGCTAGCAATTCTTCCATGGATTTCTCATGTAAATTTTGAATGACGGGACATTGTGGGAGTGGAGATTTGTCAAAACCGGAAGGTTGACATTGATAATCATCATGAGGACCCCCACAATATACACAAGAAAAACTGGGAACATTATGAAATGCTGTTTTACTCAACTCCTCAGTTCTTTTTACTGACTCCAGAAGCTCTAGATAAGTGTCTTGTTGGGTTTTCTGAGGAGTTTGAGTCATTTGGCACTGTGGAGGTTGGTCGTGATATGGATAGTCGTAATTGTTACAAGGAAATGGATTCCCTGTTTGACAATCAGAGCTGAGATGGGGACCTCCACAGTTCTCACAACAGTAAAACTGTTGAGCCTGGATTGGTGAATCATATGGATATTGGTCATAACCAAAGTTCTGAGCATCACCGGAAAACTGTTCATAGACAATCTTGTTTCCGAATTGACATTCAAATCCTTGGTGAGGACCTCCACAAAATTCACAGCAGTATTGTTGATTATATGAAGATAAGTCGGGCTGTGGTGGGTAATTGGAAAAATTTGAGGGGTCGTTAAATGAGTTCGGATTAGGATCATAATCAAATGAATTCCTCGAACCACAAAACAAACAACTCCCGTTTCGAATATCATTACCACACTGTACACACGTACACCAGCGACAGGGTGAACCAAAAAGAGGCTCACCACAACCGACACAAGGAATAAACGATTCTATTTGAGAGTTATGAGAAGTAATCGGTTCATTCAAAGAATCAACAAAACCAACATGGTGATCTGAATGACTATCAAGTCCTGAAGAACATTTTGAAAAATCCGGAGGTGGAACAAGTGGTGTGCTCTGAGAGCTAGCAATTTCCACCACTTCCGTTATGGTCTCCGGTTCTGGTTCTTGAGAAACGTGGAGATTAGGCAAGTCATTCTTGCTAGTCACCGGTCTAAATTCTGCATGTTTGCTTTTAACCGTAAATCGTGAAAGTGTAGGATCAATTTTAGACGGCTTAAGAGCAATCTAGGGGTTAGATCTTTGGATAACCGTAGGTTGGACGTATTTAGCACCTCCATTATCAGAGGGAAGTACTTGGTCCTTTGTCACCCCGGTTTCTCGTTCTATTTCCCTACGCAGAATTAATGGATCATTACGAACAACACGAATTCTTGACATTTGTGATAAAGTAGGAAGTTTTTCAACTTCGTTCCAGAATTCGTCGTAGTCGAGAGATTCCATGAGAATAGAAGAAGTTAGAATCAAATGGATAGAGGGTAAAGGGATAAAGAATCAAAAAGGGTAAGAGGATAAAGATGAATATTTTTGGATTTTTGGATAAATATTTTGTAAAAACAAAGAATGAAAATATTTTTGGTGTTGTTAACACTTTAGGAAAAGTGTTAATGAACTTTTTTTGATTTTTTAAAAACTGTTTACAAAAAGGTGGTATATGTGCAAGAATGGATCTGGAAATGCTTAAAACACGCTTACAGCCTCCCCGGCAGCGGCGCCAAAATTTGATTGGTGCAAAACCGTCAAGTTTAATCACTCAAGCTAGCCACTTGTGAATGGCCAACCGTAATAAACTTAAAATAGCTCAAACACCAAATGCAATTTAGATCAGAGGAATATAGGGGATTCCTGGGTCGTTAAGTCCCACGGAGGATGAATTGGTGTTAAACAACTTCAGATGTCGAATAATCACTAAGGATAGTGATCAAAAAGGATTTTGAGATATTTATACCTAAAGAAAAGATTAATAAATTACAGCGACTTAAATGCAAATTAAAGGAAATAAAAGATAAAATATATTAAATAAACGCTATCACTATTTTTAAAATGATGAACGTTTAAAACCTAAAACGTACGTTTAAATAAAATTACGTAAACGTACAAAATAAAATGTGAGTTTTAAGAAATAAAATGCCTACAAATATGAAAATGACATTTTTACAATCCTAATAATAAAATAAAATTATTAGAAAAAGAAAATTATTTTTAAAACTATTTATTTAATTATTATTAATTAAAAACTATTTATTAAGTATTTAAAATGCACTAAAATATAAGAAAATACAAAATTAACCTAGAAAAATGAAATTATAACTTAGAAAAATCTAAAATATGATAAAACTTATTTTAAAACTGAAAATATATTTTTTAGACTTTTTATGTATTTATTATTAATTTAATACCATTTAAAACTAATTAAAATGCTAGAAAATACTATTTAAACTAAGAAAATTATGGAAAAATACTTTTTATGACTTTTATATTTATCTTAATCTATGAAAATTGAAAACATATTTTTTTAAGCTTTTTCTGATTTATTAGTATTAAAAGCTATTTAAAAAGGATTAAAAACTATTAAAAATAAAGAAAAATAGCAAACAGTGGCAGAAAAATATGAAAAATTCAGGAAAATACTAAAATATTATTCTTAATCTATGAAAAATATAAAAACATATGCTTATGTGGAGGAAAATGCAACTGCAGTGTAACTGCTTATAAATAAGCAATTCAAAATAAGCTAAAGTCCACAAATGGACACCAAATGAACACAGAAGCTAGGTAATGATAAATTAAGTATAAATTAGCTAATTAACAGTACTCTTAATCATTAAATAAGCTTAAACTAGTTTTGAGCTTATTGGATTAATAATGAAAAACAGTGATTAGGAGGCACCTTTAAGCTATTGCATAAGCAAATCTAATAAGCTAAAGGGAAAAACAGAAGTTGGGACCTAAAGTAGACCTGGCCTACTATACTTGGACCAAAAATCAGCTCCTCACAAGCTTGAATGAAGCTTGTGAACAAGCTGCAAGATGCCTGTGCATACACTAAGAGTGCACAGGGCATTTGAGGCCTTCTTGGAAGCTGATTAAAAGCTTATTGGAGCTTGATAAAAGGAAAACAAAACTGATAATATTAAACTAGACCTACTGATCTTTCAAATCCCAAAGTCTCATAGATTTTGATGAAGTTATGAACCAATGAGACTTCAACAAAGTTTTGTAAAAACTGGACTTTCCAAATTTTGACTTTTATAGACAGAAATGGAAGATTGACTTTTATGAGATTTGATTTGATTCTAATGACTAAATATGATGTAATAAGGTGAATTAAGGCTAGATTAAGCAATTATAACAACTAATGAGCATGAAAACAAGATCATGGATTATGAAAATCTAACAGTTAAGAAACAAGATGAGATCAAATACTATCTTGACTTTTACTCTAAAAAGGACAGTGTTTCTTGGTTTCTTTGAGCTAATAAGACCTATTATGACACAGAACAAGCAATAACACTGTCTCTAACAAACTCTAACACAGATTAAACAGCAAAACCAAACACTACTTTTAGAAGCAGTTGTAAAGCTTTTCAAAGGATTCCACTGATTTAGACCATGCAACTGAATTAAGGACTTGTATTATTATATATTTAGACTGAATAAGCATAAAGCAACAACACTAACAACTTGAAATTCAAGAATGGTACTTATGCTATAATGACTGTTAAAATGAGAGTTTTAGCAACTACCAATTTTAAAGAACAAGCAAACTATATTAAGCACTAATCTCACTAATCATACACCAAACATACATAAAAACAAAGATATAATCTGAAATAAGCACTTGAACAGTGAAATGCATAAAAATGGAACAAAGGCTTACAAGATGATTCCAAGTGAAAAAGGAGAACCAAGAACTGAAATCACTTCCTATGGCTTCCCATGAAGCTCTATACCAAATAGCAATCCAATATCAACACTGCTTCAGTCTTGATCTTCATTTCCATTGCTTTTTATTTTTAGCTAATTTTTTAGTATTTTTGGAATTTTGAGTTTTAACTGTAAACTTACTTTCTTTTGGTTACTAAAAGCTTATAAGAGCTTTTTAAGAGCTTATATGAGCTTTTAAGTCTAAAACAACAACCACAAACAACTTAAGTTAAATTTGAGATTTTTGGCTCAAAAATTGCATAAACTGAATTTGTATATAAAACTTGAAATTGAAACTGTAAACAAACTTTTATTACACTGAAATAAGATTACAAGGTACTTGAAAGCTTAAACTTGCACTGGAAAACTAAAATTAACTAAGTCGACATTTTCTAAACTAAAACTACACTACTTGGTTTTCTCCTCTGCTTCTTTTTCTTTCTTTATAGCCTTTTTAGACTCCCCACATGCTTCTGAGTTTATCCCACCACCATTGGATCTCTGTAACATATCTCAGCCATTGATTTGCAAATTGGCGCCAAAAAGTCATTTGACAGGTTTTAGCATTTAATGCTTTTTGGTTTATGTAGAGGTGGAGGGGGGTTGTTAACCAGCTGGGGGGATAAGGTAGGTGAGGTGGAAAGGTGGGGAGAGGTGGAAAAACCACCTGGTTTCAGGTATGCAGGGGTGAGGGAGAGAGTGCTACAGTGGAGGCGGTATTTGGTTTTTTAAATTTTGGGCTTGGGTTGGAATTGGGCCAAGGGTGGACTGGATTTGGTTTATGTTAATAACAAGGATCCGTTTGGTTTAGTTAGTACACAAGGACCATTCATGTAATTTGGTAAAGTTGAAGGACTGAGATTGTAAGTTTCCCAAAGTTATCACAAGGACTAAACCTGCAATTAATGATTATTACAAGGACTAAATTTGCATAAAATTTCATTTTTTTATAAGTCCAGGGACCAAAACTGCCACATTTATAACTCCAGGGACCAAGCTTGTAATTTTCTCAAAACTTATCATAAAGGACCAATTTTGTCATTTATGAATAGTACAAGGTTTAATATTTGATAATTTTCACTTTTTAAATTCACCAAGGACTATTTTTGACATTTTTCAAAGTTTAAGGACTAAAGTTGTCATTTTGTAAATTTTAAACTTTAAAGGGTTTATTTTGACAATTTTTGAATCTCATGGACCTTAAATGATATTTTGCTTTATTTTGATTTACCAGGGACTAATTTTGACAATTTTTGAAACTTGGGGGACTAAAACTGCCAATTATGCAAACTTGATACGTTTTTCACCTGTTTTTGGTATTTTTGCATTTAAAACACATAAAACACTTGTTTGTGATATTTTCATCATTTTGATGCATTTCTGAGTGTTTTCAGATGTTTTTGCAGTCTAGACAGTATAAAAATGATGAGTATTTAGACACTCATCAGCGGTTGAAGAATATACTGAAATATAATAATCTTGAACCCCACATGAAGTTACCCCGATACGCCATATCGGATATCGACCTGTATTCAAAGAGTATAAATAGAAAACCTTGCATACGATTTTCAGAGAGCTTCTAACCACCAAGTATGACTTGCAGACGATTTTAGCAGACAAGAAGGTCATGCTAGTGCTATCATTCCATAGGAAAACTCTTGTAATCATTATACTCCGCTATAATCATTCGGTTAGCGTATTGCTTTCTTTTGAATTCTACTTTAATCGTTTTGAATATGATTGATGCACGTACGAAGCGCGTTTGGGGTCAAAGAAACTTCATTTTCTTCGAGCAAGTTTTTCAACCACCTAGGTAGTGAACCTAATCGTTTTAGTGTAGTATTGGGTAAGCCTCGAGGATTGATATCGTTCTCTAGGGGAATAGAAATGCTAGTAAGAAATGTATTACGAGAAGGTGGGCGTTGAGGATGATTCTTTTTTTTTTTTTTATCTTTTATTGGTTTTTTAGAAAGCTAAGGTAAAATCTCGGGGCAATTGGTTTGGGGGTGGTATTTCTACCGATTACTTCTACTTATCTAATTATCTAATTATCTAGGGTAACTATGTCTATTTGATGTGTGCTCGAATGATGATAAAAAATGTGTTTACCTATACACTTTTACTCCCTAGTTGTCTTTTATTGGTCGGTTGAATTGTCACACCTTATCTTAATGCGTTGTATTCCTAAAGTCGTAGGGTATGCGTAGTCCCTAACTCTTTGAGGTTACCTTTCGGGTTTAGCATACGAAATCCACAAGCACTTAAGCTATTTCATTCATAACCCTCACTTTCACAAGCATACTCAAGCATTAAACACAATGAATGATGCCTAGTTGCACTCCTAAGCCAATTACATTTAAGATAAGAAACAAACTAACAATAATCAATAACTAGGTTTCATATATCTAAGCAAACACACAAGAAATTTAGCTAGACATGATAAACAAGCAAGCATACACACAATCAATTGAAGACATAATGATACTTTGGATTAAAACACTTATATCGATGTGTAAAATAGGGTTTGGGACCCTAAGATACTGTCCAAATCGGACTACAAATGTTTAGGGTTTTTTCTCCAAAATTCTACCTCTTAAAATGCAGAAAAATCGAATTCTATATATAGATTTACACTTGCGACGACGTCACCTTTTATATGGGACGCCGTCAGCTCGCAGTCATTAGGGTTTCGTCTTAGCCGAGTCATCGATAGGACGGCGTCGCCTTAGAGTTGTGACGCCGTCAGTCTTCAGTTGGGACGTCGTCTTGATTCTGGATCTGGGCCGTCTGAGATTAAAAGTCTGAGTGACGCCCTTCCTCTTCAAAGCCTGACGCCGTCAGGTTATACGAACAAAAATTCCACTGAGCCGTCTGGTGCATGTTTTGATCAAGTCTTTATATAGGCACGGCGTTGCCCTTTGATTGGGACGCCGTCAGGTTCATTTTGAGCAGCTTGAGTGGCTTCGATCTTGACTTTGCCATTTTCTTCATGTATTCGCTCCTTTTCGTCCAAATGTGCTTCATTCCAGCATTTTGCTTCCAAGAGACCTAAAAAGTGAAAAGGAACGAAATTAAGTAGTAACGGATATAAAAGTGGTCGATAAAAGGCTTAAATGACCCCTTAAAAGCGTACGTTTTAAATCCTTATCAAATATCCCTACACTTGGTATTTGCTTGTCCTCAAGCAAATGTGCTTTTGGCCAATCAATTTATAAGTTAGGAGGCATGAAGCATAGGTTTAAAATAATTCATAACGAGTAAAAGCACCGCAATAGTCATAACAAGCACGGAAATTATATACTAGCACCTCACAAGGGGTGTTTGGATTCTCTCATCTCTCGGGTTTATATGAAACATACAAAATGGAAATGGAAGATAAACACTCATTACCTGGCATAGTACATAGATTACCGTAGGCTTGAGACTAGATCAAACCTCCACCGCTTTGGCTTAAGCACCTAGGAACAACTATCTAGGAGGTCGTTACAAGGGTTGTAACGTTAGGATTACGGTAGGGAAACAAATGGTTTTGTTGGATAGGCTATATTTAGTGGTGGCGAGTCAAAAATCTTATGTTACAAGCATGAAAAGCATGACATTGCTAAGCCAAGACTCGACTCACTAACTCTAGATAACTTGAAACAAACATACATAAATTTAAAGACATAAACATAAAGATAGATGTAGGATGGTAGCCCGTATGCTTTTCCTTCATTTTTTTTTTGAACACTCTCTTTTTTCGATTTTTTTTCATACATTTTTACTCTACCATCCTCTACGATAACTTCAAAATATAAGGGATTTATAAGAGCATCCCTACACTTGAGTTTTTATTTCTCTAACACTAATTGACCCGATTTTAAAAGATCAAAACACTTGGAGTATTTTAATTAAGTAGACAAAGGAAATTTGAATTTATCGTTATTTCCCGTTACTCCATAAAATATTACATTTACCCAGGAGTCCCAATCATTTCAAAACTGTGTACAAAAGATATGACTCGACTTAGAAACCATGCAAGTAACTAGATATTTGAACTAAGGGTTTAGTAATGATAACAATAATGCACTAAAGATGAGTGCATACAGGTAGGTTAAGGCGATTTGGTTGTACATTTGGGGGTGGATTGTAAACAATGCTCTTCATTGATATTCCGGAAAACTGAAACATCACCAGAACCGCGAAAAGGATAGGCTCTGAGGGGTTAACTAGGGGTATCGTGTACTAAAGATGAGTACATAGCAAGTGTGTGGGGTAATTACTCAACCGATTGTGGAAGAAGTAATTATAATACAGGTTTCAAACAAGGGTTATCCTAATGCCTCTTATCACATAGTTATTCCTAACTACACAAGTGTAGACTCACTAGCGATCTCGGAATGCATCACAAAACAAGTTCTAGAATCTATTATACTACCGGTACACTCTCTAAGAATTAAAAGTGAATGCTTTTATTCCTAAAGATCTAGGGGCGAACCTCACATTTTTGGGGTGGAATTTGAGTGGTAAACGATTTTTTTGTGCTAGTCATATAACTCCTATCCATATTAAGACTAAAGTTTTAGCTCGTACATGTCATAAAAAAAATTTAAATTTGGTGATAAAATTGCCCTAACAAATATTTCTCATAGTTTATTGCACAAATTACCAAGGACAAGACAAATAATCAAGGATAAGAATAGTTTCTAAGTTCCCGTTTTATTCTCCCTCCCTACAGTTAAACTGAACATTGTCCCCAATGTTCCCTGAAAGTATCAAAGTTATAATAAAGAAAGGTAAGTAAGGAAAAGAAACTAGTACTCCCCTGATTAGCTCGGTAGGATCCGTGTGAAGTTGCGGTTAAATTCTTTTCCAAGAAGAATGCATACGTGATAAGCTCCTTCCAATGTTGTGTTTCTTCTTCTTGCAAAATATAACCTGCACACTAAAGAAAACAAACGAAACATTCGCGTAAAATCGGCGGTAAAACTATATATGACACAACTACACTAGGATATAATGCTTGTGGAATGGATGTTTGCAGTTTTTCTGGAAAATTAAGACCTGAGAATTTCCAAAACTTTATAAGTAGCACAGAAAACAAAAATATGTATAATCTGTTTCTGCTTAACCTGACGTCGTCAGGCTTTAATCCCGACGCCGTCAGGTTGTCATGACTGAAACTGGTCTGTTGCGTTTTTCTGGAAAAATTACATCTTTAAAACCTGGAAAAATTCCTGCAAAACATCCATTATGACTCAATACAAGCATTTGACTCTAACAAACACACATATGTATCCATTTCACTAATTGTAATTCTCATGTTCACGTTCTTCAAAAACGTATGTGATCTTCCCTACACTTATCTTTTTGTAAAATACCTTTATATGTGATTAAGACGAGGTTAAAAACAATATAAAGCACATTCACAAAGTCTAACATGAGAATAAATAATAATGAAAAAGATATATAAACACACAAATAAAAATTAAAAACAAACATTCAAACAAATAAACATGGGTTGCCTCCCAAGAAGCGCTTGTTTTTGTTCGAGTCACGAGCTTGACTCAACCCTTATTTAACGGATAAAGGGGAAGTTCTCCCTACACTTAAGCTTAAGTGTGGGTGATAGTAGCGATACCTACCCTTAGGGTGGAAATTTGCTACGTGAGGAGAGGGTGATGGGTGATACTTATGCTCAGAGGGGTGTGCTCCTATCATACTAACCTTACCCAATTCTATTGGTGTAGCGGGTGAATCAAGTCTTTCTCCTAGAAATGGATCATCTTCTTTCAACTTCAATAGATTCTTAGTTAAGGATCCATCTTGACCTAATAAACCCGGTTTAAACCCATAATATTTCTTGTTATCAACCATGAATGGGTGATGTAATTGTGTAAGGTCATGGGTTACTCCTATATTAGCTTCCACTCTACATGGCCTAGAGTTTACTCCCTTTATCAAGCAACTACCCGGACTATTTATTTTGATGGGTGGATTGGGGCCTAACTCAATTCCTAGATCCACATCTAAAGATGGAAAATTGGGTAAGGTTTTTGGTTGAGGCTCCAGTTCATCAAAATTAGGAACTTCCCTAGGACTAAGAGAGAGGTCATGACAACAAGCATCTAAACCTACATTCTCTAGTGGTGTTTGGTCCAAAGGTTCTATATCAATCAGGGTTCCTATAGTCTCTTCTACATCTTCCGGGTAAGTTGTAGGCGGTGTGTGTTCCTCATGTGATGGTAGGGCTTGTGGGTTTGGAGTTTCCACCTCATTCTCCATTATATCTAGATCTCCTATATGTTCATCATGTGTTTTAGTATGATCTAACCCAAATACACTCCTAAGTATCTCAAATCCTTCTTTAGCCATTTCAAATTCTTGGTCTGATTCATAAGAATTGTTCTTAAAAACTTAACTACTATGTTCTATTTGCCTAAAGGATTCCTCACGCGTGTCATATGTTTTGGTGAAATCTATCCCACGCATGCAACTAGGTAGTTCAACTCTAACCATCTCACAATCTTGTTCGGATTTAGGTTCCATGTTCTTAAAATCTAGGTCTTTTTGTTCATGGTGCCTAAGGTTGGATAAATCCTCGTTATTTGTTTCCTCAAATTGTGATGTAGACAAGCGTATGACTTCATTTAAACTATGGGTTACGCTTTGGAAGCTTTTCTCAAAAAATTTCCAAATGGTCGCACTAAAAGGAGTTGATCCTAACAATGATTTTTGAATAAAAGCCACACATGCACAAAATTCATCAAAGCCATCTAACTTTACACCCATCTCCTCTTGGATATCTCTAAGAAAACTTACAAATTCATTAGAACAATAAGAAGCAATTCTATCTATGAATTACATTTGTTCCTCATTTTTTAATGATTCAAATGCAACTTCACTTGCCAAAACGACAAATGAAAAGGGTTTTACAAACACAAACACAAAGAAGGGGGATAGACTACAAGGAAGCTAATGAAAAAGAGAAAAAATCTTACTTGATAGTAATCAAGCAAGGGAATCTAAACGAGATAGAGATCTAAATAGCTATTCTATTTTCTGGCAGCGGCACTAAAAATTTGATGCACGTACGAAGCGCGTTCGGAGTCAAAGGAACTTCCTTTTCTTCGAGCAAGTTTTTCAACCACATAGGCAGTGAACCTAATCATTGTAGTATAGTATTGGGTAAGCCTCGGGGATTGGTATTGTTCTCTAGGGGAATAGGAATGCTAGTAAGAAATGTATTACGAGAAGGTGGGGGTTGAGGATGATTCTTTTTTATCTTTTATTAGTTTTTTAGAAAGTTAAGGTAAAATCTCGGGGCAATTGGTTTGGGGGTGGTATTTCTACCGATTACTTCTACTTATCTAATTGTCTAATTATCTAATTATCTAGGGTAGCTATGTCTATTTGATGTGTGGTCGTATGATGATTAAAAATGTGCTTACCTAGATACAATTACTCCCTAGTTATCTTTTATTGGTCGGTTGAATTGTCACACCATATCTTAACGCGTTGTATTCCTAAAGTCGTAGGGTATGCATAGTCCCTAACTCTTTGAGGTTACCTTTCGGGTTTAGCATATGAAATCCGCAAGCCCTTAAGCTATTTCATTCATAAGCCTCACTTTCACAAGCATACTCAAGCATTAAACAAAATGAATGATGCCTAGTTGCACTCCTAAGCCAATTACATTTAAGATAAGAAACAACCTAACAATAATCAATAACTAGGTTTCATAGATCTAAGCAAACACACAAGAAATTTAGCTAGACATGATAAACAAGCAAGCATACACACAATCAATTGAAGACATAATGATACTTGGGATTAAAACACTTATCTCGATGTGTAAAATAGGGTTTGGGACCCTAAGATACTGTCCAAATCGGACTACAAACATTTAGGGTTTTTTCTCCAAAAGTCTACCTCTTTAAATGCAGAAAAATCGAATTCTATATATAGATTTACACTTGCGACGGCGTCACCTTTTAGATGGGACGCCGTTAGCTCGCCGTCATTAGGGTTTCGTCTTGCCAAGTCATCGATGGGACAACGTCACCTTAGAGTTGTGATGCCATCAGTCTTCAGTTGGGACGTCGTCCTTATTCTGGATCTGGGTCATCTGAGATTAAAAGTCTGAGTGGCCCTTCTTCTTCAAAGCCTGACGCCGTCAGGATATACGAACAAAAATTCCACTGAGCCGTCTGGTGCATGTTTTGATCAAGTCTTTATATAGAGACGGCGTCGCCCTTTGATTTGGACGCCGTCAGGTTCAGTTTGAGCAGCTTGAGTGGCTTCGATCTTGACTTTGCCATTTTCTTCATGTATTCGCTCCTTTTCGTCCAAATGTGCTTCATTCCAGCATTTTACTTCCAAGAGACCTAAAAAGTGAAAAGGAACGAAATTAAGTAGTAACGGATATAAAAGTGGTCGATTAAGGGTTTAAATGACCCCTTAAAAGCATACGTTTTAAATCTTTATCAATGATACTGTGTATGATTTATGAGATTATGGGATAATACCTGTAAGTATTAGTCAAGTTTATGATAATTGAATGTTTTGATTTATTTATATCGATTGTTTACTCTTTCTTTTCATGTTGATAATTTTTATCACTTGATGCACCTTTATGTTTATGCTTATATTTCATTCAATTGTTTCTTGTTTATTGAATTAATCCTTCCTCACTATTTGCCGAGTAAAATGAATAATGAATTTGAGTTCGTGAAAGATGCATATTACTTAGCTTTAAAAGTGGATCAATAGTGCTATGACCATTAGGCTACTGGTAATAAATTTAGGAAATAAGTTTGTAATAAAGCATTCGTAGTTTGCCTTAGTAGCGATTTCGTAAGCGGATAAATTATCATCAACAGTGAACCTTTATGCGGGTTCGATTAATTGTGACAAGATTAATCAGTAAGAAACTTCGAGTTTAGGGAGAAGTACCACCTAGCTTACGATAGAAAAACAACAATGAATGTAGTATAATCACTGCACACGTAGAAAAATCTGGCATTTATTTGATTAACTTGGTTAATACGTTTTCCTTACTATCATGCTTGACTTCTTCTTTATCGTTTTTTTAGCTGCTTGTGTGTGTTATTAGTCTCATTTACTGCTTTATTAAACCTAAACTTGTGCCAGTCTCTCAGGTTGAATACCCCCTTGTGCGTTAGTTTTAGTTTAATTAGGTTAACTTAATTAAAATACTGATATATTAAGTGTTAACTTTCACTCTTAGTGATTGACACCCTACTTACCAACGAACCTATAATTGATCGGGTACACTGCCCGTTAGTGTTAAATAATAGGCAAAGTCGGCAAAATATAAATAGTAAAACTTGATAACAATAATTACCAATACTAAATGACACATCATAGGCTTTGACATTTCTAGCATGTGTATTTTTTAAACTCGTATTTTCCAGTAACTTGGAAGATCTCTTTTTAGAAATGATTTAAAGGGTCTACTTGAGGCAAGTAGAAGTCAAGTGGGGATATTAGATAACATCAAATAGTGTATACATTTCTCTATCAATATCCCTTATATTATGCTCATATTTCTTGTATTTATATAAAAATTGGTACTTAGTTGCTTCCTATTTGATTAATAGAACATATACGAGCATTGGAACGACAAGATGGGAATTGAGAAGCTACTTGTTGAAAAACGAAATAAATATGGAACAAGAAGAATATATGGCATTGAGGAGCTCTAAGGTCTATGTCGTATTCACATTAGAAGCAGTTCTTATCAAGTCCATTCATAACGGATATACGGCGTATCAACATCGATACATATACGCAGTATCAATACACAAGACTTAGTGGTTATCAACATTTAAAGACTTACGGCATAACTAGCCTGTAACATATATGCCGTAACCATGAAGAGTTGTTCACCAAGTTTTACCGAGGGAGTATGCGACGTAACACATCATTTGTCTATATGCCATAAACGTTGTCAAGGTTTAAAAGGAATTTCATACCAAGAGCATATGTGTCATAACTAATTCGATACACCTACGCTGTAACTACCACAAGACCTATGAAGAATATCGTTTATGGAGAGCACATACGACATAACCCATCACTTATGGTTATGCCGTATACATGTCGAGCTCAGTGAGTCTCTAAATACAAACCCTAACTCATGCACAAAACACACATTCATTCCACATATCAGTTGGAGAACGACTAGGGTTTCATCAAGAGTCAGTTTTTAGCAAGATTAAGAAGATTTTCAAGGGATAATACATCATCAAACATCATCGAACATAGATCAACATAGATTAATTGTATCAAACACTACGTTTAATTCTTATACAGTTTTATTCATATTTATTGATGCACTTTACAACATGATCGGTTGAACACTTCATGTGTTAGCTTAGTTATGATTTAATTAATGTTATGTTGTTAATTCCTTCATTTATTTATCGCTTTTATTAGATATTTATGTGTTTGTTATATGATCCTTGCATTTTGGTAGTAATTAGAGAGATCTAGCTCCTGATAACTAAGTTGTAGGGACCATCTTACTTGGGCATGGGGGTGATCGAGAGATTGACGACCTCTTGGTTGTATAGGAGTAGACCAGACCACCACCTAGATAGGTATAGATACTTAACCAATGCAAGTTAGACGCTTGATTGACCAGATAGGCACCTAAATGCCAAGAAGTGGGATAGTTGGCATAAGAACAAATCACATAGGTAGTTGGGAACTTATAGACTAGGTTTCAGTTGATCGAGACGATGACCATTCAGATTGAAACTGGATACTATAGGTTAGGTAGTGATGACCATTCATGCGTAGCGAAACTAGAACCACTAATAGAAGCGAGAAGTAGACATTGCACTAGGAAGATGAACCATAACATTAGTTGTAGATTAACTAGGTTAGCACGTTTTCTCCTCTTGATTAATTCACCAAATTTACATTTCGCATTTTATTTATTTTAATTATTATTTCTTCAATTTAATCGTGATAATTAAGTTGATTAGTTTAAATAAACTCAAATTTAGACCGCCCATAGCTCTTAAGAATGATCTCGGATTTACCATTTTCTCACTGCATACGACCAGGTACATTGCCCGTTAGTATATGTGTTGATCCATAGGTAGACGAGACCTTATAAATTTAAGACCTGATCACGCATATCATACCCCTGGACTTTATATTTGTTGTTATTTATAAATATTATTATCATTATAAATTAAAATAATGTATATGCACGAGATTTTAAATATGAGATTGTACATACACGAACGAATCATGTTATTCCGCTTTTATAAGATTAACAACGTTTATCCAATAAAGTATTTTTACTATATAATTTTAATAATGACTCATGTTATTCCTTTTAAAGTTTAACTTGCATGCACGGTTTAAAAGGCAAATACGATTATTATTAATAGAAATATAAATATCAAAATTAAGATACTGGTACGATGAGATGAAAATAAATACACAAGATTGCACATCAACAACGCGTGTGCCTCTTTTAAGTTTAAATAAAGATGTTTGAAGACAAAAAAAATCAATGCTATAAAACACGCATGATATCTACAACATGATATCGATATCTAATTTAAACAACAACATCAAGCTCAACACCATGCTACTTAAACAAAGACAAATCCTTTGTCCAACAAAAAATCTATACGGAAAACTAAAAGGGTTAGCATAAAAGCAAACATAATAGGAATACAAAGTAAGATAAGTTCACAACCAAAAAAACAGAGCAAACATAATAATAAATGGTCCAAACATTCAACATAGTTTAAAATTCCCAAATAAAGTGTCATACAACTAAATTGAGAGAAAGAAAGTGGACGGAAGCGGTTAGGTTGGTGATGTGGTCACGAATGCTTGTGAGCATGAATCGTACTTGCTCCTTGAAACCACGAAGTTCCTCCCCGACTTTGGGTGGAATGGGAAAAGGCGAAAAGTTAGTTTGGAACCATGTAGATGATCCCGGTGCGAGAGAAGGAAAGGATGAGTAAGAGTTGGTTTGTGGTGGAAATTATCTAGGTTAGATGACTCTTAGCTTGGCGAACTTAGGTTTGTTAATGGAAATTTCAGAACTTTGAGGATCCATTTGTGTTGTGAAAGAGTTAGTTGAGGATGTAGTAGTGGAAGATTTAAGTTTGAAGGTGAAGGATACATTAGTATATAAAGAAAAAGAAGAGAATGGGTTGAGTCAATGAATTATAGCATAAAGAGTATGAGGATATGAAAAAGAAGGGAATGTGTTTATCCAACGGATTTGAGTGTGAAGTTTATAGGTATTTGGGAAGGGATTTAAAAGAAAAGTAACTAAGTTATGATTGAACACAAGAGTTATAATTTTAAAAATTATTTTAATAACTAAAAAAACAATCAAATATTGCAGCAAAAGCATAACCTACCAATTTCTGTCACACCTCGCTGAAGCGAAGACACGAAGTGTAACAGAGAAAGGCACAAGCATAAGATAACAGAGCAATACCATACTTAAAATATAAACAAGTTCGCAACATTACAAAAGTATCTTTGATCCAAACATCGAATCATAAAACATAAGTCCTAATAGATAAAACATTGTCTTTGAAAATGATAACATAAGATAACTTCATATGCAAGTGTCTTGGAAAGAACATTACTGACGATCACCTAAAATGCATGAGAAAAACAGGTCAACTATGGAATAGTTGGTGAGTACACATGTTCAAAATAACACAAAAACCTTTTAGAGAATGTCCACATGAAAAATATCCTATCAACCCATATTTTTACAAGTCAAAAGCGCTTTTCCATACCTAACGATCCATATACGTGCTTTATGAGTAATCGATAAAATAGTAACAACAATTTTGTACCTTTGTTTACGAGGGAGAACAAGTAAGATCCTCTCACGGTTATGCACACTAACGCTCGAACAACTTCAGTAGAGTGCTAGATTTTGATCCAATTAATGAACACGCGTACACTCCATTCGCAAGAATTAAACACAACAGTGTGTTTGGGAATTGGCCGAAGCCTAGGATTGGAGGAGGGGTGGTCGAATTTAGGGTATACAAAAGATAATGAAACTCTAGTTTTAGGTCTCGTATTTAGGCTTTTAAAAGATAGTTACCTAATTTAAATACTCCCTCGAAACCATAAAAAAATGTTCATCTTACTATTTATGTTTGTCCCAAAATAAGTGTCGAGTTTTTATTTATGGACAGAAAATATGAAGGGTGCTTACTAGTTTTCCTACTTTACCCTAATAATCAAAACTTGCATTAATTACTCACTTTTAACTTTTATATTAACTATAAAGGTAAAAATGACTTTTTATCAATCAAAATTAACATTAATTACACATATCTTAATTTGTTCATTTTCTTTTTTTGATCACTCTTTTTAAAACGGAAAGAGTATAAAACTCTATTTAAGTAAGACATATTCTAAATATAAAAGGATAATGATCTATTTATATCTAGAATCTATCTTATTTAAATATAAAGTTTATGTAATATTTAAGTAGTAACATTGTATCAGTATGGACTTGTTCAAAATTCTACTAGCTTGTGTTTGTTGGTCAACTAAAGGAATGTAATTTATGATTACAACATGGTTTCTTAAATCGTTGGTGTATAAATATTCATGGAGGAAAGACCTTTGATGTAAAATTATGATTTGAGAAAAATCCAAAAAAAATCCATGTGGTTGGTCCATTATCTCGCTTTACATTCTTGTAGTTTTTTTTGGCACATATACATCTCTTCGTCAGTAAAGTTGACAACCATACATCCTTTCGTTAGTAAAATCAGTCAATGAGGACTAACGGCGCAAATTATTTCTCCGTTATCTCCTAAAGTGATGAGTGTCTAAATACTCATCATTTTTGTACTGTTAGAATGCCAAAAACATCTGAAAACACTCAGAAATGCTTCAAAATGATAAAAATATCACAAACAAGTGTTTTATATGTTTTAAATGCAAAAACATCAAAATCTGGTGAAAAACGTATTAAGTTTGCATAATTGGCAGTTTTAGTCCCCCAAGTTTGAAAATTTGTCAAAATCAGTCCCTGGTAATTCAAAAACTTGCAAAATATCATTTTAGGTCCATAAGATTCAAAAGTTGTCAAAACAAACCCTTTAAAGTTCAAAAATCACAAATTGACAACTTTAGTCCCTGAACTTTGGAAAAATGTCAAAAATAGTCCTTGGTTAAGTTAAAAAAATGAAAATTATCAAGTTTTAACCTTGTTCTATTCATAAATGGCAAAAATGGTCCTTATGATAAACTTTGGAGAAAATTACAAGATTGGTCCTTATAGTTTCTAAATTGGCAATTTTAGTCCCTGGATTTAAAAAAAATGGAAAATATTAACAAAGGTCCTTGTACTATTAATACTTGGCAGGTTTAACCCTTATGAGAACTTTGGAACATGTTCAAGATCAGCCCTTAACTTTGGCTAAATTGCAAAGTTAGTCCTTGTTAGTTTCTATACCAAACGGACCCTATTATTTACTAAGTCCAAATCCAAAGCCCAAATACTAACCCGGCCCAGATTTTAAATTCGAATAATACCGCGGTCACTGTAGACTGTCTCTCCCAAACCTGTTTCACCAAAACCAGTGGTTTTTAACCACTGGTTTTCTCCTTTACACCTCACCATCCCACTCAATTACACTCCACCTCCACCTATACATCAATCCAAAGCCATTTAATGGAAAAACCTGCTCGTTGGAATTTTTGGCGCCAAAATCACCAAGTGGCATATCTGATTATCTGGATGATTTCAATGGTCAGGATTTGGTGGGATATCTTCAGAGGTCGACAAGGAAGATATTTGAAGTCAATAAATAGAAGGGGAACCAATGTAATTAAATATCTAGTATAATTTTAATTTTCATTGTCGTTTTTAGCTTAAACTTTAATATCAGTGCATTTTAAAGCTTTTAAATCTTGTATTTCATGTTTCCTGTGTAACCTAAAACTTTTAATATCATTAATTTCACTTTTGAAGTTCCAATCTCAGTTTTCAAATTTTCAAGTTTCAAAGAAATCTCAATAAGTTGAATTGTTGTTAGAAACTGTTAATTTGGACTTAGAAGCTCATATAAGTTCCTCATAAAGCTTATCAAAGCTTTTAGATACTATAAAAAGCAGTTTGTTAGTGAAAATTAGAAATTCACAAAAATAACAAATAAATAACTTAAAAATAAAAAATCATGGTACAAGGTTCAAAAATACTGGAGCAGGATGAATAATGGATGGTCTTGGGTATAGTGCTTATTGGTAAGCTTTAGGAGTTGTTACTTGGTCATAAATCTCAGTTTGTAACTCAAAGTCATTTGTAAGCATTTTGATCTTATTTTGGTATTTACTGTTTAAGTTAGTTATTAGCTCAAATTTCTGTTTAATCATGTTCAGTAGTTGTAATTAAGTGTAATCAAACCATAAAACCATTTGTTAGTTCACTAGAATTGGTAGTTCATATAAACTTTAATTTAACAGTTAAAATAGTAAACTTGTCATTTCTTAGTTTACTTGAGTTATTATTATTGTTTAAAGTTTATTTAGTTCTAATAATGGATATTATAAGGTCTGTTATAATTTGTATGGATTGAATCAGTGAAATCATTTGAAAAAGTTCCAAGACAGTCTCATTAGGTGTGTTTGGATTTACTCAGTTCACTGTGGAAAAGGTTGAGCAGTCCCTTTGCTTTTGCTTATCTCATGTCTAAATAGGTCCTAATAACTCATACAAGTAATAAAATCAAGTTCTTATTCAGTGAAAAGTCAAACTTACCTTTAATCTCTTGTTACTTGTCACTGTTGGGATTTTAAGTTGCCAAAATCAGTTTACATGCTTAAAAGTTATCACCATAGACATAGACAATCTCATTTCAGCTTATTATATCACAATTAGTCCATAAAATCAGTGGCAAAGTTCAAGAAAGTCAAACTGAGTGTGTAATCAAAAAGTCAAAAAAGTGTCCTGTGTACCAGTTTTAATAGCCAAATCATAAGCTCCTATAGAGCTTATTACTTGTCCATAACCTGTGATTTTTGGTTCTAAGATAGTTAACCTGGTCCTTTTTAAGCTCCAAGTTTTAAAATTCCATTTAGAGCTTATTCACCAGGTCTGCAAGTGCTTATCATTTTGACCCATTTTACTCAGCATACACTGAGTCTCAAATCAGTGGGTTCTCAGATTTTGTATAAGCTTCTCAAAAGCTCATTATAGCTTGTCTGGCCATCATCTTTGGTTTATAGGTAGTCAAACAGGTCTTTTCCAAGTTCCAATCATTTCTTTTCACTTTTAGCTTATTTTGTGTACTGTGCAACAGCTTAAAGTAGAGTACCAATTTCTGTTTTAATAAACAAGCTCAAACCTCAAATCTGTGTTAAACTTGTAATCAGAGGTTCTAGCTTGTTGATTTTGGTTGAAATAGAGTTATTTTAGCTTAATATAGCTTCTGTGTAGGTTTGGTGGTCTTTGGTTAACATTTAGCTTTTTCAAGTGCTTATTAATAAGCAGTTTACATAGCAGTTGCTAATTTCTCCACACAAGACCATGTTTTTCTATTTTTCTTAGATTAAGCATATTAAAATAGACTTTTCCTGAAATTTTCAGATTTTTCCAAGTTGTTTTGCTATTTTTCTTAATTTAAATTAGTTTTTAGGTATTTTTAAATAGCTTTTAATACTAAAAAATTATAAAAAGTTCAAAAAAAATGATTTTTCAATTTTCTTAGGTTAAGATAAATATAAATAGCCTAAAAAGTATTTTTCCATAATTTTCTTAGTCTAAAAAGTATTTTTTAGCATTTTTATTAGTTTTAAATAGTTTTAAATTAATAATAAATACATAATAAGTTTAAAAAATATATTTTTAGTTTTAAAATAAGTTTTATCATATTTTAGATTTTTCCAAGTTATAATTTCATTTTTCTAGGTTAATTTTGTATTTTCTTGTATTTTAGCACATTTTAAATACTTAATAAATAGTTTTTAATTAATAATAAATAAATAAATAGTTGTAAAAATAATTTTATTTTTCTAATAATTTTCTTTTATTATTAGGATTGTTAAAATATCATTTTTATATTTTTAGGCCTTTTATTTCTTTAAAACTCACTTTTTATTTTATACGTAGACGTAATTTTATTTTAAACGTAAGTTTTAAGTTGTAGTTTTTAAACGTTCATCGATTTTAAAAATAGTGATAGCGTTTATTTAATAAATTTTAACTTTTGAATCTTTTAATTTGCATTTAAGTCGCTTTTATTTGTAAATCTTTTCTTTAGATAATTTTCCATCGATATCCTTACTGATCACTATCCTTAGTGATCATTCTATCATCTGAAGTTGTTTAAACACCAATTCATCCTCCGTGGGACTTAACGACCCGGGAATTCACTATATTCCTCTGATCTTAATTGAATTTGGTGTGTGAGCTGTTTTGAGTCTGTTTAGACTTGACGGTCTAGCATTATCAGACCCGTACTTGCACATATACCACAGTTTGTAAAAAGTTTTCTGTAAAGTTAAAATAAACCAAAAAGTTCATTAACGCTTTTCCTAAAGTGTTAAAAACCCAAAAACAATATAAAACAACAAAACAATCGTAACGTTTTCTGTATTGTGTTTCTTTTAAGGTGATTCTTAAAGAAATACGATTTGGTTAAACGGGACGATACCAAAAATATTTCCCAAAAGTTTTTTAACCCCATCAGCACAAATCTTACCTACGTCTTTTCAGTGGTACTTAATTGAATACATAAAAATCAACCACCGCAAATCAAGGCAGTGCACTACCTAACTGGGGGTGCGACCATTAATAAGTTCCCGAACATCAGATTTAAAACTTGCCTTTGTGTCACTTGTGATTTGGTGTACCTTTTTCAAAGAAGCCATTTCATCTGTGATTATTGGTTAAGTTCACTTGTGTTTTGCCTCATTTGTTTTGGAAATTGATTTTTATACTTAGTGCATGCGCACTCGTTCTTCCAGTTCTACAAGTCCACTTTCCGAACTTGGAAACATTCCTCGTAAACGTAGAGGACGTTCAGCTCCTTCAGCCGTGACTGAGGAACGTCTACCACCACCACCACCTGTCGAAATGGCAGAAGACAAACCTATGAATGAGCTTCTCCAAGCACCCATCGAGGGTTACGGAGATGCCATTGTTGTCCCAGCCATTGTGGCTGATACCTTCGAGCTCAAGACCGGGTTGCTTAATCTAGTAACCCAAAGCCAATTCTACGGTTTTGAGCGGGATGATCCTCATGCACACATTCGATGGTTCAATAAAATTGCATCAACCATCAAGTACAAGAATGTCCCATCCGAAGCTATCAAGCTTCTTCTGTTCCCATTTTCTCTAGAGGGACAAGCCCGGAATTGGCTTGAGAAACAACCCCCTCGTTCTATAGAGACATGGGAAGATCTAGTTACCAAGTTTGTTAACGAGTTCTATCCTCCATCCAGAACCACAAGTCTTAAGAATGAGATAATGAAATTTTCTCAAAGATTTGATGAATCATTCGGGGAGGCATGGGATCGTTACAAAGAATTGCTCCGCAAGTGTCCACATCATGGTTTTACCGAATTAATGCAAATGGATACTTTCTATAATGGTCTGAGACTAGCTGACCAAGACTCTCTGAATGCCTCCGCGGGAGGTAATTTCCTTAGCAAAACCACCAAAGAAGCCTTACAAATCATTGAAAACAAGTCCCAGGTCCGTTCTTTCCGCACTAAGACATATCAAAATCAGTCTAATGCTGGACCTTCTACTTCATCTCCTGTGAGTACATCTAGCACCGATGCTAAGATTGATAAACTCACAGATGCTGTTCAGGCTTTGGTTCTTGCTAACCAAAAGAAAGTCACATTCACTCAGACACCAACACATGGTGAAGTGAAGAAAGTTGAAGTTTGTGTCACTTGTGGTGGTCCTCATGCATATTACAACTGTACTGCCACTGATGGTAGTCCGTTTGAAGCAAATGCTATAGCCGGTACTTCAAATCAAGGAGGTAATCAATACCGTCCTCAGAATGAACCAAACTACCGTGCTAGCAATTATCAGGCACCACCCGGTTTTAACCAGAATCCTAACCGGAATCAGAATCAACCTAGAATGAACCAAGGTTATCAAAACCAAGGTAATTTCTATCCTGGATCCAATCAAGGTTTCCAACAACAAGGGAACCTTCATCAAAACAATTTCAATCGTGGGAATCAATTTCATGGGAATGTGAATCCTAATCAAGGGAATTTTCAACAACAAGGTCATAATCAAAACATCCGACCTCAAAATTTCCCTCCTAATCCAACTCCCATCATTACTCCTCCAGGACCATCATCTGATGAGTTACTGAAGCAGTTTATGAAATCCCAAGATGAGATGAACAGATTGTTGGTCAGTCAGATCGCTGATCTGAAGAAGTCTTTAAATGATCGACCCTCGAGCTCAGGTACTTTACCGAGCAACACGATCGCTAACCCGAGGGGCGATGCTAAGGCGATCACGACCAGAAGTGGTGTTTCATACAATGGACCCGCTATTCCTACTACCTCTTCTTCTTCTCTTCCGAAGGTAGTGGAGAGTGAACCGAGGACTCACAATGGACCTACGACTCCAATGCCCCCTCCTCCTGTGGCAATGAGTCAAGTTACCAAGGAGACAACGGACAAAGTGCATTATTCAAATCCAAGTAATACCGCACAAGTCCCACCTTCGGTAGTCCAACCTCAAGTTGTCCAGAAACCCAAGTCTAATCCAGGAGTTGTTTTTGAACCACCTGTAGCTCCCATTGAAAATATCAAATCCAAATCTTCTATTCCTTATCCATCACGTTTGAATGAGCAAAAGCTCCGTGAAAAAGCTAGTCATCAAATGGACAAATTTTTCCAAATTTTCCAAGAGTTACATTTTGACATAAGCTTTGCGGATGCTATCATGCTGATGCCCAAGTTTGCATCGACTCTCAAACACATGTTAAGCAACAAGGAAAAGCTGTTTGAAATGGCTAAGACTCCTCTTAACGAGAACTGCTCTGCAGTTATTCTAAAGAAGCTTCCAGAAAAGCTTGGAGATCCTGGGAAATTTCTCTTACCTTGTGTATTCCCAGGAAGTGTTGAATGCTTTGCCCTAGCAGATCTTGGTGCAAGCATTAACCTAATGCCATATTCAGTGTGGAAGAAATTATCTCTTCCTGAACTTACTCCTACATGCATGACTCTCGAGCTTGCAGATCGTACAATATCCCGTCCTCTTGGCATTGCCGAGGACGTATTTGTGAAAGTAGGAAAGTTCCATTTCCCTGCTGACTTCGTGGTTGTTGATTTTGATGCCGATCATCGGGTTCCTCTCATTGTTGGTCGAGGATTCCTGAGAACGGGCCGTGCTCTCATAGATGTATTTGAGCAAGAAATCACATTACGTGTTGGAAATGAAGCTGTCACTTTTAACCTTGATCAAACTTCGAGGTACTCAGCAAACTATGATTCTGAGTCGGTTAACCGAATAGATATCATTGATGTTGCTTCTGAAGAGTACTCGCAAGAAGTTCTTGGTTATGATCATAATTCTTCGAGTGATAATCTCACTCATTCATCTCAACCCATCATCGCCAATTCTACTCCTTCTATCACCCCATTTGAGGAAAGTGACTTCATCTTAGAAGAGATTGAAGCATACTTATCCAGTGATTCTGTACCATGGGAAATTGATCACGCTCCAATTGACATTGAGGGAGATATACTTCTCATTGAGAAGTTGCTTAATGATGATCCATCATCCACCCCTCACTCTAGTGATTCAATTCCTGATGAGATTAATCAAAATGAGATTAATCTGGAGGGAGATTTTCTTCTTGAGAAATTGTTAAATCATGACATTTCTTCTCCTCTCCCTTCCATCAAACTTCATAACAAGGAAGTCAAGTCAGTTGAGAAAACTGAAGAATTTCCTGAGGTTGAGCTTAAGGACTTACCACCTCATCTCGAGTATGCATTTCTTGAAGGTGATGATAAATTACCAGTCATTATTGCTAGAGATTTGAGTAAAGATGAAAAAGCTGCTCTCATTAAAATCTTGAAGTCACACAAGCAAGCAATCGCTTGGAAACTCTCCGACATTAAGGGTATCAACCCTGAGTTTTGTACTCACAAAATCTTGATGGAGGATGACTTTAAGCCAGCAGTTCAACATCAGAGAAGAGTGAATCCAAAAATCCATGATGTTATCAAACAAGAGGTTATCAAACTTCTTGATGCAGGATTGATTTACCCAATCTCAGATAGTCCTTGGGTTAGCCCAATTCATTGTGTCCCGAAAAAGGGTGGCATAACTGTTGTCACAAATGAAGATAACGAGTTAATTCCAACTCGATTGGTAACGGGATGGCGTGTGTGCATTGACTATCGTAAGTTGAATGACGCCACTCGTAAAGACCATTTTCCTCTACCCTTTATGGACCAAATGCTTGAGAGATTAGCAGGGAATGAATACTACTGTTTCCTTGATGGTTTCTCGGGGTACTTTCAGATTCCCATTGATCCAAAGGATCAAGATAAAACCACATTCACCTGCCCATACGGAACTTTTGCCTATAGACGTATGCCTTTTGGCTTATGTAATGCTCCTGGCACGTTCCAAAGATGTATGATGGCCATTTTCCACGATATGATCGGGGAAACAATGGAGGTGTTTATGGATGACTTCTCGGTCATTGGGGATTCGTTTCAAACTTGTCTCTCCCATTTAGATAAAATGCTTCAAAGGTGTGAAGACACCAATCTCTGTCTAAACTGGGAGAAAAGTCACTTTATGGTCAAAGAAGGCATAGTCCTTGGCCATAAGATTTCAAAGAACGGGATTGAGGTAGATAGAGCAAAAGTCGATGTTATTGCTAAATTACCTCATCCTACTACCGTCAAAGGTATTAGGAGTTTTTTAGGTCATGCCGGTTTCTATCGTAGATTCATTCAAGATTTTTCCAAAATCGCCCGGCCTATGACCCATCTTCTTGAAAAGGATGCTCCTTTTATCTTCTCACCCGAGTGCATCGTAGCTTTTGAAACATTGAAGAAAAAGCTTACTGAAGCACCCATTCTCGTTGCTCCCGACTGGGATTTACCTTTTGAGCTAATGTGCGATGCAAGTGATTTTGCTATCGGCGCAGTCTTAGGGCAACGAAGAAATAAGCATTTTCAGCCAATTCACTACGCAAGTAAGACTATGACTGAAGCTCAAACTCATTACACCACCACAGAAAAAGAGCTATTAGCCGTGGTGTATGCTTTTGAAAAGTTTCGGCCATACTTAATCTTGACCAAATGTGTAGTGTATACGGATCACTCGGCTCTTAAATACCTCTTTGCAAAACAAGATGCAAAGCCGAGATTGCTTCGTTGGGTTCTCCTCCTCCAAGAATTTGATATCATCATACGTGATAAAAAAGGAGCTGAGAACCTGGCTGCTGATCATCTGTCCAGATTAGAAAACCCTCACCAAGATGTTTTCGAGAAAAAGGATATTAATGAAACATTTCCTCTCGAGACACTCAATGCGGTTTCTTTTCGTGGAAACTCTTCTACCCCATGGTTTGCGGACTTTGCAAATTACCATGCGGGTAACTTCATCGTGAAAGGGATGTCAACCCAGCAGAAGAATAAATTCTTCAAGGATGTTAAACACTATTTCTGGGACGACCCTTTCTTATTCAAAATCTGTGCGGATCAAGTCATCCGACGGTGTGTTTATGGACAAGAAGCTCTTGACATTCTCAAAGCTTGCCATGCTGGACCCACCGGGGGCCATCATAGTCCAAACTACACCGCCAAAAAGGTGTTTGATTCCGGGTTCTATTGGCCCACAATCTATAAAGATGCCCACGATTATGTCAAAACTTGTGACGCTTGTCAGCGTCATGGAAACATATCTCAAAGAAATGAAATGCCGCAAAATGCCATTCAAGTTTGTGAGATATTTGACATCTGGGGTATTGATTTTATGGGGCCATTTCCATCTTCTCGTGGTAACAAGTACATACTTGTGGCTGTTGACTATTTGTCGAAATGGGTTGAAGCAAAAGCTTTACCTACAAATGATGCCCGAGTAGTTGTGAAATTTTTGAAAGCTCTCTTTGCCAGATTTGGAACTCCTCGTGCAATAATCAGTGATCGTGGTACACATTTTTGTAATGACCAATTTGATCGTGTCATGCAAAAGTATGGTGTTACCCACTGTCTATCTACTGCATACCACCCCCAAACAAGTGGGCAGGTGGAAGTTTCAAATCGTGGTATTAAAAGAATACTTGAAAGGACAGTAGGTGAAAATCGTGCATCCTGGTCGGATAAACTGGATGACGCACTCTGGGCTTTTCGTACAGCTTACAAAACACCAATTGGGTGTACTCCATACAAGCTAGTGTACGGAAAAGCATGTCATCTTCCGATTGAACTAGAGCACAAGGCTTACTGGGCCTTAAAGCATGCAAACTTCGATATACAGACAGCCGGTGATCACAGAAAAGTTCAAATGAATGAACTAAATGAACTTCGTGATCAAGCATATGAGAACTCTTTGATCTACAAGCAAAAGACAAAGAAGATTCATGACTCCAAGATCAAGAACCGCGTTTTCAACGTTGGTGATCGAGTCCTTCTTTTCAACTCTAGATTAAAGATTTTCTCGGGAAAGCTTAAGTCCCGCTGGTCTGGTCCATTTACCATTGCTAAGGTTTATCCTTATGGCACCATTGAGTTATCTCAGCCTGATGGTCCTAACTTTAAAGTAAATGGTCATCGATTAAAGCATTACTTTGGAGAGGACATTCCCCCTGTGGTTGTCCCGGATCTACAAACATTCCCCATGAACCAATGAATGCGGGGATCGAGTCAAGCTAGTGACTCGGGAATCAAAAATAGTAGCACACACAATATGGGTTTTCACCCATGTTTCTGTTTTCTTATCCCCTTTCTATCACCCTAGTGTGGGGGAGTCTACCCACACTGTTGTATATTCTCAATCTTTGTAAAAAAAAAAAAAAAAAAAAAAAAAAAAAAAAAAAAAGTGTATATATCAAAAACAAAATAATGGCCGTAGTATTTCCCTTTTATATTCTTTGTTTCGGCATAACCGCCGGTACTTTGAATATTGAGGGCAATATTCATTTCTTAGTGTGGGGGGGAATTCTCACGAATTTCATGTAATTATTTCACCCAATTCCCCCGTTTTTGGCCAAAAATTTTTTTTGGAGTAAGTGTTTTTCACTTACTCAGCAAATGGTAATCAGTCCGCCATGTCTAACCCACATAAGGATTGGCTAATCCAGGAGCAAACGGCTCTTGGTAAAGATATCTCAAATCCGTTTATGGCTTGCAATTTGCCTAAAATTGTATGGTGTTCAGCTCACCATATCCTAAAAAGTTAAGAGTTGGCTAGTCCAGAAGGGTACGGCTTCTGGTAAAGACAAATCAAATCCGTTGACAGCTTATGATTTGCTCAAAATCATTTGGTTATCATTGTACCAAGGTTCTTACTTGAACTGAAACAATTGGCTACTCCAGAAGTAATGGCTTTTGGTAAAGAGATAAAATCCATTATCTTTTCATAAATCATTGCTAGGGACTAGCAATATCTTAGTGTGGGGGATTGATGAGTGTCTAAATACTCATCATTTTTGTACTGTTAGAATGCCAAAAACATCTGAAAACACTCAGAAATGCTTCAAAATGATAAAAATATCACAAACAAGTGTTTTATATGTTTTAAATGCAAAAACATCAAAATCTGGTGAAAAACGTATTAAGTTTGCATAATTGGCAGTTTTAGTCCCCCAAGTTTGAAAATTTGTCAAAATCAGTCCCTGGTAATTCAAAAACTTGCAAAATATCATTTTAGGTCCATAAGATTCAAAAGTTGTCAAAACAAACCCTTTAAAGTTCAAAAATCACAAATTGACAACTTTAGTCCCTGAACTTTGGAAAAATGTCAAAAATAGTCCTTGGTTAAGTTAAAAAAATGAAAATTATCAAGTTTTAACCTTGTTCTATTCATAAATGGCAAAAATGGTCCTTATGATAAACTTTGGAGAAAATTACAAGATTGGTCCTTATAGTTTCTAAATTGGCAATTTTAGTCCCTGGATTTAAAAAAAATGGAAAATATCAACAAAGGTCCTTGTACTATTAATACTTGGCAGGTTTAACCCTTATGAGAACTTTGGAACATGTTCAAGATCAGCCCTTAACTTTGGCTAAATTGCAAAGTTAGTCCTTGTTAGTTTCTATACCAAACGGACCCTATTATTTACTAAGTCCAAATCCAAAGCCCAAATACTAACCCGGCCCAGATTTTAAATTCGAATAATACCGCGGTCACTGTAGACTGTCTCTCCCAAACCTGTTTCACCAAAACCAGTGGTTTTTAACCACTGGTTTTCTCCTTTACACCTCACCATCCCACTCAATTACACTCCACCTCCACCTATACATCAATCCAAAGCCATTTAATGGAAAAACCTGCTCGTTGGAATTTTTGGCGCCAAAATCACCAAGTGGCATATCTGATTATCTGGATGATTTCAATGGTCAGGATTTGGTGGGATATCTTCAGAGGTCGACAAGGAAGATATTTGAAGTCAATAAATAGAAGGGGAACCAATGTAATTAAATATCTAGTATAATTTTAATTTTCATTGTCGTTTTTAGCTTAAACTTTAATATCAGTGCATTTTAAAGCTTTTAAATCTTGTATTTCATGTTTCCTGTGTAACCTAAAACTTTTAATATCATTAATTTCACTTTTGAAGTTCCAATCTCAGTTTTCAAATTTTCAAGTTTCAAAGAAATCTCAATAAGTTGAATTGTTGTTAGAAACTGTTAATTTGGACTTAGAAGCTCATATAAGTTCCTCATAAAGCTTATCAAAGCTTTTAGATACTATAAAAAGCAGTTTGTTAGTGAAAATTAGAAATTCACAAAAATAACAAATAAATAACTTAAAAATAAAAAATCATGGTACAAGGTTCAAAAATACTGGAGCAGGATGAATAATGGATGGTCTTGGGTATAGTGCTTATTGGTAAGCTTTAGGAGTTGTTACTTGGTCATAAATCTCAGTTTGTAACTCAAAGTCATTTGTAAGCATTTTGATCTTATTTTGGTATTTACTGTTTAAGTTAGTTATTAGCTCAAATTTCTGTTTAATCATGTTCAGTAGTTGTAATTAAGTGTAATCAAACCATAAAACCATTTGTTAGTTCACTAGAATTGGTAGTTCATATAAACTTTAATTTAACAGTTAAAATAGTAAACTTGTCATTTCTTAGTTTACTTGAGTTATTATTATTGTTTAAAGTTTATTTAGTTCTAATAATGGATATTATAAGGTCTGTTATAATTTGTATGGATTGAATCAGTGAAATCATTTGAAAAAGTTCCAAGACAGTCTCATTAGGTGTGTTTGGATTTACTCAGTTCACTGTGGAAAAGGTTGAGCAGTCCCTTTGCTTTTGCTTATCTCATGTCTAAATAGGTCCTAATAACTCATACAAGTAATAAAATCAAGTTCTTATTCAGTGAAAAGTCAAACTTACCTTTAATCTCTTGTTACTTGTCACTGTTGGGATTTTAAGTTGCCAAAATCAGTTTACATGCTTAAAAGTTATCACCATAGACATAGACAATCTCATTTCAGCTTATTATATCACAATTAGTCCATAAAATCAGTGGCAAAGTTCAAGAAAGTCAAACTGAGTGTGTAATCAAAAAGTCAAAAAAGTGTCCTGTGTACCAGTTTTAATAGCCAAATCATAAGCTCCTATAGAGCTTATTACTTGTCCATAACCTGTGATTTTTGGTTCTAAGATAGTTAACCTGGTCCTTTTTAAGCTCCAAGTTTTAAAATTCCATTTAGAGCTTATTCACCAGGTCTGCAAGTGCTTATCATTTTGACCCATTTTACTCAGCATACACTGAGTCTCAAATCAGTGGGTTCTCAGATTTTGTATAAGCTTCTCAAAAGCTCATTATAGCTTGTCTGGCCATCATCTTTGGTTTATAGGTAGTCAAACAGGTCTTTTCCAAGTTCCAATCATTTCTTTTCACTTTTAGCTTATTTTGTGTACTGTGCAACAGCTTAAAGTAGAGTACCAATTTCTGTTTTAATAAACAAGCTCAAACCTCAAATCTGTGTTAAACTTGTAATCAGAGGTTCTAGCTTGTTGATTTTGGTTGAAATAGAGTTATTTTAGCTTAATATAGCTTCTGTGTAGGTTTGGTGGTCTTTGGTTAACATTTAGCTTTTTCAAGTGCTTATTAATAAGCAGTTTACATAGCAGTTGCTAATTTCTCCACACAAGACCATGTTTTTCTATTTTTCTTAGATTAAGCATATTAAAATAGACTTTTCCTGAAATTTTCAGATTTTTCCAAGTTGTTTTGCTATTTTTCTTAATTTAAATTAGTTTTTAGGTATTTTTAAATAGCTTTTAATACTAAAAAATTATAAAAAGTTCAAAAAAATGATTTTTCAATTTTCTTAGGTTAAGATAAATATAAATAGCCTAAAAAGTATTTTTCCATAATTTTCTTAGTCTAAAAAGTATTTTTTAGCATTTTTATTAGTTTTAAATAGTTTTAAATTAATAATAAATACATAATAAGTTTAAAAAATATATTTTTAGTTTTAAAATAAGTTTTATCATATTTTAGATTTTTCCAAGTTATAATTTCATTTTTCTAGGTTAATTTTGTATTTTCTTGTATTTTAGCACATTTTAAATACTTAATAAATAGTTTTTAATTAATAATAAATAAATAAATAGTTGTAAAAATAATTTTATTTTTCTAATAATTTTCTTTTATTATTAGGATTGTTAAAATATCATTTTTATATTTTTAGGCCTTTTATTTCTTTAAAACTCACTTTTTATTTTATACGTAGACGTAATTTTATTTTAAACGTAAGTTTTAAGTTGTAGTTTTTAAACGTTCATCGATTTTAAAAATAGTGATAGCGTTTATTTAATAAATTTTAACTTTTGAATCTTTTAATTTGCATTTAAGTCGCTTTTATTTGTAAATCTTTTCTTTAGATAATTTTCCATCGATATCCTTACTGATCACTATCCTTAGTGATCATTCTATCATCTGAAGTTGTTTAAACACCAATTCATCCTCCGTGGGACTTAACGACCCGGGAATTCACTATATTCCTCTGATCTTAATTGAATTTGGTGTGTGAGCTGTTTTGAGTCTGTTTAGACTTGACGGTTTTGCACCAATCATAAAGCAAGAGAAATTATTTGCATCATTACTCCTCAAGACTAACGGAAGGATGCATGGTGGCCACCTTTACTGATGGAGGGATGTATGGTGGCCCACTTTTTTTTTAAAATAAATTAAAAGGGGACTAGTAAGTTTCGAACTCGGGTCTGTTACTTCAAAAACCAACTATACAACCATTGGACTACGCATCCAATGGTGTAATTACACAAATATAAATTTTATTGAAACGTTTTTATATGTTTTCGTCCGTTTTTATATGTTTTTAATCCATTTTGATCCATTTTCGTCCGTTTTCTTAAATTTTTATCCGTTTTCGTCTGTTTTTATACGTTTTTGTCCGTTTTATCCGTTTTTATACGTTTTCAGCCGTTTTCATACGTTATTCACGGATTTTTACGGTTTTATACGTTTTTAACGTATTTATATTTTTTTTATCCGTTTTCGTCTATCTTTATACATTTTTCGTCCAATTTTATACGTTTTTGTCCGATTTTACCCGTTTTTACACATTTTCGTTAGTTTTATGCAAATTTTTTTTAAAGTTTTATATGTTTTTAACGTTTTTATACATATCCTTACGTTTTTGTATGTCTTTTTACGTTTTCCATTTTCGTCCGTTTTATTCACTTTCGTTGATTTTTTTTACGAATTTTACGTTTTTATACGTGTTCATACATTTTGTTACATTTTTATCCTTTTTGGCCGTTTTTATACGTTTACATACTTAATTTTACGTTTTAAACGTTTCCAAACGTTTTTAAAACATTTTCGTACGTTTTTAAAAGGTAAGAAAACGTCTAAAAACGTTAAAAAAAACGAAAACGAATTAAAATGGGTAAAAACGTAAATAAATATACGAAAACGTAAAAATATGTACAAAACGTAAGAAAATAATGTATAAAAACAAACGAAAGCGTATAAAACGGACGAAAACCGATAGAATCGGACGAAACAGATAAATTCGGACATAAACGGATAAAAACCGGACGAAAATGGATAAAAAAATGGACGAAAACGGATAAAGATGGATAAAAACAGACGAAAATGGATAAAACCGGACGAAAATGGATTAAAACAGACGAAAACGGATAAAAATGTATAAATACGTAAAAAAAACAAATAAAAACGTTAAAAACAACCATTATCAAAACGTTTAAAAACAGACGAAAATGCATAAAAAGGTAAGAAAACGGAAAAAAACAGATAAAAATTGACGAAAACAGATAAAAACGGCCGAAAACGTAAAAAACGGACGAAAAGGTAAGAAAACGGACGAAAGCATACAAAAACGGTTAAATACAATTTATTTTGGTGTAATTACACCACTGGACGCGTAGTTTAGTGGTTGTAGCGTTCGTTTTTGAAGCAACAGACCTGAGTTCGAGATTTACTAGTCCCTTTTTAATTTGTTTCAAAAAAAAGTTGGATACTATACATCTCTCCGTCGGTAAAGTTGGCCACCATACATCCCACCGTTAGTAAAATCAGTCCTGAGGACTAACAATGCAAATAGTTTCTCTTGCGTTAAGAGATAACGGAGAAATAATTTGCACTGTTAGTCCTCATTGACTTATTTTACTAACGGAGGGATGTATGGTGCCAAAAAAAGGTAAGAAAACGGATGTATATGTGCCAAAAAAAATCATAGGATGTAAAGCGTGACAGCGAACAAACCACAAAGATGTATATTGGACTTTTCTCTTGTGATTTTAATTAAGTCTTCTGCTATGCATCTTACTTATTAACTGCTTATTTAGTGGTTACTTAAAACTTTTTAAATCGCTATTTGTTACACTGTTTCCTAAAAAAAATGTTCACGTAAACGTTTACGCAATATGTTTTTATATTTGTCATTAACAAAATATTTTTATATTTGTCATTAACAAAACCTAGAGAAATTTTGAACTAAAAATAACGTTTTGATATAAAAATTGATACAAAATATTAATTGGTATTAATAAATAATGAAAATTTTATGTAAAAACTTGTGAATGCACGTGTATTATGCGCATGGTTATTGTTGTTGTTGTTGTTGTTGTTATTATTATTATTATTATTATTATTATTAAATTGGTCGTAATATTAAACACGGGTTATTGAGTGGATGCGTGAGATTACTTATAGCTAGGGGTGTTCATCGGTTCGGTTATCGGGTTATTCGGTTTATTTGGTTCGGTTAGTTCGGTTAATTTTTTTTTCTGGGTATAACCGAAAACCGAACCGAAAACCGAACCCCTATAACCGAAAACCGAACCGAATAACCCGAATTACATAATTTTAATTATTTTTTTATTTAATTATATATATTTTTAGCACAAAATATTTTTTTCAAACTTAAATCATGTTATATTTATACTAAAAAAGAGTTTTAGTGATTTTTTTTCATATATATACATAGAAAAAATATATTTTTTATATGAATTCGGTTTTCGGTTTTCATTGCCAAAACCATATCCAAACCGATAACCAAATATTTAGTTCGGTTCGGTTCGGTTTTGACCAATTTGGTTCAGTTATGAATTTAGTTCAGTTATTTTCGGTTCAGTTCGGTTTTGGTTTTCGGTTACTGTGGATATTACCCGATCCGTGAACACCCCCTACTTATAGCATATATAAACACTCCGTAAACGCTAGTTAAATTACTAATAACCATAACCTTTGAAGCCCAATTGAAAAAAGTCTTGAACACTTGGACCAGAAACCCAAGATACACAAATCCATAATGCTGTAGAAGTTCGATTTCCCTGTTCTTATATAAACCTCCTCTGCTAAACCCTAACAAACATCCTCAAACTCGAAAATCTACAATGTCAAACTACATACCATTCGAAATCCAAACTAAAATCATGCAAAGTCTCCCACTCAAATCCTTGATCCGATTTCAAACTGTTTCAAAACAATGGAAGTCTCTAATCCATAGCTCTGAGTTTATCAACGATTACCGTAAAATTCACCCCACCAAATCCCAACATCGTCTACTTGTCCGGTACAAGTTAGATACTGGTTTCAAAGATATTTCTATTATCGATGACAGTACTTTCCCACACCAGAAATCTTCCCTAACCGTCCCAGAACCCCTTAGCATGCTTACTCCAACATATTTACTCAATTCTGATAGTGGAGTGTTATGTTAATCCTACGAAGATTATAGCTTGCAAACTAAGATGGCCGTTCTTTGGAATCCCACGGTTACAAAATCGGTTGGTATTGTTCTCCCTAATGTATTGGGTACACCAGACGGGTGTACTTATATTGGTTTTGGGGTTTGTCCCAACACCAGTGATATTAAGCTTGTTAAAATCAATTGTATTGGTTACGAGACGGTTGATTGGGAGGTTAAGGTTTTTACATTAAGTACACGTGTTTGGAAAAGTGTATCTAATATTCCGCTTGCTTTTAAAACTTGTAACGTGACTGAGAGCCATGTTTCTATTGGAGGGTTTATTTATTGGCAGGCATTTGATGTTATGGACTTGCGGTATAGAATTACGTCTAATTACATTGTTTCGTTTGATTTGAAGAGTGATGAGCTTGGTGAAGTGTGCCTTCCAGATAGTTTAGTAAACTCGGATAATTTATGGGTCTCGAAGGTCAAGGAGTCGCTTGGTTTGCTTGATTTATATAATGGTAGTTCTGGGATACGGTTGTTTTGTGGTGTATGGATTTTGAAGGAGGGTATTACCAAGTCCTTTACTAAGATGTTTAGTATAAATATGAGACCAGATGCTTCGAATCCCTATGATATAGGATTACTAAATTTTAGAAAGAATGGTGAAGTTGTAATGGAAACGGAAATTGATAGTTGTCGGTCTGTACTTGAAGTTTATGAACCCGGCTCGGGACAGTGCAGTGGTATCGGTATTAGTGGTAATAATAGCTCATTCTCAGTAAGCTCGTACATGGAAACACTACTCTTGCTTAATGAGTCAAATTCTATCATTCATTGACAACGATTGTAAGTTAGAAAGATCATGCTCTAGTTTCACATTCCACTATTCAAGTCTCCATTATGCATATTTTAGGATATTAAAAAGATGAACCGTGATATTTAGATTGATGATGTTTGTCATATCTGTTAGATAGATATTTCCAAATATTAATGACTATTGATTTTACTTATGAATGTTATAAACAAAATATCTTGCGTCAAAAGATATGATTAGTTATATTGATTTAAAGACAATTATGTTAATCATTATTCACTTAATTTTACATGTCATATAGTTTCAATTAACTTGTTTTACTGACTATCAACTTATTTTTTTATTTGTTGTGTTAAGCTATTATAAGCTTTTTTACATATCAGCTTATCCAAATAAGCCATAAAATCGACTTACGAAACCCCTTGAATAAGCTCCAAGCTTATCCAAACACCCTGATGGGCTTATTTTAGCTATATAAGCTCCTTAAAATAGCTAAAAGAAATGCCGTACCCCCTTAGCATGAGCTGATCTTGCTACGGTATATTCTTTTTCAGGACATCATTTGCGTTCGGATCGGGATCATATCATTTGCTGATGATAGCCTAACCATTGCGTCACAAAGAGGACAATATACGGGTTCATTTGCTCAAAAGGTTTCGTCCAATGTTCTTGACATAGATCCTATTGTTGGAAATGTAACGTGAGATTATGTTGTTTAAGAAATTTATTGACACCTACTTGTGTCAAATAAAAGTAATAAAAGTGAAACTGGACATCACACATTTATCGACTGTAAAACGATAAATCTCTGCTACTTACAAAACAAATTTGCATATTGTTTGCGCGAGTATTCGTCTAAGGTCACACAACTGCAACCGGCTCCATCAATTTTTAATAATAAGCGAAAAAATAGGGGAGGTGATTTGCACAATCTCTTTTCTATAAAAAGAAATGGAGTGCAGTCAATTCCCCATAAATCGTTGTGTTGTTTTGAATTCCAACGCATGCGTTTCACAATTATGAACGTTGTTTAGGTATTCACAAAACCTTTTTTAGCGGCAAAATAAACAGGTCCACTATGATTACTAGTCACGTCGTTTTGTTTACACTCCATGTTGTTATATAAAGTAACAAACCTTACTTCATTTCTCACTTTTAAAGATCGACATCCTCACCCTTTTCTTGTTCCTACATATTTTAATCAAAGTTTAACAAGTGTCGTCCTCTTCTTCAAACTAAAACACCAACAACAACAGACGAAATAGAAATACATCACCACGACCAGCAGTACCAATGATGCCACCAATGTTACAAAAAAGGCCTACAAGGCCGATTAATCGGCGCCTAGGCGCTACTGGGCCACCAACCTTTCCAACTTGTGTAAATCGGTCAAACAAATCAGTTAACCATGGTCAATGGCGCTCAACGACTATCAACGATGGTCAAACTTGCCAAAAACTTGCAAATCTTGCCGGAAATGCGCAAAACTCATCGTATACATGTTTTAATCACTTATAGTCGTTGTTTATATCTATTGAAAAATGTTTTTAAGAAAAATCTTGTAGGAAATACCTAAAACTCGCTAGAAATACCCAAAACTTGCCAAAATTGTCAATCCGATTAATCCCGCCTAGAACGATTACAAGTTACTAAGGGGTCGACCGCCCGACTATCGATTCGTGATTTTTGCAACCTTGGGTTCCACCAAATGTTTACCAATGAACTTGGGAGAATTGCAACAAATGCGATAATGCCATAGTTTTGCTTTTGAGCAGTGTGGCAAGTCGATCAAAAGTTCAAAACTAGAGAACAAAAAAGACAAAGATGCTATACAAGCGTTGATCAAAGCAAGAGACATACGGGAAGATGCCATACAAGACCGGATCGAAGCAATAGAAAGAATGAACAAGAAAATAGTAACATGAGAGGATCAGATAACAGTATAAACAAAGAGGATTTATGATCTTAACTCTTAGATCACCAATCATCTTTTGTAATCTTTATAAATACATTTACATAATATTAGTGGATCTCTATTTTGTTTGTTAAATATTTGCATGACTGTGTGTCTTAAATATTTTCATGAAACTTTTCCAATGTTTGGATGTTTATACGCTTCGTAATAGTATCACAACAACAGTGAATTTTGGATAAGACACTTATTCTAATTTGGTAGTAAAAAAAATAGAGGGATTCATTTCGCAATTCTTCCGTAATACATCGTAATGATGTATGTCTAGAAAATGTATAGTTTTGATAATGTTATGTTAGTGTGCAGAGGTTAATATGGTATATGTGGTTTTTATTGTGTACTTTATCATGTATTAAATATATTAAAGTACGCAATCCTAGAGGTATTCTAGGATAACTTTAGTTTAAGCAATATGACACAAAGTTGAGTCAGGTTAAAAATAAGTGTCATCTTCATTGTCAGTTATGCAATTTTCTTCAAAGAAAACTAATGTAATTTATATCTATTTATAAGAAACTAATGACCTAAAAACATTACTTAATTCTAAAGCAACTCAAATTAAGAAACAAGCCAACTTTATTGAACGCAATTTAGAGTTCAAGTCACTTTATAAACATCTTCACTGTGACTTGAACTCATCCACCTGTTCCAAATCAAATTCAAAATTCCAAATGCTAAGGAGACTAGTCTAATTCAAAACAAATGACCGATTCCCAAAAACAGTCCAAAACAAATCGATCTATAACAAACGCCAATGACTTCAAAACGAACAATCAAATGTTAAGCGCCAAATTAAAAACGGTAATCAAACAAACAAATCAGCTCAAACGATCTTCAACAAAAACAATTAAATTCAGACAACCAACTTCAAAAGCCCAAAAAACGAAGATCCAAATTTTTTCAAACTAACAAATTCCCAACGATGGAATAAAATCCAAACAACCTAATAACATCAAGTCTTCAAACACCAAATTGTTCTACAATTTTCAAATACGAAATTCTAATTCTAATGACCCAGTTATTTGATAAACATTACGGTTCAACTTCAAACTTTTATTCGTATCAAACGAATCAAGAACGGGATGTTATAATATAAAAGCCTCGAACATGATACAACCGTAATTAGCCCATCTCCCCAGCTTGTTTACTACTCGGTTAAAACCTACAAAATCGGTGTTTCAGTTCACTAAAAATAGAGAAGAAAACTTGCATGTTTCTCATCCATCAATATCGACTATGAACAATCTAACCTGTAAAAGCTTTGATTTTTTTTGGAAAATATAGTCTTTGGCTTGTCACTGCTATAAAACATAAGAGGATGTCTAACTTTCAAATAAATATCGTTCGAATAAATTTGTTATTAATAGCGATATTAGTCATATCTAAAGTTTATTGACGTAAAATTTAGTAATATGGAGCATAAAGTTAACAAACTATTCGAATAACCTTAAACACATGGTAGTGTTACATCTACTGAATCATTCTCGTTACGACTTGCAAGCTTGATGTTGATGCTCAAGAAAGCTGCTTGCGATGGACATAGGGCTATAGGAGAGGTTAGTTGTTTAACGTTTCGGTTATTTTTATTGAATGTTTCATGTTTGTGTTGTGCATATTTTTTCCACAAAGAATTTTAACTTGAACTTAAAAATAAACTTTTACTAAAGCTTTTGAAAAAATGTCCTGAAAACCATGTCGATTTTCATATGAAAGTTTAGAATATCTACACAAAATTTCTTAAAAGTTTATTTAAGAAAATTTTAGTAAAGTGTAATCGATATATAGAGGGTGTTTGTTATTGCGATATGAAAGTGCTTTTCTGATTATTACGTTTGGAAAACTCAAATAATCATTTTATAGTGTTTGGTAATACATGATTGATAATCACTTTTTTGCGTTATCGAGGCTTCAAAACGCCAATTTGCAACTGCAGCTCATCACATGCAGCAAGGAAACGCACTTTTCTTTTTCTCATCAAATTACCGATTTACCCTCAAGCTTTAATTGCTAATGCGTTGACATCTTGTTTTACATGCTCTAGCTGTAGAACATTTAATACCCTTTTCTAAAGTTAATATATTTAAATAATTGATTATTTAAATATTGTATTATCAAATAGTATAATCAAATCCAAACATTAGATTTTAAAACCACGTTTTATAACAGCTGATTATCTGATTATTCATTCTCAAAACGCATAATCTATTTCCAATAAGCAATCCCAAACACCCCCATAGTACCTTTAGAAAAATGATTTTCGAAGATGCCAAATTTTTTTTTTTTTTTTTTGGACAGCGATTATGGGATCACCCAAGGGGGACTAAACCACCCGCGCGTTCATCTCCCGTTTTCGCCCATCGAAAGCAGTGATAATTACCCGCCCCCATCACTGCCCGGGAGGAAACCTTGAAACCGAGATGCCAAATGCCCAATGGAATTAAAATAAAAACAAATCCCGAGAGAACATGAGAAAGTACAATTAAAGAAAAAGGTTTCAGATTCCACAAAGTTGATAGCAAATGAGGGCCGCGAAAACACGGAGCCGCAGCAAACTTCATCTCTATCTCCCTTTTTATATTATTTCTTTTTAATAATTTAAACTAATTATTAATTTGCTTAACGTACGAAAATTCAACTTGCGCACATTCAGTTAGGGATGGCAAAAAAACCCGAACCCGATGGGGAAACCCGAAACCCGAACTTATTGGGGCGGGGCGGGGCATGCTTATCGGGTTTCGGGGCGGGTTTTGGGGCCTTAACGGGGATTCTTATCGGGTTTGGGGCGGGGACGGGGCACACAATCCCCGCCCCGCCCCGCCCCGAAACATATACATATATACATAAAATATTGTGTTAGCATTTACGTACTAAATATAATTCTCTAATTTTTGTTAATAATATTTCAAATTGTGATCATAGAAGCTTGTTTTGTGTCATACTATTCTATAAAGTTGTGATTTATTCCAATGATTAAGATATTAGTAATGGTTTCTCGATTATTCAAGCTATTCTATAAAATCATATTGTTAATAGTGTAAAAATAAGAATAAACAGGGAGCGACACGAGTATGATGGAGTATCGCGCTCAAAAAAGATAACCCGATAAGACCCCAATGGGGAATGGGGCGGGTTTGGGGGAGTATCTCGCCCCAATGGGGCGCCCCGATAAGATCCCCAATGGGGATTGGGGCGGGTTTGGGGATGGTTTTTGTTATCGGGTTTGGGGATGGGGATGGCCGCCCCGCCCCAAACCCGCCCCATTGCCATTCCTACTGATTCAGTGGTTAAAAATACTTCATAATTTTACTATTTTGTTAAAATTTCGAAATTTTCAAGATTAAATTTAAGACTTGGCAAATTTTTCATTAAAAACAAATTATTATTCTTTTTACTAGTATTTAATCGACTTGAATCATACAATGATGACCCATATAAATGTGAATTCCGCATGTATAATTTTTAAAAATTATGAAGTTTGCCTTATTGATCATAACCTTTTAGCTCCGCTGGTTCAAACTTATATTTAAACTTTTCTTAATGAAATAAAGTGAAGGAAACCTCATCGAAATCAAAGTTCTCATTCCGCGTAATATCTTAGGATGATTATAAATTAAATAACGTTGTTGTTTTGCACGCACAATACATTTATATATAGGAGGAGAGTTATTTTACTTACTAAACTTTTTTCACATACCAATGGACTCATCCTCTCCCTTCATCTAAAAAAAATAAATGATTGAGATTAAAAGCATTTTAATATTTTATATATTTTTTATAATTTAAATATCTTTTAAAACATTAATCGTTAAGCGAAAATAATTACACTATCGTGATGAGCATTTAATTATCTTTATATATATGGTCATTTTGATATAATTTCGATTAAAAAATCGCTCTTTTCACGTTTTTCATATTTTTTTCATTTTTTTCGTTACAGAAATTTGCATGAAAAAATCACATGTGATTAAACACTAATTTGAATATTCTAATAATATCACATGTGATATTAGTGTTAAATCACACATGTTTAACATATGTCATTTAACACTAATATCACATGTGATATTACATATCATATGTGATTTAACACTATATCACATGTGATATTATTAGAATAGGGATAATTGTTTGTAAATGTAACGAAGTTACCACTTTTTGCTAAGTTGTGTATGTATCTATTAATCCGTCTAAATAATACAAACATTTTGCTAATCATACTATTATGTGTAAAGATTAAGGTTGCATGTTTTTTTTGCTGACCTGGCATGGATTATCCCAATCTAATTGTTTATAAATGTATTGAAGTTTCCACTTTTTACTAAGTTGTGTATTGTGTTTATTTTGGTTAGAATTAATTATATAAATCGTCCTTGTGGTTAGGCCCAATTGCAAGTTTCGTCCGTCACTCCAAAACGCAAGATCCATACCTTTCCTTCTTCAACCAACATTTTTTCCGGCAAGCCACGACCACCGCTTCTTTTTCTCTTTTTCTTTTCTATCAAAAGAAAAATAAATAAATAAAAAATCCAAATATCAACCAAGACACAAAAACCAATACTCAACCAACAAATAAACCTCCTCTCCATCCCCATTTTTTCCGCTACCATCAATGATTTCTGACCATCACCATTTTTAATCCGAAGTGATCCGATCACCTTTTTTAATCGCCAAGCAAAACTAACAATCCAAAACCCTCTTTGTTCTTTAATAATCCACCGTCACTTTCAACATAATCTTTCCCAATTTCTAATTGCATATTTCAGTTTTAATACATTTTTTCATAATAAGAAAAAAACATTGATTAAAAAATACACAGATTCAACAATAGTAACCTTTGTTAACAATCATTCTTATTTTCTCCAAAAGTAAAACTCACATTAATCAACAATTTCAACATCTCAAAACCCACCATTTTTGAAACTAACACCATCTTAAAAGTTACAACATATCACCTTCTTAAAACCAACCCCCAGAACAGCAGTGGCTGGCCATTGATTCCGGCGAGCAACATCGGTGGTGGATCTTGTGGTTGCAGGTTAGATGGTAATGGTGGATCTGATGTTGACTGGTGGTGGTGGATCGGAATCTAGTTTTGGTAAGAATTATAGAGAGAATGTTGGTGATAGTGATTTTGTATGGTGTTGGAGAGAAAATAGAGTAGCAGATTTGAGGAAAGATTGTGTTGGGTTAACAAGTGAGTGTTTCTTTGTCTGGTGTGGGTGAGTTCTAAAAGTGACGGACGAAACTTGCAATTGGGCCTAACCACAAGGACGCTTTATGTAATTAACTCTAACCAAAATAGACACAATACACAACTTAGTAAAAAGTGGAAATTTCGATACATTTACAAACAATTATATTAGGATAATCCATGCCACGTCAGCAAAAAAAAGGCAACCTTAATCTTTACACATAATAGTATGATTAGTAAAATGTTTGTATTATTTAGACGGATTAATAGATACATACACAACTTAGCAAAAAATGGTAACTTCGTTACATTTACAAACAATTATCCCATTAGAATATTTAAATTAGTATTTAATCACATATGATTTTTCAGGCAAATTTCAGTAACGAAATAAAAACGAAAGTAAACGTAAAAAAACGTAAAAAATACAAAAAGAAAATTGAAAGTATATCAAAGTGGCTATCTATAGAAAAATAATTAAATGCTCGTCGTAATGGTATATTTTTTTTTCGTTTAACGATAAACCCGGTTTGAAAGATAATGTTTAAAAAAATGATGAAAGTGAGTTTTTTAAATTGTTGCGATTAATCTCATCTATTAGATCAAATAAAGATAGAGGGTGGAGATTGATCCTGTTAGTATGTAAGAGAGGTTAGGTATGTAAATGATATTGGCAATTTACTCTTAAATATATATATAGTGATTTTCATTGAAACTTTAAACTAAAACAAAATAAAATGAAAAAAGTTTGGTATATAAATGATCTTAAATCTATATATAGTGATTTTCATTGAAACTTTAAATCAAAACAAAATGAAGAGAGTTATTTTACATACAAAACTTTTTTCACATACCAATGGACTAATCATTATCTTTCATCTAAAAAGAAATCAATGATTGGGATTAAAAGCATTTTAATATTTCACTTATTTTTTATAATATAAATATCTCATAAACTGTTAATCGTTAAACGAAAAATAATTACACCATAGCAACGAGCATTTAATTATTTTTCTATAGACGGGCACTTTGATATACTTCCGAAAAACTAAAAGAAAAAAAATCGTTTTCACATTTTTTCGTCTTTTTTCGATTTTTTTTTCGAAAATGAATTTGCATGAAAAAATCACATGTGATTAAACATTAATTTGAATATCACATGTGATATTAATATTAAATCACATATGATATGTATGTGATTTAACACTAATATCACATGTGATATTCAAATTAGTGTTTAATCACATGTTATTTTTCATGCAAATTTCAATAACGTAAAAAAAAACGAAAAAATGTAAGAAAAAACCTGAAAAATACGAAAATTTTTGTCGAAAGTATATTAAAGTGTCTATCTATAAAAAGATAATTAAATGTTCGTCATAATGGTATATTTTTTTTTCGCTTAACGATTAACGATTTGAAAGATATTAATATTAGAAAAAAAAATGAAAGTTGATTTTTTAAATTGTTGGATTAATATCATCCATTATATTAAATAAAGATTAAAAAAAATAAAAAATGAAGATTAATCTGTAAAAAATTATTTGGTATCTAAATCATCTTTCCTCAAACAAAATTACTATATTTATTGTTTCAGAAAAATATATGGGGTGACATAAAAAGGAAACTTATTCTTCACAAAATGGTAACTTAAGTTTGTTTATATCCGTAATTGCTAAAGTATGCAACTAATCAAACGCTATCATGATTATTTATTTTGACAAGGAAGAAAGTGATGGAATGAACCATCTTTTAACAAAAGTAATATTTCTTTTTCAATTCCACGTCTTTTTTCCACTACAAAACACACTCTCGTTTCTCACTCTCTATAATCTCCTTTTTTTCTTCATTCTTTGATTCGAAGAAATCCTCATAGAAAAAAAGTATGAGCTGCCATGGGTGTCGAGTTCTACGAAAGCGATGCGACCAGAACTGCGTGCTTCGACCTTGTTTAGACTATTTCGAATCACCCGAAGCCAAAGCTCATGCTACACTTTTTGTCTCCAAGTTCTTTGGTCGAACCGATCTCATCAACTTTATCACATCTGTCCCTGCTCACAAACGAAAGGGTATGTCAAAAAATCCAAATTGTATGCAATGGTGTTTGAAACTGCTTATATTAAACTAGTTATTATCTTCGATATGATATTAGTAGGATTTAAAGTGTTTATATGCTTATTGGCTTATCGCAATGTTTATAAGCAGTAAATAAAGAATTTCAAACACTCTTTTGCGATCTATGTATCTATTTATCCTATTTTAGGATAAATAGCCGGTTTCAAATAAGCAAGTATCAACTTATAATCAAGATGTATAACCACTTGTATAACCCAAACACCACTTAAACAGTTTGAACCTTAAAACAAGAATGTGTAAAACTTGTTATTTTCAGTAGAGTGCTTGGAATTGCTTATGTGCTTTTAAAAACAATGCAATAGGCGGATAAGCACTTAAATAAGAAATCTTAAACATCTCTCAAAAGTAGAAATTGTAACAAATAGGTCCAAACGCATTGTAATATATTTTTTTTTAAATTCATTATGTCACAAATTTAAGCTTGTGAGTGCATTTGATTTTCTCAGCGGTGTTCCAATCACTATTGTTTGAAGCGGTTGGGCGGACAGTGAATCCAGTGAACGGAGCCATAGGACTCCTTTCCACCGGTAACTGGCACTTGTGCCAGGCTGCTGTGAGAACGGTGCTAGCTGGAGGGACACCCACCGTTCTCACAAAAACTAGTCACGTTCAGGAAAGATTCTCTCAAACTCCTGCCGCGTGCAACTTCCCAGCACCATCAAATTTCATAATTTCATCATCCAACAACGGCGAAGAGCAGAGTTGGGACATATCAAGAGTGTCGAGTTTTCCTTGCAGCAATGATGATGGTGACGAGCCGAAGTTGTTGAATCTTTTGGTATGATGATATAAGTTACATAACGAGAGCTAAAAACCTAAATAAAATGATCCCGGATCCTCCTATCTAAGGTGACTACTTTTTTGCTACTAGTAACAATAAATGTTTTAACCAAAAACTTAAGAATAAGTTGTAAAATCGATCATTCTTTATTTTGCTAAATATTTGTGGTGAAATTTAGAAGTCGATTATCAGCTATACGGATGGTTTGTGATTTTCTTGTATGAGAGATCAATGATAATACAATAATTTTGCAGTTTATGTGTACTTCCGTACAATCTTATGTCACATAGTCTAAATATGTAACCTTTTCTCACTAGAACAAGAAAATACAAAAACAAAACAATATGGGGTGAGTTATTAATACGGTGGCTATGTTTTTATTCATACGGTGGCTACTCTTTTTTTTTTTTTTTTTTTTTTTTTTTTTTTATCAAAAAGCTATAAACCTGAAAAGGCGGAACTGTAAATATAAAGTTTAATAAGCCAAACGCTTAAAACTGTCAGAAATACGTAACAAAAACTGACAAAAAACTGTGTTGTACTGGAAAAATGGGAGAACAAAGGGGAATATTCCCCTGAAAAAGTTGCAGGCCTATGGGGTTAGACCCCGTAGGAATAGTGTATCCCAACAATATTTTATGACTGTCAGATCTTCCTGTATTTGGACTTTGGTGCTTTTGTCATTTATGGAATTACTTTACTTTCCCTTTTTTACGCATTTATATAACGAAATGATTAGCATGAGTAAACTTGTAAGTAACCGTTCGTCCTTGTGGTTTGCGTTGACCGCAGGGTTTCGTCCTTTGACCAAAAAAGTTGCACCGTTCGTCCTTATGTGTGAAACGTTATGCGCCGTTCGTCCCTTGACCAAAAAACGTTAAGTTTGACTGTTAAACTCGGGTAAAAATACTAAAATACCCTCACTATCTTCTTCTCTTAACCATACCCAACCAGTCACCACCATAACCGTCTCTCTCCCTCTCTGCTCCCCCCAGCCGACGCTGGATACATCCTCCCACAGCCGCCGCACCGCCTGCCTCCACCCCTCACCAGCTACACCAAAACAATCCCCTCTACCTCCTCTTCCCGATCTCCTACAACACGCGCCCATCCCTCCTCCTTCACCCGTTCATACCACCTCACGCACCACCTCTTCAGCACCACCACACCACCATCTTTCCACACCACCATCTTTGGAGATCGCGAAGAAGAAAAGGTAGGGACGAGCCACGCGAGTTGTGACTCGGTTTTCTTGTAACTCATGAGATCCAAAAGAAGAGAAAAATGTCAGTTTATGATATTTGACATGTTTTTGGTATTTTGGTATTTTAAGTATTTTAAGTATTTGACACGTTAAAGGTTCGGATTTCTAGGTGTTGATAGATGCTAGAGTTGTCTTTCCTGATCATGTTCTAGTTTTATTACTGTCCAAACATGTTGGAACTGGAGCTGGATTGGAATGTGTTTATACGTGTAATGATACGGATTATTCCGGTGTTGTTCGAGAGGAGTTAAAGGATGTGTTGTCTGTAGATGAATATAATGACATATGTGGTGACTGTAAGGGGCCGAGGTGCAAGTGTGGTGGTTGATAAGACGGAAGGATGGTTGAATTCGTGGGAGAATTTGGCCTACGAGGCGGTTATGGATGGCAACACGGTGGCCGTGTTTGTGAAAGGGATCAGTCATAGACAAGGTAAAGAATCTGACCCAAACCGATTCACTTGTCACTTTGGATTGAAGAATCATGAATACATGCTTGCATCAAGAGAAGTTACGGCTGCTCAGGAAGTTGTAAGGTGTGTGTTGCCGAGAAGTTTTGAAATGCACCCGGAAAAAGCTCAGGGGATTCAAGTTACTGTTAGTTTTCAAATCCCAATGCCTAGAAGAAGAAATAATCTCCGTATTATGGTTCCATCAGTAGCCAAAATATCAAGTTTAGGATTATAGGTAAAGAGAACGAAACACGAGCTTTGTGTCTGCACGATGTTGTGGAACCAAGCAGATTCGATAAGCGAATGGATAACTTATCACTCATGGCTTGGAGTTGAAAAGTGGTTTATTTATGATAACAACAGTGACGATGACATTCAGGAGGTGATCAAGAAGCTCGATCGTGATGGTTACAATGTTAGCAGACATGTTTGGCCATGGATAAAGACTCAAGAAGCTGGCTTCTCACATTGTGCTATAAAAGCTAGAGATGAATGTAATTGGGTTTCCTTCATGAATGTAATTGTGCTATAAAATGGGTCACACATTTTTGCAACACCGTTCGTCCTTGCACCGTTCGTCCTTATGGTGTTGAAATGACGAATTTACCCTCATGGGCAAGTCACATGATGGGTTTTTAACGGTCAAATTTAACGTTTTTTGGTCAAGGGACGAACGGTGCATAACGTTTCACACTTAAGGACGAACGGTGCAACTTTTTTGGTCAAAGGACGAAACCCTGCTGTCAACGCAAACCACAAAGACGACCGGTGTAATTTACTCTATAAATTATTTATTGGTGCTAAACAGAAGACTTATTGGTGCTAACGTGAATATAAAAAGAAAGTTTAAGTTTACTAAATTAAAAATCATATATAATTATAGTAACTTATAAATTAATTTAATGTGTATTAAATACAATTTGTAATATAAAAAGAAAGTTCGAGTTTAATAAATGTGGTTTAACTTAAGGCACTCGTGAGACAATCTCTTATCACAATCAACTCATGGCATACAACTTTAGATATACATTTAGTCATGGCAACTATTTCTTATTTGTAATTTTTATACATGTTTCTTTTAGCGAAAATTACTTCAGAGGCCTCTGCAGGGAGGAGTTGTCCTGCAGAGGACCTCTTTTTTTCACATATCAAAAAAGGCCACCCATTTCGCCTCAAAGTTGTGCAGAAATACTTAATGAACACGTGTCGCTACCCCATTAATTATACGTGATATATTTATAAAAAAAAAGTAACTCGCCTCACATTTGAAGCGAGATCTGACATTTGGTGGGGACAGCAGCTGACACAAGAGAGAGAAACCACCATTTCACATAAACTTTGAGGCGAAATCCGACATGTGCGTCATGCGTGGGGACAGCAGCTTTGACATATCAATACAAACATTGAAGCTCAGTCCATGCATTCGTTTTTTTTATTTATTTGATGTTGTGTTTATGTTGCTACATAATTGAATGTGAATCTCATTTTAACTTATTTTTGTTACAAATTTTTTGTTATAAAATTTTTGTTATAAAAATGGAATTTAATTTTTTTTATAAAATTTTTGTTATAAAAATGCAATGAACTTATTTTTGTGTTTATGATGGTGTATAAAATTAAATCTCATTTGCGTTTGTGTTATTTGAAGCGAAGTTCTCTCTCTACTTAAATAAATTAGAGATGTCACAGAAAAACAAAATGTATCAGATATTGTCATTATAAAAAACGTTATATTATTATTGCTTCACATACTTGTAAATTTGTTACTTTAAACTATTTTTACACAAAACACATGCTCAAATATTGTCTATTCAATACAAACATCACTTTTAAAATTCAAATACATAGACATAACAGACATCAGTTGGATAATTGAGAATGAAAAGCATGATGCACAGAAAAACAAAACATACTAATAGTTGTTAACTAGTCACATACAACTACTACCTTATTAAAAACCAAACCGATTAAACCAACTATTTGAATCCTGCATTTGTTGATCATCTAGATGTTGAGAGTTGTGTTGCTGGGAAGTGTATTGTTGATACACTTGAGACTGGTATTGAAGATCATTTTCAAGTGGCTGCGTTCGGTTTTGCTGAGATAGGTTGAAATCTTGTTGTGTGTTATGTTGATCATATGTTTGTGATGTGTGTGTGTTTTCAGCATATTGTTGAGATGGGTATGGGTTGTGGTGGTAAGTTTGTGAAGCGTATTGGTTTGTGGGGTATGTGTTGTCACCATATGGTTGCCAAAAGAACGAGTTTTGGCCAAATGGTTTCCATGAGAATTGATTGTTTCCCATAAAAGTTTGATCGAACGGGTGATGTTGGTCATAAAAAGGTGCAGTGTCATGTTGCTCATTAGTTGGAAATTCCCCTTGCTTTTGTTTACCCTTGCGGTTAGGTGGATCTGGGACAAATGATTTTTTGCAATTCTGACGGTTATGCCCCGCTTCTTTGCACCTGCTACAATGTATAGTTCTTGTCTCTTCTCCTTGAGATAGTATACGGTCTGTGTTTTTCGGACGACCTGGCTGAGGGTTGTCCATTGTTGGAGGAGTAAGAGGATGTATATGGCTTGGATACTCCCATTTGTTAAAATTTCCAACAAATTGAATTGACTCTGCATAGGTTGCTTGATATTTTTCCTTTTTGAACCAGTCATGTACATATTGCACACAATCTGTTAGGTTTAAAAACCTTGTAACAGCAATAACGTGACCACAAAGTATCCCGGAAATTTGCCATTTCCGACATTCACATTCACCGGTCGTAAAGTTCACTTCACGGTTATGTTGGCCATCATAAACTTGATATCGAAATTGAGTAATTCCGTGTACAACCCAAGTGACGCTTTTCATTCTTCTTTTCTCCACCTTATGCGCTGCCCAATCTGTGATGTCGTACTTCATTTTTGCTACACAAAAAATGTAAAAATTAAATTAATTAACTTATCTAATATATTTTTCAAAATGATTACTGAGTACGTTATGTTTTAAACAATAAATACCTGCAGTTTCCCGACGTTTAAAATACCACTTTTGAACCATACTTCGGTACGTGTCGGTCAACACTGTTACTGGTAGCTTTCTGTACAATACAGTACATGCATTAACAGACTCGACCCTGTTAGATGTACAATAATTGTAACGGCTACGTGGTCAATGTGCTCGAGACCAGCGTCTAGGATCAGCCGCCATCAGCTTTCGGTGTGCTTCAGGTTGTACAGCCAGGAGTATGTTCATTTGTCGTTGCCACTCATCGGGAGTATACGCTTTGCATATGCCCCAGTATAGACATTTAACTTTATTGCTTTTCAAGGAAAGGTTCATCATTAGATGTCGACAACAAATACCATGAAACGCCGACGGAAACTCATTCCTTACTGCCAAAGCTATTGCAGGATGCCTATCAGATATGATAATCATATTGGGGTTATCGCCGATGCACTCTCTAAGTACTGACATCCACCATGACCAACAATCACTAGTCTCCCCTCTGCATATTCCGTAAGCAATAGGCACAATTTGGTTGTTTCCGTCCATCCCAACGGCTTGCAAATTTGTACCCTTGTAAGTACCCTTTAAATGCGCCGCGTCCACTATAAGTAGTGGGCGAAGATGGTTCACAAACGTGCGCAACTGCGTATAAACAATTTTTAAAATTATAATAGCAAACGGGTTTTTGCATGCACTTATAAAAAAAATTGAACAAGACTTACCGATGCACCAATGGCAATGAATAAAATTTCAAAAACCCCTTGATTGCTTTTCTTGATACGTGTGACCGTCCCTGGGTTATTTTTTCTAAGTTGTGACAGTAATACGGTAGCATTTCAAACGATTCTAATGGTGAACCTCTTAACAATTGTAACCCATAATCCTTCCCTCTCCATGCTTGTTGGTAAGATATAGATGTTTTATATTGTGCCATGATATCTTTTTGTATATCTCTCCCTTTCAAATCACGGCTACCATCTTCTAATTTATCTTTCATAATGTGAGCAATAACTTTTTTGTTTGCATTTCGATGGTTAGGATATGTTTGGGTTCTGGGACACGTGTGAATATCATTCATGCTTGTAATTTGAAAAACATCTGAATTTGGCCAACGTCTGGCATTAATATACCATGCACATTGTGCATAATGGACGCATTTTATGTTGTAAGTTTTAGGGTTAGTTTTTTTCGAAACAAATTCATAACCATCTTGTAAAGCTTTCAACCTGTATGCCAAGTCTAATTCCGCCGTAGTTAAAAAAACCTTATTGATTTTTACTTCAGTTTTTTTGTTATAATCCTTTGTAGGCATAGGTTTTGGCATGTAAAGTGGTGGTTCAGGAACTTCAGGGATATGGTCAAAAACATTTGGCCATTTATGGTTACCGGGGTGTTTGGTTTTATTTATTTCATCAAAACAATCATTTTCATCATCTTCGTTATCCGATAGAAAAGCATATGATGACCCTGTTTTTGTAAAATTTGCCTCATCTTTATAACCTGAGCCATCATCTTCTTGTTCGTCATTTAAAGGAAATGAAAATGATGACCCCGGTTTTGTGAAGTTTGTCTCATCTTTATAATCTGAGTCATCATCTTCATGTTCGTTATCTGAACTGAAAGCGAATGATGACCCTGGTTTTGTGAAATTTGGTTCATCTTTATAGTTATAGTCATTGTTTTGAAAATCATTTGATGGGTCGATGTTTTCTTCTACCATTGGAGGGAAAAAAGTATAAAACTCTGGCACTTGCTGAGTTGAACCAAAACTTGTTGTTTCTTCCATTATTTTAGTTTGCGAAACATACAAGTGTACAAGTTCAGCAGGAGACTCTAAAGCACATTGAACAAAAATGTTTACCTCGTTGTCGTCTGTAACATCGAGTCGAAAGTCAGCTGAAGGGACTTTCACATTTAAATTTACTCGGGCATTTTGCTTCAATTTAAACTTATTCACCACCATATCAACTAACCCTGAATATGTTATATCGTGATCCATAATCACACCGCGCTTTATTTCACCGTAATGTAACATACATTTGAATTTATGTAAATTCAAGGCCATTTTCTTTTTGTAAGTATTGTGGAGATGTATATACATTCAATTTTCGTGGAAGTGTTATTTATAGCGTAATATTACCATGTGTGTTTGCAAAAAGTAATTAACATGTGTCATATTTCGTGTATAATATTATGTGATAAAAAATTTGTTTTCGTGACAAGTCAAACTAATGTCATATTTCTTGTATATCAGTCACATCTTTGTCTTTATAAGGGTCTTGAGTAGTCTCTATCATGTCATATTTCGTGTATACAATTATGTGATCAAAAGAATCACTAATTCTTCTTAATGAACCAAATCATACCATCGTGGTTTAGTTTTAGTATTTATATCTTGAGCGATCTCGTTGTATTATGAATGTTTAATTTTTCCCCCATCAATGAAGTGTTTGTTTTCCAAACTTTGTGCTTGTAGTGAAGAAACAAATATTATTAAGAAAAACATATTATTAAGACAATCTTAAATCATACACGACACATATTGAGTTATTATGACTATGAATACCACTGATTCTTTCATATGTAATTATGGTGGTCATCTGCTTTAGAATCCTCATTCTGAAAGTGTTCTTGTTCTGCCCATTCAACCATTTGATCACAAGTGTAATCCGCTTGAGTTATGCTCTTGTTTCCGTCTTCATTGTCACTTGTGTATTCTGTTATCACATGCTCCATCATTTCTGCCAAAGTAGCATTTGGCAATATATATTTTTCAATATTAAAATCGACACCGCCATGGTCAATGTAGATTTCCAAGTTGCCTAGCGCTGCAGAAATATCAAACATTACATGCATATCATAGTTGTTTCTTAGTTTTACGGTGCTTGAAATGCCAGTGTGTGGTACTTCATAAAAAAGTGCATGAATATTCATGTCAACGATGTTAAACAAATATTGCTTGAGCTTTTCTAGCTTCATTCTTGGAATGTTGATGTTCATCTTCCAACCATTTACATACGTTGGTTTTCCGCCATAGCAAACCAATTGACCCTTGTTGTGAACAGGAAAATTGAAAATGGTTTGTGTATATGGTGTAGTAGGTTTAGTTTTTTTATTATACCAACGTTTAAAGCGTACACGCTCTTCCAGTTTGTTTTTTCTCTGAACCATTTCATGTATATAACGGACACGCTCTTGACGCTTTAGTTTTGTTTCTTCTGAAATTACACCTGCAAATGCTTCTTCCATAGAACCATCATTTGGAATCAAATTTGTGCTTAAATCTGTCGGATGCTCACAAACAAAAATTTGGAGCTATGCAGCAACTTTTGCGATGTCGTACATAACATCAATGTCATAATCATTTTCAATTGCTTTCAGCCCCATTAAAGTTTGGTTTTGTGGCAATGCGTAATATAGAAAGTTGACCTTTGTTGGTAATTTTCTCTCTAGATATTTAACCATATCTCGAAAACCAAATTTTGGAACATTTATATTGATGTTTGAACCATCTTGATATGTTATTGGGTTAAGTGTAAAGTTTCCGTTGTAGTTGATAGTGAATTGTAATGTAGTATTATTAGATGTTGACATTTGATGAGTTAAAGAAGGAAGAATGTGTATATATATATATAATTATTGAAAGTTGTCATACAATTATTGAATGTTGTCATATTTCGTGTAAACATGTACGTGAATTATAGAAAGTCACTGACTTGTCAAATACATGTCCCTAGTTGCTTACTGACATGCCTAAAAAGTTGTGATATAATTATTGAATGTTGTCATATTTCGTCTAAACAAGTATGTGAATTATAGAAAGTCATTGACTAGTCAAATACATGTCCCTAGTTGCTTACTGACATGCCTAAAAAGTTGTGATATAATTATTGAATGTTGTCATATTTCGTCTAAACAAGTATGTGAATTATAGAAAGTCATTGACTTGTCAAATACATGTCCCTAGTTGCTTAATGACATGCCTAACAAGTTGCATGTCCCTATATTATTACTGACATGTGTAAAAGTTTTCGTATAATTATTAAAACATGACAAAAAGTTGTCATATTTCGTGTAAAACACTATGTGATATAGACCGTATATATACAACATCTAAAAAGAATTTTAACAAACATAAGAATTAACCAAAAACTATATACTAACATACATCTACCCAACAAACATACAAATGTCGGCTAATTTCCAGAAATTCAAATGTAATTTACATTTCAATGGCAAGGAAAGTGGTGTCATTATGTACAGTGACATCACTTACTCATTAATGGTTGAAATGTTGGTGAACAAATTCGAGTTGGATGCAAATACGCAACTAAGATTGTCGTTTAGGCTAAGCCCATCATATACAACGACGGAGATTAAAGACAACAACGACGTTACTTTATTTGTTACGTGTGCTTGTGCTTTCGCTGATGGTATAATACATTTGTACATTGATCAGCCTAGGGAAAATGCAAGTACAATAGCACACACAAGGATAATACCCGGTCCAGCGGGTATTCTTCAAATGGCCAAGCTCCGCAAAAATACTGACATTAGGGAAGGAGGCCCCTCGTCTGTAATGCCAACCCAAGAGTATGTCAGGATAATAGAGGAGGATGCATCCGAAGATGATCATTTTACGCGTGGCCCATGGCTAAGCGCGCTTGGCTATCTAGATGCTTTTGGGATCAGGGTAGATGCTTGTTTAGGCGATATGAAAACCTTTTGTAAAAAAGGGAAGCTTGAACTGGTTGTAGCCGTCATCAAGTCTTGTACACCAAATGTTCTTGGTGACCTAACTGTGACACTCAAAGATCCATCAGGAACAATGTCTGGTTCAATTCATCACAAAGTACTAGAAGAGGATAAGGGTTACGTCAAGTCTATCGGTGTCGGTGCTGTTTTGATACTAAAGAACGTCTCAGTGTTCACACCAAAACCACATAACCATTACCTTAACATCACTTTGAAAAACATTGTTGAGGTTTACCACAAGGATACCGTTTATCAGTGATGTTTAAATTGGAGTTTCGTTTTTAATTTGTATCATCTTTGTTAGTGCAAATATTACGATATTTAATCTATACAGTCTCGTTTGTTTTGATTGATGACAAACATGTAACTTGTAATACATAACGTAAAATGTACAAGTTACTTGTAATTACATTTGTCTCAACATACATTCAGCACCTCTCGATGTCTCAAGTCCTCGTATGTTACAACACAGGTTCGTACATGTTTGTTATGTGGCATTATGATCAAACCCATTAACAAATCATTTAGAATGTTTAAAATACGTTTAGAGTCACTAAGTATTTTAATAGGTTAACCATTCTATTTCGAACCTCATTTTACATTTTGCATTCACAAGTATTTTATACAAATACATCTTTTGTAAAATGTCTAACAAATATATACTTTTATTTGTACAAGTAAACTAACTATAATATTCATACAAGTATTAAAGTTTACTTACACTTGACAAAATATATTTTATTTTGACAAGCACTCAACTAGATATTTTATTTTATAAAAGGTTACTTACATTTTATTTACAAGTAACTTACCTTTTTAATAAGTATATACATTTGCTTAAATGTATTTTTCATAAAAAAGAAAACACTCTTTTATTACCTCATGCATAGTGTCATCTAAATCTTTAAAAGATTTTGGAAAGATTTTGGAAGATATTCTAAGATATCAAATCTAATAAATTATTATATTTTTGATTACCACTTTTGGTTATAAATACCATCCCATGGTTTTCTCATATCTTCATCCCTTCCAACACACATTCTTTCTATCTTTCTTTCATCTTTTAGATCTATAGATAATCATGTAGTAACATACATTAAGCACCCATATCATCACATGATCATAATGCTTCTAACATTCATCTTTGTTGTAAGCATACTTTACATTTTGATCAACCAAGGAAAGCTTGGAGATCTAGCCATCCTCATTCACCAAAGCATATCAACATATGAAGATTCAAGATCTCTTGATATCCTCATTGATTGAAGACTTCTTATTTAAGAAGATCATTTAGATTAGTCATTCATATCCATTAGACATTTATGTCATGGATCATCATTGTAAACATCATTGCATCATCACAACACTTTCACCAAACTAGATTAGATGGTTTATGTGTTTGTACCATAAAACACAAGGTTTGTTATGTTGGGCCATAAAACATAGTGGGAGTGGTTGTACCCTTGAAAAGAACTCGACATCTAGCTTAGTGTCGGAAATATTGTATAGGCGACGTTAGGTTGGTTCTACCTCGAACTAGAACCCGGTATTTAGCTTTGTACCGGAAAAAGTGTAAGCGACGATTGTAAGGTTTTCTCCGCCGAGAAGGGAGCTTGTTGATTTAGTGAAGTAACTCTCGAGTTGGGTACTCGGGGAGTGGAGTAGGGCGGAAAGGAGATCCATGACCGAACCACTATAAATCCTCGTGTTCGGTTTGCACTTTCCTTTCTTTATCTCTTTACTTTTATAATTGCTTGTGATGTGGTTTGATGTTTATGCTTGTGTGACAACTTGGTTTACTATGCTTTATATTAGTTACAAACAATAATTGGTACTTTCATATTATAACAAGTTTCATAAACGATTTGATACAAAAGATCTAACGTTTTTAAACGATAACGTATTCACCCCCCCTCTACGTTTTCACAATTGGTACCAGAGCCTCGTAGCTCTTATTTTCAAAACAAATGGTTTTTAAAATGGAGCACGATCCATGTATCAAATTACCATTGAAGCGAAATATAATATGAAAAATGTTTTGCTAATTATACTTAGAAATTTTGTTGTTAAATGTTTAGATAAGTCACATTAGTAAAAATAATAAACAAAATATGTGTATTATATTTTTTCTATCAAATCTAGTAAGTCCTACACTTTTTTGCCATCATTAAGTACATTTTTCAACTTTCTGTGAAGACCACGGACTGGGCGGAACCAAAAAAAGGGCTCCTTGCTTGTTAACTTTTGGTTCCTTGGTCTGCACAGTACGCAGTTTTTTGGCCAACTTAAAAAATTCATAACTTATTAACCGTAAGTCCGTAGGAGTCGAACCACCTATCATTTTAAAGGGAATTGAGTCTACTTTCATTTAAAAATACTCTCATGGCCTGAGTCAAATTTTAAATAGGTAAAATAGACCAAATACTACAGTATATCTAAGATATTAAGCTTTGCTTTAACATAAAAACTCAATTTTTTGAGTCAAGTAATTTAAGTTGGTATTCTTAGAACTTGGATACAATTTCTTTTGAAACTAAATAATTTGGTAATATGTTTAAAGGAAACTAATCAAGCTTGGTATAAATCGTCATTCTTAAACGCAAAATGACGAAAAATGTTTTTCTTGTTATGCTATGCTAAATGAGCACTTGTATATGTTGTTTGCATATATGTTGCTTGCTTATTTTCAAATTGTTGTTTATACTTGTTTTTTTACATAATATAAGTGTCAATCTTGCCATGCTATTTATTCACTTGTTTGACGATTTCTTGTTTATGCACAATAGGACATTTGCTAGATTTTGTGCATTAAGTTGGAAAATTGTTTTACCATCGCTTGTAGAATTAGATCACTTTCTTTGCATAGGTTATGATAATATCTCGCATAACTTATGAAATGTCATAACTCAATTAGCAATGAGTATTAAGTAAATTAGTCAAGTACTTTGAAAAATGGAGGTTTTAAGAGAGTGTTTGGTACAAGGACAAAAACAATGGTGTATGATACTATTTGGTCGTGTTTACTTTGTAGGATGATAAAATAACTTGAAAAAATGTTGTATGCTAACCGGTTTATGCAGGGGGATAGCACACGAGTGTTATCAGATTTTACCCATTTTCACCTTTATGTGAAAACCGTTAGCCCTTGGTCAAAGTCAATGCTCCACTATGTTTTTGTATGTGTTATCGACTTTTCCTAACTAGAAATAATTAGTGTCATGTGTTTTAAGCAAAATTTCAGGTTTCGGAAAACTCCCCGTCACCTAAAAAATGGGTCTGTGAACTTTTCTGGTGTCCACGGATCAGACGGCACCAAAATGTTGGTACCGTCTGTTATACATTTTGGTACCGCCATACTTGTACAGGCGGACCAGGCGGCACCAATTTAAGGGTTCCGCCTGTGTGAAGAAATGGTGCCGTGGATCCTACAGGTAAGTTGTTGAATTTTACTAAAATCCCGCAATCTAATTTACCAAGTTTCGTTTCTAGGATAGTTGTTAATGCATATCTTTCATATCTCACTCAACACATCCTCAATGGATTAACTTCGGATGTTTGACATGATCTTAGACACTTCCATCTCATTAGAAACTATCATCCTTGTATGAATTAACATCAAATAAGACACATCTCCGTGAATCCTTATTTCCATAAATCGACACATTTAGGATGGTCATTTTCACCTTCCAACTATTAATTCTCCTTAAGCTTAGCATTTCTTTAAGCAAAGTCAAAATGACTAAATCCTTAGCCTCATCACCTTCAAACAAGACACTTAAGAAAACCACTAGGATTAGCGTTCGATCTTGTTGCTTCGTCTGCTTGAACTCTTCATCCTCAGACTCGTCACCTCTCAACATCTCATCACCCACTCGAGATAAGAACTTTCTAAACTTAAGTAGTCCAACTCCAACACCAAAATCACCCACCATTATGACTTCCTCACAACCATCCAAAAACACCTTCACTACCAAAGTTTCCAAAACTTGTACCTATCGAACTTTGTGTAACACCACCAACATCTTCTCATCTATTTGCGGATAACTTAGATGACTTGCCACCTAGACTAATCTGGACTCATTATTTGCAAAGATATCATACACAAGTCTAACATATGACTTTAGATATTATTTTGTATCTACATGTATTGCCTCACTTGGTTAACATGAAAATAATGTGTCATCCTCCAAGACGATAGGCATTTACATCGAGTCATAACTCACATGTATGTTAAAGAGTCTTGCTATCCTCGAGTGCAATCTAAGCTCCATAGTCTCAACAAGGTAGGATTGACAACTTAAGTATTTCATCCGAAATATTCAAGTATATGCGACTTACGATTGTAGTCATTAAAAGTCATATCCGAAAAATCAACACCCAAGTATTTTAACAACACATGTTAAAACACTAATCCTAAAATGAATCAAACACTTATCCAAAACAAACAACCCACTGTGCCACTTATCCCTCTTTGACACCTACTATCCCTCTTCCATCTTTTGACACCATTAAGCGTGTTGCTCATAAACTTCCAAGAGAATCCTTTAAACCAAACGTACCCTTTCAAGATGAACCTATACCTCAGCCCCTAAGCTTCATAGACATGACCAAAACTTCAAGCACTTCACCCACTAGTTGTAGCAACCAATGAACCATAAGAATTAGTATCCGTATTTTTTGTGTTCAACATCTATGGACAAATATTAAACCTAAGTACTCCCATAGCACAACAAACCCCTACATCACCACATCGTTATTTAGACACTAGAAGACCTACCACCTAGATCAACCAATCCACCATCCTTACCATCATTTGAATTCATTGAGTGTATTGCTCAAAAAGCCCTTGTGTCCAACACTTGTACTGAATCAAATGCATGTTTGAACAAACTCAAACATCCTTTCCAACATATAAGGACTTAGATAATTCATTATGGCTAGAACCTCAACTATCAAATAAGCATGGTGCTCTTGGTAATTGTTGTCAATTTCCACTAGGTATAAGTAGTACTACCTTCACAAATTATCAAAGTATTAGTAATACTTCGTCGTTAAACTTCTGCATAAATTTCGTTAAACCTCAAATCAACATTTTAACAACATATGTTAAAATGCAATCTCAAAGCCAAAATCATACACCCCAAGCAACAATGACTTTTGAGGAGTATACATAAGAAACTCAAGTGAATTCCTCTTGTCATCATCTAGTGAATATAATCTTGAGACCAAGTTTATTTAGATGGGACTATCCGATTCAAACACTTTGGCTTCATATCTTCATTTAGGAAAACATGATGTTTTGAAGAACATTATGACTAAGATTCATGCGTTAAGATTTCATCTTGTTAAAAGGATATTGTATATCCTATGCATCATTCTTGCGACATAAATAGTTGTGTTACAAGAGATTTCATTACACCTCATTGGCTAAATGATCTTGAAACAAACATCTACAAGTTCTATGAACTAGCATATCCAATTCATCTTGTCATACTTGTTTTCATAAGCATGATAACTTTATCCCATGGGATAATCTCATTTGTTGAAAGATACTATTTGTATCTATTTCCTTTCAAGCGTACATCATAACCTAACCTTGTTCAAACCGAGTGCACATCCAAGGTTAAAACTACACATCTTTAGAGCATACACAAGATCTATTGAAGTTGGTAACCTCACTTAGATTATTGTTAAATAAAATACCAAAGAGCTTTCTTGAGAACGTTCTTAGTTTAACATATTCTCTAGTCTTAGATGATCAATTCACATTTAAATTACACACTTCAACTCAACATAAAAGATGTCATTCATTAGATCATACAATTAGATGTGTAATTTGAACAACTTTAGATTCTAAACACAAGATTAAAACACATTGTTTATCAAACACACCATTGTTAAAAATCATGTGTATAACATGACGTCTTCATCACCTTAGTTATATTGCATATTAGTTAAGTCACATTAAGCCAAGTATTGGTAAACTATCATCTTTTATGCACTTTAATATGCAAAAGTAGGAGTTCCCATCTTTCTAACATGAGAATGACTACTGGAGAACCTATTGCACTAGAAACTCAATTTGACCTAACGGTTGAATTGCTTCCTGGAGAGAAGTTGGGTATGTGGAATCACCCGTAAAAATGGTCGTGTTTAGCCTTAATTGAGCACCGCTAGTAATAGTCTCATATTCATTCTCCAACTTGAAAATTTTGTATTCCTATACTTGCCTAAAGTAAGTGTTAAAACATTGATAGTTTGCCTCGCCTTAGGAATACTAATAAAACAAGTAGTATATATGACTTTTCTTTTAAAACTACTTGCATTGCACTTACATGTGTTGATTACATGTTCTTGTTTAATACGATAAGTTGATTTGACATTATCTTAGTGATTGATAACAAGTCAAATGTGTAAACCTTAGTACGGTTTTATCTTTATAATGCTTGTATTCTTGTTTCATGCTACTAAACGTTTAAACCTAAACTTTATTTGCATGATACTTACTTTTGAATTAATTTTAGCATGATTAACATGTTACTTATGAACTCATAATATGCCATTTTGATACGTGATAAGTTTTGATATGATATATTTGTGTTTGAAAGCTATTAGTTGGCATTCATTACATCTATGTGTAGTACGATCCAAATGATACATGCTCCAAATTGTTATGTCTTAAACATGGCTTGCATGAATCTTTCATCTTGTTTCTTTTGCTTCTTGTCACACTATTTGTTTGCTACGTGTGCACATATAATATGTCAAAGTGCTTTTGGTATGACAAACTTTTAAAAGCCTTTTTTATCTTAGAAATTAATCACATAGATTGTTGTGTTAATTTATAAGCCAAGTATACTTAAGCGTCTAAGTCTAACGACAAACAATCTCAAAATGAAATGTCTTGAATAAAGTTGTATTCTTGCATAATATGATTGTCTTGATGCTATCTTGTATGGTGATTTCTTGTGTACTTAAGTGCAATGTGTTGTTTTTGCTTATATAATATGTTATCATTTGATTTCTATCATGTTAACATCTTTTGTCACTAACAAATTTGTTTTGTAGATTAATACCAAATTATTTGTTATCTCAATTGGTTTAAACTATTATATGCTCATTTTGCATAATCCCCTTTATTGCTACATAGATTAGTAATATGCTTTATGGGACCCCTACACTTGCATATAGTTTAAAAGTATATAGAATTAAGTTCTAGCGGGTTGGCTTTGCATTTTTGTCTTTCAACCAACCTCTTTCCAAATCTCATTTTTGCTTCCGCTTTCCAAAAATCATCTCCATCATTATTTAGTTATAACAATACTCTAATCCTCTTCACTTCCTATTAGGAAACCACATGCCTCATCATACGATCATCTCGTATTAATCAAGAAGAGGTATGTGACTTTAAGGATGAAGTTCATTGTATGCTAACCATCATCCAGAAAAACATCACTAAGCTCACCTTTTTCGTTAACCCGAATAACCTCCTAAACACTTTGTTGTCATTCCTTAATTGATACATTACACATTATGTTGGATGTCCACTAATTAAGGGGGAGAGAAATTCATTCACATAATTATCTTTTGTCAAAAATTTATGTCTCTTAGACTCTAAAATACCAACACATAGGTAAACACCACTTAGCTAAAACCGGTTCACGAAACCACAACTAGTTCAACCTTCTTAACTTTTTATCACAAGTTTGCACCAATACCTCATCAAGTGAAAAACGCATCATGTGTTTTTACAAAACGTCTTCATCTCAACATATAGGATTTTCCTTAAACTAGCACCTTACAACTTCACTATCTAGAACACCATCATAGGATCTTATCCTTTTCCCGCATATCATGCATGTCATTGTCAGTGCAAACGATATATTAATCAAAACAGTCATTCCCAACACCTTTTCAACACGTTGGTCTATCCAACTCTCAAATGATGTCATCCTCATATAGGTACTCATTATTATTATTAGTATTTTTCATATTGTCTTCACTTCTTTTCAATGTGATAATCATCCATGACGGTCAATACCATGCTAATACTACATTTCCCATTGTCACCTAGAATAGGTCATCTTTATAATTCGTGTCAATCGATGAACGAATTTATCTTCATGTTATCACTTTTATATTTTTTGGTATCTTCATTATAATACTCTTAGATAGAATGCATTATTGATTACTCTTGGGTTGAAGCATATGAGAACTTGCTCAAAACAATAGGTTGTTAGCATCAATAAATCATCCAAATCATAACCCTTATGCATCATTGAAATGCAATGTCCATTCATATTTTTTTCCTCTTAGCTTTGGTCACTTGACACGACGAAAGGATTGCATGAATCCATATTTTTATATTTGCTATACATACGAGTTTCTAACTCCTTAATAGCTTCCTACCTAATCACCACAACCTTCCATCACCACTTTCACTAATCATCACCACCATGGATTAGCGAAAAATTACTTTTGTAAATCTCGAGTCATCTACCATCACCACATGAATCCTACTAGTAAACCGACACCAACACTAGCACCACTAGTGGCACACCCGGTGGGAGACTCCATATCTTCTTTCTAGGAACTATTTTGTAGGCTTTTATCATATTATATTCTCACTTTTCTTATGATTGAAATTAGGAAACTACACTTCATGAGATCTTTGATTATATCATTTATAACATATATACATCTTATTTTTCTTTGTGAAAAAGATGAAATATATTGCACTAATGTTTTTCATTGTAGGTTCATCATCATATACACTCGATTGTATATAACTTACTCATCTAAGGATGAAGTTTGCATCAATTATTTTTCTTATTTTAGGTGCTTCTTGACACCCTCGAACAAGGAGGAATATCCTTTAAGCACTCATATTGCATCGTCTATACACTTGGTTGTATATGACATATTTGTCTAAAGACAAAGCTTCTATTATACTAATATTTATTTTGAAGGTTCATCTTGACGCCCTAGAGCAAGGGGAGCTTCCGTCAAGAATTTACTGAATGCATCTTATACACACTTTGTTGTATATCACTTACTCGTCCAATGACGAATATAGTTTTGCACTAATATTTGTTTTGTAGGTTTTTAATCATACCCTGACGCCTCAAACAAGAGGGAGCAACCGTCAAGGGGGAGCATGCACGCATTTAGCATCATTCTCACTTTTCAACAAGCATTTGTGCTTCGATAAAAAGTGAAGAAAATAGGCTAACATTGCTATGCCTTTTTCTTTTTCATATATTTCTCATAATTTTTGTTGCATAAAACTAACCTTGATGTAGGTTAAGCCTCTTTATTTGATCCATGGATCCACTACCAAACAAGGGACGGATTGAAGTAGACGATTTAACTTCGCTAGGGATGATGCAAGCTCGCCTTTTTGGGGAGAAATTAAGTTAAACTCCAAGGACACGCCCTTTTTGTTTCGACAAAAGGGGGAGAAGAGTGTAAACGGAGAAGGTAATGTAAAGGTAGTAAGGATACAAGTAACTTTTTTACATCTTACTTTCTATTACGTTTACATATCTTTGTCATCATCAAAAAGGGGGAGATTGTTAGTGCAAATATTACGATATTTAATCTATACAGTCTCGTTTGTTTTGATTGATGACAAACATGTAACTTGTAATACATAACGTAAAATGTACAAGTTACTTGTAATTACATTTGTCTCAACATACATTCAGCACCTCTCGATGTCTCAAGTCCTCGTATGTTACAACACAGGTTCGTACATGTTTGTTATGTGGCATTATGATCAAACCCATTAACAAATCATTTAGAATGTTTAAAATACGTTTAGAGTCACTAAGTATTTTAATAGGTTAACCATTCTATTTCGAACCTCATTTTACATTTTGCATTCACAAGTATTTTATACAAATACATCTTTTGTAAAATGTCTAACAAATATATACTTTTATTTGTACAAGTAAACTAACTATAATATTCATACAAGTATTAAAGTTTACTTACACTTGACAAAATATATTTTATTTTGACAAGCACTCAACTAGATATTTTATTTTATAAAAGGTTACTTACATTTTATTTACAAGTAACTTACCTTTTTAATAAGTATATACATTTGCTTAAATGTATTTTTCATAAAAAAGAAAACACTCTTTTATTACCTCATGCATAGTGTCATCTAAATCTTTAAAAGATTTTGGAAAGATTTTGGAAGATATTCTAAGATATCAAATCTAATAAATTATTATATTTTTGATTACCACTTTTGGTTATAAATACCATCCCATGGTTTTCTCATATCTTCATCCCTTCCAACACACATTCTTTCTATCTTTCTTTCATCTTTTAGATCTATAGATAATCATGTAGTAACATACATTAATCACCCATATCATCACATGATCATAATGCTTCTAACATTCATCTTTGTTGTAAGCATACTTTACATTTTGATCAACCAAGGAAAGCTTGGAGATCTATCCATCCTCATTCACCAAAGCATATCAACATATGAAGATTCAAGATCTCTTGATATCCTCATTGATTGAAGACTTCTTATTTAAGAAGATCATTTAGATTAGTCATTCATATCCATTAGACATTTATGTCATGGATCATCATTGTAAACATCATTGCATCATCACAACACTTTCACCAAACTAGATTAGATGGTTTATGTGTTTGTACCATAAAACACAAGGTTTGTTATGTTGGGCCATAAAACATAGTGGGAGTGGTTGTACCCTTGAAAAGAACTCGACATCTAGCTTAGTGTCGGAAATATTGTATAGGCGACGTTAGGTTGGTTCTACCTCGAACTAGAACCCGGTATTTAGCTTTGTACCGGAAAAAGTGTAAGCGACGATTGTAAGGTTTTCTCCGCCGAGAAGGGAGCTTGTTGATTTAGTGAAGTAACTCTCGAGTTGGGTACTCGGGGAGTGGAGTAGGGCGGAAAGGAGATCCATGACCGAACCACTATAAATCCTCGTGTTCGGTTTGCACTTTCCTTTCTTTATCTCTTTACTTTTATAATTGCTTGTGATGTGGTTTGATGTTTATGCTTGTGTGACAACTTGGTTTACTATGCTTTATATTAGTTACAAACAATAATTGGTACTTTCATATTATAACAAGTTTCATAAACGATTTGATACAAAAGATCTAACGTTTTTAAACGATAACGTATTCACCCCCCCTCTACGTTTTCACAATCTTTATCTTGTATTTCTTTATGTTTTTATTTAACCCATCTACTAGACTTTCGTTTTTAATTTGTATCATATTTATCTTGTATTTTTTTATGTATTTATTTAACCCATCTACTGTTTTCATTTAACTCATCTACAAAACTTTAGTTATCGACGACATAACTTGTGATATGTAACATACACAAACTTTCATTAGATAAAAATATATATACAAACGGTTGAAAATACATATACAAATGGTCAACTAATCATATCTACATCCGCTAGTATTCGTCAACCATAGATGAAAATACATATCCAAACGGTCAACTAATCATATCCACACTCACTAGTATTCTCACAACGGGTATCATAAAAATGATGAGCCATAACAAATCTAAAGTCCCTAAAATACTGTGAAGGGTTACTAATAACCGGTGGTGGGATCCTACCTGTACAAAATCGATGCATAAGCCAACATACAACTACTCCTTAATCCCTACCATTTGATTGTTGCGGAGCAGGAAACCATTTTGAATCATTATAAGAGAATGAGAAGTTAAAATGTGGCCGTCCGGTAACGCCAAAATATCCTTGGAGCTGTAAACTTTCATTTAAGACTTTAGTCCATCCAACAAGATGTCGTCGCAACTTACCCGTCCTACTCTTATTATCCATCGAGTCGAAAACAGTAATATGAGAATTCGAAAGATCTACGACACCTAGACCCCAGTGGTTGCCTTCGGCATGGAACGGCATATACACCTACAAAGATTAAATCATTAGCTTACATACAATTAAATAGCTTATTAAAATACTAAACGCATTAAAATCATTAAACAAAAATACTTACCACTTGTACCTCATCCCAGGATGGGTACGGACGTGTCCTCCCACTTATCGTTCCCTGTAATGCACTATCCGTCACAAGTAAGAAGAGAGAAGTGCCTGGAGCATACGATGCAAGTGTTGATTTCGCTACTGTCCAGGGAGCGCCATTTGGCCTCTGACGAATTAGAAGCTCAGTCCATGCATTCATATGCTAATTCATATCAAAAAAATATTAAAATTATTTATAAGCATTCTATAAAAAAAACTATTCAAATACATTATAAACATGTAATAATAAACTTACATCGTCTGTAAGCCAACCATTACTTGGGACCTTGGAACAAAAAGGGAGCAATTCACGCCAAAAAATTGTCTCACACGCAAAACCCATCACATGACAGTCCAGGTATATGGGTTTATATGTTCCAAGCATCAAGATTATCTACTAAAGCCATGCACCATGGGGGGACTACGTAATTAACCTCGTGACCTAACAACACCAGCTCCAACAACCCTAGCAAACTAACACGAACGGCATCGATATCGACAAGCTTATCAAAGGCATCGCTAGAAATATAATCATTCAACAGTCCAACAGTTATCGAACATCCATCATAACGTGAGTCAAAAACACGTCTCCTAAGAGGAGTAGGTTGATCTTTATATTTGTCTTGAAAATCAACCCCAAATCTCAAGCCAGTTACTAAACAAAACTCCTCTCTACCAAATCTCAACTCAAAATCTCCTACACGATACCTCAATGGAACGACTTCCATGTCTCCCGGTTGAGGTTCAACTTGACATAAACTCATATAATGTAATAAAATACATGACTCTCGCATTTGTTCTATGTCAAACATCCATCCGAAACACGTCTGCCTAAACAATACTTCCGTATTGGTATTCGCAAATTTTTTTTTAAGGTAATGAACCAATCTAAGCTTACTTCTACAAGTAAGGTCAACGGCAAAATCCTAAAACAACAATTAATAACAATATATATTATTAACTACACAATAAGCATAAAACACCAAATAATGACATCGGAAGAAAAATAAATATTTACCGAAACAACTAGTGCCATATTAACAAACAAACACGTTAACACCTAACAACTACCACCACCGAACCACCCAAGAATGACAACCACAACCTGTCGCACCACCTACAGCAAACCACCACCAACAGCCACACAACCACCAACTGCCTTCACCACCTACAACAAACCACCACCAACAACACAACCACCACCAACTGTCGCACCACCACCAACTGCCACCACCAACTGTCGCACCACCACCAACAGACACAACACCACCACCAACAACACCACCTCCAACTGCGTTCACCACAACAACACCACCACCAAAACACAACACCACAGCAGGCAAAAAAAAAACAAAAAAAAAAACAAGGAAGATTTTTGCAACTTTGAGAAGAGAGAACACCAAAAACACCTACTCCATTATCACTAAAAATGAATACCGAAATGAATTCTACGCTGCTACTAATCCAACACATTTTGCTGTTAAAGCCGAGTAGTCATTCACAAATATTTTGCAGGTTATTTTTTGCTCATTCCCAATGTGAGGAGAGAGTGTTTCGCTTCAAATGTGAGGAGAGATGCTGTTTTTTTCTTCGTGTGTCAGTCGGTGTCCCCACATAAAGTCAGATTTCGCTGCAATTTAGAGGCGATTTGCTTTTTTTTTTTTTTTTTAATTACGCACGTTTAATTAATAGGGTAGCGACACGTGTCCTTCTACGATTTCTGCACAATTTTGAAGCGAAATGCTAGGCCTTTTTGGATATATGATTAAAAAAAAAAAAAAAAAAAAAAAAAAAATGTCTTCTGCAGAACAACACAAACTCTGCAGGGCCTTCCAAGTAATTTTCGCTTTCTTTTAAACAAAAAATTTCACCCATAAATCATATATTTCAGCTGGCAATACAAACATCTTGACTCGTGTTAGTCACATAGGAACATAGTCACATACTCTTATACTAAAAGACCTTTAACAATTTATGTGTATATAATTTCATTTCTTTTAAGTTATAGGAAAAGAAACACAGTCATAGGAAAACTGTATATAAATAATGCTAAATAGTAAATTTCAATAAAACTGATATCAGGTTTATCATATTTTTTGTCTTTTTAGTTGATGACACTAGTATTTGCTCAAAAAAAAATTGATGACACTAGTATAACCTCTTTGTGGGGATGTGATCTTTAGTTGATTCAAACGTGGCAAACACGAGTTGAAATACGCACTACTGCTAGATCCATGCGTCCTATTTGACACTATTAGTTGGTGCAAAGTTACACTCACACGTGGGTCAATACTTTGTCTTATATATGCCATTCTCCATGGACTACTACCCTCCATTTTCCAAAATTATTTTCATTTCATTGAATATCTATTGGTAGCTAACTGTATAATTAGTTAAAAACATTAGAGAAACATTTAACATTGTCAATAACTTATTAAGAATATATTTGACAAAAAATATTTTAGCATGTATCGAAAGCTTTTTTTCATTTAACATACAAGCTTGCTATGTTTGTAGTAGGATTTAATTAAAGGAACTTTGTGAATTGTGAAGAGTTATGATTTTATGAAACCATATTCGAAGTGAGTTTTCTCATCCGCACACTTACATTTAGGTTTTTATGAAAGTAGGCTCCCTACTTCCGGGTTTATTTTGGGTAGGAGCATGGACGGACTTTAGTGAAGACTCGGGAGGGCCATGACCCTCCAAAACTTTGATATTTTTTTGCTTAAAGGAAATACAGCTTTGGCCCTCCCAAATTAACTGATATATCACTTGGCCCTCCAAATAAATTCACCAAGTCCCGACTATGGGTAGGAGTAGTATTGGTCTACATTCTACCTCCCTATACCTTGCTCTTACAGAATTGAGTATGTTGTTGTTGTGATATTCGAGATAAGTTTCCTTTTATGCATTAGAATTTATTAATAACTTGTTCTTCAATCTCTCATTTATTTTGGGTTTTTGATAAGATAAATGTAAAAGGTCACGGCATCAAAGAATATTGATAGATGTACTACTAATCAACCACCACAATTATCTTTTATGAAAAGGATAAAACTATGAGAAATCTTACTTAATCTTACTTATTTTCTTATTTATAAAATTTTGGACAGTTGAGATGAAGAAAGATAATAAGTGCAAAACACTTGTTTGATTGTTCTATTTTTGTCTAAGAGCACAAGGTATGGGGTGCCATTGGTGTGTCAAATGCATGCCATTCGTGTGCCAACCATACCGGAGCATCATGTCATTCGTGAGCCAAACGTTTTGAGCCAATAAAATGGCTCAAGCCATTTGCATTCTTGTGTGTTTTTTTTTTTTTTTTCTTTTTTTTGTATTGTGAGTGAGTGAATATTTTTAGTGGGGTATTTTGTGAGACCCAATAACATGTTAGTGGTGTGTTATGAGGGAGGGTGTTTTAGTTAGTGGTGTGTTATTGGGAGGTATATTATGTGGCGCTGAGGTGGCATACCAATAAAGTGCCCATACCTTATGCTCTAAGTAGAAGGAAGAGTAGGACTAAAATAGAAACTTAAAAACTATTTATGAGCTAATATCCAAGAACTATCCGTAGTAGTTAAATTAAGAGAAATGCTACTGTCACTCAAATTTTACAAAAGAATTCCTACATGTATGTGAGGATTTTTTTTTTTTTTTAATTTGTGTGAGTCTAGAATTTCTTTTAAATTAAATAGATTGCTATGTCCACAAAAGATCAATGATGTGACAACATTATTTGTCTAGTCAAAACAATTAATAACACCATACCGAGCACCAAATCTCACTTATCTGAAATCATTTTTCTCATGTAAAATAAAAATCAAGTGTAGTGTTTAGTTTTCTAGGGTCGAGATCTTCGCTTTTTAACAACCCATTTATGATTCAAAACCAGTGGACGATATTTAGATTGTGTTTCTTTTTTCAGATTTGATATCTCTAGCATGATTTTGTAATCACATTGTGGGATTTCAAATAACTTTTATTCAAATTTCACATCTCATTTATTAATCCTCTGTAGGAAGTAAAATATTTGTGCCAATGTCTACCTGTAATATGCAGCTAATATACTGACACAAGTTCCATTGCGAATCAATTAACCTTTTAACTCTTAAAATTTCAGACTTCTATGGTTTTACCTAATACTATAAAAGAAAAAGAGAATGAAGATGGTAACTTGCTTTGTTGTATATAATAACACTACAAGGCAGAATTAAGAAATTTGAGTACAGCATAAATAAAAAGCTATAATTAACATGAAGGCTGGGGTAGAGGGAGTAAAAACTTTAGCAAAGGTAAAGCATCATTGTCCGCAGTCCATATATACATATATTTCTAACCTACATAAAAAACCACTTCTTGTATACGTAACTGGAAGGTGAAACACGACCTTACAATATCCTATTCTGTGCATATACAGGACATCATATTGTCGCATTCCACACATCAGAAACAACGTAAAGTTACGCAATCTTCCGCAAAAGCCCATGAAGGGAACAGCCATTTTAGTATTCGGTCAGCGCCATGGTGAAGAGGCAAAGTAGAATTTCCAGTATGGTGTTAGCAATTTTTCAGTAAGCAGTCAAAAGAGAGTAGACATCAGCTTTACAGTTCCGTTACTGTGCATGGGGGGCGTTGCAGTTGTAATATGTGCGTCCTCAGGCTGCAATTCTGCACCTGGTTTCATTCAACTTTTTGTGAGTTCATTCTTGAAAACATACTTGAAAAGGTAATAAAAATGCATGGAGAAAATTAAAGTGAAATATTTATTTATTTTTTTTAATTACTGCATAGGGGCAAAATTCAACAGTAATTTTTAATTATTAAGGATTAGGAAGTGGATAAAGAATTGCCGACGTTTAATGATACCTATGTTCCTATAAAATAGTATAAGAGCACATACAACCCAGTAAAACTAATCTACTTGCTAGAATAATATTGAGTCATCCTATACCAAAAGGGACGGTTTTTTGAACAAATAACACACGCAATGTTAACTCTTAACTTTGGGGAAGGGTTAATACAAAAAACATGGTTATCAACAGTGGACATCAAAGAAACTGCAAACTGACAAGCCACATAGATTTCAACTAAAGTCTAAACAGACTCTTTCAAATGAGTTTGAAGACACAAAACATGCATAGTTACTCAATAGCATCACACAGTACTAATTTACCATGTATAAAGGTAAAGTAGATATTTCTTTTTAAGCATAGATAAAAAAGAACCATACACTGCCAAAGGTTATATACAATCTGAAAAGATATTATGCTTAATGTAGAGAAGTTAACCACACATCCCGCATCTTTGAGCATTTTAAAATATCCAGACTCAATGCACTTTATCATATATCATCTAAACTTAGCTCAATGACCATGCAAGCAAAATGTACAACATTTCGATGGGTTGGCGACAAACTGCTACTCAAAAGACAAAAGTCCAAATACCCTTGAACATAATAAAAGGACTAATAAACATATCATTTTTTCATTATTTGTTATAAAAATACTCAAAGAAGTTAAAGGTCAAGACTGGAGAGATTTAATTGGATAGAAATTATCAAGTCCGTCTTTAACTGTAACAGAATACCATATTCAGAAGTTGTTAAGTAAAAGTTGCAGCAAAGAAATTAGTTTCACACTTACCTCCATGTGTGTCAGCATTGACAATACATCCTTGCATTGATCAAGCATAGAACGTTCGTTTGCTGTTGTGCTAGCAAGTTCAGATGCCAATGAATTCACGTGCTCCACCTGTTCATAGTTGGTTGTAACATAAATACGTTATTACATAAGCACAACATAGCATAAATGATTAATGTATAATAGAAGCGAAATAGTATAGCATTAGGATATGCTACGCCAAAATCCTTGAACCTTCACGACTCAAATTCATAGTAATGTGTTAACATACATTCTCAGAATATAAAGTTTTTATGTCGGGTATATTAGATGTTAAACTTTACATTGACCTAAGTGTAGACTTTCTCAAATTATATTGGCATGTTGGTAATCTATCAGGACTAACTTTTTATGTTAAATCATATTTCACCAATAATATTATGCGTGGGTTGTGATCTACATTGGCGATATCCATGGAGTCATGAATACAGAAATCAAACACCGTCTAGCTTTCCATATTTCCAAGTACAAATAGGTTATTTATGATTATCATAACTGCAAAAGTTATATATTTATATCTATTGGTTAATTCTCTCCTTTATTGCTTGCTACAGTGCTACTACAACTAATCATGCAGTATCCTCCTCCAAGTTTATATCTTTTGATTGCTGATAGAAAATTGAAACTTCATTTCTTCTGAGCTCATATTTTAGTCTCACCAAAATCAAAGAGGTCAACACATATCCAATATGGTAAAAGACTGAATAGTTCTACCAAACATGAAAAGTATTATTTGATTATTAGCAAGTCCAAAATATATATTCATAAATAACCATGTTATGTTGCATCAATTGGATTGTTATCACATTTTCATACCAAATAGTTAATTAAAATACAGGTTCGATTCGCATATATGACAATTTAGAATCATATTACCACAATTAATATACCAGCTAAGAAACTAATAAATAATAAATCAATTTATTATCAAGAAAAGAACAAGTCTATGCAAGTAATACACAGCTGACAGCTCATACATCACCTTGTTAAATGACTTATCATATTTATTTCTGTTAGTGAGCAAATATACAAATTCAACTCGATAAAAATTCGTATAGAGGGTTTCTGGAATTGCACATGTTAAGGGCTTAATGGCTTGTAGCATTTTTTTAAGAAAAAAACAATTTTGAAGTGTTTGATTGCTTATTGTTTATATGCCTATATTTTGATGAAATAAGAACTTTTAATAAGCACATGGGTAGGTGTTCTCAGTTCTCACTACGTTGTAAATAAAAGCGATAATTTGTCAATTCCAGTGTATGATGAAACCCTACTAAGTTAAAATAATTGTTTTATCCTTAACTATCGGCTTGCTAGTTATCGTACATTCTCAAGACATAAGGCATGAGAATTAAAACTCTATGCCCTCAGATGTCCATGGTCTTCGATTCAAAGGTTTTTAGTAGGAATGCGTGAACAAGTATCCAAAGTTGCATCATTTTCCAGGATAAATTGATAAGATGGTCTAAGCATAAACTAGAATATTACTAGACAAATAGCCTTCAGCATGAACGGCAAAATTTTAATGGATACAAGGAATCATTAGGCTGTGCCTGTTTGTCCAGAAAATGTGCAAAAATTCTTTGAACCTACCAAATAGTGATAGGTCATATAGTAGAACTATAGGCAGTATCCTTTAAAGCAGGCTCGTGATGATCAAGGAACAAAAGAGTCAGTGTCAGACATGGTTCTTGGTACAGAAAGGGCAGGTCTTATTTACCAGGACATCAACAATCTAGCAACTTAATATGTACATGTAGGCCATAAATTAAAACTGTTGGTAATTACACTGAACTGTCCAAAGTCTAAACGGGGTATACTTAGACAATGATTTGTGGATAGCATATATCATAAGTAAGATACCAGAACTTAATACTTAACAACTCCTAACATCAGATGAAGCCTTTCCCATATTCAAACTTGTTATTACTAAAAAAAAAAAAAAAAAAAAAAAAAAAAAAAAAAAAAAAAAAATCTACCATATGCCAACTCCTCTCTTGACAACTGTCCACTGGCAAAAGCTACTATTTTGTTTACTTTCCCTTAAATCTCTAAGCATTTATGACACAGGCATGACCAGTCTTTTAACAAGAAGAAAAATCTCCAATTCTCCGTTACTATCCAATTCAGGCTACAGTTACTAGGTGTTGTTTCCTCCCATACTTCAGAAATGTTTTTCAAACATGCAAATTTAAACTATAGATTAAAGGATGAAAAATACCCATCATAAGTTTTTCGTATAATTCATCTTGATTACGCAGACTGCAACAAAAAAATGTTTATTTATAACACCTGAAAAGTCTGCTCTCTACTGATAACCATTGAGGGTCAGATTTTCTAGTTTGCCAGTTACGTTGGCTCTACTGTCACTTTAGGGTTGGTTCTACACTTTCTGTACAAGGATATGGATCAAATGAGATATTTTGTTTATACTACAATGTAATCAACAAAGTAAGGTATTCAAAATTTCACACGACAGTAAGAAATAGAAAAGGGGTTCAAAGAACTTCAACGAACCTTTGATACTGAGGAGCGTATTGATGATACCATTGTTTGCATCACATCAGCTGCCGAACGCATAGCATCTTTTAAACTTGGAAGATCAGCCTGTAAAAGTAACAGGTGTCATCAATAGTTTTAATAGCTTTTGAAACGATAACATGGCACCTTAAAGATGTGTAATAGCTTTGTAAAATAACAAACATAAAATACCTTTGACCCATCAACAAGTGGAAGACGAAGGGTGCTAGACTCCAAAGACAAAATAGTTCCTGACAAAGAGACAGTGTGATCCCTCTCACCCTGATCCCACACTTTCAAATACGGTGTCTGCATTCGTCAAATAAATGTGATTACAATACTGCAATAACTAAACCATACCACCATATAATGTAATAAAGTGTATATCAAGACCGCATATCTGTTCATATACAATAAGAACGATATAACAACTTAAAAGCACTAGAAGGTAAATTAAATTACTCAAGTTGCCTATATATAAAGATCAGGTATTCACTTGGTGCAAAATGAGAAGAAAGTAGGCTAAAGATACATGACCAGCATAATCATACTCTGAAATGCTAGAAGTGAAGGAAGAACAATAACAAAAAGGTGAGGTAATAGTGATATAAATCAAATTCTTACCTGATTCTTGAGAACGGTGTACAGCTTTAAGTTCTGTCTCAGCTGTTGTATCTCAATTTGTTTGGATATGACAGACTGTCGCATTTTTGACGTGGTCACCCATGAATTATATAGACATTTCTGCAACAGATTGTGACATTAGAAAAACAATGTATAGAAGAATAAAAAGGGCAATTAGATCTTTCTATTTTTTTTTCATCAGATGTTATACAGATGATCTTTGAATGTTATCAGCATCTAAATCTATACAAGTCGTATATAACTGTGTGGCAAGTGCCCTACTGAGGCATGTATCAAGTAATTTCACCAGTCTTCACCAATTGGAAACATGTTGATAATGTGACATAGAGGTTGGCGGAACAAATTGAATTGACCAACTCATAGCAAACTGAATCAGAATAATTCTACTGAGTTAGCTTGTAACTTAAGGTATTCACTCCAAGTTCGTACATATAGTTATAGATATAACACATAAAGATACAGGGAGAAAGACCCACTAAAGCCAATATCACTTGATAACAACCATCCACATCTCATTTCCACCCTCATAAGTGCTGCTACCTACCGACAGAATTTGAAACCATTTCACATACTTCAATCTTATCTAGACATACTAACAAAATGATACAATGAATTAAGTTATAATTGCACCATCTTAACACAACTTATTGTTCGTTTAGACACCACTTACACTGCATTGTGCCAGGTTCCACCTTTGCATTGTGTACTAAGAAAAGCATTATTAGAAACATCAACTTAGGTACCTCACTATTATTGTACAAGAGCCAACATGTAACCCGACACTTGATAATGACCACAACAAAAAGCGTAATAATATGAAAAGAAATAAAACCCCAAGGCTATAATTTGCTATTTAGCTTCCGTAAACATATCAACCTGAATTTAAAACAACTGAAATCAAATATTGATTATCTTCTGTAAATGAGAACCAAGAATTACAAAGCAATAGATCAATTTCTGTAAATGTACATCCTTCTTTGGAACTGACCTTGGACATGTTGCAAAACATGTCCAGCGAGTAAAAAGCTCGACGCCAATATTGATAAAAAATTTAAAAAATTCTATACCTTCCCACAAATAACACACATTTCAATGTTTATATCATTATTATAAAATAAATGCTCCACCTAGGCGGCCAATAGAACCAGGAAAAATTCAGATAGCCGATCAACCCTCAAAGCAGACAGACCTGAAATCACTATCACTGCAAGTCTACAACTACAATGTGAAACTCAGAACTCTGGAAATAACATAGCTAAAACTCTAATGGTCATCCAAACGTTCCTTGCATTTAAAAAATTTCCCTAATTCTGTAACTAGCTTATTACTTGAATGAAAAAGGCCAACACCTCCTCAAGCATGCCCCTATGCAAGTATCAATGAAACTAAAGGAAGATGTGATCACCAAACTCACAGGCTCCAGTCTCCACATATTCACTCCAATTGATCACTACCATACATATCTAGACTTCTAAGTGAAAGCTAATATAGTTTACCAACAAGCCAACAGAAAATGGAATGAAATATATAAATTATTAAAATAATTATAACAATAGCATATTTAGCGACAGATATGGAGGGTGTCTGTTCTGTCAATTACCTCAGCAGCTGATCTCTGGACTAACATGGCAGCATCTGCTCTCGCATTAGCGAACCGCCATTGCAAATGTTTATTATGCAGCATCCGTAATACATGTGCATCAGCAACCGCATTATCTCCCACCTTCCTTCTCCTAGTTTCAGCAGCAAAGTTGAGAATCGAAGGTGCATTACCCAAATTACTAGTAGCCCCAATTCCGCTTCGTACTCTTGTTGGACTAGCCATACCCCTGGAAGGAGACAACGCCGACGAAAATGGCATACTCTTGTTAGGAGAAGCCGGTCGTACAGCCCCCTTGATTGGAGAAGCTGGTCGTACAGCTCCCTTAACTGGAGAAGCTGGTCGAACAGCTCCCCTAACTGGAGAAGGCGATTTTCCTCGTGGAGATAGTACCGGCCCGTCTCTTAAATACCTATTACCCGAAAGCAGCTTACTATTATTTCTCGACAATGGAGGTGAAACAGGCTCTGGTTGTACCTTCCTTAAACGATTAACAGGCTCTTGCCTAAACCTAGCTGGCACGACAATTGCACGAGGGGTCACACCTCTAATACTACCAGAGGAAACACTCTCCGCATCGGATACCGTACGATCCGAATTATTGTCACAATCACTAACAACTTTCTCAACACTTCTCCTAACCTCTAAAACATCAGGTCTAGTATTCGTCACTTTTGTCTCATTCGTCTCGCTATTCATCGACTTCCGTAAATCCCTAACAGATCCACTCAATTTCACATTCTCGTTACTAAAATCAACGCTCCTAGTCATAAACCCCGCCTGCCTCGCCCTCGCAGGCCACCTCTGCTGATCAATCGTCTTCGGAGTCGCATTCACATTCCCATTCCCACTCCCTACCTTCCTCACAGGCGTAACCGCTCTCCTCTCAGGCGTACCACACCTCGATCCATTCGGCGCAGGTTTCGCCTTAACCGGCATCTTAAACGACTCGCCTTGAAACGAAACCGACAAACTCCTCGCCGGCGTCGCCGTCATCAACATCTTCGCCGCAGCAGAAACCACCGGCGTCCCCGGCCGTCGCCTCTCCGCCGACTGCGCTCCCTTCCTCACCGGCGTAACCACCGGCGACGGAGACGGAAACCGTCGCCGCGGCGTACACACAGAATTAAAACTACTATTACCACTAGACGACGTCGTATTAGACGATGACGTCAGCGTAGACGAAACCGAAGAGCTAGAATTAGATAAATAACGAGAAGTGACGTCACGTGATTTAGGTCTACGTGGCAAAGGAGGTCCGTTATTATTAAGTGGTGGTTGTTGTTGTTCAGATGGTAATAAAGGAGGACGTTTAGGTTTAGACGGTGAAGGAGGTCGTGATGACGTCATCATCACTTTACTGTTACTGTTAGAGTTAGGTACAATACCTGTAGCCACCATCGCATAATTCAAAATTTGTTGTTATGAGCCCTAATTTAATTGATTAAATTAAATAGATCAGATGAAGAATTTTATAAAACTGTTGATGTTATATAATGTGTGTGAGTGAAATTAGTAGGTGTAATAATAATAACTGAAAATAAAAAGGGGGAGTGAAGTTAGGGGATGGAGGGGAGAAAAGACCGTTACGGATGGCCGGAGAGAATGAGGGGGGGAGTGGGTTTTGATGGCCGTAACTGTCCTTGTGACTTTCTTCCAAACACGCGCGTTCTTTATCAAAGTTTATACCTTTTTTTTTTTTTAGTGTAATTAGGCATTTTGAGTCTTGTTTACAACTATTAAAAAATAAACTTTTATTTATACAATAGAATGACATATGTTTACGGGTTAAAATATATTCAAATATATTAATTATAACAATTGTGCTTTTTTTCTTTTTTCTTTTTTCGCAAAGGGAAAACTTATATTAATGAAACAATTTTACATCAACATAACATAGCTGAAATTTTGAACAGCTCGGATACAACTAAACTACTATATCCAATATCAGTTACTATTATACTATCTCAGAAAACAACAGCTTATATTTGATAAAACATTGTCTTTCACAATGCAACCTGCAACAGACACTGCAATCTTCCGTCTAAACATACAACACATATTGGATTATACCCTTTAATACACCAAGACCATAACTTCACAACTACATTTCCTAAACATCTACTCACCAAGATCAATCAACCAACACTCACACTAAACCAAAGGAGATAGATGAGTAAGCATCATTGTGCAAGTTATAGCCACCCATAACCCCTGCAGTCAAAGGCTATACCAAGAGTCCTACATTTTATATATCTTAATAATGGCTTCAAACTCTTTTGAACTAACACTTTGAGGGATGACCAACCAAACCTCTTATAGGTAGTATATAGTATGAACGAAGTGAGTTTATCTCACTCCTCACTATTTCATACTTCATACGCTACCTCACATTAGCTCGCTTACCCTTTCAAAAAGAAAACCTACTTTATGGTATTAATAGCCTACATATGTCAGAATGCCTCAAACTGCTCAAACATTTCCTCCCAAGGCCAAATGTCAAGACAGAATGAACCATCATGAGATATCGAACTAAAACACGAAGATACAAGGCCATCTATTTTGAGTGAACTAATGAAAACATCCTCCATCTGCATAGGTTGCCATCGATATGGGTTGAAATTAGGGATGGCAACGGGGCGGGGAATGTCGGGTATTGTATTTTCCATCCCCATCCCCATCCCCGTTTTCATTCTCCATCCCTATCCCCATCCCCTTGGGGAATTGCTTTACATCCCCATCCCTGTCCCCAATGGGATCGGGGATCCTCGCGGGGAATCGGGGATTTTCCAACCTTATAAAATAACATAAAAATTCCACAAACTCGTCGAAAATATAAATAATTTTGACTTATGAAGTGTCTCAACAAATGTACCTACATCGCACATAGTTTGATTAATTACAATTTCAATTCAACTTTAAGAGCGCTACGTACAGTTGGTGCCATGGGTGGTGCCGTGGAAAAAGTGGTGCCACCTCAGCACCTTTTTCCCTTGGCACCAGATTTTTCTATGGCACCAAAACACCTATCTCTAGCTATAACACCACTTTTCTGGTGTCGTTGGATTTTTTTATCTTTTTTTTTATTATTATTTTTAAATATAAACAATATATATAACTAAATTTAGTTTCATTAATTAAAAAAACATTACATAAATAAGGATTAAAAGTGTAAACAAAAAAGGGACTAAAGGTGCAAAAAAAATACTAACAAAAGCAAATAATGTAAGCTAATATAACAACAAGGTTTAAAGTGAAAAAAAAATAAAAAAAAGTATAAAAAGTCCACTTTCTTCTTCCTTCCTCGTTGAATCCTGCAACTTTTTGAAAAAAAAAAAAAAAAAAAAAAAAAAAAAAAAAAACTTTTTAACACAAACACAATAAACTTTTTCAAACACAAACACAAAACCTCACTCAAAAACACAATACCCGCTTAAAAAAAAAAAAAAAAAAAAAAAAAAAAAAAAAAAAAACGATCGCGTTAGCTGGTGGCCTTGGCACCAACCCAGCGGTGGTGTGGTTCCTCACGCTGTAGGCTCATGTCATCGGTGACGGCTTGAGCCAACAGCCACCGTACCCGGTTCTCTAAACACATTAAGCATTGTAACATCACATATAATATAAAAAATGTATCATATGTGTGTATTTAGACAAAATTGTTAAGTAATATGTATTTGGTGTTTATAAGTCTAATTCTAAAGGTGATTTGATTCTATAAATATCATATATGCATAAAATATACATGTCGATACTCATAAACATATATACATATACATATACAAGTTAATCGAGTATGGATATAACATATAAATTCTAAATACTTATACACTAGAAAGATCAGGGTCGGGGCCGGGTTCGGGGATTTATGTTATCCCCATACCCGCCCCATGCCCGGTTTTATATTTCGATCGTCGGTCAACTCGAGGATTCCCTGATCAAATTGGGTTTGAGGATCGGGTCACCATCGGATACGAATTTTTTTGCCATCCCTAGTTGAAATCGGAACTACATTTAATAAATTAACACATGCTTAAATGATTTATACTTTCATAATAACTATTCATTTTTTGAATTTAACTGCTCCTAATCAACTAAACGAGCAGGGTAGCCCGCGCGTTGCTGCGGGGCTTCATTTTTTTTGAATTGAGATTGGTACTTGAAATTTGTAACGTTTACGCGTGACATTGATGTACAAACTTAAATTTACAAATATGTTTTGTTCATGAACTGGTCATAAATAGTACTATAAAGCTTGAAGCATAGATCAACCCTTTATTAAAGCTTACTCGGTAAAAAGTCGACCATTTTGGTTAGTCATTCAAATTTTGCCCAAACATAGTCAGGACATCAGATAGTAGTTATACGTGTGAAATAAAGCTGTAGTTCTGCCCAACATAAACAAAAGACAACGCCACTGGTAAGACAAAACTGAACACAATAGTTTGTCACTCAAATCCGCTACATCCTGAATAGTAGTTTGTATATTAGTAGTAGTGGCTGCAAGCTGTTGACAATTTGCTCCATCAAGTCCTCCCTTCATCATTCTGATAAGTATAAGTTGTTTGAATTAGGAATTCCAAACATCCCATTAGCCGAGATTTTCCGGTTGGTGTGTCCGCTGAGAGTTGTCCACCTTTTGCCGGTGCTATTTTGGTCATCCGTATTATATTTTCCTTCTTTTTTTCTTTTTCAGAAAGCAAATCCATTTGTTTTTTAAGTCGAAGCTAGAAGGGCTATAATCAAAAAAACAAAAGAGCATAAGCAATATGCTTATATAGATGAAATTCTTAAAGTGAAATCCAAGTCATATAAAACATGTAAAATTACCAACTTTACCTTTTGTCTTTGGGCATTTGCAACATAAAAAAATATTTTATAAAAGGGCGTCAGTTAGGTAGCAAAGAATTATGCTTTTTAGCCAATTGTACACGCAAAAACAAATCGCTTTAGGGGTGTTTGGATGTACACAGGCGAAGTACTTACTGCGGCTATAAATACACAAAATCCCTTTATATCTGAGTCAATTTACATTTATCATCACGTCATCAGTTCTCATATAGCAATTTGTTAAGTAATTATGCCAGCAAGCCATGTTGAGCATACATAATTAGAAAATAAGTAGCTTTCCGTACATCCAAACGCCCTCTTGACATGAACATTTGAATCATCAAGTCCAAAGTTGCTCAATTAAAAACTTTCTATCTGATTATTCCATTAAAGTTTCCTCAACTTACTATATGTGACACAAAAAAACATGATAGTTTGTATAGGAAAAGTCAACGGAAGGGCATGTATTTCGACCAAAAGTCCAAAACTAATAATTTTCTATAAACCATTTTGTAGGCCAAATTCACAGCAGTATGTACATTAGCTTCACCTCGATAGTTTTATTTATCTAACCTTGTTTTAAACCGGTATGTGCCTAGGTAGTTAGGTGTTTTACCTAAACGACTTAAGCAAATATGCAATTTTAATTTGTGTGTATGATTGCTTATCACAACTACTTATTAAAGTACATTGCAAAACCTAATCCTTAAATATGCTTTATGTCGAAACAACTATTAGATAAGCAACTAACCAAATATGTAGCCCGCCGTAAGCAATTCGCTTCTATTCAGTTTACACACTCGAAACAGCTTATTAGTTATACCAAAAAACAAAGTAAGCATATAACTATTTTAACTAACAATTAGCAAGCGACAACTATTAACAACATTAAAAAGCATCAAAATATCATATAAAAAAACACCGAAAAAACAGTAAATCACAAATAGCAATAACAATGACATACCTGAAGTCATGTGTTGAAAACCGGCAATGTCTGTGTGTTTCTGCAAAAAAAACATAAAAAATTATTGTCGAGTTGTGGTTTTTGTGAACTTATATATTATAACCATTTTTTTAGCTCATTGGTAGGCCATAAGCCCTAAAGCGAGTTTAAACAAACAACGCTCTAGAATTTAACAATCAGGCCAAAATCCCTTTATGACACAAACTAACATTTTTATCACAAACGATTCAATTTCATAACAAAAACTAAAATTTGTAATCGTATACCTTAGGATGGTATTGCAACCCATTAAACTGCATATCCTGCTGAGGTTAAGCCACTTGTTTGTCACCAAGCTCAACCAACGCACCTACCTTCAGCCCTTGCGTAGCTCAACTGCCTTATTTCTTTTCCGAAGAAACGTCTGTGTGTACACCTGAAACGAAAAATCAGGACGATTTTATAAGAACATGTAATACTAAAACAATATTCGTTAGATTAGTGTAGATTTCAGCGCACACCACGCCGGAGGCCGTTTTCCAACTTTAGGTGTACCCGCATACTTTAGTATTTTTCAACGACGGCATTGTGACATTATTGCTTACCGAGATGGACGTGTGCACAATTATTTCCAGTCCGCGTGTTTTGCAATGACCTGAAACCGTATATGAATAGAGAGTGACTATATGTAAACCCAAGCAGAAACAAATCTCATGTTAAACTAATTATTATGGTGTCTGTCATATAATCAAACCGTCCCACCCCTAAAATAATATCCAGTCATTCTTCTTTTACCATTTTCTCTCTTTTTTGTTATACATGATGACTTTTCATGAGTAAGGTTGCATCATAAACGTTAGCATAGTCTTTTTTTATTTAATTTTTACCATTTTGGCAACAATGTTGCAGCTAGTTAATAAGTAGTTGGCTTATTAAAAACTGATGACTTCATTCCAATATGATTTCCATTCAAAAAAAATTAAAAAATTAAAAAATAAAAAAATAAAATAAAAAAGTGAAAAAATGTTTCAAATGGCAGCAAAGCAGTAGCGTACAAAACATTGTCTTTATTGTGTCAAAAAAATATGAAAGAAAAATGGTCACCTTGTATCTTATTTCGTTAAGAAAGATAATTCTACATCATAAGACGTGCTTGCAAACCCATTCGCTGCATTCCAATTTCCCCCTGCATAACAAATTTAATATTAAGAAGGTTGATTAAAACGCGTTTCCAAGTCAGCTGTTCACACATTTTGTTGCATCTACCGCTAATAGTATCGCACCAGATCTACACATACGGTCTGGAATTGGAGAAAATAAAATGTTTTATTAGTACATCACCTAATGTTAGTAACCCCAAAACCTTACAAACCAACTTTGTCATGATGCAGCTCATAACTTATCATACACAGAAAATACAGAAGAAAGAATTAATCAGTACCTCTTCTATAATCACTTGCTCTTCTTCATCCTCTTCCCTTTTTTCACCATAGTCATTATCGCCATTGTTCTCAAGAACCACAACCTCTTTATTCGCCAACTGATCCACAACCCAAGACATAATTACACTTAATCAGTTATCCACTTAAGGCAAAATTCAATCTCAATTCCCAAACTTTATTGGACAATTCGATCTTAGTTGGCGCTATGAGTAAGGGTTGTTTAGGACTGTTTACGGACAACTGTATGTATCTCGTTTGGTAACCCATTTTTTAATAGAAATCAAAACTGATGTATAGATGTATACAAAATTAAAAACCCACATCACAAATCACAATTTAGAATAAATTAAAAAAAATAATAATTAGTAACATCAAACACAAATCAAAAAATAATTAAAAAGGGGGTTTTATTACCTGATAAAAATAAAACAATTATTAGCCAAATCTTCACTTCCCCATTTGTCAGTAACTGAGATATCATTGTGAATGATGATAAGTGGGTGCGGTGAATTATGTATTTGAGGGACACCTAATCTGTGAGTATAGGTATTGAAAACACTTACACAGTAGTAGCGTCCAAGGTTTAAGTTGATGCACATGTGTTCGGATCTGTTGACGATGAACTGATGTTGTCGATGATTCGTGTGGTTGTTTGATCAGGAGAGAAGAGTCGTGTGTTTCGTGTTTGTCTGTGTGTGTGTATGTTTATGAGGGTGAAGGTGGAGAAGAGAAGGGTGAAGAAACCTCTAGAATTGGGGGGGGGGGAATTGTAACCGACACACTGTTGGTACAATGTATCTACTAATTTGCTAATACTTCTCTCCAACTATAGAACAAAAGAAAGCAACTGTTAAGTCTACAGTTGCATAAACAGTGTTCGTATCAAATATGGTCCGTTAAAAACTTAGATGCAGTGGATCTCGCCCGTCCAAAGACAAACCGACAAACTGTTCATCGGCAAACAACAATTCTGCCTTTTAAATATATACTATAATGTATCACATTTATTAGTTCCTTTTAGCTTATAAACATACCTCGTAAGCAACACATAGCAAACCTTTTTTTTAAGCAGGAATGACTTATTTGAATCTTCAAAGTTTATAGCAATCTCATGCGTTTTATAGGTTGTAATACTAGAAATTGCAGACATTTTAACCTTTCTTCTTTTAGAAAATAGATGGTGGGTTTGTCTCTAGGAAAATATTATAAAGTTTTAAAAATAAGTGTAAATGCTAATTTATTTTTTATTTTTTATTTATTTATTTACTTTTTCTAGAAACGTTTGAGTTACTAACTTTCAAAAAGGTATTTCGATTTTTTTAGATTGAACATTTTGTCTACTTCATTAACTTTTCAAGAAAAAAATCTTGTATATAGTTTTAAGAGAATTTTTGTCAAACCTAAAGTTTTAACAACTTTATAAATATGTCAGACATAACTCCAATGCAATGTATGTTGGGATTTTAGATCTAGTTAGCCAGTAACCTCTACGATTACGCAGCGGATAATGGATCTAGTAAATACAATTATGTTAACACGTAAATAATAAACATATAATTAATACATTATTAATTAATTAAAAGGGAATAAAGAAGGCTAACCTTGCTTGGCAATTGGACTCTAGTAAAGGAACAAGAAACCCTACGAAACCTTTAAGTATCTAAAGTAGATACCTCGAAGAGTATCACACACAAACCCGATTCACGTATACGTTCGATGTAGCTAGTTGAGAACGTAACAATAAAACCAAACAACTCCTTTGTTCCTTGAATTAGCACACGACCAAAAAACCATCGGGGAACCTAAGTCTCTTCTGCCCGAGAACCAAGAAGCTGGAAAACAGCTTGTAAAGTGTTACCCGATATCGGACGATGCTTGTCCGATAACCACCTTCTATCCGAGAACCAAAAGCAACAAACAGGAACTGTTTTGATTCTTGTTGCTGCTAGTTTGTGTCGACCAGGAACCAAACAAAAAGAAGCCAAACACCTTGTCTAAACACTTGTTGAGATTACAAGTTTAGAACTAAACAAAACCACAAAACCCTTGATCGATTACAAGAAGCAAACGACCAAGGATGGAGAAGCAGGAATCGTTTTCTGTTTTAGAGATAGAAGAAGTATTGTATGCATGAGAATGCAAGAAGTGGAGGGGAGTTTATATAGTGCACAAGTCGAAACCCTAGAGGATACCCTAGCTTGTTCGACAAGTCACAAACAAACCCAAACCCACTCTAACTTCTGCACCCAATCGGTTTGGATCACCCAAGCCCAAGGCTTTTACCCAAACGACCCAAAACATAAACCAAAACAGCCCACGGGTCATAATGGTTGACGGGTCAAGCTCATGCATAACGGGTAACAAATAATTCAAGTATTAGTTACGTTTCAACACGTATACTCGTGTTTATCGTGTGTGCCCCCATCGGCTCACACACATCTAGTTGCTTTGTCGTGTTTTAGAACTCCCACAAACCAACAACACCCACTTGGGAGTTGGTGTGTCGAATGGCACACAAAACTAACGATGGAAACGCCTAGCAAACGCTCTCACTCGCTTTTTAACTAAATGTGTCTGAGAGAATAGTTTCATAAAAGTTTCTCAGTAGCATGGTCATTCAATGTCTTGCTTTAATCATCCTTTGTTATAGATATCGTTAAACCATGGATTATGGATCTTTAATCACTCCATATAGTTTAACCATTTAGAATCTCGTTATAGATTTTAATTCAGATATACCAAATGTAATCAAGAATCATCTTGCATTACCCTTTGGGTCCGGCCAGACAGTTATCTGATTAAATCTGGAGAGGCGCCATGGTATCTTTCTGCACATATCAAGTGGAGTAACAAATCCTTTATAGACTACAAGCGTTGTGGATGCTGCTTCACATCACTCCGAAATATAGCTTTTATAACTACCTTATTCAGATAGCGTTTTGCATATACTTACAAAAAGTGATATCCACACATAACAGAACTTACTTGCATCTCAAGTCTAAGGACGAAGATAACAAACCATTTTCAATATTTTACTTATGACAAGGATCCAAAAGTAAATGTTTGAAAGTTGGGGAATCCAATATGCATCTCTAGTGAATACATATGAGTTTGGCGGGAACAATCCGAATTCTCGTTAGAACTATAACCAACACTCACATTTGCCTTATCATAACAATATTCCCATATTGTTAACCGACAATGGACATATTTTGAATGATAAATCATTTCATGGATTAAACATGCAAAAATGGAATAACAGATTATATGAATATAATAACAAATACCTCGTATCTTTATTAATCAGAAAATAATTACTGTCTTACAACTCCAAATTATCCAAATACTAATTAACACAAAGTTTACTAACAGGTACCAAACCTATTTCTCTAGTCAATTTAGAATGCTTAGGGAAATCCAAAGCTTTCGTAAATGGATCAGCTAGATTGTCATCTGTGTGAACCTTTAATATCTTCACATCTCCCATTTCAATGGTTTCTCGAAGATAATGAACTTTAGTGTGATAATGTCTAGCACCTTTAGTGATTCCGCTTTCATTTGCTATAGTAATGGCTCCAGTATTATCACAATACATATTTATGGGTTCTTCAATTGTGGGAACGATGTTCAACCCAGAAATGAATTTACGAATCCATACAGCCTCTTTTGATGCATCACAAGCAGCAATATACTCAGCTTCAGTAGATGAAGTAGCAAAAATACTTTGCTTAGTGCTTTTCCAATCAACAGCACCTCCATTAAGAAAAAATACATATCCAGTCTGAGATTTTAAGTCGTCAGCATCTGTCAGATATCCAGCATCAGTGTAGCAAGAAACCCTGAGCTCTTGTTCATCTTTCCCTCCATAAATCAGAAACATATCCTTAGTATTGCGTAAATACTTAAGAATATTTTTCACAGCAGTCCAGTGAAGTTCACCTGGATTCTGTTGGAATCGGCTTGTCACATTCTGTGCGAACGCAACATCAGGACGAGTACATCTCACAGCATACATAATAGAACCTATAGCCGAAGCATAAGGAATTATTTGCATGCGCTCTTTCTCAGCAGGTGTTTCAGCACCTTGTGATTTACTCAATTTAGGCTTATCTTGCATTGGGATCGCGCCACGTTTGGAGTTCTCCATATAAAATCTTTTCAAGATTTTCTCAATGTAAGCACTTTGACTCAAACCAATCAATCGTTTAGATCTGTCTCGATAGATCTTAATTCCAAGAATATATGCAGCTTCTCCTAAATCTTTCATGGCGAAACATCTTCCAAGATAGGATTTTACATCTTGTAACATTGGAATATTGTTTCCCATAATCAATATGTCATCAACATACAGAATTAGGAAAGTGACATAACTCCCACTAGCTTTCTGATATACACATGGCTCATCTTGATGTTGAGAAAATCCAAATTTCTTTATCTCATCATCAAAACGTTTATTCTATTGCCTCGATGCTTGCTTAAGTCCATAAATGGAACGCCTGAGCTTGCATACACGGTTAGGATATTTTGGATCAACAAAACCCTCAGGTTGCTCTATATAGACCTCTTCGTAAAGATGTCCATTGAGGAAGGCGTTTTTTACGTCCATTTGCCATATCTCAAAGTCATAGTATGCAACTATGGCTATGAGAATCCTTATAGCTCTAATGTCTGCTACGGGAGAAAAGGTTTCTTCATAATCATAGGTTTGAGTGAAGCCCTTTGCTATAAGACGAGCTTTAAAGGTGTATACCTTACCATTCATGTTAGTCTTCTTCTTGAAGAGCCACTTGCTGCCAACTGTCTTGCAGTTAGGAGGAAGCTCAACCAAGACCCAGACATCATTTTCTTTCATGGATTGCATTTCCACATTCATTGCATCAAGCCATTTCTTGGATTCAGGATCCAACAATGCAACTTTATAGTTATTGGGTTCACCAAGATCCCCTAACTCATGTTCCTCAGCGTCAATGTATAAACACATACGGTCAGGAGCACGGCGTGTCCTATTGGACTTTCGAATGGGAACAATATCACTTTGAGGTTCTTCAATTTCTTGATCATCCTCATCATGATGAATGCTAGTGTCTAAAGAAGGATTTGTATCTTCTTCTTGAAGTAATTCAAGATCATCCATACTCCCACTTGCTTTAAGATCCATAAGATTACTCTCAAAGAACTCAGCATTTCGAGCAACAAAAACTTTGTTCTCAGATGGAAGATAGAAAGAATATCCCATAGTTTCCTTAGGGTATCCTACGAAGATACACTTAATAACTCTAGGTTCAAGTTTGTCAGGTTTGGTAAGTGTATCACGCTTAACAAGTGCCTCACAACCCCAGACTTTTAAGTAAGACAACTTAGGGGCTCGCCCATGGCATACTTCGTATGGTGTCTTTTCAACCTTCTTAGTTGGAACCATATTGAGAATGCGTGCAACAGACTCAAGGGCATAATCCCAAAAGGACTTTGGAAGAGTAGTTTGTTTCATCATAGAACGCACCATGTCAAGCAGGGTTCGATTTCTCCTCTCAGATACACCATTGTGTTGTGGAGTATAAGGAGGAGTTCGATGGGCAATAATCCATGCTCCTTCAGATGATCCAAAAACTCTTGACTCATATATTCACCTCCACGATCAGTACGTAGTGATTTTATGGTCTTCCCGAGTTGATTTTCTACTTCCTTTTGAAACACTTTGAATGTTTCAAACACTTCATGTTTATGTTTCAGCAAGTAAACATAACCATACCGACTATAGTCGTCAATGAAAGTCACGAAGTAATTTGCTCCTTGTCTTGAAGTGATTCTAAATGGGCCATATACATCTGAGTGTATAAGTCCAAGCAGATCTTTAGCCCTTTCCACTTGATGTGAATAAGGTTTTCTAGCCATCTTACCAAACATACAAGCAACAAACTTTTCAAGAGACTTAATGTCAAATGAGTTGAGAAGTCCATCGTGTTGCAACTTCTCCATGCGTTTCTTGCTAATGTGTCCAAGACGACCTTGCCACAAGAGAGCAGAGTCCAAGTTAGTCTTGGCTCTTTTATTGCTTACAGCAAACATAAAACTTTCATTTGTAAGTGAAAAAGACATTTCAATTTCATAAACACCATCACGAGGAATAGCAGTAAAATAAACAACGTTATTCTTAGAAACTGAAATATAATTATTCGATTCAAAATAGTTAATAAAACCATCGTTATACAAACGAGAAACTGAAATAATCCCCCTAGTAATAGAGGGAGCATAATGACAATCTTTTAAAACAATAACTAATCCACTAGGGAGTGATAAATTATAGTTTCCAATAGCTTCAACTTCTGCCCGTTGACCATTGCCCACGTACAGACTTAAAGCTCCTGGCTTCAGCTTCCTACTGCCCCTTAGACCCTGAGTATTATTACAGATGTGAGTACCACAGCCAGTGTCATATACTAAGGATGATTTAGGGAAAGAGTAGAGTTCTATAGTGAAAATACCTGAAGAACTAGCTGTAATAGATTGTTTCTTCTTTTTCATTAACTCGGCGAGATACTGGGGACAATTCCTTCTCCAATGTCATGTCTCACCACACTGGTGACAAGTAGCGTCCTTTGCTGGATTATCCTTCTTGGGTGGTGGAGGAATATTGGGTTTGGATTTAAAGGTAGAAGCATTGTATGGCTTATACTCAGTAGCATAACCAAACTTGATGTTTCCATTCCCACGATTCCCCTTAGCAGCCTTGAACGATTTGTTATTCTTCTTTTGGTTTTTCTGGACCTTACCACCACGCACATAATGGAGTGCAGGTGCAGCATCTTTCTTTGGCAACGTCTGCTCATGTTGCTTAAGCATAACATGCAGTTCATTTATAGTCTTCCCCATGCTGTGCATATTAAAGTTCTGCACAAACGAGATGTACTCTTTAGAAAGACCGATTAGGATCAAACTAATTCCATAGTGGAGAGTAACTGGGTGACCAAGACGTTCCAAACTGTCAATGTAGCTCTTCACCTTTAGAACATAGGAGCTAACCGATTGACCCTCTTCCTGCTTGCATGCGTGGAATTCACGTGCTGTTTGTAGAAGCTCTTGTTCTGCTTGTTGGGAGAACATAGACTTCAACTCCTTAAGCATGTCATAAGCACCAAGATGAGTTAGATTTCGTTGGATCTCTAACTTCATGGTCATGAGCATGAAGGCAGCTATGTCCTTTGAACCTTTAACCCAAGCAGTGTGAGCTGCAAGAGCCTCAGGTAGGAGAGGGTGGCCAGGAGTAGCAACAGGTGCTGCAGGTATGGGATGCTCTAGATAAGCTTCCTTATCTTCAGCTGATACTCTGATAGTATGATGCGAAGCTGGCGATACCAATCAACGAAATTAGGTCCAGTGAGTTTTTGTTTCTCAAAGAAACTCGTGAGTACCGAACTGTTTCCGATTGAAGTAGTCACCTACAATTGAAAAGTTCAAATAATTAGTATTTTCGATAATTACATTCTTAAAGATATAACTACCCAATTAATTACTAATAAGACTAAGATCCAACTTGCAACCCCATTAATTACCATAGGTCTGACCAGTGTATAAAAATGGGACAAGAGGTAAGCGACGAGCGTTAATTGCATAATGCAACTCTTAGATTTATGAGACTGTTTAAGGCATTAGTATCAAGTAATAATGTCGAAAGCATGTTTAGTTCTCATTGTTGGGTTCAGTAAATACCCAAACCCCTTAATCTAGGATTTGAATAGAAAATAACCTAAGTGCTTAGACCGTTAAACACTAACAAGTCACTGAGTACATAGTCTCTCAGTGAGCCATCTTCAGGACGCTCAATAAGAGACATAGAAGAAGTCTCTCCACTCAGTAAGGCGGAACTTAAAGGGTGAAGACTGAGTCAAGAAGAAGATGGTGGATTCAGTAAGTGATGACAATAACCTACTGAATCCCTCAAACTCCTATCCAACTACAAACACTGAAGACAAACTGAAACTGAAGAATGAAGACTATGAAGACTGAAGAATGGGCGGGACAAAACGGTTATGCTTGAAGTGATAAAGACGGAGTACTTATCTTCAAGAAGTTAACCTTCCCTAAAAGGCTCAGCATCAGTACTGACATGAAGAAAGTGACTTGGTCCCTTTACCTAATATAGTCTTTGTAAACAGAGACAAAATACATCAGTATTTTGTCTTCTGCAAAATTGTCAATTTGTCACTTAGGAAAGAGTTAAAACTCATACTTGTATAAATAGCATAAGAGATGGAGTGAAAGGTTAAGCTTGTGAATTGTAAAAACACATACACGCAAGCCATCTTTCACTCCTCCAAATACAACTTAATCCCTGAGATAGCTCAGTGGGTACTTGTAGTTGTGCTCAGACTTAGCCTGAGCTTAGAGAGGATTTGCAAACACTTTGTCATTTCAATCCCTAGTACTGTTCCGCAAGTACTAGGGTAACGTATTCTTCTAATTCATTTCTAATAAGAATATGACGTTGAAAATTACTCTTGTGTTTTATTTATATCTTTTCAGTCATTAATTCACTATTAGTTTTGTTTACTTTACTTAAACTGTTTTATACTACTTTGAATAGGGAACAACAAGTGGTATCAGAGCAAGGCTGGTTATAAAACTGTTTTTAAGCCGCTCTAGACGTTTTTAATCAGGATCCTTAAAATGGCTGAAATTGATGTACCCCAACTATTCGATAAAAAGGGTGGAGCTTATTCAGCTGTTGCCCCCAGACTTGAAGTTGGAAAATTTAACAAATGGAAAAAGCGTATGCTTTGCTATTTGATTGGGATGGAACCTTATTATATCAAGTGTATAAATGAAGGTCCATTTATCCCAAAGACTGCTGAAAGTTTGCCTAAACCTGAAGCTCAGTGGACTCAAGATGAGAGAAGAGTGGTCAACCAGGACCAAAGGCTCAAAAGTATCATAATATCTTGTCTTCCTGATGATATTATGGAGTCAGTTATAAGTTGTAGTACGGCCAAACAAACCTGGGATGACCTGGTTCATAGTCATGAAGATCCTTCTGATACCAAAGAAAACAGGATTATGGACCTGAAACTTGAGTATAATACCTTCGGGGCTAAGGACTCAGAAACTCTGTCTCAAACTTACACCCATTACAAAACTCTTTTAAATGAACTGTCAAATGATGGTGTTAAGTTGTCCAAACATGAAATCAATGTTGGCTTTGTCAATAGTCTCCCTGAGAAGTGGTTGAATTTATCTCAGGGACTTAGGAATGCTAATCATATCCAGAATCTTGAGCTTCCTGAAATTTATGGGAAATTTGTCTATGAGGAAAACCTCATCAACAGACGATACCCTGACTTAAAGAAGTCTCAGGAAGTCAAGGAGTCCCTGACCACCACCTCATCACCAATATCAACTGCTTTCTATTCTAACAATGTTGTTCAAGATTTTCAGGAAAATTCAGATGATGAGCCTGATGAGAGATCAAGTGAGGAGTACCTAAATGACCTGAACACTGAATTTTAGGAAAGGGCACTCCTTGCTAACTCTCGAAGGTTTATAAAAAGAAACAAAGGTTTTTCAAATGCTAAAGCAAATGAGGACACTGAATGCTTTAAGTGTCACAAAAGAGGTCATTTTGCAAAAGACTGTTTTTCAAAAACAATTTCCGAACCCTCTTATAAAGCATCAGGGTCAAATCAGTCCTCAGGCTTTAGCAAATTTCAACCAAAAATCTATCAGTCTCATCAAAACTTTCAAAACAAATCTGATCAAAACAAAACTGTTGATTTTGAAGCTAAGTATAAGAAAGTCAAAGCTAAGCTTGCATTGCTTGAGGCCAGTCCCTCAGAAACAACAAAAAGTGTTCAATCTGTGCAGGGTAAAAACAAAGGCCTTGTTGCTGAAACCTTCGATTGGGATGAAGAGCCAGTGTCATCAGATGATGAAATGGTGCATGTCAGTGCACTTGTGGCCCTCTCAGAAGAGGACAAGCTAGTTGTGGGAAAGAATCATGCCAGGAATGAAGAATGGGTCAATATCACAATGAAGAAGGTAAATATTTTACTTTCTATGGATGATGACTCTGATTGGCAGTCTTACATGAATTATCTTAATGTTGACCTTAAGTTCGTAGAAGAGCAAAGACTGAATCTTTTTTCAAAATACAACAAGCTAAGTTTTGAATTAAACAAGTGTAGGGATGAACTGTTTCTTTTAAAACAAGCTAAGCTTGAGGCTGTCACTTTGCAAATTCAAAACACTGAACTAGTTAATAGAAATCAGGCTCTTCAAGACGAACTCAAAAAGGTTCAAGATATTCTTAATAGTTGGACTGCTAAAAATCCCAGGGTCTTTGATGCTGTGGGAGCCCCAGTAGCAAGAAGAGAATCTTAGGTGAAGATCATCTTCCTGACTCTCTCAACAAAGACCAGGGTCCTAAGCCATTTGTGTCTGGTGGTATGATTACCAGTATGTTGACTAGTCCCAAGCCCAGTGATTGGATTGATCAGGTTAATCTTGATAGTAAGCTTCCTAATTTCGATTCTAGAAGAATTCTAGAGCCTGAGAGTCAAGCTCTTAAGAGCATACTTAGACTCCCTGATGTGCCCAGTAGTACTGAACACATTGATTCTGAAGCAGAGTCTAATGCAACGCTTCCACCCCTGAAACCTCTTCAGGGTGCTGCACCAAGCTCTGAGCTTACTCCAATGCAATTCAATCCTCATTCACCAAAAGAAAGGTCTGGACTTGGTAGAACCATCCTGAAAAGGCCAACAAAACCAAATCAACAAGAGTCTACTCCTACTGAGACTTCCACATCCTTGACTCCCATTGAAGCTGACCAAATTTAGCAACTGACTGAACTTGTTAGGAAGCTAAATGAAAAGATGGAATCTATTGAAAAAGTCCCTGAATCAATCAAGGAGACAAAGTCAGCTTCCTCTAGTTCCTCAAAGTCCAAGTCAAACCCCAAATCCAAGCAGAAGTGTGATCTATGTCACTATATCAGTCATACCACTGACAACTATTATAGAATCCTTTTTTGTATGATCTGCAAGAAGGATGATCACAGAACTGCTGATCACTTACAATATGTAAGTTCACTCAGTGAAGCAAACTATACCAAAGTTGGTCATCAGTATGCTTCAACCTCCAAGTCTGCTTAAAAATTTAGAGCAAAACCCTTTCCTCCTTGTCCACACTGTGGGTTTAATGATCATCACCCTGATGATTGTCTAATGAACACATGATGTGATATTTGCGGAAATCCAGCTCATAAGACATCCCAGCATGACAGTGTCATCCATGCAAGGAGAAGTTCCAAGCAACCCAAAATCACTGAGTCATCCTCAGTCTCGAAATGCAAAACCTGTGGTAGCACAATGCACTCAACCAATGACCATGAGTCGATTGCAAAATACAAAGAGACCTTGAGACCCAAGCCCACTAGTAAGTGGGTCACTAAGAGAAACTAATTTAGTTTACTACTTGTGCAGAGACACGCCAGGGAGCCTATTTGGCATCTAGACAGTGGATGCTCAAAAAGCATGACTGGCGTGAAGGAGTATTTGCACAAGTATGTAAAGGAACCAGGACCCAAGGTAGTATTTGGTGATAACTCATCATGTCCCGCTGAAGGTTATGGTTCAGTAAACTGCAATGGAATAGTTTTCTCTAGAATAGCTTATGTCAATGGTCTCAAATACAATCTCATCAGTGTCAGTCAACTATGTGATGCTAAGTACATTGTGCAATTCAATGACAAACAAGGTACCATTTTCAATGCCAATAAAGAGGTTGTTTTGATAGCTCCTAGAAGAGATGATGTTTATGTCTTAGACATGTCTACTCTTTCTCAAGATGGAACCTGTCTCTTTGCCAAAGCCACTGAAACTATCAACTGGCTGTGGCACAAGAGACTCTCTCACTTAAACTTCAAAAACATCAACAACATGGCAAAACAAAACAAGGTCCTTGGCTTACCATCACTGGTTTTTGCAAAAGATAAACCATGCTCAGCCTGTGAAAAAGGCAAACATCAAAGAGCATCCTTCAAAACAAAACAAAATTTCTCCATTAAAAGCTGCCTTCACCTCTTGCATATGGATCGCTTTGGACCAGTCAGTCCTAGATCAATCCAGCATGAGAAGTATACACTTGGCATTGTTGACAAGTTTTCAAGATACACTTGGGTATACTTTCTTTCAAAAAAGAGTCAGGCAACTGACACAATAATGTCATTCATCAGGAACATTGAAAACCAGAATGACATTACTGTTAAACAAATCAGGACTGACAATGGTACTGAGTTCAGAAATGATGGGCTTGAGAGTTTCTGTGATGAAAAGGGAATCTCCCAAAACTTTTCATCTCCCTACACCCCTGAACAAAATGGGGTGGCTGAAAAGAAAAACAGAACTCTCATTGAGGCTGCAAGAACCATGTTAAATGGCTCAGCCCTCTCAAAGCATTTCTGGACTGAAGCAGTCAAGACAGCCTGTTACACTCAAAATAGGTCAATCATTGTTAAAAGACATAACAAAACCCCATATGAGATATTAAAAGGTAGACTTCCTGATATCAGCTATTTTCATGTGTTTGGATGTCATGTGTTTATTCATAACCACAAGGATCATCTAGGCAAATTTGATGCTAAAGCTGATGATGGATAATTTATAGGTTACTCACTAATCTCCAAAGCCTTCAGGGTTTTTAACACAAGGAGACAACAAGTTGAGGAAACCTTTCATGTCACCTTTGATGAAAGTTCAGAAAGCATCAGGTTCACCAACAATTGATAACTCATCAAGATATCCTCCTGATGAGTATAACACTGAAATCAATTCCTCATACCAAGCTGATGCTGACATCTCATATTATGTCTTGCCTCACAACCTGTCACAACCAACTGTCAGTGAATTCATTGATAATCAATCAGTCCCTGCTGGGATAGGCAACACTGATCCAAATGATCAGGAACCTGTGATTCATGAAACCCAACCTGAACAAGACATCTCAACAGATGTTCTTAATGATTATGTGGCTAATGCACCAGAACTCACTCCTGAGTCTCCAGTGACCTCCTCAAGTTCAGATCCTAGACCACAAAGTAAGTGGACAAAATCTCAGGACATTGAGCTTGTAAACATCATTGGTGAACCCACTGAGGGCATGCTCACTAGAAGCATGACTGCTAAGTTAACTGCAGCTTCAGCCAATGAATGTCTATATGTTGATTACCTATCAGATATAGAACCCAAAAGTGTCACTGAGGCTCTAAAACACCCAAGCTGGGTTCAAGCCATGCAAGAAGAACTTCAACAGTTTGATAAAAACAAGGTCATGACCTTGATCAAATGTCCTCAGAATGTCATAGTCATAGGAATGAAGTGGGTTTTCAGAAACAAAACTGATGAAAACGGCACTGTCATTAAAAACAAAGCCAGACTTGTAACCAAAGGTTACAGTCAACAAGAAGGCATTGACTATGATGAGACATTTGCTCATGTTGCAAGAATGGAAGCCGTCAGGATCTTCCTTGCATTTGCTACCTACATGAACTTCAAAGTTTACCAGATGGATGTAAAAAGTGCATTCCTGAATGGTTAACTCAAGGAAGATGTGTATGTTCAGCAACCTCATGGCTTTGAGAGTAGTCAATTTCCTGACTATGTCTGCAAGCTTGATAAAGCCCTTTATGGACTGAAACAAGCTCCTAGAGCATGGTATGAAACTCTCTCAGCCTTCCTCATTCAAAACAAGTTTGTCAGAGGAAAGATAGACAACACATTGTTTATCTACAGGACAAAATAAGATATGATACTAGTCCAAGTATATGTTGATAACATCATCTTTGGCTCAACAAACTACACTCTTTGCAAACAGTTTGAAAAACTGATGACAAAGAAGTTTGAAATGAGCATGATGGGTGAACTCACATACTTCCTTGGACTACAAATCATGCAAACTGATAAAGGAATCTCTATCAGTCAAGAGAAATACACCCGAAATATTTTGAAGAAATATGAGATATCTGACTGTGCCTCAGTGAAGACACCAATGGTCCCTCCTAACAACCTTTGACCTGATCTCACTGGCAAATCAGTCAATCAAACCCATTTCAGAGGGATTGTTGGCTCACTGATGTATCTTACTGCTTCCAGACCAGACATACAATTCTCAGTCTGTCTAATAGCAAGATATCAGTCCAATCCAAAAGAATCCCACCTCACTGCAGCCAAAAGAATACTCAGGTACCTGAAGGGAACCCCAAGCCTTGGACTCTATTATCCAAAGTGCTCAGGGTTTGATCTCAAAGGTTACTCTAATTCTGATTATGCTGGCTGCAGCATGGACAGAAAAAGCACTTCAGGGTCCTGTCAATTCCTTGGAGGTAAACTGGTTTGTTGGAGTGCTAAAAAGCAACAAACAATGGCTATGTCTTTAGCTGAAGCTGAGTATGTGGCTGCTGCAGGATGTTGTGCCAATGTTTTATGGATGAAAAGTAAACTCAGTGACTATGACATCCATTAAAAAATGGTACCCATCTTCTGTGACAACACCAGTGCAATTGCAATCTCCAACAACCCCGTCCTTCATCAAAGAACCAAACATATTGATATCAGATATAACTTCATCAGGGACCACATAATGAAAGGAGACATAGAACTCCATTTCATCCCTACTGAATATCAACTGGCTGATATCTTCACCAAACCCTTGGATGAACCTACCTTCAGGATACTGAAAGCTGAATTGGGAATGCTTGACATTGAAAGTCAGGCATCTGAAAACCAATCTCAGTAAGTTCTCTGAAATGGTTCCTCCTCCCTGAACGAAACCCACAAGACAACCTCTCACTGAATGAGTAAGACTCATTCAGGGACCTTGACCATAGATATTGAGCATTGAATGAGTAACTAAATGCACCAAGTATTAGTTACTTAAATGTCCTAGGTTGGTAAATACACCAATTTAATAAAGGAATATATGTCTCTTTGTCTTAGTGTCATCCATGTCAAGGGTCCCTCAAATACTTACCTCACCCCACTTGGCATTAAATGCCTCTCCTCACATGAAATATCCTAAGGATATTGTATTACTGCAAATTGCACTTTTACTGTGCACTGTAACTGTTCCCATGAAAAACGGGATTTTACTGCGGGTAGTGGAGGGTGGCATTAAATGTGGAAATTCAAACGTTTTCAAAAACCGACTTTACAAATCCACAAATATGCACAAACTACCCCTCTAAACACACTATAAATACCCTCACAAAATCCTTATAACACACACAAAAGATTTCTGCTAACAAAACTATGTCAAAATCTCTTTTCAAACCCAGAAATCTTTGTGTTCTTCAAATCCTTTTCTGAAAAATCTTCTCTGTAAACCTTTACAAAAGATTTTCATCACAACTTAAGAGATTCAAAAACCTTTGATAGTTCTTGTCAAGAAAGTTTTTTTTCAAAACCCTAAAAATCTTTTAATGGAAATGGCAAGAACACAATCTCTTCAGTTTGCTTCACAGTGGGCAAGTGATCTTAACAATGTTGAATTTAAAACAAATAATGTCATAGGCAACTTTGAATATCCTCAAACTGTCCCAGCCTATAAGGACATTATGAAATTTTTGTATAACTGCCCACTGAAAACTGCCTTTGTTCAGTGTCCCTCTATTCTGTACCAAAACCTCCTCAGGGAGTTTTGGGCAACAACTAAGGCCTTTGACCCGACACCCTCTACTGATGAGAACAACCTTAGACCACTCAGGGAATATCTCATCAGGTTCAGTCTTAACGGGGGATAGTAATTCACCCTGGATTACAAAACATTTTGCACCTCAACAGGGTTAGACTATAACAAGGGAGTTTATGTCGCCCATCCTGAACCCTCCACAGTGAAGGATGGGTTAAAAAAAATCGTTTTAGATCCAAATTTTTTGGACAAGACCCCAGTCACCAAGATTCATTTCCCGTGGCTTGGAGGATTCTATTCACTTTTGTGATTCAGGTCCTCGGCGGAAACCACTCATCCACTGAACAAGTTAACTCTATTCAGTTGATGATGGCATACTGCTTGATGAATGGGGTCACTATCGACATCGGGGAGATCATTTACAGTGATCTCGTAACCAAGCTCCAGAGCAAAACTAGGACGAAATACGTTTCGTATCCTAGGTTTGTCTCTTGTGCTTTACAAGTGTTACTGGGCTCCAATTATCCTCAGGAAGAAAAATATTGTGCTTTACCTGGCATCCTAAGTCAATCAAATTTTCAAAAGGACCCATCCCTTGTCACTAATATTGAATTGACGGCCCATATGGTTGCTGTAAACAACCAGAGGGAATCAGTGTCTCCTAACCCTGCTCCTAAAAAGAGAAAGGGGAAGTCTCAGACTGGGACTAAAACCAAACCCAAGTCTCAGGGCCCTGAGGCTTCAGGAACACTGGCTAAAAGGCAAAGAAAACCCAAGACTGACTTGCCACCCAAAGGAGACCAAGCATCATCCTCCCTGGTGACAACGAAGGACACTGATAAATCACAATCAGTGCCCTTGGTCCCAACTATTACTCCCCAAGATCCAGAGGGAAACAAACAACTCGCTGGTAGGGGAGCGCCTTCCACATCGCCCAGTGATGACATTAGCAAATCAAACAGGGGCGGAGCCAGAATATTTTTTGTGAGGGGGCAAAATTTTTTGTTTTTTTTACTACGGCAAGCAAAAAAAATTTACTACGGCAAGCCCAAAAAAAACCTTGTGCAATGGTGCCGTTAACGTTTTTACAAAACTGATAAGAACTCATCGGTCACGTCATGACCCGGTTTGACTTTGTGATGGGCTAAAACCTTGTGTCTTATTAACCCAATTAACTACGATAAGTTAAAAAGAAATAACTAAATCAAATAGTCCCGAGTCCCGACAGTTTAGAGAATATATAAATCACTAAAATACTTAAATAATAAGTAAATTTGTAAAAAACATCTATAACTACTTTATCTATTAAATGTTTATACTTTATCTCGTTATCATTAAACGTTTTTATTGAGGATATTTAGATCGTAAACATATATTTTTACTCAAAATTTGAAATACGGAGTAAACTACTAGTAGTATTTACTTTTACAAATTTCTAAATAATTGATTGTTTCATCCCCACGTGCTGCATACCACTTAATTTAATAATCATATTTATTTGTTCTTTCTCTCTCCTAATACATCACCTTCTTCTTCATACAAACTTTTCATTTTCTACTGTACAAGCTTGAGTGCTTGACAAACGGCTCGAGATTCACCATCTGTTTTCACCAACTCATCGACATCGTAGTTATCGAGATTACTTGTAAGGGGGGGGGGGGGCAAAATGAAGACAAACACGAGAATCTCCAAAAAAATACACAACGCCGGAAAGTTTTGGGGCACGTAGCTCCGCCTCTGAAATCAAAGCCTTTGTCTGAGGGCACACTCAATGATCCCAAAGACTCAGAGGGAACCAAACAACCCGCTGATAGGGATATCACCTTCACTGACTCTGCTAAAGGCACTGGGAAAAACCCATCAGTGTCTCAGGGGTCTCAGGGGGACAAAGACTCGGAGGGACAAGAACAACCCGCCGATACGGAACCCAAAACCAATCCTGACTCCAAAGAAGGCACTGGGAAACTCCCACCAGTGTCTGAGGGGTCAACGGGGGACAAAGACTCAGAGGGAAATATACCACCCGCTGATATGGAACCCATCACCAACCCCTTGTTGACTGTTGCTGATGTTACTGGGATACTTTTCTCTGATGATGAACCTGCTGAAAGTGAAGATGTTATTTTATCAGCAGGGGATGAAGTGGATGTTGAGGTTCAATCTGGACAAGAACCCCAGCCTGATCCACAAGAGCATACTGAATCACCATTCCAGCCTGACAATAATGACTCCTCTTCCTCCACTGATGAATTCAAAAGATTTGACAATGTTCTTCCACTAACCGAGAGACATCTTGTTTAGTGGATCACCAAAGCTTCAAGGAAGCTATACTCAGGGGTCACTGAAACATTGTGGGAACAACACACTGAGGCTGGTGCCAGTTATGCAAATCTGAAAGCTGAGGTACAATCCTTTGATGAAAACGTTCATGAGCACAGGGATCTGATGTATGACACTCTTTACAGACTGGATGACAACTTGGCTAACTTTCTCAGGCCCTTTCAGGGTGTAGGCACTAAGATAGATGAAATCAGGGAATTTGTCAAAGAAGACCCAGCGCTCAACTCTAACGGCTACTGAGGCCTACTTGAAACAATCCTCCAGCCTCACTGAACTGATCGAAATGCTTAAATCTGCAAATGACCAGGGTCTTCAATCTTCAGTCCAGTCTCTTCAAGCTACATTGGGCTGTGTGAATACTCAGGTGGCTACCTTGGCTCAAGCATCTTCTTCCTTGGCCTGGAATCTCGGGCCCAGAATGACTGCTTTGGAAGTATCTCAGGCAAATTTAGAAACAAAAGTTACTGGTATTCAAACAGATACTTCAGATATCAAGGCGATGATCACTGAAATTTATCAGGCTTTCAAGGGTCAAGCAACTTCGTCCCCCTCAGCACCCACACCAACTCTTGCTCTCACTGATGCTCCGACAACAGTTGAGGGGGAGAATACTGCTGAAGAAACTCCTCTTCACACTGAGGGGGAGCCAACACCACCAGTATCTGAAGCTTCAATATCATCATCACCACCAGTCCCAGCTGTACCAATCTCATCAGTACCACCAACATCTTCAACAATAACAACACTGACAGTAATCACACCAATAACAACAACAACACCGCCCCTGGTAGCAACATCATCTTCCTCAGGCCAGGACAAAGGATAAGGCATAATGACAACACCACCTGAGCCTGAGAAGATTCCCTTTAAGATCGGCAACACTGTGTACCTTCTCACACCACAACAGCTAAGTGCACACCTTGCTAAGGAGGAAAGGAAAATGAAACTTGCTGAAGAGGAAAGAAAGAGCAGAGAAGCACTGGTACAAGTAGTTGCTGAGGAAGCTGAAAACATTGGAATAGATGCTAAGAAGCTTGAAAAGGGTCAGGCAGGACAGAAGTTCAAGGACGCTCAGGCAGCAAAAATGGCTGAAATGAAAAAGCAGTTGGATGAAAAGAACAAAAGAACTGCAGCCATCAGGAAAGCAAGAATTGACCATTATAATTGGACAATGACAAGCAGAAGACTGCCTGAGAAGATAACAAATGTCAAAATCATTCCCAGGTCTAAACCACTAGCAATGAACGTCTACAGGGGGATGACAAAAGACATTTCGAGGTTCATGATCCCCCTAAACTCACTGACTTTAGGATCACTGAACTCGATGAACTCGGTCCAATAATTGAAAAGAAGCAAAATGCGGTGGTTAAGGAGCTGATGAAGATGCTCAGTAAAAGGTATGAAAGACTGAGGGATGCACCAGCACAACTGGGGATTAAGCCTGCCTTAACTGCACCTCAAGGATCTCAACCACAATCATCCACTGGCAAAAGGAAAAGAGTTGAGTTCCAGCCTGAGATTAAAGTGCTTGGACTAGAATGCAACAGGGAGCTACCTGAAGGTGTGAAATTCGTGAACTGTCTGGTGATTGAAAAGCCTGAAAGAGGGCTATTCCACATTGATGTCTATGGAAACCCAACATTTCAAAGATGGAGTGACATTGATCAGGCAGGTGTGGCTGCAATGCTAAGCTACATACCAGTGGCCTCTCAAATTCAGACTCCTGCAAATGTCAGGTTCTGTGCTGACCTAAATGCCAAGATAAGAGACCATCCTGACAGGGAAACACTCATCACCAAGAAAGTCAAGCTTGAAGCACTGGGAATCCATCTGGACTGACATCATTTTGAATTATCTTTTGTACTAGTGATACGAACCTTGTAATTTGATCAATAAACGATGTATGTTTTGTTAAAATATTCAGTGTTCCTTATTGTATTCATTAGTACATTCAGTGTAAGAAGAAGCCATTTGCTCACTTACACTGATCAAACACTTAGGCTATTTGTATATCCAAATAGGGGGAGACTGTTGGGTTCAGTAAATACCCAAACCCCTTAATCTAGGATTTGAATAGAAAATAACCTAAGTGCTTAGACCGTTAAACACTAACAGGTCACTGATTGGATCCCAACTGTCAAGTTTATTACACAAGTCAACCACTTGTGAATGGTCAACCGTAATAAAATTCAAACAGTCTAAAACCAATGCAATTTCCCTTGGAATATAGTGGATTCCCAGGTCGTTAAGTCCCACGGAGGATTAATGGTGCTTCAAAACTTTCAGACGTAGGATGATCACTAAGGATAATGATCAGTAAGGATTTTGCTTTATAATTACACTACTGATTGATTGGAATTGTATTTGGATACATAACTATAAAGCACAACAATCAGATTAAATAAACTTAAATACGTACGTTTATTGAATTTTACGTAAACGTATAAAATAAAACGTGAGTTTTAAGAAATAAAAGACCTACAAATATGAAAATGATATTTTTACAATCCTAATAATAAAAGAAAATTTTTGGAAAATTAAAATTATTTTTATAACTATTTATTTAATTATTATTAATTAAAAACTATTTTTAACTATTTAATAATACCCTAAAATGTAATAAAATATGAAATAAAGCTAGAAAAATGAAATTAAGATTTAGAAAAATCTAAAATATTATAAAACTTATTTTAAAATTGAAAATATATTTTTTACACTTTTTATCTATTTATTATTAATTAATTACTATTTATTAATTATTTAAAATGCACTTAAATACAAGAAAATATTAAATTAACCTAGAAAAATGAAATTTTAACTTAGAAAAATCTAGAATATTAGAAAACTAATTTTAAAAATGAAAAGATATTTTTTATGTTTTTTATTTATTTATTATTAATTATTTAATACTTTTTAACTATTTTAAATTCTAATAAATACTAAACAAGCTAAGAAAATTATGAAATTTTTTCTATAAATATCCTATGGTGACAGAAAGCTAAGAAAATTATAAAAACTGAAATTGCTTAATAATAAGCTGAAAAAAAAAATTAAAAAGCTAATTTCTATTAAATAAACGCTATCACTATTTTTAAAATGATTTTTTTGTGATTTTTATTTTTCAAAACTACTATACTGCTGATTATAAGCAACTTTTACAAAGACAAAAATTTTGGAACTTAAAAATAAGCAGTTTGAGAGCTTATTAGCTCAACAGTTAAGCTATTGAGCTTATTTTGATTTTTCAAGCTTAAATAAGCTTACAAACTGGAACCAAAGGTAAAATAAGATACAAGTAAGCTAAAGGAACTCAAAGTAAGCTAAAAAGCAAAGAGAAACACACTGATAAGCTTATAATAAGCAAATAAGCACTTATCCTAAGTCTACTAACCAAACAGGCCTGCAGCCATATTAACAAGCAATTTTAGCTTATGAAATAAGCTTAAAAGCTCAAAACAAAAGCTGAGGTAGCAAGATGAGTTGGTGGGCTTTCCAAAAAGTCCAAGCTCACACTGTGGGAACCACTGGAGAGCTTATGAAGAGCTTGAGAAAAAGCTTGTATCACACTGAGTTCTCAGTGTATACTGAGAAATGGGACAAGTTAAAAGCTTGTTGCAGCCCTACCAAATAAGCTAGAAAGTAAAATATTAAGCTTGGATCTTCAAGTCAGCTAGGTTAGCTTTCCAAAGAACCAAAATACACAAGCTATGGTTTACTAATAAGCTTTTTATGAGCTTGTGAAAAAGGTCTACTCAACTGTGCACATGGCACTTTTTCAAACAAGGTGTTAAAAGAAGCTAAGAAATAAGCTGTTAAACAAGCTAATTAGGAATTATAAAAAATACCATGATAAAGATGAGCAGTTGAATATTATTATCCCAAAAGCTCAAATCTTGAAACTTAAAATTAAGTCCTATATAAAATTATCTATTTTATTCAAAAACGACTAAACTGAAATTTTGACTTTTAAAGTTATACTAAAAAAATTGACTTTGATGAACTTTGGATTGATTCTACTAACTGATTATGATGTATTAAGCTAAGAAAAGATGAAATTAAGCTATGTGACCAAGTTTTAAACAACTATGATGAATTTTGTTGCCTAAATCCTAACAGTTAATTACTAGATTGAGATTAAAAGAGATTTTGACTTTTTACAAAGTAAGGACTAGATTTTATTGCTTCTTTGAGTTCTTAGGCACTAATGTGACATGAAACAAACAATAGCAATGACTTGAAAAAACTCTATCACAGTTAAACAAGCAAATCCAAACAACACTTTATGAGACTGTTTTGAAGCCTTAAGTACTAAAACAGCTTTTCAAACCAAAGAAGTTATGGATTAACTTATACTAACTATAATTAGACAAAATTAAACCAAAATTAACATACTTTAAACAGATAAACTATGAAATGCAAAATTTTGAGAAAATTGCTTACAAATTGGAATTCAAGTGAAAAATGAGAACCAAGGACTGAGAACACAACCTATAGCTTCCCAAGAAGCTCTAAACCCAAGGGCAATCCAATTTCACCTTGCTCCAGCTGTGATCTCCATTTCCATTGATTTTTGATTTTTAACCAATTTTTTTTTATTTTTGGTATTTTTTCTTTTTGATACTAGACTGACTTTTAAGGTTACTAAAAGCTTAGAAAAGCTTTCTAGGAGCTTATGTGAGCTTATTCAGTTCTTAACAACAACTATAAACAACTTTAAGATAACATGAGATTTTTGAAATGAAAATTGCATAAACTGAAAGTGAAGCTTGATACTTGAAATTGCTTATTGAAAAAGGTTCACATACACTGAAATAACTTAAACAAAGTACTTGGAAGCTAAGACATACACTGGAAAGTTAAAATTAAGCTATTCGACATTCATAAACTAAAATTACTCTAGATACTCTTCACATTGCTCCTCTTTTGCTTTATAAAGATCTTTTAGGCTCTTGTCGACATCTCTGAATCTTTCCCACTTATTTCCAACCATTGGATCTTTAAAAATCATCAGAATCGTCCATTTGGAAATTTGGCGCCAAAATATCATAAGCAGGTTTTCTCAATTAAGAGCTTTTGGATTTTGTGGAGGTGTTAGGGAGTGGGTAAACAGGTGTAGTGATGAGGTGGAAAGGTGGAAATGAAAACCAGTGGTGGTTTGAGTAGGTGTCTGGTTTTGGCGCGCTTATGTGAGAACGATGAACAGTGCTTTTGGTATTTGACTTTCATTGACCGAGTTTTATTAATACGCTGGGGGGGTCAAAATAGGGTATTGGCAGGGTCAAAAATGATTTTGGACTAGCTCAACGGTCAAGGTCAAGGGTCAAGTTAATTGGGTTGGGCTTGTGTTGGGCCAGCTGAGTATGTGGATTGGATTTGTGATATTAATAAAAAGGGTCCGGTTTGGTATAGTAGTAGTATCACAAGGACCATTGTTGTAATTTCTGCAAACTTGAGGGACTGAATTAGCAACTTTCCCAAACTTATCAAAAGGACCAATTATGCCATATATGAATAGTAGAAGGACCACATTTGATTATTTTCACTTTTAAATATCCGAGGACTATATTTGACATTTTTCAAAGTTGAGGGACCAAAGTGGTAATTTTGCAATTTTAAAACTTTGAAGGGTTTGTTTTGACAACTTTTGAATCCTATGGACCTTAAATGATATTTTGCTTTATTTTGATTTTCCAGGGACTATTTTTGACAACTTTTAAAACTTGGGGGACTAAAACTGCCAATTGTGCAAACTTGATACGTTTTTCATCTGATTTTGATATTTTTGCATTTGAAACACATAAAACACTTATTTGTGATATTTTTATCATTTTGATGCATTTCTGAGTGTTTTCAGATGTTTTTGCAGACTAAAAGGTACAAAAATGATGAGTATTTGCACACTCATCAGTCACTGAGTGCATAGTCTCTCAGTGAGCCATCTTCAGGACGCTCAGTAAGAGACATAGAAGAAGTCTCTCCACTCAGTAAGGCGGAACTTAAAGGGTGAAGACTGAGTCAAGAAGAAGATGGTGGATTCAGTAAGTGTTGACAATAACTTACTGAATCCCTCAAACTCCTATCCAACTACAAACACTGAAGACAAACTGAAACTGAAGACTGAAGACTATGAAGACTGAAGAATGGGCGGGACAAAACGGTTATGCTTGAAGCGATAAAGACGGAGGACTTATCTTCAAGAAGTCAACCTTCCCTAAAAGGCTCAGCATCAGTACTGACATGAAGAAAGTGACTTGGTCCCTTTACCTAATATAGTCTTTGTAAACAGAGACAAAATACATCAGTATTTTTTCTTTTGCAAAATTGTCAGTTTGTCACTTAGGAAAGAGTTAAAACTCATACTTGTATAAATAGCATAAGAGATGGAGTGAAAGGTTAAGCTTGTGAATTGTAAAAACACATACACGCAAGCCATCTTTCACTCCTCCAAATACAACTTAATCCCTGAGATAGCTAAGTGGGTACTTGTAGTTGTGCTCAGACTTAGCCTGAGCTTAGAGAGGAGTTGCAAACACTTTGTCATTTCAATCCCTAGTACTGTTCCGCAAGTACTAGGGTAACGTATTCTTCTGATTCATTTCTAATAAGAATATGACGTTGAAAATTACTCTTGTGTTTTATTTATATCTTTTCAGTCATTAATTCACTATTAGTTTTGTTTACTTTACTTAAACTGTTTTATACTATAGTGAATAGGGAACAACACTCATCTTATACCTCGGGTCCGAGGTCTGACCAGGTTAACTCGATATAAGTCGACCAAGTATGAACGTGTAAAAATAACTAGAGGTCTGACCAGTGAGAAATAATTACCATGGGTTGGAAAGGCCCTTAGGTCTGACCAGAGAAGTCAATCCAAGTGCACGTGCCCATAGTTGGGTGGCATAGACTTAATATTAACAAATAGGTATGCACACATAAATGTCGTAAAAGTCGTGTACAAAAAAGCATGCAAAACAACTTTGTAACACTAATTTTAAAAACTTTTTGGTAATGACACTGTAGTGATATTCATGGTTCACGGTAGCTCCAATCGAATGCACAAGGAGGCAGAGGACCAGGTAAGCGTAGAAGCATAACCTTAGACATCCTTTCAGTGAGACTGTGCTCACTTCTTTAAACCCCCTTTCTAGTTTGTTCTAGTGGGTGAGCCGTACATACCAAGTGTCCATAGCGTCTAGTTTTTAAATTCTTTAAAACGTGTTTCATATATTAGGTCACTTTATTTTACAAAAACAATTTTCCACGAATCAAATAGCAGGTCACAATGAGCATGATATTTAGGCGTGTAAATAAAGACCAATATTAATATTATGGTTACGATATGTATTATTCCATATTGCATACAATTAGGTGTCAAAACAAGTAATAATGCACATATAGGAATCACAAACATACAAGCATAAACATTAATATAAATAACCACATATTGTTCCGAGTCCTCTTTCGAGTCTTCCCCAAACGGAGAACCATAAGACCGTCACTAGGATGCATGATGAGTGTCTAAATACTCATCATTTTTATACTGTTAGAATGCCAAAAACATCTGAAAACACTCAGAAACACATCAAAATGATAAAAATATCACAAACAAGTGTTTTATATGTTTTAAATGCAAAAACATCAAAATCTGGTGAAAAACGTATTAAGTTTGCATAATTGGCAGTTTTAGTCCCCCAAGTTACAAAAGTTGTCAAATCTGGTCCCTGGTAATTCAAAAACTTGTAAAATATCATTTTAGGTCCTTGAGATTCAAAAGTTGTCAAAATAAACCCTTTAAAGTTTAAAAATCACAAAATGACAACTTTAGTCCCTGAACTTTGAAAATTGTCAAAAATAGTCCTTGGTTAATTTAAAAAGTGAAAATTATCAAGTTTTAACCTTGTTCTATTAATAAATGGCAAAAATGGTCCTTATGATAAACTTTTTGAGAATTTACAATATTGGTCCCTCAAGTTTTAAACTTGACAGTTTTAGTCCCTGGATTTGTAAAAATGGAAATTAACAACTAAGGTCCTTGTACTAATCACTCTTGGCAGGTTTGATCCTTATGATATGCTTGGAAACTTGTCAAAACCAGCTCCTCAACTTTGGCTAAATTACACTATTAGTCCTTGTGATTATTAATAAACCAAACGGATCCTTTACTAAACCTAAGTCCAAATCCAAGCCCAAACTTGACCCGGCCCAGTTTTTAAAATCAGATAAGAGCGCGCCTACTGTAGCTCCTCCTTCCCAACTCCACCTGTGTCCAACCATTCCCCAACACCTGCCCTCACCACCTTATCTCAACCTTTCCACCTCACCACCACTTGTATACTAACCCCCTCCACCTCCAACAAAGTCCAAGAAGCATTAATGGGAAAAACCTGCTCGAAGACATTTTTGGCGCCAAAACTGACAAGTGGCAATTTCAATGATCTGGCCTAATCCAAGGGTTGGATTGTGGTGGGATATTTTCAGAGGTCGACAAGTGAAGTCAGAGGTCAATAAATATCAAGAGGAAGCAGCAGAGAAGGCAATCTAGAGTAATTTTAATTTTCATTGTCGTTTTAGCTTAATTCTAAATTCCAGTGCATTTTAAAGCTTTTAAATCTTGTATTTCATGTTATCAGTGTAATATAAAACTTTTACAAGCATCAATTTCACTTTTGAAGTCTTATCTCTTGTTATGCAATTTTCTCATTATTCAAGAAATCTCAATTTGTTAAAATGTTGTTAGAAATTGTTACTTTGGACTGAGAATCACACATAAGCTCCTTATAAAGCTTATGCAAGCTTTTAGTTACTCTTAAAAACAGTTTATTAGCAAAAATAAAAAATTCACAAAAATATCAAATAAATAGCATAAAAATAAAAATCATGGTACAAGGTTCAAAAATATTGGAGCAGGATATATAATGGATGGTCTTGGGTATAGTGCTTATTGGTAAGCTATAGGATTGGTTATTTGGTCCTAGTTCTCAGTTTGTGACCTCAAGTCATTTGTAAGCATCTTTTGATCCAATTTGGTTTGTTACTGTGCAAATAGTATTTAGCTCAAATCTTTATGTTTAAACGTTTATTAGTTATAGTTAAGATTAAATAAGTGATAAAATCAGTAGTTTGTTCTTTTAAATTTGTATTTTGTTAAAATCTTAATTTGACAGTATAAATTGCATAATCATTATTAGGAAGTTGTATGTTGTTATGGCTGTTGATTGAAGTTTATTTAGTGTTAATAAATGATATTACAAGGTCTGCAACAAGTTCTATGGTCTTAATCCATGATTCTCTTTGTAAAATACCAAAACAGTATTGTTAAGGGTTGTTTGGTTGAATCTGTTTATCTGTGTTAAAGATTGTGCAGACTTGTGCTTTTTGTTGTTTAGTGTCAAACTTGGTCTAAAGAACTCATTACAAGCAAGAAAACCAGTGGTTATTAGATAAAAAGTCAAAATCACTCTCAACTTAACTTGATAAGTGAACTGTTGGGATTTTGATTTGCAAGAATCATCATATTAGCTCAAAAGTATTTAACATAGCTCAATATAACTTTATTATACCTTAATATATCATAATTAGTTCATAGGATCAAGTTAAAATTCAGTTTAGTCAACCTTTCATTTCAATCAAAAAGTCAAAATCTGTCCTGTGCATCAGTTTTGATACCCAAATCATAAGCTTCTAAAAAGCTTATTAGTTGACCAATATCTGTGATTTGTGTTTCTTTGGATAGCCAAGCTGGTCCTTTTCAAGCTCCAAGTTTTAAAATTCCATTTGCAGCTTATCTACTAGGGCTGCATGTGCTTATTAAGTTGTCCCAAGTCACTCAGCATACACTGAGTCTCAAATCAGTGGGTTCTCAGGTTTTGAAAAAGCATCTCACAAGCTCATGTTAGCTTGTCTGGCCATCATCTTTGGTTTATAGGTAGTCAACCAGGTCTTATGCAAGTTCCATTAATTGTTTTTCAGCTTTAGCTTATTCTGTGTCCTGTGCAATAGCTTAAAGTAGTACACCAATTTCTGTTTTAATAAACAAGCTCAAACATCAAATCTGTGTTAAATTTGTAATCCAGAGGTTCAAGCTTGTTGATTTTGGTTGCATTTGAGTCATTTTAGCTTAATATAGCTTCTGTGAAGGTTTGGTAGTCTTTGGTCAACAATTGGCTTTTTCAAGTGCTTATTTATAAGCAGTCACAACTGCAGTTGCTAATTTCACCAAACAAGACCATGTTTTTCTATTTTTCATAGATTCAGTATATTAAAATAGACTTTTCCTGAAATTTTCATTATTTTTCATAACTGTTTGCTATTTTTCTTAATTAAAAACAGTTTTTAGGTATTTTTAAATAGCTTTTAATACAAATAAATTATAAAAAGTCCAAAAAAATGATTTTTCAATTTTCTTAGGTTAAGATAAATATAAAAGTAATAAAAAGTATTTTTCTATAATTTTCTTAGTTTAAAAAGTATTTTTTAGCATTTTAAATAGTTTTAAATTAATAATAAATACATAATAAGTCTAAAAAATATATTTTCAGTTTTAAAATAAGTTTTATCATATTTTAGATTTTTCCAAGTTATAATTTCATTTTTCTAGGTTAATTTTGTATTTTCTTGTATTTTAGCACATTTTAAATACTTAATAAATAGTTTTTAATTGATAATAAATAAATAAATAGTTGTAAAAATAATTTTCTTTTTATAATAATTTTCTTTTATTATTAGGATTGTAAAAACATCATTTTCATATTTATAGGTCTTTTATTTCTTTAAAACTCACTTTTTATTTTGTACGTAGACGTAATTTTATTTTAAACGTAAGTTTTAAGTTTTAGGTTTTTAAACGTTCATCACCTTTAAAAATAGTGATAGCGTTTATTTAATAGATTTTAACTTTTTAATCTTTTTAATTTGCATTTAAGTCGCTGTTATTTGTAAATCTTTTCTTTTAGGTATAATTTTCCATCGAAAACCCTACTGATTACTATCCTTAGTGATCATTCTACCATCTGATCAAGTGTTTATTACACCAATTCATCCTCCGTGGGACTTAACGACCCAGGAATTCCCTATATTCCTCTGATCTAAATTGTATTTGTGTCTGAACAGTTTTTAGTCTGTTAAGACTTGACTGTTTGGAGACAATCAAATTTTGGCGCCGCTGCCGGGGAGGCTGTAAGCGTGTTTCTAGCATTATCAGACCCGTACTTGCACATATACCCAAGTTTGTAAAAAGTTTTCTGTAAAGTTAATATAAATCAAAAAGTTCATTAACGCTTTTCCTAAAGTGTTAAAAACCAAAAAACAATATAAAACAACAAAACAATCGTAACGTTTTCTGTCTTGTGTTTCTTTTAAGGTGATTCTTAAAGAGATACGATTTGGTTAAACGGGACGATACCAAAAATATTTTCCAAAAGTTTTTAAACCCCATCAGCACAAATCTTACCTACGTCTTTTCAGTGGTACTTAATTGAATACATAAAAATCAACCACCGCAAATCAAGGCAGTGCACTACCTAACTGGGGGTGCGACCATTAATAAGTTCCCGAACATCAGATTTAAAACTTGCCTTTGTGTCACTTGTGATTTGGTGTACCTTTTTCAAAGAAGCCATTTCATCTGTGATTATTGGTTAAGTTCACTTGTGTTTTGCCTCATTTGTTTTGGAAATTGATTTTTATACTTAGTGCATGCGCACTCGTTCTTCCAGTTCTACAAGTCCACTTTCCGAACTTGGAAACATTCCTCGCAGACGTAGAGGACGTTCAGCTCCTTCAGCCGTGACTGAGGAACGTCTACCACCACCACCACCTGTCGAAATGGCAGAAGACAAACCTATGAATGAGCTTCTCCAAGCACCCATCGAGGGTTACGGAGATGCCATTGTTGTCCCAGCCATTGTGGCTGATACCTTCGAGCTCAAAACCGGGTTGCTTAATCTGGTAACCCAAAGCCAATTCTATGGTTTTGAGCGGGATGATCCTCATGCACACATTCGATGGTTCAATAAAATTGCATCAACCATCAAGTACAAGAATGTCCCATCCGAAGCTATCAAGCTTCTTCTGTTCCCATTTTCTCTAGAGGGACAAGCCCGGAATTGGCTTGAGAAACAACCCCCTCGTTCTATAGAGACATGGGAAGATCTAGTTACCAAGTTTGTTAACGAGTTCTATCCTCCATCCCGAACCACAAGTCTTAAGAATGAGATAATGAAATTTTCTCAGAGATTTGATGAATCATTCGGGGAGGCATGGGATCGTTACAAAGAATTGCTCCGCAAGTGTCCACATCATGGTTTTACCGAGTTAATGCAAATGGATACTTTCTATAATGGTCTGAGACCAGCTGACCAAGACTCTCTGAATGCCTCCGCGGGAGGTAATTTCCTTAGCAAAACCACTAAAGAAGCCTTACAAATCATTGAAAACAAGTCCCAGGTCCGTTCTTTCCGCACTAAGACATATCAAAATCAGTCTAATGCTGGACCTTCTACTTCATCTCCTGTGAGTACATCTAGCACCGATGCTAAGATTGATAAACTCACAGATGCTGTTCAGGCTTTGGTTCTTGCTAACCAAAAGAAAGTCACCTTCACTCAAACACCATCACATGGTGAAGTGAAGAAAGTTGAAGTTTGTGTTACTTGTGGTGGTCCTCATGCATACTACAACTGTACTGCCACTGATGGTAGTCCGTTTGAAGCAAATGCTATAGCGGGAACTTCAAATCAAGGAGGTAATCAATACCGTCCTCAGAATGAACCACACTACCGTGCTAACACTTATCAGGCACCACCCGGTTTTAACCAGAATCCTAACCGGAATCAGAATCAACCTAGAATGAACCAAGGTTATCAAAACCAAGGTAATTTCTATCCTGGACCCAATCAAGGTTTCCAACAACAAGGGAACCTTCATCAAAACAATTTCAATCGTGGGAATCAATTTCATGGGAATGTGAATCCTAATCAAGGGAATTTTCAACAACAAGGTCATAATCAAAACATCAGACCTCAAAATTTCCCTCCTAATCCACCTCCCATCATTACTCCTCCAGGACCATCATCTGATGAGTTACTGAAGCAGTTCATGAAATCCCAAGATGAGATGAACAGATTGTTGGTCAGTCAGATCGCTGATCTTAAGAAGTCTTTAAATGATCGACCCTCGAGCTCAGGTACTTTACCGAGCAACACGATCGCTAACCCGAGGGGCGATGCTAAGGCGATCACGACCAGAAGTGGTGTTTCATACACTGGACCTGCTATTCCTACTACCTCTTCTTCTTCTCCTCCAAAGGTAGTGGAAAGTGAACCTCCAACTCACAATGGACCTACGACTCCAATGCACCCTCCTCCTGTGGCAATGAGTCAAGTTACCAAGGAAACAACGGACAAAGTGCATTATTCAAGTCCAAGTAATACCGCACAAGTCCCACCTTCGGTAGTCCATCCTCAAGTTGTCCAGAAACCCAAGTCTAATCCAGGAGTTGTTTTTGAACCACCTGTAGCTCCCGTTGAAAATATCAAATCCAAATCTTCTATTCCATATCCATCACGTTTGAATGAGCAAAAGCTCCGTGAAAAAGCTAGTCATAAAATGGATAAATTTTTCCAAATTTTCCAAGAGTTACATTTTGACATAAGCTTTGCGGATGCTATCATGCTGATGCCCAAGTTTGCATCAACTCTCAAACACATGTTAAGCAATAAGGAAAAGCTGTTTGAAATGGCTAAGACTCCTCTTAACGAGAACTGCTCTGCAGTTATTCTGAAGAAGCTTCCAGAAAAGCTTGGAGATCCTGGGAAATTTCTCTTACCTTGTGTATTCCCAGGAATGGTTGAATGCTTTGCCCTAGCAGATCTTGGTGCAAGCATTAATCTTATGCCATATTCAGTGTGGAAGAAACTTTCTCTTCCGGAACTCACTCCTACATGCATGACTCTCGAGCTTGCAGATCGTACAATCTCCCGTCCTCTTGGCATTGCTGAGGACGTATTTGTGAAAGTAGGAAAGTTCCATTTCCCAGCTGACTTCGTGGTTGTTGATTTTGATGCCGATCATCGGGTTCCTCTCATTGTTGGTCGAGGATTCCTGAGAACGGGCCGTGCTCTCATAGATGTATTTGAGCAAGAAATCACATTACGTGTTGGTAATGAAGCTGTCACTTTTAACCTTGATCAGACTTCGAGGTACTCTGCAAATTATGATTCTGAATCGGTTAACCGAATAGATATCATTGATGTTGCTTCTGAAGAGTACTCGCAAGAAGTTCTTGGTTATGATCATAATTCTTCGAGTGATAATCTCACTCATTCATCTCAACCTATCATCGCCAATTCTACTCCTTCTCTCACCCCATTTGAGGAAAGTGACTTCATCTTAGAAGAGATTGAAGCCTACTTATCCAGTGATTCTGTACCATGGGAAATTGATCACGCTCCCATCGACATTGAGGGGGACATACTTCTCATTGAGAAGTTGCTTAATGATGATCCATCATCATCACTCCCTTCCGTCGAACTTCATAACAAGGAAATCAAGTCAGCTGAGAAAACTGAAGAATTTCCTGAGGTTGAGCTTAAGGACTTACCACCTCATCTCGAGTATGCATTTCTTGAAGGTGATGATAAATTACCCGTCATTATTGCTAGAGATTTGAGTAAAGATGAAAAAGCTGCTCTCATAAAAATCTTGAAGTCACACAAGCAAGCAATTGCTTGGAAACTCTCCGACATAAAGGGTATCAACCCTGAATTTTGTACTCACAAAATTTTGATGGAGGATGACTTCAAACCAGCAGTTCAACATCAGAGAAGAGTAAATCCAAAAATCCATGATGTTATCAAACAGGAGGTTATCAAACTTCTTGATGCAGGATTGATTTACCTGATCTCAGATAGTCCTTGGGTTAGCCCAATTCATTGTGTTCCTAAAAAGGGTGGAATAACTGTTGTCACAAATGAAGATAACGAGTTAATTCCAACTCGTTTGGTTACGGGATGGCGTGTTTGCATTGACTATCGTAAGTTGAATGACGCTACTCGTAAAGACCATTTTCCTCTACCCTTTATGGATCAAATGCTTGAGAGATTAGCAGGGAACGAATACTATTGTTTCCTTGATGGTTTCTCGGGGTACTTTCAGATTCCCATTGATCCAAAGGATCAAGATAAAACCACATTCACCTGTCCATACGGAACTTTTGCCTATAGACGTATGCCTTTTGGCCTATGTAATGCTCCTGGCACGTTCCAACGATGTATGATGGCCATTTTCCACGACATGATCGGGGAAACAATGGAGGTGTTTATGGATGACTTCTCGGTCATTGGGGATTCATTTCAAACTTGTCTCTCCCATCTAGACAAAATGCTTCAAAGGTGTGAAGACACCAATCTTTGTCTAAACTGGGAGAAAAGTCACTTTATGGTCAAAGAAGGCATAGTCCTTGGCCATAAGATTTCAAAGAACGGGATTGAGGTAGATAGAGCAAAAGTCGATGTTATTGCTAAGCTACCTCATCCTACTACCGTTAAAGGTATTAGGAGTTTTTTAGGTCATGCCGGTTTCTATCGTAGATTCATTCAAGATTTTTCCAAAATCGCTCGGCCTATGACCCATCTTCTTGAAAAGGATGCTCCTTTTATCTTCTCACCCGAGTGCATCGTAGCTTTTGAAACATTGAAGAAAAAGCTTACTGAAGCACCCATTCTCGTTGCTCCCGACTGGGATTTACCTTTTGAGCTTATGTGCGATGCAAGTGATTTTGCTATCGGCGCAGTCTTAGGGCAACGAAGAAACAAGCATTTTCAGCCTATTCACTACGCAAGTAAGACTATGACTGAAGCTCAAACTCATTACACCACCACTGAAAAAGAGCTATTAGCCGTGGTGTATGCATTTGAGAAGTTTCGGCCGTACTTAATCTTGACCAAATGCGTAGTGTATACGGATCATTCGGCTCTTAAATATCTCTTTGCAAAACAAGATGCAAAGCCGAGATTGCTTCGTTGGGTTCTCCTCCTCCAAGAATTTGATATTATCATACGTGATAAAAAAGGAGCTGAGAACCTGGCTGCTGATCATCTTTCCAGATTAGAAAACCCTCACCAAGATGTTTTCGAGAAAAAGGATATAAATGAAACATTTCCTCTCGAGACACTCAATGCGGTTTCTTTTCGTGGAAACTCTTCTACCCCATGGTTTGCGGACTTTGCAAATTACCATGCGGGTAACTTCATCGTGAAAGGGATGTCGACCCAGCAGAAGAATAAATTCTTCAAGGATGTTAAACACTATTTCTGGGACGACCCTTTCTTATTCAAAATCTGTGCGGATCAAGTCATCCGACGGTGTGTTTATGGACAAGAAGCTCTTGACATTCTCAAAGCTTGCCATGCTGGACCCACCGGGGGCCATCATAGTCCAAACTACACCGCCAAAAAGGTGTTTGATTCCGGGTTCTATTGGCCCACAATCTATAAAGATGCCCACGATTATGTCAAAACATGTGACGCTTGTCAGCGTCATGGAAACATATCTCAAAGGAATGAAATGCCACAAAATGCCATTCAAGTTTGTGAGATATTTGACATCTGGGGTATTGATTTTATGGGGCCATTTCCATCTTCTCGTGGTAACAAGTACATACTTGTGGCTGTTGACTATTTGTCGAAATGGGTTGAAGCAAAAGCTTTACCTACAAATGATGCCCGAGTAGTTGTGAAATTTTTGAAAGCTCTCTTTGCCAGATTTGGAACTCCTCGTGCAATAATCAGTGATCGTGGTACACATTTTTGTAATGACCAAGTTGATCGTGTCATGCAAAAGTATGGTGTTACCCACCGTCTATCTACTGCATACCACCCCCAAACAAGTGGGCAGGTGGAAGTTTCAAATCGTGGTATTAAAAGAATACTTGAAAGGACAGTAGGTGAAAATCGTGCATCCTGGTCGGATAAACTGGATGACGCACTCTGGGCTTTTCGTACAGCTTACAAAACACCAATTGGGTGTACTCCATACAAGCTAGTGTACGGAAAAGCATGTCATCTTCCGATTGAACTAGAGCACAAGGCTTACTGGGCCTTAAAGCATGCAAACTTCGATATACAGACAGCCGGTGATCACAGAAAAGTTCAAATGAATGAACTAAATGAACTTCGTGATCAAGCTTACGAGAACTCTTTGATCTACAAACAAAAGACAAAGAAGATTCATGACTCTAAAATCAAAAACCGCGTTTTCAACGTTGGTGATCGAGTACTTCTTTTCAACTCTAGATTAAAGATTTTCTCGGGAAAGCTTAAGTCCCGCTGGTCTGGTCCATTTACCATTGCTAAGGTTTATCCTTATGGCACCATTGAGTTATCTCAGCCTGATGGTCCTAACTTTAAAGTAAATGGTCATCGAGTTAAGCATTACTTTGGAGAGGACATTCCCCCTGTGGTTGTCCCGGATTTACAAACATTCCCCATGAACCAATGAATGCGGGGATCGAGTCAAGCTAGTGACTCGGGAATCAAAAATTTTAGCACACACAATATGGGTTTTCACCCATGTTTCTGTTTTCTTATCCCCTTTCTATCACCCTAGTGTGGGGGAGTCTACCCACACTGTTGTATATTCTCAATCTTTTCAAAAAAAAAAAAAAAAAAAAAAAAAAAAAAAAGTGTATATATCAAAAACAAAATAATGGCCGTAGTATTTCCCTTTTTATGTTCTTTGTTTCGGCATAACCGCCGGTACTTTGAATATTGAGGGCAATATTCATTTCTAAGTGTGGGGGGGAATTCTCACGAATTTCATGTAACTATTTCACCCAATTCCCCCGTTTTTGGCCAAATTTTTTTTTTTTTGGAGTAAGTGTTTCTCACTTACTCAGCAAATGGTAATCAGTCCGCCATGTCTAACCCACATAAGGATTGGCTAATCCAGGAGCAAACAGCTCTTGGTAAAGATATCTCAAATCCGTTTATGGCTTGCAATTTGCCTAAAATTGTATGGTGTTCAACTCACCATATCTTTAAACTAGTGAAAAGTTGGCTAGCCCGCAAGTTTATGGCTTGTGGTAAAGGCAGTGGAAAAACCATAATTGGTAATCAGCTCACCAAAGATAATATTGATAATTTATCTAAGAGTTGGCTAGTCCAGAAGGGTACGGCTTCTGGTAAAGACAAAATCAAATCCGTTGACAGCTTATGATTTGCTAAAAATCATTTGGTTATCGTTGTACCAAAGTTCTTACTTGAACTAAAACAATTGGCTACTCCAGAAGTAATGGATTTTGGTAAAGAGATTAAAATCCATTATGTTTTCTCAAATCATTGCTAGGGACTAGCAATATCTTAGTGTGGGGGATTGATGAGTGTCTAAATACTCATCATTTTTATACTGTTAGAATGCCAAAAACATCTGAAAACACTCAGAAACACATCAAAATGATAAAAATATCACAAACAAGTGTTTTATATGTTTTAAATGCAAAAACATCAAAATCTGGTGAAAAACGTATTAAGTTTGCATAATTGGCAGTTTTAGTCCCCCAAGTTACAAAAGTTGTCAAATCTGGTCCCTGGTAATTCAAAAACTTGTAAAATATCATTTTAGGTCCTTGAGATTCAAAAGTTGTCAAAATAAACCCTTTAAAGTTTAAAAATCACAAAATGACAACTTTAGTCCCTGAACTTTGAAAATTGTCAAAAATAGTCCTTGGTTAATTTAAAAAGTGAAAATTATCAAGTTTTAACCTTGTTCTATTAATAAATGGCAAAAATGGTCCTTATGATAAACTTTTTGAGAATTTACAATATTGGTCCCTCAAGTTTTAAACTTGACAGTTTTAGTCCCTGGATTTGTAAAAATGGAAATTAACAACTAAGGTCCTTGTACTAATCACTCTTGGCAGGTTTGATCCTTATGATATGCTTGGAAACTTGTCAAAACCAGCTCCTCAACTTTGGCTAAATTACACTATTAGTCCTTGTGATTATTAATAAACCAAACGGATCCTTTACTAAACCTAAGTCCAAATCCAAGCCCAAACTTGACCCGGCCCAGTTTTTAAAATCAGATAAGAGCGCGCCTACTGTAGCTCCTCCTTCCCAACTCCACCTGTGTCCAACCATTCCCCAACACCTGCCCTCACCACCTTATCTCAACCTTTCCACCTCACCACCACTTGTATACTAACCCCCCTCCACCTCCAACAAAGTCCAAGAAGCATTAATGGGAAAAACCTGCTCGAAGACATTTTTGGCGCCAAAACTGACAAGTGGCAATTTCAATGATCTGGCCTAATCCAAGGGTTGGATTGTGGTGGGATATTTTCAGAGGTCGACAAGTGAAGTCAGAGGTCAATAAATATCAAGAGGAAGCAGCAGAGAAGGCAATCTAGAGTAATTTTAATTTTCATTGTCGTTTTAGCTTAATTCTAAATTCCAGTGCATTTTAAAGCTTTTAAATCTTGTATTTCATGTTATCAGTGTAATATAAAACTTTTACAAGCATCAATTTCACTTTTGAAGTCTTATCTCTTGTTATGCAATTTTCTCATTATTCAAGAAATCTCAATTTGTTAAAATGTTGTTAGAAATTGTTACTTTGGACTGAGAATCACACATAAGCTCCTTATAAAGCTTATGCAAGCTTTTAGTTACTCTTAAAAACAGTTTATTAGCAAAAATAAAAAATTCACAAAAATATCAAATAAATAGCATAAAAATAAAAATCATGGTACAAGGTTCAAAAATATTGGAGCAGGATATATAATGGATGGTCTTGGGTATAGTGCTTATTGGTAAGCTATAGGATTGGTTATTTGGTCCTAGTTCTCAGTTTGTGACCTCAAGTCATTTGTAAGCATCTTTTGATCCAATTTGGTTTGTTACTGTGCAAATAGTATTTAGCTCAAATCTTTATGTTTAAACGTTTATTAGTTATAGTTAAGATTAAATAAGTGATAAAATCAGTAGTTTGTTCTTTTAAATTTGTATTTTGTTAAAATCTTAATTTGACAGTATAAATTGCATAATCATTATTAGGAAGTTGTATGTTGTTATGGCTGTTGATTGAAGTTTATTTAGTGTTAATAAATGATATTACAAGGTCTGCAACAAGTTCTATGGTCTTAATCCATGATTCTCTTTGTAAAATACCAAAACAGTATTGTTAAGGGTTGTTTGGTTGAATCTGTTTATCTGTGTTAAAGATTGTGCAGACTTGTGCTTTTTGTTGTTTAGTGTCAAACTTGGTCTAAAGAACTCATTACAAGCAAGAAAACCAGTGGTTATTAGATGAAAAGTCAAAATCACTCTCAACTTAACTTGATAAGTGAACTGTTGGGATTTTGATTTGCAAGAATCATCATATTAGCTCAAAAGTATTTAACATAGCTCAATATAACTTTATTATACCTTAATATATCATAATTAGTTCATAGGATCAAGTTAAAATTCAGTTTAGTCAACCTTTCATTTCAATCAAAAAGTCAAAATCTGTCCTGTGCATCAGTTTTGATACCCAAATCATAAGCTTCTAAAAAGCTTATTAGTTGACCAATATCTGTGATTTGTGTTTCTTTGGATAGCCAAGCTGGTCCTTTTCAAGCTCCAAGTTTTAAAATTCCATTTGCAGCTTATCTACTAGGGCTGCATGTGCTTATTAAGTTGTCCCAAGTCACTCAGCATACACTGAGTCTCAAATCAGTGGGTTCTCAGGTTTTGAAAAAGCATCTCACAAGCTCATGTTAGCTTGTCTGGCCATCATCTTTGGTTTATAGGTAGTCAACCAGGTCTTATGCAAGTTCCATTAATTGTTTTTCAGCTTTAGCTTATTCTGTGTCCTGTGCAATAGCTTAAAGTAGTACACCAATTTCTGTTTTAATAAACAAGCTCAAACATCAAATCTGTGTTAAATTTGTAATCCAGAGGTTCAAGCTTGTTGATTTTGGTTGCATTTGAGTCATTTTAGCTTAATATAGCTTCTGTGAAGGTTTGGTAGTCTTTGGTCAACAATTGGCTTTTTCAAGTGCTTATTTATAAGCAGTCACAACTGCAGTTGCTAATTTCACCAAACAAGACCATGTTTTTCTATTTTTCATAGATTCAGTATATTAAAATAGACTTTTCCTGAAATTTTCATTATTTTTCATAACTGTTTGCTATTTTTCTTAATTAAAAACAGTTTTTAGGTATTTTTAAATAGCTTTTAATACAAATAAATTATAAAAAGTCCAAAAAAATGATTTTTCAATTTTCTTAGGTTAAGATAAATATAAAAGTAATAAAAAGTATTTTTCTATAATTTTCTTAGTTTAAAAAGTATTTTTTAGCATTTTAATTAGTTTTAAATAGTTTTAAATTAATAATAAATACATAATAAGTCTAAAAAATATATTTTCAGTTTTAAAATAAGTTTTATCATATTTTAGATTTTTCCAAGTTATAATTTCATTTTTCTAGGTTAATTTTGTATTTTCTTGTATTTTAGCACATTTTAAATACTTAATAAATAGTTTTTAATTGATAATAAATAAATAAATAGTTGTAAAAATAATTTTCTTTTTATAATAATTTTCTTTTATTATTAGGATTGTAAAAACATCATTTTCATATTTATAGGTCTTTTATTTCTTTAAAACTCACTTTTTATTTTGTACGTAGACGTAATTTTATTTTAAACGTAAGTTTTAAGTTTTAGGTTTTTAAACGTTCATCACCTTTAAAAATAGTGATAGCGTTTATTTAATAGATTTTAACTTTTTAATCTTTTTAATTTGCATTTAAGTCGCTGTTATTTGTAAATCTTTTCTTTTAGGTATAATTTTCCATCGAAAACCCTACTGATTACTATCCTTAGTGATCATTCTACCATCTGATCAAGTGTTTATTACACCAATTCATCCTCCGTGGGACTTAACGACCCAGGAATTCCCTATATTCCTCTGATCTAAATTGTATTTGTGTCTGAACAGTTTTTAGTCTGTTAAGACTTGACTGTTTGGAGACAATCAATGCAGTACCTAGATCGCCCCATACATCACTTAGAAAAGCAATTGTGTGGGTCTTGTGGCCAAAAAAACACATAAAGCATGGAAATCCCAATTAACAAGTAATTACACAATATATGTATTTAAATCAATATGTAATTCTAATTATCACAATAATTCTAATTAACAATTAAATAAATAAAAATTAACTTTTAATTATAATTAGCAAGTAATTATTAATTTAACATATAATCTTTAATTAACTTTTAATTTTAATTAACAAGGTAATTATTATTGACATGTAAATTAAATTCCATTAACAAATTAATTCTAATTATCAATATAATTTTAATTTGTGTGTGACTAGTTATTATTTATTAAAAATTGACAAGTATTGCATGTAATTGTCAAAATTAAAATAAAACACAATAACTAAACTAAGTTTCATGCAGCCCTTTTAAAACATGTTAATTAATATCAGAAACGTGTAACCCATAATCGCAAAAACGAGTTGACTCGTGATGCCACTGTTGTGATTTTAGATCTAGTTAGCCAGTAACCTCTACGAGTTCGCAGCGGATAATGGATCTAGTAAATACAATTATGTTAACACGTAAATAATAAACATATAATTAATACATTATTAATTAATTAAAAGGGAATAAAGAAGGCTAACCTTGCTTGGCAATTGGACTCTAGTAACGGAACAAGAAACCCTACGAAACCTTTAAGTATCTAAAGTAGATACCTCGAAGAGTATCACACACAAACCCGATTCACGTATACGTTCGATGTAGCTAGTCGAGAACGTAACAATAAAACCAAACAACTCATTTGTTCCTTGAATTAGCACACGACCAGAAAACCACCCGGGAACCCAAGTCTCTTCTGCCTGAGAACCAAGAAGCTGGAAAACAGCTTGTAAAGTGTTACCCGATATCGGACGATGCTTGTCCGATAACCACCTTCTATCCGAGAACCAAAAGCAACAAACAGGAACTGTTTTGATTCTTGTTGCTGCTAGTTTGTGTCGACCATGAACCAAACAAAAAGAAGCCAAACACCTTGTCTAAACACTTGTCGAGATTACAAGTTTAGAACTAAACAAAACCACAAAACCACAAAACCCTTGATCGATTACAAGAAGCAAACGACCAAGGATAGAGAAGCAGGAATCGTTTTCTGTTTAGGGATAGAAGAAGTATTGTATGCGTGAGAATGCAAGAAGTGGAGGGGAGTTTATATAGTGCACAAGTCGAAACCCTAGAGGATACCCTAGCTTGTTCGACAAGTCACAAACAAACCCAAACCCACTCTAACTTCTGCACCCAATTCTTTTGGATCACCCAAGCCCAAGGCTTTTACCTAAACGACCCAAAACATAAACCAAAACAGCCCACGGGTCATAATGGTTGACGGGTCAAGCTCATGCATAACGGTTAACAAATAATTCAAGTATTAGTTACGTTTCAACACGTATACTCGTGTTTATCGTGTGTGCCCCCATCGGCTCACACACATCTAGTTGCTTTGTCATGTTTTAGAACTTCCACAAACCAACAATGTATGTGAAAAATGATATTTTCATATCACATATGCACTCGATTGAAACCCATATCGATGAAAACGATACAAACAGGTCTTTTAGTTTTTAACCCTTTTGTCATGATACATGGATGAGTTTTAGAGGGAGATATTATCAAGAAAATTCTTGAAATTTAGTTAAATAATAATGACTTCTAAAAATAGCATTGGTTAAATATTATGTTAAGTTGGACGTAATGGCAGGGACCATTATTAGTGGTTGGTGTCTCACCACGTGTGGTCACCATTACGGCCACTTTTTAACCGCGCAATATTTACTTTGACATCGTTTAATGGTACATACCACCGGATGTTGTGTGATGACGTATAGCATGTCTAATGGGCCCAACATGTGCTATACATATTTAGGGCCCAGGCCCAACAAAGATAACTTGTCCGCCACTAAGCCCAATGAAAAATTGGCTACGGCTCGGACACACAAAGACGCACGGAGATCATCTGAAGAGTGCTCCCACAAGCACTACCAGCGGACCAACCAACGGTCCCAGAAGATGGCATGTGTACTGCAACTATGATCATTACGGATCCTTACCCGACAATGGTCCCACTCTAGCTACTAACAAATATGAGCGAGATACTAGAAACCCCTAGTATTGGACTCCCCTATAAAAGGAAACTCTAACACAATTACGAGGTATGACTTTCTCACACATATCAATACACATACTCCAATATTTTCTGACAAACATGATTACTTACTCTCACGTCGGAGCTTAATTGTGGGGTCCGTCCCACGGTAAGGCAAATGGTTTACTTTCATTTGTGCAAAGAATCATCTCATTACTTGGTTTAGTACAGATCCAATCCACTAATAGCTTGTTGGCCCGGCCCAATAAGCCATCTCAATCCACATCCACCGGACATTGTGCAATATTTACTTTGGCATCGTTTAATGGTACATACCACCGGACGTTGTGCAATGTTTTTAAAGTACGTCTATACTTCTATACTACATATAAAAGCAAAATAGTGAATGTGGAAAAGTGAAAAATTCAATATGTGAAATGCGGAAAAATTTATATTAGGTAAGAAAAAACTTAAAACATGACAATTAATGAAATTTTATATTAACGGAATGTTTTGAATCTCTATTATGGCAACACTTCAAAAGGAAATTATTAATACACATCAAAAATTGGGTTCGCTCGGGATGCTTCAAACCTAGCGGGTTGACCCGGTTTAATTTGACCATTTTTTTAACCTAACCATCGAGTTGGACCAGTTTATATTGACCCGTTTTTTGACCGGAACGGTTCAACCGGTTGAAACACATGGGTCGAACCGAGTTTCAAAACATTATGTTTAATCCCCAAATCCTCAAACTTTTGTTATTTTTCGTTTATAACCCATAAACTATTTTTTATCACTAAAACTATTTGCCACTATAAAATCTCGTTGATATGCACGGGTACCCGTCTATTATGGAATATTTTTGTATTAGACTATTAAAGTGAGTTATTTTTATGTTTTTGGATGGTTGGTCACTACCATGACTGTTTGGTGGTTAGTTTGGTGAAAGAAGCAAATGTTGAAGTGATGGTGATAATTGCGATGACCGTTATGCCCAGTCTTAAAGAATATTAATTTTGAGCCTAGACAAGAAATGGGCGAGTATTTTTTTCTTCCACACTTAGGACACATCGGATGATTCGAAATGACGTTGCATTCAACATTCATTCCGTTTGTTGGGTGGCAATAGCAAAGTTCATGTCATGCATATCAATTGTTCATGTTGAATGAAATTGAATGACCAACCTTGAAGATAATCATGTAAACTCTACACATTCACCTTTGGTTGAAATTTTTGCTGTAGTACTGCTCAATTTGGAATAGATCTTGTATCAATCGACGGAACTATAACTAGATGTATATTTAATTTTGTTGTACTTTATTCATCAATGGTTGTTAAAAAATTAATAACTGTGCATGATGTACCATGTTTCTAATTAATAAATTTAATTTGTCTACATTAAAATGTGGAGCCAAGTTAGGAAGGAAGGTTGTTTGTTAAATGTCTTTAGGAAGAAGGGGATGTAAGATATAAATTTACTTGATTGGAACGGGTTTGTGTAAACACTTGAGTCATTTTAAACCAAAATATAATTAAGAAATCACTCATTGTTTACTTTTGATATAACGTTGTTCTAAGCTTTTGCACGAGCAAAATTTACCATTTAGAGAGAATTGCACACATTGAGCACAAATAGGCTTAAAGATACTTCTTTGAGCATTAATGGTGAAACCATGAACAAAGTACTTCAACAGTTTAGTACCAAGAATGTATGCTTGTATATATTTAAGAGATTATTTGTTGTATATCAAGCAATTTATTGGTTTCCAGTATTTGGATTAAAAAAACTGTATATTTATGTGTATGTGTAATGTGTATTGTATCATACTATCACTATAAACACATATTTAACCCAAGCGGGGACAAAAATACTTAGTCATCTACCTTAACCAACTTACGAAAATGAGAATGATGTGTAAAATTATACTTCTTCCCTTTGGCTAATCAAGTTTGGAGAAAAATATCAAGATGGTGTGACGTAATGATTTCATTTGGGGATAGCATACAAGAGTGGTATGATGGTTTGGTTGATTCTTCAAGATCAAGTGAGAAGAAGATAAAGTTCGAGGTGATTGTTATAGCTTCTATTTGGATCCTTGGCGTTTCCGGGACTCGGTGGTGTTCAACAACAATCCGATTAAAAGAAGTGACATTTTTAATTTGATTTTCATAACGTCGTTTAATTGGTTAAAGCCCGAGCTTCTAAGATGCATATGTCTTGGAATGATTAGGTTTTTAGTCTTTTGTAATTGTTCTTTTTTGCAAGAAAAAGTTTATTGCTTGTTCTTTGTTTTCTAATAAATTTCGCCGTTTCAAAAAAAAAAAAATACTTCTTCCCTTTGAGTTTTAGAAACTCCAAATATAAATAATTAGTCTTTGTGTTGATCCTAAGTCACAGTGATATCGAGTATCCTTTTCTACTTATTGGCTACCGAAACAAACCAGCCAACAACTCCTCTCTCTAAGATAATCACTCAATATTTAATACCCATAATCAAGTTTTATGCACACACGAGTATGGTAAATGAGTTGGTGGGATAGCCACGCCTAATTTTTAATAAATTTGCTAACAACAATTTTTATGAGTTTTGTTTACACTTAAGGGGCCGTTTGGTTGAGAGATATTGGGGTATATTGGGGGCATTTGCATTTTAATTTCCATCAAATATCTTGTTTGGTAACTCAAATGAAGTAATTTACAATTCCATGAATTGCCAAAATGGAGAGAATTAGAATGCCTCCAAAAAGTGAAGAATTTTAATTTACTTGGAAATTTTTTTTAAAAACTTTTTTTCTTATTGTTTTTTTATAAACTTTTAAATAGAATATTTATGAATTTTTTTTATAAACTTTTTTTTTATTAATTTTTTATAAACTTTTTTTATAAATTTTTAATAAAAAAATTATATTTTTTTTATAAACTTTTCATATAAATTTTTTATAAACTTTTTTTATAAATTTTATTTATAAACTTTTTTTTATAAATTTTTTATAAACTTTTTTTATAAACTTTTTTTTATAAATATTTTATAATTTTTTTTATAAATTTTTTATAAACTTTTTTTTATAATTTTTTTTATAAAATTTTAAATAGAATATTTATGAAATTTATATTAAAAAAAATAAAAAATATTTATAAATTTCTGTCAACCAAACGTGCGAAGGTATTTTAAATTCCGGAATTTTAAATTATCAAGAATTTAAATTTTCTAGAATTTAAAATTCCGGAATTTCAAATTCCCCAACCAAACGGCCCCTTAACTTATTTAAAAACATTTTCAAACATAAACTCATTTAATATTAATTAGGTTTGTAAACGATTTGGACGAACACGAATCAAGTTTTGTTCATGTTCGATCGTTTTATTTTAATCGGACAAATAAACGAACGCGAACGTTTAAACGGACGAATTTGCTTGTTCGTGTTCGTTTATTAAGAAAATGAGTTGTTTATCACTAAACGAACATAAACGATCGAACATAAATAAACGTAGAAAAACAAACATAAATTTTATTAAATTATGCATAATATTTTGTTTATAAGTGTTGTTTTATTTAAACAAACCAATTTTACAAGTATACAATGGAAAGAGATGATACACGAACATAAACGAACGTTAATAAATGCATAGACGTTTATGAACATAAATCAACGAACGCGACTTTTGTTCATGTTCGTTCAATTAACTAAACAAACGTAAAATATTGTTCATGTTTATTAATTTAATAAATAAACGAACATAAACGAACTTTTTACCAAACAATTTATAAAATATTTACTGAACGTTCACTTCGTTTACTGCCTTAATATTAATACATGACCTATTAAAACTCACTTAAGTTAACTATATTTGATAAAATCAAGTATTCATTAAAATGATAAGTTTAATTTTTAAAAACAGTATTAACTAAAGAATGCTTAAATAAAACCCATAGAATGTTATATGATTTTTAAGACTACATTACTAAAATGATCTGAATGAATTTGGTACGACGATTGTGGATATTGAACATATCTTGATATATTTTGATCAAGTTATATACGACTTATTTGACCCGTTTTGTATTTAGCTAGGTTTTTATGCTTTGCATGTAAAGTGTTGGAGATGCACTGTAACACGACCACCAAATTTTTTAATAAATGTGTTAAGCTGTTTTGTTTGGAAAAAGCCAAGACTTTCAATTAAACCAAGATGGAATGTTTTGAGATTCTTATATCTAACCTTAAAACATTTATAAAAAATATATATTTTCTCTGAGTGTGTGATATACACACACATAATACATGCCTTGATATTATACCAAACTAAAAAGAGGATACCCTCCCTTATTCTTTAAAAATTACGTCTAAATTATAATAAACCAATAGGCATTTAAGGTATTGGACCCTTGTACAATGTACATTCATGAAATGCACATATTGATATATTGTTGAGACATCTTATTCTGGTTTCAAGATTTTAAAGCGTGGGGTATGATGTGTAACAACCTATTTTTTTTTAGAAAGGCAACATATATTGAGAACCTCGAAAAAGATTAAAGTACAAAATAAGGCACCTCAACTCAATAATCAAGATGATTAAAAGAGGAAGAGGCCCAAAAAAAAAACAAACCGAGACCTACCCTTGCGATACAACCGACTCACATAACTAAATAAGAAACTACATTACTGACAACTTAAGATGAAATACACTACAATGACTCAAAATAAACTATAAATATTGGAGCCCACTAATGAAAGTTTGAAAGCAAATAAACCAATCTCATTCCCTGCCAAAGATGTATGACAGGTACTGTGCCACCCAACTTGATCCCACTTCATGATAAAATGAAATGTGAAGAAGTCAATGACACAAGGTAATAGTCCACTGCAAACTTGAAGCACTTTAGTCCCAGATACACGTAAGTCAGCCAAGGGTACAACAAAACCACAAAAACATCCACTGATGTGAATGCCTCATGACCCACTGCAGTCCAAGACCAACCCACTGTACTAATGATGTAACCTTAACTAATGCAAAAATCCCATTGTACCACTCAAGAACTTAAAACAGGTGCCAAAATACCCACTGTACCACTGAAGTACTCTCTGAAAATACATATGCAGCTGCCAAAATAGTGCCAAACCAACTGTCACAAACCACTAACTCGATTGCTGCAGCTGCTCAAATAAACTGGTGTTACTATATATGCGTATTCCGAGGGTCTCGAAGCCATTGTTGCCAATCTATCGCTTTAAATTTCTTTGATCTTCTCACTATCCATTCGAAACTTTTGAGTTGAATGTCTTCTAAAATCTTGTTAACACTTGATACTTTATTTCCAAACACACGAGTGTTTCTTTCCTTCCAAATGAAATATCCGGATGTCCAAATTACCGCTTGCCAAATACCCGATAGAGAAGTAGGGACATTAACGTTTCCATTATGAGAAAAAAATTCCTCAATAGTAAAAGCGCTAACCATCCCCACCTTCCACCAGTTAAATATCTTGGTCCATACACTCATCGCTAAATCACAAGTGACCAAGCAATGAGCACATGTTTCCACACTATCGTTACACGAAGCACAAAGTACCGAATCCAAATCAATTCCTCTTCGATCAAGTTCCACTCGTACCGGAAGTCTACCTTTGCGTGCTCTCCAAACAAAAATGTTGACTTTCTTAGGTACTAAGTTGTTCCAAAGCGTGTCTCGACCGCCACCTTCCACTTGAAGAATCTTTTCCTCGATCAAACTCTTTAGCGTTTTGACTTTAAATCCGCCGTCTTCATCGATCGTCCACCTCCATTTATCCCTACCATCAATAGAAACAACAACATTTCGCAATACCTCGATTAAATCATCATACTCCCTACCCACCCTACCACTAATGTGTCTATTCCAATCCCATACCCACGCCCACCTATTATCTACCCATGTACCCTTATCCCTTACACTACCCTCTTTCTTTCTATCCAAATGAAACAATCTAGGGAATCTATCACGAAGCCTACTATTATCTATCCATTTATCCTCCCAAAAACTAATGTCCCTCCCATCACCTAGCTCCCCCACACATGAAGATGTAAAATCAATCCCCATCCCATCAATCTCAATCCCGCTCTTCACAATATCGTGCCAAACCCCCCTCCCCCCATTCGATCCCCCCTCACCCACCCCTATAAGGCCGCCAAGACCCCCGCCCGCCCCATGAATACTTTTAATAACCTTAGCCCATAACCCCCCACCTTCCGTCCTAAATCTCCACCACCATTTGCCCAACAACGCCAAATTTTTTGCCCTAAGCGATCCCACGTTTAACCCCCCGTCCTTAAAAGAAGCAAGAATTGAATTCCATTTTACCCAAGAAAGTTTTTTACCCTCCCCATTCCCACCCCAAAAAAAGTTTTTTCTGATGCACTCAAGGTTTTTTAGAACACTCATAGGCACACGGAACATCGAGAAGTAGTACAATGGCAAGCTACCAAGAACCGATTTAACCAGTGTTAGACGACCCCCAAATGACATCGTTTTTGCTTTCCAATCGGCCAACCGATTTTTGAATTTGTCGACCACGGGCTTCCATGCATTCACCCGATTCATATTTTCACCTATCGGTAAGCCCAAATAGGTGAAAGGGAACTCTCCAATATCGCACCCCATCCAATTAGCCATAGAACCCAATTCCTCATCGCTAACCCCGAGACCATATATTTTGCTTTTGTGGAAATTCACCCTTAGCCCCGAAACCTCTTCAAAACACTTAAGTATGCACATAAGAGATCTAGCATTCTCTCTATTCCATTCCCCGAAAAAAATAGTGTCATCTGCGTATTGCAAATGAGAAACTTGAATGCTGAATGTTTGGATTTGCATTTTTATATTGTTTATGTGATTGATAATAAGTAAGCACAATTTTTATTTTTATTTTGAAATGCTTATTTGTTAGTGCATTATTATCATTGTTATTCTATTTTTATGTCTGAAAATGTACGTCTGTTTTAAAATAACTTAACACAGTAATTAAACATATAAAGTTAAAAGCACTTAAAATATAGCAACTACAAACACCTAGCAACAATAATATTTGACAAAATAATTAGATAAAGTCAAACTATAAGAAAATATGACAACAATATTATAGTTGCAAGATGAGAAAACGAAAGACAAACAGTTGGACCACATGAAAGATGTGCTTCATTCCCTCATCAGTACGTAATGTCGAAAGAGCTTCCCATGTTCAACCTTTTGCGAGCCTCTATCCATTGTAGACATGGAACACAGTCGGGTCAAGTTTTGTCGATTATATCCACGAGCAATAGATTATTATTTCGAGATTACCATGCTCACCACAACTCTTTATAAGAACATAATTTTATAACAATCTCCTATACCTCACAAAAGTATGCGTACCTTATAAGAGCATCACCAATACATCAAGTCATAAAAAACATGATGCATTTATAGCAATAAATGCTTAAGTTATTTTGTCTTGATACAAATGCCACTTAAAAACAATTCAAAATTAAATATTTTTATTAAACTTCATTAAAATTTCATTTAATAAAAAAAAGTTTCAAAAGTTAGTGTATAATAAACAAACTTAAAAAAGGATTAGGTAATTAATAAACTTTGTATTTGTTAAGCTTTAAATAAGTTATATCCACTTTAGTAAATTTATGAGTTTTCATGTTTTTAATAACTTAATAAATTTAATATATATTATTATCATTAACAAAAGTTATTGTTATTGTTTTAGTTTTGTAATATTTTTATTTAATTAGAGGACAATTAAACAAATAGATTGAATTGTGACAAACCCAATTAGTATGACTTACGTCAAAACCGCCGGTATATGGAGAGATCTAAATCTAGTTTTTCATGAACAACAAGATGCTATATTTCAATAACAAAGCCATAGCAAAAATCACCATTAACATAAGATGTCACATAAGTAGTGAACTACTGGTCTTAAACATCATTTTCAACACAACTGGTAACATAATATGAGACAAATAAATTTGTGTAGCTTCAAATGTTTACCAAGTGCTATACTTGCATTAAAAGAGATGCCATTGCTCTAATTTTGTTTCTTCATCTCGAATTATACTCTTGTTTAAATATTGTGCATTAAACAAAGTGACTTGGGGTTTTTTTTTCTTTTCTTTTTTTTTGGATCAAGTGATCTTATGGAACATGTCTTGTTTAGACTCTTTAAGGAAGAGAAAATGGTTTTTGTGAGCCTCCTCAATAAGTTGAATTAAGAGTTTGGCCCCACTCAAAAGAAGTCGGATGTTTTTACTTTTTAGTTCCAACTATAATACAATAACAGGTTGTACGTCTATGAAGTTACTATGATTGGTGTACAGAATTATTGAGATCAATTATACAAGATGGAAGTTCTTTGTATTTATCTAGTTGTTGTAAATAATAACTCTACATTGGAAAAAGATACAACTTTATACAATAATAAGTTAGGGTAAGTAAGTTTATTTAATATCATTAAACCTCTAGTCAAAGTCTAATGGCCTCACATGCTACGAGATAAATGTAAATTTACGTATGATTATTGACAATTGTAAGAAAAGTACGTATGATCGACTCCAAAAGATGGTTTTATTTATTTTAAATTTGAAAGTAGTATGGTCAACTCATTTTGGCTAATTCGGTTTTGGAATATAAAAGGGATTTCCGGCTTCATTTTGCTTCAAATGTTAGTATTATCTATACTGATAAAAGGCCTACAGTTCAACACCACCAACTTTAGGGTTTTCTTATTATGTCAAAGTAAATTCTATTAAAATCCCAAATAATGGGAATTTTTTTCTTCCACCAATGGTAGGAATTCTATAAATACATATCACTATTGATGTTACAAAAGAAAAAATGGTAAAAGGTCATCAAAATATCTGTAAAGGTAATTATAACATGCTACTAGTATAAACTATTCCACACCACGTACTCCATTCAAGTCTCATCGTTACAGCTTATAGTTATAAACTTATAATCATACAATCCTTCGTACAAGTTCAATTTTTGTCAAACAAAAATTACCACGCTCAAAGTTCTTAATATTTTGAAGCAAACATCAGTCATGATAATACTGTATAAATCAATATTATTAGTGTTTGATACGTCGTAATAATACATAACTTAAATTATACGTAATGTCTGAAGTTTGATATTGTTATCTTATTATGAATAAGTTTAACCATATGAATCGTAACAAATTCTCATAAAAGTAATGATATATATTTCTTCTCTTATAGTTTGTCTATTTTTGATCTTCTTATAGTATTACACTAGACAAAAAACATGTAGTTGCCTAGCTAGTTGGTGTGGGACAACGGGATTTGCCTACAATTTGAGGGGTTTTGATGCTTATACCTTTATAATCAAGTAAAGCAAATGGACATATATATATATATATAAAACCTAAGAAAGAAGGAAGGGGACCAATTAATAAAGGCTATTACTCTCCAATAGCTGTTTAGGTGTTTTATCTTATGGAATACTTTATTAACAAGTCAATCATTTTCTTAAAAACCAGGTGTAATGGTTGGTGATACGAGTGTGAAAGAGCGTCACCACATGAGATTCCTTGTTACGGCGGTACCATCACGCTGGTGAGCCATTTAGTTGATTCGCGGTCGGTGGTCAGCACCACGGATTGTTTGAAAGTTCTGTAGTGTTTTGTGTGTTTTTAGTATAATATAAGTTGATTTGCAAGGGGTGATCGATTGTTACGAAAATAAAATGATGAGAAACGTGACCGGGATTTTAACTAACATCAATACACATAATCTATACATTGTTTACCATATGTATTACATGTATTTTATTCGTATTTTTGTTTTTGTACTTATTTATTCGTATTCAATGCATAGACTTATAACTATTAGCCAGCAACGCTAGTACGAGTGTAGGGGTGTTATTCGGGTTGACCCGGTCGGGTTCGGGTCAACTCGGGTCGGGTCAAGTCGGGTCAAGCCTCAAAAAAACATACCTGAACCCGACTTGATTAGAACTCGGGTCAATTCGGGTTGACCCGATTGACCCGAATATATTTTTGAACCCGATTGACCCGACCCGAATTAACTCGGGTCGGGTTCGGGTCGGGTCAGCCCGAATACACCCCTAAGTGAGATAACCAAAACTTTCTGAAGTCACACATTCACCTCCCTCTATATTGAAGCTTATAGGTTTGTGTCTTTTCCTATAACTCCACCAAATATGACATGGTGTTTCCCTTTCCAAAAGGTATAGAAAAGAACTCCTTTTCATGAAATATAGGTAGGTGTTAATGAAAGTGAGATACTTGATTGACACTAGGGGCCATGCTCATAAATAAAGGAGAACTAGTAAAGAATCATAACTTAGAGATCACTCATATTATTATTGCTAATAAAGTTACCAAATTGCATATGTTTAATTTTAGTACCATTCATAGTTTCACACCAACTTTTGAAGGTGATATTTGGCCAACACTCATGAGTCATCGAGTGACATATCTGGATATGGTCCTATCACGATCCATGCATTTGGTCTTAAAGCATCATTATACTCCATTAGGTTTTTGTGCATTTGATTGTTTCACCAATATGGTGATATGTAGATGTCAGGATAAGGATTTTTTTATAGATGTTTGTATTTGTTTATTTTGGATTTACTTAGAGGTGGTACGGATAAGGATTGATAAATTGGAAAAGATGTAGGGTTAATGGTATAAAAAATACACAAACTTTCCACTTTTTACTATTGTGACAATAAACTTTTAATTTTCCTATTAAAACAAAAAACTTTCTTAATGACTCTTATTGTAACCAAAACTGACACGTGGCAACATTAATTAACCTTTAAGAAAGTTTTGGTTACAATAAGAGTCATTAAGAAAGTTTATTGTCACAATAGTAAAAGGTGGCAAGTTTGTATATTTTTTGGACCATTAACCCATTAATTAACCCTTAACCCAAAAAAAAACATTTATACTCGAAAAATTAGATGTAAAAAAGCAAATTAAAAATCAGAGTTATAAAAACTATAAAATAGAATCAGATTTATAAAAAATTCGGAATTATTAGAAACAAATCTCAAAAATCGAATCTATAAAAGTTAAAAATCAAATATCAGATCTAATAAATAACACTAAAAATCGGATTTTTCATATATTAAAAAAAAATCTTCTGATTAAAGATTTAAAAAGAAACTCATATTTATATGGAAAAAGACCCAAAACCTCATATTATATAACTCAAAACGGCGGCAATAGCAGCGGCGGCAACAGCTGGTCGGCAAAAGCAGCGGCGGCGGAAGCATCAGCAATGACGACAACAGTGGATTCGGGCAAGATTTGAAAAAAATATTATATAAATTCAGATATGACCAAAAAAGATAAATAGTTAAAAAAAAATAAAACTGGAAACATGTTGTGATGCCGGGCGTTTCGGTGGTGGTGGTCTTATTCGAGGGGTTTCAGGAAGTTGTAGATCTCGGTGGTGTTGGTGGTACGGCTCTCGATGGTGGAGAGGTATTTTCGGTGATAGTTTGGTTTCGGTAGTGAGGATCTATGGAAGTGAGGTCGGGCGGTGGAGGGTCCGACGGTTGAGGGGTTCCGGCGGTGTACGGTTCCGACGGTGAAAGGGGTCCAGCGTTTGAGGGTGTTGGCGATAAGGGGTGTTGGTGGTGGGAGATTTGGACTGTGGAAAAGAAGATAGTGCTTTAGTTAATGTTGTATAAATGATTTTTTTGGGTTAAGGGTTAGTTAATGTTGTCACGTGTCAGTTTTGGTTACAATAAAGCACAATAGTAAAAAGTGGCAAGTTTATTGTCACAATAGTAAAAAGTGGCAAGTTTATTGTCACAATAGTAAAAAATGGCAAGTTTATTGTCACAATAGTAATAGGAAAATTAATTAATGTTGCCACGTGTCAGTTTTGGTTACAATAAGAGTCATTAAGAAAGTTTTTTGGTTACAATAAGAGTCATTAAGAAAGTTTTTTGTTTTAATAGGAAAATTAAAAGTTTATTGTCACAATAGTAAAAAGTGGAAAGTTTGTGTATTTTTTATACCATTAACCCAAAGATGTACGGATGATTTGCAGATGCATTGTTGGGCGGTCTTAACAACGGTGATTAAAATTTTATTAAGAGTGCTCGGAGTGATAATGCAGTCACGACGTTATAGCCTACGTAGCTTGCGTTATCCCTATGTTACCGTACCATGCATCCCTGCGTTACAACTCAAGTTATTGTAGTAACTCAAGTTATAACTCTGTTGGGGGTTAGATCCCAGAACAGGGTTAAGACAATCAATGACAGTAGCAATACCACTAGGTGGTTACCGGATATCACTTGGAATCGTGTGATCACTTTCCAAAGTAAACTATTCGACCCTAATGCCTGGGTATCACGAATATCTACTTGGGATAAGACCAAATGCAGTTAGAGAATTAGGCACAATTCTATAACCCTTTCACTAATAAGTGTTTATTGTTTTCTGTGTGTTTTTCATGCATGATCAGATCTCCTATTTATAGGAGGTTACTCTTGAGCTATTCCAATGGAATTATGAGTATTAATCGGCCCATTAATAGCCTCATAATTATCCCCATTATAGCCGTTAGTGGTTACATGACCAATTAAACGTGGTCATAAAGAAGTTGTAACTGCCATTTAGCAGTACTTTCCATAAGCAGTACTTTCCACTAGCAGTACTTTCACTTGCAGTGGAAGTACAGCCTATCAGTGGAAACACTGCTTATCAGTACTTTCATAGCACTATCAGTGGGTACACAACTTCAGTGGAAACACTGCCTATCAGTGGAAACACTGCTTATCAGTGGAAACCACAAGCAGTATTTTCCACAAGCAGTACTTTCACCAAGCAGTACTTTCACCAGGCAGTACTTTCACCAGTACTTTCACTTACAAACCACTATAAGAGTCAGGGTGTTCATGGACCTTATGGGTGTACACTCCGTACCTCCTAGCCCATTACAAGGTGTGAACTAATCCCACAAGTGCACTAAATTTTCCAACAATCCTCCCCAAATTTAGTTCACTTCCTTTGCATGAAAAATAAACATCAATCAAAACATGTGCATAAACGAAAATGTCCAGAGGATTGAATTTCCATCTTAGTAAATTACACGTTCAAATATTCGAGAATCAGGGTGTTCTAAGAATTGAACCCTTCAACCCATTTGAATACCTGAAGATAAAATACACACAAGTTTTCAAACACTTAACAGCTCCTGACACTATACAAGCCATGTGTCCATATCCAAATTCATAAATGTTGTAAAAGCTAAAAGTACAAAGCTTCCTGAAGCGGCAAAACTTCAACATTTACATAGGTGGTTCCTCTTTAGTCATGCTCCTGCCAAGCACTTTTTCAAAGAAAATTAACCATTAAGAAGTAAAGACTTCATCCTCCTTTCAGCAGGTTCTGAGCACAACCTTGGGATGTAAATAAAACATGTGCTCCAGTCCACTGAATGTTCAGCTTTCCACATTGAACTCAGCTCCCAAGTTTCCTTAGGAGGGAGTTGGGTGTCCTAGCATTCAGTGACTAAGTTGGACTTAAACCCATCCCTTTAGCAGACTTTATAACCAAGTCTCTAGCCAGACCCTTCGTCAAGTGATCAGCTAAGTTCTGTTGAGATCTCACAAACTCTATAGATACCACCCCATTCATGATAAGCTCACGAATCATGCTATGTCTGACACCTAAGTGTCTAGACTTACCATTGTACATCTGGCTATAAGCCTTAGCCAATGTAGCTGCACTATCACACCGGATAGAAATAGGTGCTATAGGTTTAGGCCACAATGAAATCTCAAGAAGCAAGTTTTTCAACCATTCAGCTTCTTTACCAGCAGCTGCTAGAGCCACAAATTCATATTCCATTGTTGAACTGGTGATGCAAGTTTGTTTCTTGGATGCCCAAGAAATTGCACCTCCACCAAGTAGGAATACCCAGCCACTGGTAGACGAATTGTCTTCAGTGTTACTGATCCAACTTGCATCAGTGTAACCTTCCAACACTGATGGGTAACCAGTGTATGAGAGACTATAATCCATAGTTCTCTTCAAATACTTCAGTACCCTCTGAACTGCTTGCCAGTGATGAGCACTAGGATTGCTAGTATACCTGCTCAATTTTCCCACTGCAAAACCAATATCAGGTCTTGTACAAGTCATGGCATACATCAGGCAGCCAATTACCCTAGAATACTCAAGTTGAGATACAGCCTTGCCATTATTAGGCATCAACTTCTCACAAGTATCCATAGGTGTACTCACAAGAGTACAATCAAAGTAATTGAATTTCTTCAGTACCTTCTCAATATAATGAGACTGAGAGATAGAAATTCTATTACTTTCATGTTTAATCCTTATACCAAGGATAACATCAGCCTCCCCCATGTCTTTCATGGAGAACCTTGATGACAAAAATTCCTTTGTCAGGTCAACCTGATTTTGGTCAGTGCCAAAGATCAACATGTCATCAACATATAGACAAATGATGACTCCTTTACCAGATTCATCAAATTTGCTATATACACATTTGTCAGCTTGGTTAAGAACATAACCACTAGACAAAACCACTTCATCAAACTTTTGATGCCATTGCTTAGGTGCCTGTTTAAGTCCATAAAGAGACTTAATCAGTTTACACACCTTGTTTTCATTGCCTGGCATGATGAAGCCCTGAGGTTGGTTCATATAAACCTCCTCTTCCAATTCACCATTCAAGAAAGCTGTTTTCACATCCATCTGATGAATAACCAGATTGTGAATAGATGCCATAGCAATCAGCAGTCTTATGGTACTGATACGAGCCACAGGGGCATAAGTATCAAAATAGTCTATTCCTGACTTTTGTTTAAAGCCCTGAATGACTAGTCTAGCCTTGAACTTTTCAATAGTTCCATCTACCTTCATTTTCCTTTTGAAAATCCATTTGCAACCCAGAGGTTTGCAACCAGGAGGTATATCAACCAACACCCAAGTGTTGTTGCCCATGATGGAATCCATCTCATCATTGATTGCTTCTTTCCAGAAAGCAATGTCCTGGGACTTCATTGCTTCTTCAAATGTTTTGGGGTCATCCTCAACAATGAAGCAATAGGAGTATTGGTCTGAGACCTCATCCCTAGTACCTTCAACTAAGTATAGTTGAAACTCAGGTCCAAATGACTTTGGAGTCCTGACCCTTTTGCTCTTCCTGAGCACAGGTTCAGGTTGCTGAACCACAACCTCATCAGGGACCACTGATGGTTCATCATCAGGGACCACTGATGGTTCATCATCAGGGACCTCTGATACACCAGTGTCATGAGGTCCATTAGGAATCCTCTGACTTGGTCTAGGGACTGATGAGAATCTATTCTCATCAAAATCTGCATCCCTTGATTCAATTATTGTGTTAAATGAAACATGTTCATTAGGTTCAATAACATAGAACCTAAAAGCCTTGGAATGCTCAGCATATCCAACAAAGATGCAGTCAATGCCTCTTTCACCCAAAGTCTTTTGCTTTGGATCAGGGAGTCTTACAACAGCCCTACAACCCCAGACCCTGAGATAGTTCAGGTTGGGTTTCCTTTTAGTCCAGAGTTCATAAGGGGTAACCTTGTTCCTTTTATTTGGAACCCTATTTAATAAATAGCAAGCTGTTAACATAGCTTCACCCCAGAACCCTTGACTCAGTCCTGAATAGGACAACATGGAATTAACCATCTCCTTCAGCACCCTGTTTTTCCTTTCAGAAATACCATTTTGCTGAGGAGTATAGGGAGCAGTAGTTTCATGGATAATACCAACAGACTGAAAGTACTGAGTATCCATGTACTCACCTCCCCTATCAATCCTTAATCTTTTGATCAAAGACCCAAGTTGTAATTCAACTTCAGTTTTAAACACTTTGAATTTATCTAATGCTTCATCCTTGGTATGTAACAGATAGACATAACCAAATCTAGAAGCATCATCAATAAATGTCACAAAGTACTTCTTATTCCCCAAAGAAGGAGTGGCATGCAAATCACACAGGTCACTGTGAATAAGCTCCAAGATCTTAGTCTCACGACTAACACCCTGAAAGGGTTTCTTGGTTATCTTGGTCAACATGCAAGTTTTACACTTTTCAGTGTCCATGTCAAAAGCAGGGATTAAACCATCCCTAGACATATCTTGCATTCTTTTATAGTGAACATGACCAAGTCTAGCATGCCACAGGGTAGAATCAGTTTTATCATATGTGGTCACAAAAGCTGAAATAACACTGTCAGTGGTAATATTAAGCCTGAACATTTGATTACATAAATAACCAAAACCAATAAAAACACCACATTTAGAAAGAACAAATTTATCAGATTCAATAACTTGTTTATATCCATGATTATTCAAAACACTACTTGAAACCAAGTTCTTCCTGATATCAGGGACATGAATAACATTAAACAAAGTTACAATCTTTCCAGAACTAAACCTAAGATCTACACAACCACGACCATGCACCAAGGCTGTTGACTCATTTCCCATGTGAAGAATAGAACCATCATTCAGTGACTCATAAGTCTTGAACCAGCTTCTATCTTTACACACATGAACTGTTGCACCAGAGTCAACCCACCACGCAACATCATCATCATGCACATAAAAAGATTCAGATACATATGTAACATAATAAATCTGAAAAGACTTATTAAACATATTCTGACCTTTCAGTGAGTTGGCTGAACCACCACTCCCTGAACCATTAGTGCCTGATCCATTGGCTTTACCACCAATTTTAACACCCTTGCAGTCCCTTTTAATGTGACCAGTCTTGCCACATTTCCAACAAGTAGGTGTTGCCTTCTTGTTAGGATCTGCTCTTGTGTTGTCATGATATTTGCGTTTGCCTTTGTTGTCATTGTACCTGGTAGAGTTGTTATGCTCTACCATATTGACAACAGATGGTCCAGCAGCATTGCTACTCTTTGGCTTGTCATTATCCTGCACTCTGAGAGATTCCTCAATGTGCAGATGACTGCCCAACTCAACAAGAGTTAACTCCTCCTTCATATGTTTCAAGGTATGCTTGAAATCTTTCCATGAAGGAGGGAGTTTGTCAATGACACAAGAGACTTTGATAGCCTCATCCATGTTCATTTGGTGTTGTGTAAACCTTCCAAGTATTCCAAGAAGTTCATTGTATTGTTCCATAACTGGTCTTGAATCAGTCATTTTGTAATTTGTGAAATTACTAACAAGGAACTTCTTACTTGATGCATCCTCAGCCATATATTTGGCATCCAAGGAATCCCACAGTTCTTTGGAAGATTCAAAGTTCTGATAAATATCAAACAAAGAATCAGACATACCATTCAGAATAAGACCTCTGCATATGTAGTCATCATTCTCCCACTTGCTCCTCCTTCTGATTTGATCCACAGTAGCATCATCACCATCATCAGGAATTGGAGTAGTCAGCACATAGACCACACTCATGCTTGACAGCAAGAAGTGCATCTTCTTCTGCCACCTCCTAAAGTCCACCCCTTCAAACTTGTCCAGCTTTGCAAAGTTTGAAGCCATGTGTTTCATTGCAGCAATTGCCATTGATTATCACTAAATAGTTTACTTTGATTGTTGGGGGTTAGATCCCATAACAGGGTTAAGACAATCAATGACAGTAGCAATACCACTAGGTGGTTACCGGATATCACTTGGAATCGTGTGATCACTTTCCAAAGTAAACTATTCGACCCTAATGCCTGGGTATCACGAATATCTACTTGGGATAAGACCAAATGCAGTTAGAGAATTAGGCACAATTCTATAACCCTTTCACTAATAAGTGTTTATTGTTTTCTGTGTGTTTTTCATGCATGATCAGATCTCCTATTTATAGGAGGTTACTCTTGAGCTATTCCAATGGAATTATGAGTATTAATCGGCCCATTAATAGCATCATAATTATCCCCATTATAGCCGTTAGTGGTTACATGACCAATTAAACGTGGTCATAAAGAAGTTGTAACTGCCATTTAGCAGTATTTTCCATAAGCAGTACTTTCCACTAGCAGTACTTTCACTTGCAGTGGAAGTACAACCTATCAGTGGAAACACTGCTTATCAATACTTTCATAGCACTATCAGTGGATACACAACTTCAGTGGAAACACTGCCTATCAGTGGAAACACTGCTTATCAGTGGAAACCACAAGCAGTATTTTCCACAAGCAGTACTTTCACCAGGCAGTACTTTCACCAGTACTTTCACTTACAAACCACTATAAGAGTCAGGGTGTTCATGGACCTTATGGGTGTACACTCCGTACCTCCTAGCCCATTACAAGGTATGAACTAATCCCACAAGTGCACTAAATTTTCCAACAAACTCAAGTTATGGCCAAGTTATGATACCCCACCCGTGTTATTTGATGTTGAAATGATGTGGCGCTGACGTGACGGAGTTTTTGGTGTTATTTAGTGTTATGACTCCTACTGCTCAAGGATATACCAAGTTGTTGGCCATAACCAAATGTATTATTTGAAAGGTAAAAATTTAAATACTCTTGTCTGGTAAGATAAAATGAAATGTAACATGAATGAAATAAACGACGTAATGAAATAAATGATGTAATATGATGATTCATTATCATTAGTAATCATGTTTGGTTGGTATGATAGAACGGAGTAGAATCAATAAGAAAAAGACTAAAATAACCATTAATAAGTTATTTAATGTGGTTGTTTAATGATGGATTTTTATGTAATTTTGCTACAAGATTGAATAAAAAAAAAGAAGGGACACTTAAAGCATAAAAAATAGAGTTTTTGACGTAATAGGCCATTCCTTATAATAAATGAATCATTATATTATATAATTGTAAACAAATAAGATTCTTTTATTCCTAATAATATTCGTTCCATTCACACTTTAATTACAATAAATCAAACACTATGTGTTATCTGTAAGAAAACGGTTATACTTTTATTAATAAAATCAAGACTACAATAAATAAAAGTTAATAGTAAATAAATAACAGAAAAACAGACATAATAAGGATACAGTTACATTTTTATTCGTCAAATTTTATATGAACTAGCTATATGTTTCACAATGTTTTCTATTTATATCAAAATAGGAATGTGTCTTAAAATATGTTTGTCATAGATTGAAATGTGGTAGTGGTGGTAGGTGATGGCGGCCGAAAGTGGTGGTGCACTAAAAAAAAATAGTATAATCTGCACATTTATTTTTACACACACTAAAAATGAGTGTAAAATTTTATTAGTGAACAAAATTATAAAACAATAGATTTCACACACTTATAATTGTATAAAAAAAAGTTCACACTTTTAAATGTAAAGAAATATATGAAATGTTCACACTTATAGGTGTGAAAGTCATTTGTAATTTCCCACACTTACTCAAGTGTGAAAAAATTGGGTGTTACAATTAATTTTCAAACTTAGGAGTGTAGGGAAATCTTAGATTTCTTCACACTTAAAAGTCTGAACTTTATTTTTATTTATTTATCTTTTTTACAATTATAAGTGTGAAAGATCTATTGTTTTTTACAAAAAAAATCACACCTATAAATAGCTAATTTTTACACATTATTAAATGTTAATAAAATAATAAAAATTTACACATTTCTTAAAAGTGTGAAAATAAAAGTGTGTAAATTAGACTATTGTTTGTAGTGGTGGTGTTTTGACGATCATAAGTGATTGTGGTGATGTTGTAGAGAATCGGTGGTGGTGTTACAAGCTGAAAGTTGCGGTGGTGATGGTGGGGTTGGTTGCCGAAAGTGGTAATAATGGTTAGGTCGGAGGCTTTCATTGGGTGTGAAGCTTCTTGGGGGAGCTGTTAGTAGAGACGAAAATTTTATTAGTGGGTTGGCTATGAGTAGAGCCGCAAATGCTGTTGATTTGATGAGTCTTATTCCACAGTTATGTCGACTCGCAGATTGAGCTCCTTTTGCTTCGATCATGTATAAGTATTGCTAAAAAATTTTTGTGTAAGGACTTGTCAACTTGTACACATGAAGGATGCGACCTTGTTCTTTGACAAAGGATTGTGTGGGTCAATCGAGAACATAGTGGTTAGTGGAGGGATCTTTCTTTTGAGACTTACAGTGGTGACTTGCTTCTTTACCTATTCGATTTATCGGTTTGGGTTTGTACTCGGCAAAAGTGGTTTCCTCTTATGATTTTGTGGCCTAGAGGGCCCAATTTTATGTGTTACAAGACCTCATCTTACGTGACAGTGGCATATGTGGTATGGATGATGATTATGTTTGTGTTTTGGCTTGTCTTCGTGATACGATTCCAAGCTTTGATCTTAGCGATTTCACTAATAAGGACACTGCCCTCTAAAGCCCCACAAACACTGGCGTGTGCCCTTTTTAGTTAAATGGTCAAGGATATGGAAGTTCACTTTGACATGACTGTGCGACAGAAAACTGTTTTTGAGTTTCTACGCGCACCACATGCTCAGGATTTTCTATTAGCTACCCCTATATACGGGCTAGATCATCATATGTCACAGGTGAAATATTGTTAAGTATCGCCTCATGATTCCATTATTTCCTGTTGATGAAATATGCCTTGTTTGTCGCAAGGCATGCTTGGATTCCTTTAGGAAACATGCGGTTCATTGTAAAGAGCTATCGGGCTTCAAGTGCCGACACAATATGGTTCGAGACGTCATTTTTGACACATGTAGGCGTGCCGGGATCTCAGCCAAGAAAGAAGCACATGTGAACCTTTTGACTGACCCGTCGGATGGAAGATCCACATTGAGATCGGCTGATGTTTTAGTTTTTGGATGGGTTGGAGGTAAACATGCTTGTATGTATCAGACCGGGGTGTCTCCTCTCGTGGGTTTGAGTAGTCGGGGTTTTACAGTTGGACATGCTGCTTTGAAAGGCGTCTCGTGCAAAGTGACAAAATACGAGAAAGCATGCATTGAAAATTAACACGTGTTTATTCCTTTCGCGTTATACATTTGGTTTTCTTGCAACTGAGGCGGTGGAGTCAACATAGTCCAATGTGTTATGAACAATAATGTTATGACACCCAAATTCACAAACATTGTTTATAAAAGAATTGGTTTTATAATCTAAAAAAGGCTAGCAACGCAACTTGTTGTCCGTTTGCCTTCTATTAATATGTAAATCCTATTTTGATGAAATAAAATATTTAAAGATTGTTTTCCAAAAACAAATAATAAAAAATAAAAAATAAAATAAAAAGTTATTTTAGTTTTTTCATGTGAGAGAGATAGACTAAATATGCATAATGATATATTGACAGTAAACAATATTAACTTAAATGACAACATATTTTGAATGTTAGCATAATGAATTATGATGGATAATAGATATAGTATAGTATATTTAGCTTTTACCATTATTTAAATGTTGTCGTACGTTTCAACTCAATGCTGCTTATTTGGTTGGAAGTCAACCACGCTTTTGACAAGGCTTGAACCCTGTTAGGGTTATGTCGGAGGTGACAACAACCAAGGCATGGCCAGTTTAACTTTTAGAAATTAAACAAGAAACATTTTTTTATACATAAGAGAGTTTAAATAGAGAAACAACTAGTAAACCTTAATAGCCAAATGGGCTAATAGGCTATCTTCTTTGATAAATAAAGTTCAAGCCTCTATTTTGTTAGGCCTATCTTGTTTTGCCCATTAGCTCATTTGGTTAGACCTGCATTGCCGATTAATCTTTGATCTTTCTCGATTCTGGTTTGATTTCCAAATAATTACTCCAACATTGATAGCCAACAGTCCAAGGCGTGAGAACTGACTTAACAAGCCATATTTAAATTCCACATGTGTTTTCAGCTCGTTAAGCGCCATACATCCATTAACCGAAATGCCGAGAAACTAAGGGCATGCTTGGTGGAGGGTATTTGGGGGTGGAGAATAGGAAAAGCAATCATTAATTATGCGTGGTGAAGGGTAAATGAATGGAGCATTACCCTAAACTAGCTAATGACCCATTGCACTACAAATTGAGGGTTAAGGTATTCATTACCCTTTGCATTCCTTAGTATACCATTTGCAACCAACCATAGAAACAAAATTATGGAGAAAAATACCTGCAATATTAAAAGCTTTTAGCCTGGTTCTTTTATGTTAGACACCTTAATAGCCCCAAACAAATGTGCATATAACATACGCAAAATTTGGCAAAGAAATGAATTCGTGATCTACCGCTTATTCAAACACATAGCTAATATGCTGCAGTTTAATATTTCAAACGACAGATAGCAACAGTTTTCAGAGCCTAACATTAACATCCAAATTAACTACGGTTACACTTCAAATTGCAACTCGGGGCATATTCAACTTAGAAGAAGAAGAAAAGGAATGCCCTCCAGGGTTCCAATTATATGGTGTGAATTACATAGAGACCAACTAAGCACTTATTACAATCCTAATTACCAACTTATGATGTTGGCTAAGGGGATGCGACATAATTGGCTTCATATGGTCCGGGACTAGGAGGTGCTGGCTTTGGGATGTAAGGCATAAGAGGAGCACCATGCTCGATGGGTCCCGGCCTTATTGCTGCCTTTGAACTTGGAGCTGGATCACTCGGGAGGTAATCATCTACATCTATGTTTCCATTACCACTTTCATAGCCCATAACTTCCTGTAAATTACAATTGAAACAATTCAAGAATGAGCATACATAAATGAACTAATGTTAGATTATATAAATATAACTCCAAAGAATTTGTTTTGAAGGAGCGTGCATACCTTAAGTTTCCTGTTTGGCTTCGTCAACTGGATGATATTCTTATGGTGAGCAAGATCACTATCTGGTAAAGAGAAAATAAACAATTCAAAGAGTATAATGAGGATGTAAAACTATCAGCAAACTTTTTCAAATCTTAAAGCTACAATTACTTATCAGCACATTGATAATTAGTAAATACTTGATGCTGAATCACAAGCCAGCCTTTCAGTTCTTAGTTTTTGCTCCTCATTGGAGTCTTTTTAGTTTTAAACCTTCAATATACCCAGACTTTCAAAAAAAAAAAAAAACCACAAGCTTCCTCTGTAGTTAGTACGTAGTGACAATACTTTTGACTAATAGTCAAACATTTTTTTGCGAAGTGCCTCTTTTTCCAACCTTAATGACTATCTTAATAAAAACATGCAAAATGCATAAAACTTGTAAAGACTTTTCTTATGACACAATATATGAAGCAACTACTTATTAAAATAGAGGTCAACTAAGACTGTTTTTACACTGAAAAGGTCTTTTTGAAACATAAAAAGTCAAGAAACTGTAATGCCACATGATACTTTCTCACCATTACAAAGGCAAGATCCAACACAAATTGGTAAATATTTTATTACATAAGATACAAACATTATTACCTTGAATTGAGAACAATGAGAGACAAAGCAAAGCAGTTCCAAACACCAAGAACAAAATCCACATTCCAAAACCCTTCATTATGAAACCAAACCTTAAACACAAATCAAATATGATATATGTTCTTCAACAATCTAGTGCTCACTAGATTCCCTTTAACCCATGAAACAAAGGTTGGTCACTTATAAAAAAAACACACACACAAAATATTGATAATAAATGAGAAAGATGTCGTGAAGAAATAAAATGGGAGTGGAAAAGGTGATGAGGGTTACATAACATAATAAATAAGGATACAATTAAAGAGTGTATTAAATGGTGGTGTTTGTTTTTGTGTAGCAGAAGGAAGCAGTGGGCAGTGTAAATGGTGGTGCATGCTCAATTGAATGCAAAGTTAGCATCTGAATTTGTGCAGTGTCTTTTTAAAACATGGACTTTGAACACTTGGCCTTTTTTAGCGGGATGCATACTTATATTTTCTTGAATTTAAAACAAAGAGTAGTGTGGCAAAATTTAAACCACCATCGGTTGATTTACCTACTTTAGTGAGTCGGTGGCGCGTAATTAAGACCGAATGGAGTGGAGTGTAAAATCAGAAATGCTAGGATCAAATAATTTTTACAAAATAAGTTTTACACAATTATCTGTCATGCTAATTTGTGTCATTTTATCTCTTACTTTGTTTTTCTAACTTGTGCTTTAGAGGCACATGTTAAATTAGAGGCACATATTAAAGAGAGTATCACAGTTTTGGGGTCACCCTCTGAATGACCAACACCCATAATCACTTATTGGCCATTGAGAAGGTAACATCAAAGCTGTGAGAACTTCTTTAACATATGCCTAGGGCAAAAGTTAAAAAAATCTTTTTAAATTATACCGCTTATGTGCATTCACAAGTTAACATGTCTGTAAGAATACTTTTGTACTGAATTTTTTATTCCAGCGATCCTCTAAACTTATTTACCTTGGCTTGTTTTCATTAGTCTACTTTTTCGGTTTATTTGCAGTTTATAATAGGGGTGTTGATCGGTTCGGTTATTGGTTTGTTCGGCTAATTTGGTTAAATTTTTTTTTAGTCAACCCGAGAACTGAACCGAACCAAATTCAAATTCGGTTTTCGGTTCGGTTTGGTTGAATTCTAATTCGGTTTGGTTCTTGGGTTTACCCGAATTTCACTATTTTTTTAGAAAAAATTAATAATTACATAAATATTTAAAAAAAAAATATATTTCAAGCATAAAAAGTGTTTTATTATATTATGATAACCTTTTAATAGTATTTATTTATATAGAAATATATACATAAAAATATAAAAATATATATATATAAATATATAAAAAAATATATATATTTATATGAATTCGGTTTTCGGTTCAAACTGCCAAACCCATAACCAACCCGAGAACCAAATTAGTAGTTCGGTTCGGTTCAGTTTTAGCAAATTCGGTTCGGTTCTTAGTTCGGTTCGGTTATTTTCGGTTCGGTTCAGTTTTGGTTTTCGGTTTATTCGGTCTTTTCGGTTTTCTCGCTCACCCCCTTTTATAAACTTATTTTCCTAAACTAAGTGCTAAACTGCTAATAACATTATGGGTTTAGAAAAAGGTTGCGATATCGGGCTTTTTAAAAATATGCTCATAAGCCCATAGATAAAAAAACACCCTTGAGAAACCAATAAAGCTGAAACTTTTGGTTTGAATGTGGTTTAGCAAATTAAAAAGAAAAAAAAAGAAAAGAAGAAGCAATAAATGGTCCCATTTCCACCCCTATCAGTGGTCACAGTTAATGAAGTTGTATTATTATAAACTCAAAAATTTTGAAATCGAAATTATAAGTTGTACATTAAAGTAAAAGTTAGTATTGATTTTTGGTCATTAATCATACCAAATTCCAATATCCAGTTGGCCTATGATGAAATCATGGAAACATTCGGAACTTGACCATGGCATTCATATACGGAATTTAAGCTAATCATTATTCTGTAACGATCTTTGAATTTAGTTTTCAATGACATATATGGTCTACCTTTGTAATGTATGACAGGCTTGTTAAGTTTACTAACAAATCCATAATAAAAATAGTGTCAGATTAAGACGAACCAAGACAACAAATTGCTAGAAGACAAAGTTTCAGGTCAAACAAGAAAATGTTGTAGGATGCAAAATAATCCAAGGGAGAGTAACTGAGTAAGGCTAAGGCTCCTTATAGCATGTGATTAAAGTAGTGTTTAACTTAATTAAGTTGAAGTTAACTTATCGAACCAATGATCATTGTTTCGGAACTTATATAACTTAAAACTTGATATGGGGTTAAAATGCAATTGATGATCGTTGAAGTATTGCATGAACTAGAAAATAACACACACTGAACCTTTGATGAACACAGCCACTTTATATACTGACGGGCCTGTAGTTGAAAAATGTCTAAGATCTTGTAGAGGCGGAAGCTTAAATTGTTAAAACTTTACACATTCATAAACCTGTGACCACAAATTGTTGTATGAACTAAATAACAATGGAGGTATAGATCAATAGATGGACAATATATTACTTACTTGAGGGGATCAAGACCCTCTTTAAGAGAATAATTCATATAGCCGTAAGGACACAAAAAAACCTAAGGTTCATCCACATACATGTTACAAGAGCTATAGCTCTATGCATATATATGAGTATACATCTTACGAACTCAAACAAATTTATATGACATTCCCATCCGCGTACTTTGTCACTGAACACACACCACACACACGCACACACACAATATGGCCTTGTAGATCTGCACTTGTAAGTTTGTTATTTCTACCTTATTACAACAAAGAAAGAGGCCAATGGTGTGATCACACGCTGCAACGAATCAATGGGGATTTACGGCTAACCCAATGCACCATTCTTGAAAACGGTCCTCTTTTCTTGCTTCCAAAATCTCGTGACAATCTTGTGTCACTTTTCTCTAGCAACCCCCAAAGTATGTGTACATCCTCGTATTCACATCTCATAATGTCATGGCGTAGCCTTCCTAACCCTGCATATTGGACTTAAATTTGTAAGAATTATGTTTTCACACTCCCAAATGTTGTTTTCTTATGCAATAATTCATGTTTGATTATACATGACAATATGATGTCATATTCACACATAAACAAGATCGATTAAAGACTCTATGAGACGATCTAAAAAGATAGAAGGGAATTACCAGATTTTGGGACTCTAAAACGCGTTGTTGCACGGTTCCATACTTTTCGAACACAAAAGGTAAGTTTTCCCAAGCACTCCATCACTAACGGTCTATCTCTCTATCTATCTATCAATCAATCGATCATAGAAAACGGTCTTCCATATTGCCAAATGAAAAATCAAGTTTCATAATATGCAAAAGCAAATGCATTTTAAAAGGAGTGGTGCAGATTGACAATGCAAATCATTATTGCATAATGTGAGTGAATTAGAAGAAGATGCAATTACTTATGTAGTTAGTTTGTTCTTGGTGGATTGATGGATGTCACGTTCTATTGAGCTGTACTTCACAAAAGCGTGTTGTTTTTAACTAATGGTTTTTGTTATGATATCGTAATCAGATTTTATTATTGGTACAGCACATTTCAGTTAGGCTGTTTTTTTTCTCAAGTCAAATGTTTATGGTAGAGGTGGCAAAGTGACATATGCCAAAACGAGTGTATTTGTCTAAGATTTAGAATGGGCCGGTTCGCGTGCCATATGTGTATATATTTTTGGACTTAACGTGTTCTGTATTCTGTTCAATAAAACGTGTTCTGTATTAAATAAAAACTAGTTTTAAATCCCTTCGCACGTAAAAAGATTTCACATAAGTCACACTAAAGTCGTTTTAACATAGAGTTTAACTCATATAAAACACGTGTATTTTCTCAAATGTACCATTTATAGTACGTGTATTCAAAATATTACTTATGTGATACGTTACATGGGTGACCGGTAAATCAGTTGAAAAGTGATTTTTTGAGCAAAAATGGTCCTTTGCGATTTGTTTCTTTTGCAAAATAGGTCTCTTTCGATCTTTCTATTGCATGATAGGCCACTCGCGATTTTTTGAGGAAAGTCTTACGATTTTTTCAAATTGCACAAATTGTTTGCAAATCTTGAAGAAATATTAGGTAATTTTGTGATTTCCCCCCCAAAAATACCCCATTTTCTGACAAAAAAAGGAAAAAAAATCCAAAATACCTATGAATTTCGCAAGATTTTTGAACTATTTTTGACATTTGAAAATATCACAAGCTTGCTTACAAAAATGGTTTTTGAGTTATTTTTTTATATTTTTTTTATTTATTACTTTTCATTATTTTTATTTTTTTTTAATTTTTTTGCAAATTTGGTCAATATGTAATTTTTTTTTAATATTGTTTTTTAATAGCATGACTTTTATTTTTAATAGCATTCAAAATTTTAGGTATCTTTGCGAAAATGGTATTTGCGCGAACTTTTTAAAAAAAACAAGAAATTTTTTTATCTTTAATTAGATCTAATATTGTTTTTCACTTTTAAATTAAAGGCCTAATGTTTTAAAAAATTGTATAAAGACTAAACTCATAAAAATTATTCGAATCAGGATCAATTTTGTAAACTTAAAAACAAGGATTAATTTTGTAAAAGGAGTTTTGCAGTAGGGACTAAAATAACAGAAAGAACTGATTTGCATAAAAAACACAATGGACCTATTTTGCATTAGAAAAAGATCAAAAGGGACCCATTTTGCAAAAGAAACAACTTACAAAGGATTGATTTTTAGCAAAAAAAAAAATACTTTTTAGGCAGTTTAGTCGGTTTACCGGTTACTCGCGTATCATATTGGTACAAAAAAAGTTAACATACTAAACGAGTAATATTTTGGATGCACGTACTATAAAAGGTACATTTATGAAAGTATATGTATATTTTATAATTTAAACACTTTAACATAAGTCGTACCAATTATGTTGGCACAGTTCGATTTACATGTTTGATTGTCCTCAATATAAAAACTTTATAAATTAAAAATAATAATAAATGTTATTTGTTGAAAACAAATATAAAGTTTTTATTAATCGTAGACGTTTCAAAAAAAATATAAAGTTTATGAGATATTTGTCAAATAAAGTTTAAGATTAATTATTTTATACAGTTTTGGACATAAATATAAATTCTATTAACTAATTAGAATATATTGCTATTTTAAATATAACGTTTTGAGTTTAATTAATCACCCATCATATTTTATAAACTTTTATATTGTCAATTTACATCAATTCTTTATATTTTCTTTTCTACATCAAATTATATAATCGGATTTGTTAATATTTTAAAATTAACAACTAAATTTCTTATAATAACCATTTATTTTTACAATTTTGACACATGCACTTTTATACTATTTTTTTTAATAATACAATAATTAAGCAATGTTGACAAAAAAACACAATAATAACTTTTCAATTGGCAAATATAAGGCCTTGATTTTAAGTTGAGTTCTCCTAATGGTTGATGTGAAGCACTCATTTTTTTTCTTACTTCTTCTGTCTTAAAATAATTGTCCTCCGATAGAAAAAATGCAGTTTAAAAATAACATAATTATTACTGTTTTCTCTCTTTTACTTTTTGCAGAATAACAATTTTACCCTTAACTAATTAATTTATGTTTTCTTTAAAGTTTGTAACATTACTTTCAACGAAGGGCAATGTGGTAAACTCGACTAAACTTCCATATTTATTTTTGGGAGATTTACATGTATATCCTTTCCTAAATGAATAATTATATATATGTCCTTTGTACTAGTTTTTTATGCATAAAGTACAATGCTTTTAATGCATTCAAAGGATATATATGTAATTTTTAAAATAAGCAAGGACATATATGTAAAAGCCCCTTTATTTTTAGTAGTGGATAATTAAATTAAGACATTCAAAAAAAGAAACGTGAACTATTAATTTGAGACGGAAGGAGTAATATATAAGAGATGAGTTAAATAGTAGTTAATGGTAGATGTGAAATAACCATTAACTACTCTTCAACTCATCTCCATCAACACCTACTAACTAATATTTCATTTCCAGCTCAAATAATGATCCAGGTCGGGTCGTATGTTGTTGCGGCGGTTTCACATACACGGAGTTGTTACAATCTATATCAAAGAAACCATCACAACAACAAACCTAGTAGCCGGAGATGGCTTGTACTCTTTTGTTTATGTGTGGTGTCAATTTTGTTAGGGTGGCGGAATCAGAGGCGGAGCCAGTAGAGTGGCAGGCAGGTGCTCGGCCACCCCCAACCGGCCTAGCTTAGCTACCTTTTACTAGCTTGATTTCCGGCCATGCTTCACAAAGTCTTCAATCTTGGCCACGGGCTCAACGAGCAACAACCCAAGGCATCAATTAGGTTGTGTTTATAATGGAGAATATCAATTTTATATGATAATGAGCTTAGTATTTAATGGTTAGAAAAACTGAAAGAGAACCTGTGTTTGTTTCTTGAGAAAATTACCAAAAGAGGCCAATTTTCCAAGCTTGGTCCATTTTTAAGACTTTTTTGTCACATCTTTCCCAAAAGAGCCATGCTTAACTGCTCAACTGCTCGACCCCATACATATTACGACACGTGGCATCAGCTTGTACTTTTCCAATTGTACACTAAGTGTCACATCAAATCTCAAAGCAATCTCTTATTTTGTTTTTTTACACAAAGTCAACGCTCAACCGATGGCGCTCAACCGTCGGTGCTCAACTGGGGGGCGTACTTTTGGCTTAGGAAATGTAAAAAACAATCCAAAAGATTTCCCAAATCCAAAGTGATGTGACACTTTTTTTTTCTTTTGCCACTGTAACGTTGCAATATCATCAAAAAAAACACACACACAACACACACTAAACATACACTAACACACACTGATCGGACGTTTGATCCAGATGACAAAGTAGACGCAAAAAATCAAAATGGTAAGTATTCACAATTGATTGATTTTGTTTCTTACTGCAACTTAGGATTTTGTTGCATCCCTTTTGTTGAAACTTAGGGTTTTGTTGCATCCCTTTAAGTGCATGCATTCTTTTGTTTACATCATGTTTTGTTTTATGTGAAAATTACCAAAAGAGGGGAAAAATCCATACACGGTTGCGTTTTTTTTTTTTTTTTTTTACTTTTTTTTGCCTTTTTGAGATGGTTAAGAAAAATGAATAAAAAGCTGAACATGGGAAGACCTAATTTTAGTATTATTAAATGACACTGTAGTTTTAATTTCTCCAGCGGTTGAGTTGATTGGTAAAACGATTGTGTGATAGAGCTATATAGGTGTAAGTAACATATATTTTGTATTAGTCTCAAAATGAGAGGGTTCGAAACTGTATTAGTCCCATTTAATAAGAGGTTTAGGGTTAGTTCTCAATTGAGGTGGCCTGTAGTGGTTCCAAACTGTAAAAACGATTGTGTGTTAGAGCTATATAGGTGTAATTAACGTGTATTCGTAGTTGATTATTCACACTTGATCTAGACAGAATGAACACTTAGCGATGAGTTCTTAGTCCTGAATACAGCGGTGTCGACGCAACCATTCATATTGTTGACAACCTCTCTTGTCAAGATTTGGTTGTCAAGATGCGGATATGCTTTTACTTGTAGATACTTGTAGTTTAGATGTCGTATGCCTGTCTTGATGAGTGCTTTTTAAAAGCCAATGATAGTATGCTTGTAGCAAGTTTTACTGCTTTTTAGATGCCGTATGTCTTGTTTGTTTTAACGTTTTGAATATGTTATTTCTTGTAGGCGTATGATGCTAGAGTTATTGTTAAAAGCAAAGTGCATTACTTCGTACTTATGAAGGATCGATTAGACCAGCCGCGCCGTTCCATGTTTAAAGCCACATGTTTTGGACCATGGCTCGATCTTACCTATGTCGATAACGAGGAAGGGCTTGTTCATTACATGCTTCGTAAACAATTCCATCAAAACAATGATATCTATGATCTTCCACTTGTATACTATTTGAATGGACATTGTCTTTATTTGGGTTAAAATGAATTCTGCCTGGTTACTGGTTTTAGATTTGGTATGGTCAGTTTTAGGAAATGGCGTAGTGGTGATATCCCTTTCCGTCACCGCGTATTTCCAAAGCATGTAGGTCAACATGTTAAATTAATTGATCTATTATCGGTTATTGAAGATGAAGAGCTGTTTATAAATCTGTCTGATGAGGATGCGATACAGGTTTGTCTGTTGCTAACGCTTAAGGTGATATTCATGGGTAAAGACTTGGGGTCTATCATTGATGATATTTTTCTGATGATGGTCGAGGATCTTGATGAATGGAATGCATTTCCATGGGGGGAACTTGTTTGGAGGCAGCTTTATGAGTCAATTAGAAATGTCTCTTCAAATCATCCGGCGGTTTACCGTCAAAGAATTGGTCATGAAGAATCCAACGATGTTCCTACCTATAGCTTGAAGGGATTCGTTGATGCTTTCAAGGTTAACACTAAAAAAATTTGCTATCATTAGTTTACTGTTTTTTTCCTTTAATGGAAGGGCTTGAAAATTATCTTCATATGTTTCTCGTCCTCGTAACTTATATTTGTTGTGTTAACTTTTTGTAGATATGGATCATAGAGAGTGTTGATACGAGTAAAATTAAACAGTGGTGGAACAAGGCTCCAGGGGTGATCCCAAGAGCACTTGCATGGTCGAAACACACACCATTTAGAAAGACTGATTATTTCGACCAACTTTTTGACAAGGTAAATATATATAGTTTTTCATTGATTGGTTAACTTTAAACATATACACAATTTTAGATACCATATAACTTATATATTTTACCTAGGACACGAAACCAAACGTGATTATCCCAACAAGCTTTGAGGCTGAAGCTGAATGGTTGACACGAAGCATTGATTTTTTCAAGTGGTATACCCCGAGAGCGCCGCCTGTTGCAAAAGGGGGACCCTGGGATGAACATTTTCAGAAAGTGGCCGCGAAGAAAGCTAGGCAGAAAGTGGTATACCCCGAGGGTTATTCAATGGTGAGCATGGGTAAAGAGGTAGAAGTTGTTTCTGTTGATGAACGGGTTAAGGCTTTGGAAGCCCGCACTTTTAAACTTGAGACTATTATTCAAGTTAGTTTTTTACCTTTATCAATTGTTGACCAAGTTACATTGCTATCAAACAATTACCATGTGGTATGCTAATACGCGGATTTTGTTTGGAAATACTTTATTCTGCAGGTCTTAATGAGTGACAGTGACAAAATGAACAAAGAAACCTATGAAAAGGTAACTATAAATTGTATTAATGTGAGTATTCCTTTAATTCTAATGTTCTACTAATAGGTGTTAAACGCTTTTGTATGCAGGTTTATGGAAACAAAGTTAACATAGTTGATGGAGACAAAATGAAGAAAGATGCATACGAAAAGGTAATTGTAAATGGTATTTATGTGATTATACCTTTCATTCTAATGTTCTACTAATAAGTGCCAACCACTTTGGTATGCAGGTTTATGGAGACATAGTTAACACAGCTGATGGAGAACAGGTAATTTAATGATCTTTTATTATGTTTTTCTTTCATTTCTGATATAATTAATAACTTGCGATAATAAAAGTTTGTTAACCTTTTTCATATCATTCGCAGCCTGTAGATCTTGCTAATGAGTATTGCAGTCAAGTCAATGATTTTTTCAAGTTGTTTGATACGCCACATGTTGATGTGGATGACAAGGTTTAGGAGTTGGAAAACGTCTCAAAAGCAAAACTTGAGAAAGCTGAAAAACACGAGGAAGAGGAGGAGCACAGGGACAATAGTATGAAGTTGAGTGTTGAAGCTGAAAATAGATTGAAGATTATTGAGAAACTGAAGTCACCTCCCATGAAAAGGGCTTTGGAGCATTGCGAAACAAAGAAGAGGAGGCTTGAACATGTTCCTAGGTCACCCTATGTGGAGAAGCGGAGTAAAACTTCTGATGTTCCTAGCCTAGAAGATATGTTGAAGGGTCGAAAGTATATACCTGTTCATAGTCCAGTTATGGTTGAGAAGTTAGTAGATGTCAAACCATGGGTAGAGGTATGAGAAATGATTCATTTGCTTTGAAATATCAGTTAGTAGTTAACCGTAAACGTGTAAACGTATTATTACATGAATGATTTACCTTTTCTTTATTTTGTTTTATTTTTAGGTTCTAGAACGACCATACCAAAACATTGAGGAAATTTATGTTAGCTTTGAAGTTGATCGGTTCCTGGTTAGGGACGGGTGGCGTAACTGTGTGTTCCCTTGGTCTGATATCGTTGTTGATCGTCATTTTTGGGATTGTTTAATCGGTTTCGACGATAATTGTAAAGGATGGCTACGTGACGAGGTAAAGTAAATTTTATTTACTTTACTCAGTTTTTTATAAAACATGCTTTTGGTTGTCTCTGCCTGCCATTTGATTTTAAGTAATTTTTACATATTAGTGTTACATGAGATACTAGATATCAGTATCATTAATCCATCATTTACTTTAAGCACTTTAGGTATTTTAGTATAACATCCACTAAATCCATTAAATTTTTTCTCAAATGAAATTACTATTTGTTAAAAAAAGTGTGGTGTAGCCACAGAGAAGAGTATATTATTCATGACTTCAAAACTTTGCTGCTTTTAGCAGTACAAATTTTACAAGTCTTGATCAACTTCATTTTTTTCTTGTACACAACATTTTTTTGAACCAGTAGTGATCTTATTTGAGAATTGATTTTGTGAATTTGGTGGATGTTATGCTAAGATGCCTAATTTACTGGAAGTATTTTGATCCAACTTTCTATTTTGAGTTTCCCCTCGAAAATCCATTGCCATGACGACGTAGCAATGGGTTTTGGTGTAAGCCATTGTACATGTTACGTCGTCATGGGAATGGGTTTTTGAGCAGAGGCTAAAAGTAGGAAGGGGTGGCAATGATGCTTGTCTCGTAACACTATCGTACTTGATATCTAGTACAGGTAGAGAAAATGAAAAGCACAATTTTTTTTATAAATGACTGAATATATATGTCAATTTGTTTTACGTACAACACATTGATCTTTGGATTAGCTACATGTGGCATACCAGACCATCAGATATGGACTGGTCTATGGTAAGCTTCTTTTTCCTACTGTTACTAATGAATGGAAGGATGCCTGTCTGGTACGCAAACAAAGAAAGTTACCCTCTGGGTTGGGGTGATGTTAAACGAGTTTTCATTCCCATAAATCAGCCAGAAACACAATGGTCCCTTGCTGTGTATCAGATCCAGACCGGTCGAGTTACTCTATGACAGTGGACCTGTATATGATCCTGAAACTCGTCCATTCTATTTGAGTGTGAGGAAATGTCTAGAGACTAGGCTTCCGGAAGTGTTGAAAGAGGCAGGTGTTTTGAGAAGAAGGGAATTGATCCTATGACCTATAGGATTACTTTTAACAATGCTATGAATGTTCCCAAGCAGGGTGGATTGTATGATAATTGTGGTGTGTGGGTCTGCATCTTCTTATTCAGGTTAGCGATCTTTTTAATGGACTATTTGTCATGTTAGTATGAATGTAATCTTGAACGTAAAATACGTTTACTAGTTGGAAGTGGTATTCTAGGGTGTCGATTGATATAACTGTAATGTGAAACGTAACTGAAGCTACATTAGGTTAGTATTACTAGTTTAGCAGCTACATTAGGTTAGTATTGCTATAGTAGGTGTCCACTCAAAATCACACTCTTAACTGAAGCTTATAAATGTACAGGTTAGGGAATGGCAAACTTTTAGATGCGGATAATCCAGTTCAGGCTGCATTGGCATACCGTGAGAGAATGGTTAAGTTTTATTACAAGCACAAGATCCATATTGGCTGAATGTTTTATGTGCTTGTTTTGTTAAACATTTAGTTGTCGAATTTGTAAACAATTGTATGGTTTATGGGTCTAAAACACGTATGCATGGTTGTCACACTTGTGTTTTGTAAACAATTGACCATCCTTGGCACCCTAGATCAATGTATGTATCCCTCCTGGATAACTTTGGCACCCAATTTTCTGTATATATCAGCTGCTCTTATGTTTCTAAATTGTTTTTTATTCCTCCTGGATTGCATGACTAATAAGGTGCAACATAAGTAGTAGCAAACAAGGTTCAACGTTAAGCGTCTTACATAGTCAAACTAAACAAGTACATTAAGCGTCTTACATAATTCCACAGCAACCAGTGATTGTTTTACGACAAGTACATATTCAAACTAAACAAAAAACAAAATCGTCCCATATAATTCCACAGCAACCAAAATAAGGAAAGTAGCAACCCATCTAATGTCTCCGCTAGTTGATCTTATGGGTCAGCCAAGTTAATAGGATCAAAGCTTTGCACCATATCAATCTCCATCGATGGTAGTTCCCTACTTGAGCTTCCTCTATTAGATACATTTCCCTACAAAGTTTGAACATTTGTGAGATTTCTTTCTTCGTTAGTTACCAACCAAAATTGTGTTTTTTGAATACAAATATTAGTCACTTACATTCTTTTTCTTTGGCAATGGCTCCCTGCATGTTGTTCGCCTGTGTCCAATGGATTGGCACCTTGAGCACCTTACCGGGGTTGGTTCCTCTCCTTGAGATCTTACACGATCTTTGTTTTTGGGTCTTCTAGATTGACGCACTACCCGTATTGGTGGCTTCACAACTTGCAAGCCATTAGGAAGTCCCCAACTTGACATTTCTCCTACAGGATAAACCAATCCTTGGTACGTACCTTCCAGTGTTGTTTTCTTGAACCAATCAAAAGCCAAATGATTACAATCAGACAATCTAAGAAGTCTAGTAACCGCTATCGCATGACCACATGGTATGCCGGAAATTTGCCATTTACGACAAGTACATGAATTACTAACTAGATCGACGGTATGTTCTTTTCGACGATCATCTACCATGTAGTGTGTTAATACAAATAAACCGTAAAACCGTTTATTAATATTTTGCGATCTCTTTGTGTTTTGTTGATAACAAATATAATGTTATCTTAAGTATAATTATAAAGGATACATGTTAGTTTTGTAAAGCATTTACATATAGCCATTTAAATACAAAAATGTAGTAATTAAGCATTTGTTGTAATAGTTTATTAGGATGGGTAAATATCATAACCCATGGACCATAACCCATGGATCTTAACCCAAACCCAAAGAGACTTGATACAATGTATACTTAGATACATTGAATCTAGATATAACCCATGGACCAACCTATAACCCATGACCCATAACCAAAAAACCCATGGGCAAAGAGGAGCGTTCCACGGATCCCTAGGATTACACTAGATGGATCCCTTGTGGAAGGGATCCGTGGGATCCGTGGGAACAGTGAAGAAATTTGCCTATAAATAGAGAGCCATTTCTTCATTCTTACTCACCCCTCATCTTACTAAATCTCTCATACACTCTCATTCTCTTCTAACATATAGATCACTTGATCTAGAGAGTTGTTCTTCTTTCTTTCTATTTTTGATCCTCATATAGGTCCTTCTCTAAGGCGAGATCACGAGCATTCTACAAGTCATCCAAGCAAGGGGTCCTTGATTGATTTGTCACTCCGCAAGATTTCTGTAGCGAAGATCTTGTATTTGATATTTCACATATTTGTTGTGTAATAGTTGTGTTGGTTTGGTCAACCGTGCTACGGACTCAGTATCTAGCTTTGTACCGGAAAAAGTGTAAGCAACGTTGTGAAGGCTTCTCCGCCAAGTGAAGGAGTTTGTTGACATAGTGCTTGAACTCTCGAGTAGGTGACTCAGGGAGTGGAGTAGGGCAAGGAAGGTGTCCTTGTAGCCGAACCACTATAAATCGGTTGTGTCATTTCTATCCCTTATTTTTATTTATTTGCTTGCATTATTATTAGATCTATACGTTCTCAACATCCATACGATTTCACATAATATCGAATCTAAAGTTTTTGAAATCAACTTAAAATCGGCAAAACTATTCAACCCCCCCTTCTAGTTTTCCACAATTGGCATCAAGAGCTAAGTTTATAAAAGTTTTAAAATAAAATTGTATTTTAAAAACTTTTCGATCACTATGGGTTCTGAAAATTATAAGGAAGGGCAATCTATGCAACGACCACCACTACTTGAAACTAATGGTTTTATATATTGGAAAAATAGATTCGAAACATATGTGAAGTCTAAAGATATTGATCTTTGGTACATTATTGTTGAAGGAGATTTTGAGGCTACCTCAAATGATGATAAAGGAAATTTAGTTCACATACCTCATGATAAACTAAATGATGAAATGAAGAAAAAGCTTTCTAAAAATAGTGAAGCAAAAATGGTTTTATATAATGCTTTACCGAAAAAGGAATTCGAAAGAATTTCTATGCTTAAAACCTCTAAAGAAATTTGGAATTCTTTAGTTGTAACTCATCAAGGCAACCAACAAGTTAAAAATAATAAAATTGATTTATTTGTTCAACAATATGAACAATTTTCAATATCGGATGAGGAAACTATAGATCATTCATTTGCTAACTTTAATATTATTATTACATCTTTACAAGCACTTGATGAATCCTTTTCTAGCCGTAACCATGTTAGGAGATATCTAAGGGCACTTCCATCGAAGTGGAGATCCAAGGTGACGGCAATCGAAGAGTCAAAAGATTTGACAATCCTCACCCACGATGAACTCATAGGCAACCTAAAAGTCTACGAGCTTGTCCTTGCTAAAGATTCCGAAGCCTCAAAGGTGAAAGAGAAACACAAATCTCTTGCCCTTAAAGCCAAAAAGGCTTCGAGCGATGAGGAGAACTCATCTTCGAGTAGTGACGACGAAGAGTACGCTATGGCGGTAAGGGACTTTAAAAAGTTCTTTAGAAGAAAGGGTAGATACGTCAAACAACCGTATGATGATAAGAAAGGCTTTCGGAAAAGCAAAGAGGACGAGAAGCCAAAGGATGATCGTACTTGCTTTAAATGTGGGGACCCAAACCACTTTATTAGTAAGTGTCCCAAACAGGATGATCAAAAGGCGTTCGTGAGCGGAACATGGGGAATGAGCGACGAGGAAGACGAAGAAATTTGTCTCATGGCAAACGACGAGGTATGTCACGAATACTATAGTAGCTCATCACTTGATGACGACTCATTGCATAATGAATATGATAAACTATGCAATATTAGCTTAAAATTAGTTAACAAAAATAAGCTTTTAAAGAGTCAAAATCAACGTTTAGATAAAGAAGTCATAGAATTGAAAGCAAAACTAAAACGTTTAGAAAAAGGTAAAATAGCAAGTGGTGAATGTGAACTTTGCGTTCAACTTCAAACACTAGTGGATAACTTAGATTCTAAAATTGCTAGAATAAGCACGAACACTTTAGATACAATACTCGAAGGTGTTAAAACCGGTAATAATCAAAAAGGTCTAGGTAGTCAACAACTTGATCCAACAACTAGTGAAAGTAAAGAAACAAAATTCGTTAAGGAACTAGAAAAACCAGCCACTGTTGTGGCGGATCCCACGGATCCCCTAAAAAGGGAACCGGATAGTGTACAGAAAGGGATCCGTGGATCTGCTGTAGCAAACAGTAGCAATAACGTAGCTTCCTTACATAGAACTGAGTTTGTTATAGTTAATAGGAAGAAACCAACTCATGTCACCACTAGACAACCACCTCCAAAATATAATCCTACTTTTGCAAGAAACAAAGCTCCATCTTTTTCAAAACCTAATTCATTTAGGAGACCTAATAACGTTTACCCAAAAAGTAACCATCAAATGGGATAGAATCCAAACATGCAAAACGGTTTTCCTTTTCAAAAATTTGCTCCATGGAATGCATACTCATCTTATCCATACATGTCTAACATGAATGGAATGTTTAACACTAATGGACCCATGGACAAATGGGGACCAAACTTTTGAGTTTATTATTGTTTTAGGTGTGCTTAAAGGTCGACCTAGACCCCGATGAATGGGTCAAGGATAGCGGGTGCACGAGGCACATGACCGGCAATAGGGATCTATTCTCTACATATGAATCCTTCAATGGAGGTAATGTGGTGTTTGGAAATAGCAAAAGTAGAATCATCGGTAAAGGTACGATCTCTAACAAATCTCTAACCATTAACGATGTGTGTCACGTAGAAAACCTAAGCTTTAATCTCTTAAGTATAGGACAAATATGTGATAAAAAATGCAATGTACTTTTTTACCGAAACCGGTAGTAAGATACTTAAAAATGGCATAACCATAGGAAGAGGAATTATGAAACATGGAGTCTATGTCATTAAAATCGGTAATGAACCTAAAGACAAACTATGTCTTACCTCTATGGATGATACTTCGACCTTATGGCATCGAAGATTGGGTCACGCCAACATGCGACTTCTTCAATCGCTATCATCCAAAGATCTAGTAAGAGATCTACCTAAGTTAAAATATGAACATCATTTTTGTGATGCTTGTAATATAGGAAAACAAGCTCATTCGAGTCATAAAGCTAAAAACATGGTGTCCACAACTAAGTGTCTAGAATTACTACATATGGATTTATTTGGTCCATCCGCTATCCAAATTTATGGAGGCAACTACTATACTTTGGTAATAGTGGATGACTACTCTAGGTATACTTGGACAAAAATTTTAAAGAACAAAACGGAAACCTTTAACTATTTTGAAATATTAAGCAAAAAGAACCAAAGACAACTAGGAAGACCCATAGTGTCTATTAAGACGGATCATGGTAGGGAATTCGATAATGAAGTGCAATTCGAAGCTTTTTGTGACGCTAATGGTATTACTCACAACTTCTCGGCTCCACGCACTCCACAATCGAATGGGGTAGTAGAAAGAAAGAATAGAACTCTACAAGAAATGAGTTGAACCATGCTTAATGAACAATCCATACCTCAAAAGTTTTGGTGTAATGCTGTTGATACTTCAACGTATATACTCAATCGAGTCTTGATTAGACCAATCTTAGGAAAAACTCCATATGAGTTATTTCGAGGCAAAAAGCCTACGTTAAATCACCTTAGAGTCTTTGGTAGTAAATGTTTTATTCTTAACACTAAAGATTACCTTACAAAATTTGATCCTAAATCAACCGAAGGTATCTTTTTAGGTTATTCACCAAATAGCAAAGCTTACGTCATATTAAACAAAGAATCAATGAAGGTAGAAGAGTCATTAAATATAAAATTTGATGAAAATCCACCCAAACCCTCTCCACCTCTTGTCAATGACGAGATTATAGAAAGTGAAGCCATAGTAATAAAGAAAAAGATAAGTGAAGAAGAAGAACCTCTAAGTGATAAAATAATAAACATTAAAGAGTCCAAAGATCACCCCGTAGATAAAGTCATAGGAAAACTAAACGAACGAACATTAAGGTCTCAAGTTCAAAACCAAAGTAGCTTGTTTTGTTTCGTCTCAACCTTAGAACCTAAGAATACACAAGAAGCCATAAAAGATGAAAGTCCTCCACCTAGTAATCAAACCATAATAGGAACCAAATGGGTTTATAAAAACAAATTAGATGCAAACGGAGTAGTGTCTAGGAACAAGGCTAGACTCGTTGCTCAAGGGTATAACCAACAAGAGGGAATAGACTTTGATGAGACCTATGCCCCCGTGGCTAGATTAGAGTCTATAAGAATACTTCTTGCGTATGCTTGTGCTAATGATCTAAAGCTTTATCAAATGGATGTCAAAAGCGCTTTTCTAAATGGTGTCATAAATGAAGAAGTATATGTAGCTCAACCTCCGGGCTTCATTGATTTTGAAAAACCCAAACATGTGTATAAATTAAAGAAAGCCCTTTATGGTCTTAAACAAGCTCCAAAAGCTTGGTATGATAGACTCAAGTCATTTCTAGTTAAACACAACTACACCATGGGGTTAGTTGACAACACACTTTTTACTAAGAAAAGAGAATCACATATAATCATAGTACAAATATATGTAGATGATATTATATTCGGATCCACTTGTCAAGACATGTGTGATGATTTCTCTAAAATCATGCATGACGAGTTCGAGATGAGTATGATGGGAGAACTTAGTTTCTTTCTTGGTCTACAAATAAAACAAGTAGAAGATGGTATCTTCTTTAATCAATCTAAATACATCAAGGAGATGTTAAAGAAATTCGGTCTAGAAGAGTCAAAACCAATTAGGACTCCAATGTCATCCGACACCAAACTCACAAAAGACGAGGACGGAGAATCCGTTGATAATACTAAATATCGTGGCATGATAGGTAGCCTTCTCTACCTCACGGCAAGTAGGCCGGATATCATGTTTAGTGTTTGCTTCTGTGCTAGGTTTCAAGAAGACCCTAAAATATCACACCTAGAAGCCGTAAAAAGAATATTTAGATATATTAAGGGTACAACACAATTAGGATTATGGTATCCTAAGGGCACGGGAGTAGAAACAATTGTATATGCAGATTCTGACCATGCAGGTGATTACGTTGATAGAAAAAGTACAAGTGGGGTATGTACTTTTATGGGATGTTGTTTAACATCATGGTTGTCTAAGAAACAAACGGCACTTGCAATATCAACAACCGAAGCCGAGTACGTCTCCGCCGGCAAAGCATGCCAACAAGCACTATGGATGAAACAAGCGTTAGTAGACTACGACATCCATCTAAGCGACATAGCCATTCTATGTGACAACAAAGGTGCAATCGACTTAAGCAAGAATCCGGTATTACATTCTCGCACAAAGCATATAGAGATTCGTCATCACTTCCTAAGAGACAATGTTCAAAAGGGGAACATCTCTATTGAGAAGGTTGCATCCGAAGACAACATAGCCGACGTCCTCACCAAACCGTTGAAGCGGGAACAATTCAACCTACTTCGTCTTGGTCTTGGTCTAATGGAACAAACGTCATAACTTAATTGACTCTACAAGGTATGTAAACACTAGCCTTCTTCTTTCTGAGTCTAGGATTCCTATTTCACGCATAACTCACAAACAATACGGGAATTTTCAAAACCCAAGATAAGTATTCCATTTATAATTTTTTTTCACATAACTACATACACATTTTTAAAGAAAATCTCCTTTCAAAATGTTTTCTAAAAAGAATGATACCTTCCCGTATCAATTTCACAAAAGCAATTTCTCACGTCTAGGACAAATCGCTTTTTTATTATTAATACAAAGTAAAAACCCGTTTTCATTGCATCTCATGTCTTTTGAATGCTAAAGGGAACATATAACTAATATGTGTTTTTGGGACATTCATTTAAGCAAAAATGAATTAGGAGCATTGATAACACAATATTACGTACTTATGTACCAAATGTGTGTTTTCGGGTTATCTCAATTAGGATTTGTTTTTCTCTAGTTATTTTCCTTTTCTTTTTTGAGGTCGAGAAAACCGCAACTCCAAATAGTTTGCATATAGGCACACAATAGGCAAATATGTTTCCAAAAAGAAAATTTTGTGCTGCCTGAATCACCAGACCCACGGATCCCAGCCTTCATGCTGGACGGATCCCTCAAGGGAAGGATCCGTGGGATCCGTGTAAACAGAAGCTATTTTCAACTTCTATTTTTTTTCACTTTGGATGAAAAATCCACATTTGCTTCATTTTTTTGGAGTATGCTCTTTAATGCTTGTGTTCTCATGATCACATGCCTTGAATTCATATCTAATCATTAGATTTTAATCCACATTTTAGGTCAAGCATTCATTACAATGTTTTGTTTTTCTATATATATAACTCCCAAAATGCTTGCATACTCCATCTCCTTCTCACAAACACACTTCATCATGTCATCCAAAAACCCTTTAGGAGAATCATCTAGTACAAACAATCATGATATCCAAACCTTTGTACTTCCACCATCCAAAATACCACAATCAAATGCTAGGATATCCGCACGGATTAGTATCCGATCTTGTTGTTTAGCAAAACCAACCTCAAATGATTCATCCTCAACAAATAGCTCACCACAAGATGCTTCCATTATAGCACCACCCTCATCACCAACAAGTACACCAACTTCATCACCACCTAAAATAACTCTTTTGGAACTCCTTAAGACTCCAACAAGATCTAATCAACCTAAAGAAAAAGAATTAGTCTTTTCAACACCCCCCACATCTCTAAATACTATATTTCAAGATCTTGAAACATCACCACCATTAGCTCCAATCACATCACAAGAACATCTAGGTTCTTTTCCACCACCATTTACTAACATTCCGGATATTGATCCATATTTTCCTATTTTTCCACCACAACTTCCGCATAACTCAAATCAAAACAACCCGGAAAACTTCCGCACTCATCACCCACATCATTTACATTGTGAACATTGCCAATCCACTAGGGAAATTTCAATAGAAGTTAGGGAAGAAATGCGTTTCATACTCAACCTCATCCTTGATCGCATCAATACCATTACTCATCAAAACCTCCATCCATAACCTTATGCAAGCATGGAAGGAATTACTACTTCTACTTTCTACTTTTTATTATTTTTGAAGTCTTTTTCAAGAACAAGTCTTGTTCTTATTTTTACATGCTTGTAAGTGGCATACATACCACTACAATTTGTTGTTTTATTACAAGGCATTGTTTACATACCTTGGCTCCCAATCTTGATTCTCGGCAACCACAAGATTATATAAGCATGTTACTAACCTTTCTTTTTAGGATTTTTATTTTTCTTCACTTGACGCCCCAAACAAGGGGGAGCTACCGTCAAGGGGGAGTTAGAAGTTTGTTTATTTCTTCCAAGGGTTAACTTTTTGTTTTGACAAAAAGGGGGAGAAGAAGTAAAACTTAGCGCTTTCAAAACTTACATCTATTCTTAAGTTTTACTCATCATAACATTATGTTTTGTCATCAACAAAAAGGGGGAGATTGTTAATACAAATAAACCGTAAAACCGTTTATTAATATTTTGCGATCTCTTTGTGTTTTGTTGATAACAAATATAATGTTCTCTTAAGTATAATTATAAAGGATACATGTTAGTTTTGTAAAGCATTTACATATAGCCATTTAAATACAAAAATGTAGTAATTAAGCATTTGTTGTAATAGTTTATTAGGATGGGTAAATATCATAACCCATGGACCATAACCCATGGATTTTAACCCATACCCAAAGAGACTTGATACAATGTATACTTAGATACATTGAATCTAGATATAACCCATGGACCAACCCATAACCCATGACCCATAACCAAAAAACCCATGGGCAAAGAGGAGCGTTCCACGGATCCCTAGGATTACACTAGACGGATCTCTTATGGAAGGGATCCGTGGGATCCGTGGGAACAGTGAAGAAATTTGCCTATAAATAGAGAGCCATTTCTTTATTCTTACTCACCCCTCTTCTTACTAAATCTCTCATACACTCTCATTCTATTCTAACATATAGATAACTTGATCTAGAGAGCTGTTCTTCTTTCTTTCTATTTGTGATCCTCATATAGGTCCTTCTCTAAGGCGAGATCACGAGCATTCTACAAGTCATCCAAGCAAGGGGTCCTTGATTGATTTGTCACTCCGCAATATTTCTGTAGCGAAGATCTTGTATTTGATATTTCACATATTTGTTGTGTAATAGTTGTGTTGGTTTGGTCCACCGTGCTACGGACTCGGTATCTAGCTTTGTACCGGAAAAAGTGTAAGCAACGTTGTGAAGGCCTCTCCGCCAAGTGAAGGAGTTTGTTGACATAGTGCTTGAACTCTCGAGTAGGTGACTCGGGGAGTGGAGTAGGGCAAGGAAGGTGTCCTTGTAGCCGAACCACTATAAATCGGTTGTGTCATTTCTATCCCTTATCTTTATTTATTTTCTTGCATTATCATTAGATCTATACGTTCTCAACATCCATACGTATTCACATAATATCGAATCTAAAGTTTTTGAAATCAACTTAAAATCGGCAAAACTATTCAACCCCCCCCTTCTAGTTTTCCACCGAGTGTTTAAACCATTCAATCCCATACACAACCCAGTTAACGCTCTTCAACAATCTGTCCTGTACTTTCGCGGCAGCCCAATCACTAAGTTCTCCCCCGGGTGCATCTGAAATAATATTTACAAAATAAAATAATAGTTCTTTTCATCTTATATTGACTAATAAGGAAAAAAAACATATTTTAAAAAGTCCATTACCTTGATATTTGTGTCGACAGTCACAATACCACCGTTGTAAAAGCTTTCTGTACCACTCCATAAGCATTGTTATTGGTAATTTTCTCACATCCCTTGTTAATGCATTTATTGACTATGCACTGTTTGAAGTTATGTAGTTGTACGGTTGTACCGATTACCAGTGCAATGTGCCCTAGACCATTTATCAAACCCAGCTTCAAGAAGTTTGTTATAAGCCGTACCATTTCTATATACCCTAATATCATTAATCTCTCTATCAAATTCTTCCTCGGTGTAAGCTTTGCATGTTTTCCAATATTTTGCCTTTAACTTTCTACTACCGTTCAAATCGCAGTTCATCATCAAATGTCTACAACAGTAACCATGAAATGAATTTGGGAAGACCGTGTTACACGCTTGTCCAATAGAATAATGTCTATCCGATATAATAGCCAAACCTGGTCGTTCCCCTATGCATTCTTTCAATTTGGACAAAAACCATGTCCATGCCTCCCCAGTCTCACCTTGACAAACACCGATAGCAATAGGTATAATTTGATTGTTACCATCCATTCCAACGACAAGCAAATTTGTCCCAAGGTACTTCCCTTTAAGATGTGCTGCATCAATTATAAGCAATGGTCGCATATACCGTAAGAAACTCCGAAGCTGTTTTATGTAGAAATTATTAGTGACACAAAATATAATATATTAAAAAAAAAAACGTAAAAGAAAAAAAAAAGTAAAAAACAAAATACAAATGCTTACCGCAACACCAAATGCTATAAAACAGATTTTAAAGTGTCCTTCATCATCGGTATCAATATGTGTTACCGTACCGTCATTTTTCATCTTTAAATTATGACAATAAAATGGTAACTGCTTAAACGAGTCGTTAGGGTAACCATTTACCAATTCCAATGCTCGGTTTCTTCCACCCCATGCTTTCTTATAAGAAATGTCAATTTTATGCTCTTGACTAATATCTTCCATTATGTCCTTTGGGGTATAAATTCGACTGCTATCTTTCATCTTGGGTTCGAGTAAATGTCCCAAAAGTTTTTTGGTAGCATTACGGTGATTAGGGTGAATTTACGTTCTTGAACAAGTGTGAACATCGTAAACTGTTCCTAACCTCCATTTTACACCAGATTTGTTCTTACCACACACTATCTTCCATTTGCACCCATCTTGTACACAAATTACATCGTACCTACACTTATTTGTTTTCCTAGCCTTAAATTCAAATCCATCTTTGATAGCTTTTTTAGCAATTGCAAACATGCATAATTCTTTAGTATCAAATTCATCACCCTCTTTGAGGATGATAGAGCTATTGTTGTATTTCAATGTATTCGGGATCTTAATTTCAGGACTTGGTGGATCGGGTGGAGGAGGCATATTTTCGAATGTATTTGTTGTTTGCCATTTAAGCAGAAATTGATCATTTAACGAAGATGTACTCCCAAGATTTTCGAAAATTTCATTTTTTGGCTGGTTTATATAGTTATTGGCACATTCATTGTTAGATTGGTTGAAATTGTCAAAAGGTTCGTTTTGTGGTATTTCCGAATGATTATAAAAACATTGGGGATCAAAATCATTACGAAATAAGGAATCATTAAGATCAAAATCATTAGAAGAAGATGGATTTACCTTTGAACTTTTGACAATCATTTTGATTAAAAGTTTAGGCAATGTAGCCTTCGGTTTACAAACTTCGTTAACGAAAAATTCAACATCATCATTATCAGCTATGTGGACCGGACCGTGTGGCATTTTGTAAGAAAAACCTAAATCGTATCCTTTGCTAATTTTGAACCTTTTCTTCACAAATGAAACTAACCCAGCATATTTAATATCTCTGCTTAGCGAAACACCATAACTATTGCCATCTTCAAAGACAAGAAACACACGAAATTTTTCCATATGAATGGTATGGACATGTGAGAATAAGTTTCAATAATTTTCCGTACGAATATATATCTATTAAAATTTTTGGTAAAAGTCGATCAGTCGATCAATGTTTGACGCTCAACCGGTAGTTGGGGAGATGGATATTTAATTCCACATTTATTAACATCACCTATCATACAATAACTCACATTTAATACCCATTAACTTTAGCAACTAACTCATATTAACTCACATTAAAATTTTCAACTACCTCACTACATTAAATATCCATATCCCCAACTACCAGTCGAGCTGTCGAGCATGGGACATATATCGAAATATGGCTTGAGTTGACTGCTCGACTGGTAGTTGGGGAGATGGTGATATTTTATGCAACAACTGCTCAACTGGTAGTTGGGGAGATGGATATTTAATGCAACATTTATTAAAACCACCTATCATACAATAACTCACATTTAATATCCATTAAATTTACCAACTAACTCATACTAACTCACATTTAAAATATCATTAAAATTTTCAACTACCTCACCACATTAAATATCCATCTCCCCAACTACCAGTCGAGCATGGGACACGTGTCGAAATATGGCTTGAGTTGACTGTTTGACTGGTAGTTGGGGAGATGGTGATATTTAATGCAACAACTGCTCAACTGCTCAACTGGTAGTTGGGGAGATGTATATTTAATGCCACATTTATTATAACCAACTAACCACATTAAATTTTTCATCTACCTCACCACATTTATATTAAAATTTTCAACTACCAGTTGAGCAGTTGAGCGGTTGAGCAGTTGAGCACATTATATATACCCATCTCCCTGCGTACCAGTTGAGCAGTCGAGCACGTTTATATTGAATCTCAAAGAATCGTATCCCCAAACAAATTCGTATGGATCGATTTATGTGTCGATGTGGAGCTAGAAACATAGTGCTACGAAAATCACACAAGGAGCATAGCTATGGTCAACTTTTCTATTCATGTCCTCGTTCAAAGGTTAGCTATCTTATGTTTCTCGTATATGTAACTTAGGTATATGTAACTTAGGTGTTAAAAAGTTATATCATAACCATCTCTTACCTTTAATATTTAACAGCCAACAAAAAAAGAATACGGGTGTAGATTTTTTATGTGGAAGGAAGAATTTGATAACAATCCCGGTTATAATCCTTCACAACAGCCTAATTTTAATTCTCCGGGACCTTCAACTCCACCAGCTTGTACATCTGAACTAACAGAATGTTCCAACTGCAAGTTCAAAGATTTGCAGATCAACATGCTAGAGACAAGAATAAAGATGTTGGAGACCAAACTCGAATTGGCAATGAATCCAGAAAACCACGCATGTATGTCAGGTGCATTGCTAAATAAGCTATTAGATTCGGTTGGAAATCTTAGTGTGTAGTAGTAATTAACGTATGTTTAATGTGTTGACTTATGTTCGACGTTAGTCAAATTGGAATCAAATGCGTCTCATTTAGTTATTTTATATCTTATATTATTTGATTGTTGAATACTACATCACATCTAACGAAGTAGATTAAAATATTGAATTAATAGAAAATTACATTAATTAAAATTCAGATTACACTTCCACTACTTCCAACTCCACTTTCATTGTTAGGAACACTATCCTTGGAGAAAACCTTAACAACATTTTTTAAAGTAATATTAAGATAGTGATTTCCAGATTGTTTCAGAGAAAACACAGAAACGTTATGAAGGATCAAAACAGCTCCGACAGTAAGCAGCTTTTCATACCTCTCGTCATTAACCACTTTGTGATGTATTGAACCTGATATAAAACCTGAAACATCTTTCAATGATACTGTGAGATCACCCAAGACGTTTGGGGTACAAGACTTAATTATAGCAACAACGTTGTCAAGTTTCCCTTTCTTGGTAAATTTCTTGATATCGGCGAAACAACCAATCATGATACCGCCATCAGGTTTCATATACTCAACTGCGCTAACCCATGGCCCACTATTAAAATCGGAATCCTCTCCCACATCATACACTACTTTTCTAATTTACTCCTGTGTCGCCATTATACCATCATGCACACCCACATCATTCGCCGTTTGAACAATACCTGCAGGACCTCGTATTATCCTAACCGGCCTTTTAGCATAATTTTGAGTTGTAGTGTTTCCATATGAAACTGGTAGTTGGGAGGTGGCTGATAGTCGGAGATCGGAGTCATCTATATCAAGTAATTCTTCCCAATTTGGTGGTGAATTCATTTTGTTGTTTACTTTCTAGAACACTAGAAAGTATATAATTGTTTGTGGTGAATTCATATGTTATTAACTTATATTTATATCGACAATCACATAAGAAACATTAAATGTACCATCTCCCCAACTACCATCTCCCCAACCACCAGTCGAGCAGTCGTGCAATATTTAATAAAACGACCATACACTAGCAATATGATACATTAGCAAGACTAATGTTTACATAACCTGTTTACAAAAAACGACCATACTTTAGCATATTAATGTTTGCATAACCTGTTTACAAAAAACGACCATACTCTAGCATATTAATGTTTACATACCATGTTCAGAATAAGCCATTCGTAAATGACAAACGACCATACACCAGCATACACTAGCATACCACATTGCCTATCCAACAGCAGAAGTTATATTGTTTACATAAGTTAGATTGTTTACAGAGCTTAAATGTCAAATGTCGCTCGGAATTGGAATCTTGTATTTCCATAAATATTCAGCCAAATACTCACGGTAAGCCAAAGCAGCTTGGACAGGATTCTTCAACTTCAATGATAGCTTATGAGACAACCTGTACAAAAGTATACACACCCAAACACTACAATCCCCATAAAGACCACCTTGTTTAGGGACATCAGGTGTATACTAAAAGGAAACATGATAGTTATTGGCATCGATTTTCTTCTTTTTCAGCACCTCACTCTTAACAAGATACATGGGTAGTTGACAAGCAAAAACTTCCCTTAATGTTAGCCACCACCTACGTGTTTCAACTTTCGGGCTCCCAAGGCTATCATATAAAGTTATAACACCTGTTTTGATGGATAGTTCGCCCAGGCACCAGTGTGTTTCAGGTTCATTGATTGGAAAGAACACCTAAAGATGTAAATAGTTGCATCAGATTCATCAAAAAGCCAAATGATTATAATGTTTACAATCACAAAAATTCTCCATATGAAATGGAAGTTTGACAGTCAAAAGTAAGGCTCAGATCTTAAAATGTATTAACGGTACAAAAAACCCGCCATGGCTGCAACCACATTCCCTAAGGTGTGGCTACCCCGCCAAGATACGGGTGTCATTGAATTATAGTCCGATAAACCATTTGCAGAAAAGGTTCATCATCGCCTTTCTAAAACTAAAACTGTTTGATGGGTTCGAAAAAGTAAGCCCCCGGTTACAAATGTCAATTTTATATTGTTAGACTGCTAAAAGTAAGGCTCAGATCTTAAAATGTATTAACGGTACAAAAAACCCGCCATGGCTGTAACCACATGCCCTAAGGTGTGGCTACCCTGCCAAGATACGGGTGTCATTGAATTATAGTCCGATAAGCCATTTGCAGAAAAGGTTCATCATCGCCTTACTAAAACTAAATCTGTTTGATGGACCAACCTTGAAAAATTTGCCTCTTTTCGAAAAAGTAAGCCCCCGGTTACAAATGTCAATTTTATATTTTTGACTGCTAAAAGTAAGGCTCAGATCTTAAAATGTATTATCGGTACAAAACACCCGCCATGGCTGCAACCACATGCCCTAAGGTGTGGCTACCCCGCCAAGATACGGGTGTCATTGAATTATAGTCCGATAAACCATTTGCAGAAAAGGTTCATCATCGCCTGACTAACTAAATTATCAGCTACTCTTATAGGACAGATTTTAAGTGATCAAAGATTACTTCCAGGCAGATAAATATATATCATAATATGTGATAATTAAACTAAGAGACACCTTATTGACGCCTTCACGAAACCACGGGATACCATTCGTCACTCCGTCTGCATAATAGAGCGGCATTTGCTCGTCAAGGATCATTGTCGCCCAAAATGGGCTAACCGTGACCCAATCAGCATCATCAGGTCGAAAATGCATCATTAAATCCACAAACAATCCAACATGCTGTAATTTCAAAATTGAAACATATCATCTATTAGGTACGAAACACCCGCACATAAAGCTTTGAACTATATACTTGTAACAAATACGTACCACATCACTTAGACAACCCCTGTGTCCCTCGTCTCTCCCCAATAATCCGAGCCAAAACTGCGGATTAGCAGTCGTCCCTCCGCCGCCTCATGGGAACATAAACAACTCCTTGTTCTTATTCTTTTTTTGTTTATCCAAGAACAATTTTACTTCTGGATGTACAAAAGGTCTGAACATTGTCCCTAGACCAGTACGACATAGATTCTGAAATGTCCAATGGAAATAAGGATTATAATAAAAATATAGAAGCTATATCATTGTTATTAACATTATAAAAAATGTTATCACTAAAATACCTCTTTGAACGGTTTGAGTTTGATTTCTTTCCCATCCGGTCCAATGACAGCGAGAAGTATAGGTTTCACATGTCGCCTTAGAGACCTTCTTGGTGTAGTCGAAGGTTGTTGCGTATATGGGGATTGAAGGACCTTGCTCTGCTTCCTCTCCCGTTCAAAAGGAACGCGTACATTTGTTACCTTCTTTTCATCACAGTCAATAGCGTCAACATACTTCACATCACCAGGAGTGCTAATTACAAGACTAGAGACAGACTCTGGCGTCACTTGAACATGTTGGTCCTCGTCAAAAAGAAGAACATCCTGAAAAACAGTTTATCTTGCGTGAGTACTGGTTAAATTTTTTATTTTATTTACATGTTCAACGAATATTTACCGGATTAAAAGGAGAGTCTGATATGTGTGCCTCACTCATCACGACATTCTCATCCTGAAAAACAGGAGACTGTGAGTTTTGTGCCTCACTCACCACACCCTTCATTTGCACATCTTCATCAACTTTAACATTATTCTCTACCTGAAAAACAAAAAAACTTTGTGTCAATATCATGTTTATTATATTATAATGTTCCGAATATACTAACCATGCATACAGGAGACTGTAAGTTTTTGTCGTCACTCATCACGGCCTTCATTTCCACATCTTCATCAACTTTAAGAACATTATCATCCTGAAAAGAAGTTTAGTTTGTGTTAATGTCATGTTCGGTTTTTTTTTATTTGAGATAATATATTAACATGTTCAAAGTATATTTACCATGCCTAAAGGAGAATGTAAGTTTTTGTCCTCACTCATCATATCCACATGTTGAACATGTTCAACTTCACAGCGAGTCTCGACCTATAAAAAACATAGATATTTTTGAGTGTGCGTGTTATAAGATTAAAAGGTGAATCTATCATTAGATTAAGCAGACAACACATACTTACCGGATAAAAAGGTGAATCTATCTGTTGGGGCTCGTTCATTTCTTGCTTGTTTGGCACATCTTGCTCAACGTCACAAACATTCCCATCCTAATCAAATGCACGTGTAAACAACCAAAATATTAGGTATGTATTAACTCATAAGATGGATATGTAATTCCTATCATACATTACCTGAACATCTGTACGATCTTGCGGTGAGTCAAAAAAGTCATTTATTACTTCTTGCACTTGTTGTGAAGATAAATCGTTCTTAGAACTGAATATATCTTCTTGCACATTCATATTTGCATTAACATTAACATCCTTTACAACATCATCTACATCCATATCACCGTCATTTTGAGTACCCGTCTGAAAAATAAATATATAATTATGTTAAGTACTTGGTCAACTAATTGATGTGTACCGAATACAGAAAAAACCATTGTTATAACAAACCTTTGAATCATCATCTACATCCATACTACCATCATTTTGAGCACCGGTCTGAAAAAATTAAAAGTTAAATTACATTTGTTAATTAGGATGGGAGATTTATTACTGTCTACATAAAAAACATATGAGAATGAGTATGTCCCAATAGCAAAATATGGTTTTATTATACATAACAGTTAGAAAACCATACAAACTCAAACATACAAACAATTACAGAAAACCTTACAAACTAACATACAAACAACTAGATAAAAACATACAAACTCTAACATACAAACAACTACAGAAAACCTTACAAACTAACATACACACAACTAGATAAAAACATACAAACTCTAACATACAAACAACTTAATAAACTGAACAATCTGGATGCGTAAGCAGAAGTAGCGATTCGTTGAAAGGGCTCATACAGAAGGACCCTGCATCTCCTTCAACACGAAGATTAATTAATTCTTGTGATCGAACTTGGAAGACTTCAAGAGTGTGATCCATTTGGTAAGGCTGATCAGATTCAAAAATTGGATCCCCGATCTTCGTAAATCCAATTAATTTTAGTAAATGAGGAGTGAAAATGTTAAATAGTGTTTTAAAGGATTTTATTTTGTTACCATCCAACATTATCTCCCATAAACAGGCCGTGTGCCACTGATCTCCTATCATGTTGCAAAAAATGACAAGAGACTCTCTTAGTTTTGAAATATAGAAAGGTCTTGGAATTCGATTAAGTAAGCTGTAAGGTATATCTAATACCGAAAAGCCGTGGTTAACCAAATCAAAAGAGACAATCATATAAGATTTTTGAGAAGAGCCTAAAGTCCGTTGAAAAGCCACCTAGTAAATAAAACTACCTAATACAGCCTGACTTGACCGTTTAAGTCGGATTGACTGACAATGCATATGTTCACTTTCTAACTTCTTCCAGCGCTGGGAGCTCAATGTAAACACTGAAACATTCCATGTTCCGTGTCCATAAAGCGGATATGAAATCCTTAAAATGGTAGGGTCAAAAGTCACTGGATTAACACCAGAACCGATAATTACTTTATCAGATTCAGACTGACTTACCCAACCAGGGAGAACTATAGCAACTGATTTTCTTATTGACGGGTTCCAAAGAACAGCCATCTTAAAAGAATCAGAAAAACACCACAAACCATGGGAGGTGCCAATTGGCAAAAGATTCAAAAATATGAGACTTGTATTACAGACGACTTTAGGAAAACTTGGAAAAAAGAGACGTTGCTGGAACAAATTGACATTATCATCAACAAAAAATAAAAATTGTGACTCAACAAATCCTTGCTGATAGTGAATAAGAAAACTGCAAGGCACAGACGTGCGAACACCGAAACCAACAAGGAATTTGGAGCTGTCGATGAACGACTTCTATGTCTTTGAAACGGTTCTAAACCGAAGTAAAGCATGTACAGGAAGTTTAGAAATGAATTCCATTTGAATTTCGAAGGGAATGTTGTCGGACATTTTTTAGAAACAGTGGAAAATAAAGACTGTGAATGTGTAGAAGACTATGAATGTGTAGAAGTGTAGAAGCCTTATTTATAGACTAAGTAGTTTAGGTGAAGTTAATGAACTAGTAGTGTAGGTGAAGTTATTAAATACAAAACACTAGTGTCATAAATGAACTATAGTAGTTTAGGTGAAGTTATGTTAAACTAGCATAGTAATTTATTAACTTTTACAACAACTCAAAATTTATAATTTACAATTAACTTTTTATTACTTAAAAGCTATAGATTTTAACCAAATAAACTATAGTAGTTTAGGTGAAGTTTTTAAAATGCATATCCAAAACTCATAATCAAATGCACATGTAAAAAACGTAACAATCCACTATATCATACCACATAAAACACGTATGAATAAGTAATACTTTCAATGAGTCCGCATAGAAGCAAAACAAAATATAGAAACAGATTAAACGGATTGCAAGAAATATAACCTTTTCAGCAGACACGCGTGCAGTATCAGATTCACCTCCATTCTTCTCACTAACCCCATCAAGCTTCAAATTCGTATAGATATATTTCTGAAGTTCATCAATTTGCCGTTGCATATTAGCCATCTGATATAAAACTGTTGCACTAGGTGGCAATTCTCCATCCATACCCGGAATCTGGTTATCCCCACCAGGCCTCAAATGCTTGACATATTTATGTAATTGATTAATTTGTTGTTGCATTTTAGCCATTTGAGCAACAATTGTTGCTGTAGATGGCATGAAATCCCCCATATACGGCATGCCTTGATCCGCCTTCCTAATGACCGGTGATGTATCTGCATTTGAGTTTGAACAACGTCTCCGTGGTCTTAACTTCTCCGGTCGACGGGATCTATCGACTGCTGGTGTATCATGAATGGAAAACCTTGCTGCGTTATACTTCTTGAAAAAGTCTACACTAGATGTCCACCAAAGTTCTTTCATCTCAGTCACTGCATATAAAAAAATTGTTATACACTAGCGCAAATACCATTAAAAATCATAAACAATTTTTTCAAAAAGAGTAGAGGATAACCTATCGGCACAAGGCAAACCATTTCTGCATTACGAAAAAGAAGATCATAATCGGTCTTCTCAAACCTGTGTGCATCCTCCCAAGCAACACCCCGAGGGATCACATTCTCTTCTTTAACCCACCAATTTGTTGAATTGCGGCAGGTTTCCAAAAGCCAAATCTGAAGGAATTATTATTACTATTAGCATAAAAATTACTACACTAAGGTTCATGCTACAATACTGATTTAAATTCTTAGTATTTAAACAATATTTACGCACCTTCAAAGCGAACACAAATCCATTCAATGTATAAGTTGCAATGTAACCATCGCCCTTCGTAGCATTTTCAGTCAAATGTCTATCTCTAACCTTTGAGATAGCATTATAAATCTTTGTGTGAAACTAAACCCAAATGTACTCGCCCCATGGAAATGCATTCCATGCATAAATGTCATCTACTAAAACCAATATCTCAGGGGAAACCAAATTTCTTTCCTGTTTGCCGATAAAAACGTTCTCTAACATCAGAACCAGACAAAGGCGAACAACATCATCATTTGAAAGTTCATTAAACTCGACTTGGTCACTAAGAACCCTAACTAGTTGTTCAGCTTTTATATTACTGATTCTCTCGTTACGCCTCTCTCTAAGAAAACTTAGCATACGTTTACTAAATCCAGATTCCCGTTTCTTTAATTGATCTAAAGAAACATCACCAAACAGAAGACCTAATACTAGACACATATCTTCACGACCAAATTCTAACTTGTGTCCCCAGATATCAAAATACAATGGAGTATTTATATTAGGGTTTTCAACAAAGCGTTGATGTTGAAGCAAATAATGAAGGAAATGGTTATCAAGCTCGTATGTTTTTATGTCTAACCATTTCCCGAAAACAGTGTTTTTAAAAAGTTCAAGACGATCAGGATTCAAACTCAACTTTTGCTTTATCGTTTTGATATAGTGCAACTTTGATCTAGCACTGAGCTTCGCAGAATACACCTATACAAAAAAAAAACAAAAAAAAACAAAAGATGCATACCCATATTAGCATATGTTATAAACTTATGAGCAATAAAAATATACTAATGACCAATATCTTAAGAAGCTTAATAAGTCAAACATTTCACATATGCAGGTGTCCGATTTTTCAGATAATCAAGACATTTCAGATATGTTAAGCAAACAAACGTGGGTTATTGTGCAGAAAAAGCAAACCCTAACATAGTTGGTTTTCTCAAACCTAGAATAAGCAAACCCTAACATGTATACTAACATAGTTACTGTACAAATCGAAAACCCCTAAAAAATTTTAAAAACCCTAAAGAAATTTTATAATCAAAGTTACTGTACAAATAAAAAAAATCGATTAATAATCAAATGCTATAATCATATAATCACACTTTTTACTTACTTGTCTAGAAGCCATTATCATATAAGCGTCTTGCACAACAAAGGATCTGGTCTGGAAATGATCTAAACAACAAAACGGTTGTTGTGTGATCAAAGTTTCGTCATTTGTTTTAATCTAAGCCATGCACTGTTAGTGTGTGTTTAGTGTGTGTGTTTTTTTGATGATATTGCAACGTTACAGTGGCAAAAGAAAAAAAAAGAAAAAAAAAAGGTGTCACATCACTTTGGATTTGGGAAATCTTTTGGATTGCTTTTTACATTTCCTAAGCCAAAAGTACGCCCCCAGTTGAGCACCGACGGTTGAGCGCCGTCGGTTGAGCGTTGACTTTGTATAAAAGAACAAAATAAGAGATTGCTTTGAGATTTGATGTGACACTTAGTGTACAATTGGAAAAGTACAAGCTGATGCCACGTGTCGTAATATGTATGGAGTTGAGCAGTTGAGCATGGCTCTTTTGGGAAAGAGGTGAGAAAAAAGTCTTAAAAATGGACTAAGCCGGAGATGGCTTGTAATCTTTTGTTTATGTGTGGTGTCAATTTTGTTAGGGTGGCGGAATCAGAGGCGGAGCCAGTAGAGTGGTAGGCAGGTGCTCGGCCACCCCCAACCGGCCTAGCTTAGCTACCTTGTACTAGCTTGATTTCCGGCCATGCTTCACAAAGTCTTCAATCTTGGCCACGGGCTCAACGAGCAACGACCCAAGGAATCAATTAGGTAGTGTTTATAATGGAGAATATCAATTTTATATGATAATGAGCTTAGTATTTAATGGTTAGAAAAACTGAAAGAGAACCTGTGTTTGTTTCTTTGATGGAGAAGATGACCAAAATGCCACATACGTGTGTTTACTTGTGAAATGTGGACCACAGAAAAAGCTTTTGTATGACCTTATCTAGATGTATACATTTTAGATTTTGCCCTTTCACATTTAATAATTGACTATATTTGCCCGAATTTTAAATATGATGTTAAACTTTTTTGGTTAGAGACACAAATAGTCAAATACAACAACACATGTTATTAAAATGAGAACCGAAAAGCTACGCAATTATTTCGAGCACAATTTAGATCTTATCTGGTATCTTTTTAATATTTAGAAAATACTAAATACGTAGTACTTCTTAGTGACATAATTGAATATGTATTGTTTAATTTGGACTTTGGACTCGAATTTCGTCTAAATAATTCCTAAACAAAAAGGTTTATTTAATGAAAATAAAAGAATACTAAGACATTTAGAAAGTAATACGGAGGTTGTTAGTGCTATTTTAACATATAATCAAATGAAACTAGTTAATTGTATGTTACTATTGAATAACAAGTAATTGTGGCCCCTCTTAACTCAAATTTCTGGCTCCGCCCCTGGGCTGAATGATTTATGTGTGTGGATTTGATCTACTTTTTACATGAAAATTAGCCATGTGGGCAGAGACAATTAGAGGATTTAGGTTCGGATATATCCGTGTTATGGATTTGGGTTTGTGTTTAGTAATGGTGTACCCAGCCAGGCGAACGATGGAGATGATGAGTTTGAGGTTTAGCAATATCACTACAATTTGCCGTAATCAAACTTTTTTTTACATACAATAGAAAATTTAGTATGATCACCACATTTATTAAGAAAAAATAATATATTACGCAATATAGGACATAATCTAGTTAAGGGAAAAAGGAATGAAAATAGAAGACGTTGTTCCATGCGAAGACCTTTTAGACTTTTTATTGGTTGCTCACTTTTTATTTCATCTGACTCCTATTAGTTACATAATTTATGTTAATTTCAAATTAAATTAACTATTTTAGTATTTTAATGAAAAAAATTCCATTGTCGGTGACATCTCATCACATTATCTAAATTCTAAACTAAATATACTTTACGCTAGTAAGCATTATCCATCTTGTTTTCTATCAATATAACCAAGCCCACTAATAAAGGATTTCCCAAACACCGACTATGCATGCATATATATATATACACAACAAACACACACATATGCATGTCTAGCTTTCAAACACACGTACATACGATTGGGTTAAAAGTCGAATCATCTTGACAAGGAATTGCAAAGGATGCATGCTATGAATAATAATCAACGAGCAGCTAAAGCAATGAATAAGTCGTGCGGCATGCGGTTTTTTCCTTTTGCCATGTTGTATCCGATTATTGAACCACAGCTTGATAAAGACCGCGCCATGCAACTTGAAGGTCTATATGCTGGATTAAGGGTATGGTTTATATTAGCGATCGAGTTTCATTCTTTTTTGTGTTTTTTTATGTTTGATGTGTCTTATGTATGTATGTTTTGTTAATGAGTTGCACATATGCTATGATCATTATTTACAGAACCGTAGTATCAGCAAAGTGGAATTTGTCCGACGGGTGAGAAGTCTTGTAGGAGATCACATGATTAAGATGGCGGTCTATAAGTTACAAACAACAAGGGCAGGTATAAAAAGTACATTCTTCATGCATTTTTGCTGTTTGAGACACATAAACTAGTTTCGCTTTAACAATCTTTTATAATGGAAAATCCAATTATTGTTGACATCTCATCACATTATATCTAGTCTGCAATAATCAAAGTTGTGTTGCTTCTTTGTCAACATAACCAAGCCCTTATAGTTATACAGGATTTCTCAAACACCACCTATATATATAACATGTGTGAAAACCTATACCGGTCAAACGCACGCCCAAATGAAAAGTACTTTTAATTCAAGTGTTTTTAATTCTTAAACATGAACTTATTAGTTTCTAAACGGGTAAATGGAGAAGGACTTGTTACCTGGGAGGTCGAGCCTTTTTTGGATCTTCATAGACGTACGGCCTAACCGGTATTCCCGTGACCGTTTCTGGACTTTTCCGTGGCCACCCCAAAATTTTCACTCAGCGAGGTTTCAACCATGGTGTCTTCTGATGCTTTGTGACACTGCACCTTATCACCAGGCCACCTTAATTACAGATAATTCATTAATTTGTTTGTGAATTCTTGCACTTCTTTTTTACAGATACATCTCATCATTATCACCATCACCATCATTATCATCATCACCACCATCATCAAGTGATGGATCCTTCTCAAAATATAGACAACCAAATGAACAGGGCCCATATAATGAAAAGAAATCAACAAGCACCTAATGCAATGAACAGACCATCTCGCAAGAAAGTTCCTTTTGCCATGTTATATCCTATTCTTGAACCAAAACTTGATAAAGACAGTGCCATGCAACTCCTGGGTCAATATGCTCGATTTATGGTATAGTTTCTATCTGCAGTTTTGCTCTTTTTTGTATTATTTTTTGTGTTTTCAACGTGTTATATACAAGTATATGTTTATGAAACAGTGGCTGTGTTATATATATTTACAGGTTAATAGCATTAGCAAAGAAGAATTTATCCAATACATGAGAACTCTTGTAGGAGATCATACCCTTAAGATGGCAGTCTATAAAGTTGCAACAAGGCCAGGTAAACGATACACTTTCTTCATGAATTTTTTGATGTTTACCTATGCATTCGTTATTTAAACCCAACTCCAAATCTACCCTGTGTTCACGTATGTTGCTATGACACGCCCATTTCGTAGATAATTTATAAACGTGTACTTTTTCAAATGTATATAAATGTGTACTCTTTTAAATGTTTTTTTTTATAATTATCATATGTATACCTGGTAACAAAACAGGTTAACAAGTAATATTTGGGTACGTGTACCACAACGAAACATTCGAAAAAAGGAATATATTAGCTACAAGTTTAATTTTGTAGTTAATTGGCTACAATTTTGTGCTATAAATGTGGGTCTCTGATTCTTTTTGTGAGTCCCTAATTTTTTTATGTGAGTCCCTGATTCATTACTTGTGTATTTTTTGTAAAGCATTGTAGCTAATTATTGGCATAAAAAATTATAGTCAAGCTATTCCCCTCAAAAAATTACATGTAACTCTATGAATAAAATTGCGGCATCTCACATTATTTCTCAACCAAACAAAAATTGTGACACATCGCCAATTTATTTACCACCATCGTCACACGGCCAAACATATGAGATGTTCTCTGTTTTGGTTATCCGAGGAGGGTGAGTTTTTGACTTATAAGTACACGACCTAACCAAGATATTACTGTGACCTTCTCCAACTCTTCACTGACCACCTCCAAATGTATACATAGTGTGAGGTGTAAACCATTAACTTTTTGTGAGGATGTCAATTAGCTCACCACTAAGCCATTTGATGGTGATAAATCGACCATCGCATTGCATGAGTTGTGTATATTAAATTTTAAGCTGTTCGCAAGGGCATTCTTGATCCCCTTCCGATCCCCAATAAGGGAACCTTAGGATAACATATCTCCTTTATTTTCTTTTCAATTTTTTCAAGTATGCGAGAACTTCAGCTGTAATAAAAGTTATATTTACCTAATGTTTGTAATTGTCCTGTTAATATTCATGTCTCTTTTTGTTTTATTTGTGCGATAACATAAATATGATATTTATCTAAATCTTGTTATCGTCTTGCTGAGATCCTTCTCATTTTTATTTATGCTTGCGAGAGACTAATAATTATTAACCCTTGTTATTGCATGCTCAGATACGTGCTAGAAAAAACGTTTAACTCCGCGTGTTGCATCTTCGTCACTACATCAGCAATCAGATGCAAGCAGTCTACAAGTAGAATAAAAGCTTTTAAGGTGGTTAATTTTGTAGAAACATATATGTCTCGAGTTGGATAAATTGTAGCGGTATATGATGGCCATTGTTTCATTTCCTTTTTGTCTTATGCTATTAGAATATATATGATACAAATTCAGAGATATGTTGTTATGGGATTGTGGAAGTTGCACTTGTTACACTCGTTTAATTGAAAGATGTTAATTATGAAAGTCAAGAAAGTTTATTCTGTTTGTATACCATATGCGATTGTGGGATTGTGGAAGCTGACTTGCATAGAATTGTTTTGTATTCAAGTGGGAAAATATGTTAATTATAAAAAGTCTAATCTTTCCATAACATATGAAAGAAGAGGATGAAAGAGTGAAAAATAAAAGAGGAGTGTAAAAAATATACTTTTATTTTATATGTTTTCAAGTAGGAAAAAAGACGATGAAAATTCTAGTAAAAGCATGTTAAGAAGATGTCTTCTCCCCATTTTTTTTTTTTTTATTTATTATTTTATTTTTATTTTTTTAATTTAGGAAGAAATCTGGAAAAAAAGATTGATACAGTTTCCTCTGATTTTCTTTTCTCCTCTCTCAATGCAAAACTATATCATCTACAATATTGGTTTTGATACATAACAATTTGCATAAGGAAAGTGAAATATTTGTTACAAATCTAAATCATGCACTTTCATTTGTAGTCTCCATCATTCATCTTAAGGCGGGTGTAATGGTCACTCGATCACAACCTACACTTTAAGGCCACATCAACTTTTCAACACTCATTTTACTACCACCTTTAGAGGCTTGGTGGTCACCAATTAACCAAACAAATAAAAATACCGCACATGCACACACACAAAAAATGTATTTGTTAAGGGGTTTGCACCATCAAACCAAGCCAAAAAGACACCCATCGCGCGTTGTGGTGTCTTGGTTGTTATGAGAGATCACGTGTGGTCAGTGCATGTCGTGGGTCGTGCATTACACCATTACGCCTGGTCTTAGTAATTTAGTCAAGCTATATCTTGTACTTTCTTGGGCCTACTTAAGAAAAGAGAAGAAGAGAAGAAAAGCAAAAGCATATACGACTTTTTGCCATGATGCTTCATTAACGTCTTGGACTTGAGAAAGACTTATAAGTTGAGCAGTTATAAAGCAATCACATTTCTTGTCTATCACTTAACTTTGATATGGTGTCGTGACTCACCTCATAAACACTTTTTCTACTCCTCCATTTCTTTCCTCTTCTCTTCGAGTTAAAACTCGAAAACGGTTTCAAAAGTTAACCGACTCTAATGACCCAATTTCTAGGTCAGCTCCCGTACATTATGCCATATCAAAATAGCTACACTAGTAATCATAGTTATGATGTTTCGATCCAATGATACATATATTATTAAAAATGGAATATCGAAAGTGTTGTCATTCATCTATAAATATATCAACTTGTGAAAAATTTTAGAATGGACGTTTTGAAAATCGCTTCACCAATTGCGACCCTAGAATTTTGTGTTACCAAATAAGACATAACGATCAAAACAAGTTTGCTCGCCCTTTAATTTGCTTGCCATGCCATTTTGCCCGTGAAACGTGTAAATAGTAAGCAAATTACTTTGTTTGTCATTCCAATTTACGAAATAACTCATATTCTCATGACACGTGTAAGTAGCAAGCAACTTAGTTTGCCCACCATCCTTTTTACTCTCCATTTCATTTCTATTTTGCTGCCTAACTCGTGACACGTGTAAGTGGCAAGCAAATTACTTTCCTCGGGATCCTTTTTGCACAAGTGGCAAGCAAACTAGATTGGAGAGCAAATGTATTTGCTCGTCATGTCCGTTTTTGTAACGTGAAAAAATAGTGTCGATTTTGGTTATTTGATTTCGTAAAAGTAGACTTTGGTAATTTAGTTTATTAACTTTGTCATTTAAAACATAGAAAACGATGCCACACAAAAATATACAGTAATATTTATAAGATAATAAGTAAGGATTAACAAATATGCAATTTTACTACTTGAAACTGGTGCTCTAATATAGTCCTTATTTAGTTATAGCTAAGAAAAACTTTCTGATTGCTTTTAATCCTAACTTCATTGTTGTTTTAACATGAAAATTTACATTTTCCTTATAAGTTGCTTTTAATCCATTTTTTATTTTTTAATTTTTTTCAGTCAGTAGATTTGGTACACATTTTAACCATATCTTTTAACTCACATAACCAAAGTGTATAAATACCAGACCCCCTTTAAAACAAAGTAAGTACTCACACCTCTCAAAATTAAACACCACATCCCTCACAATCTCCGGCCACTATTTCACATTCAATAATGAAGTTTCTCCAAGAAGACGAGGTTAGTGTTATATATTTCATCTTTAAAATCTTCCTAATAAATCTTTAATTTATATAAAATTGTTATACTTATATTTGATTCATTTTGATCAGGATAAAACAATGCATGCATGGACACATATCGAAGAAGCACGTATTGAAGAAGACAATAATAAAACTGTAACTGATTCTTTAACAGAGTTTCAACAACCACTAACCGCTGCCACTGGTAATATATACTTATTCGCGATTATTAACTGTTTCTTTGGTTTTTTTATGGGGTTTTTGGGTTAGCGCGAAAACGTTCTTGCCAGCAATCGGGAATCTGATTACAAGAACCAAATGCACGATATTACAACCTAACTGTTTTAGTTACGCTATATATCTTGGTTTTTGTAAAGTATGGGGGTGTCTATAGTCTATACTAATTGAATTTGATACTTATTGTAGTTAACAAATCTTTTTTCGTATAAGAAGAAGAACATTAAGTACTTGCCAGTAGTCGGGTATTTGATTACAAGAACCAACTTCAGTGTATTACTAGGCAATCTGTTTTGCTAACATTCTTTGTTTGTTTATTCATAGAAAATGAGAAATGTTGTGTTTAGTTGTGGAAGTTTTTTCAATTTTTTTAGAATATTGGATGTGTTATTTATTTATTTGGAAAAATGTTGAAAATATAGAAAACGTGTTTAGATGGTGTTGGGGTGATTTGGGAAAGTGGGGAGGTAGAACAAAGAAAAGTGCAAATTTCAATTTTATGCACTTTTCCGAAATCATGTTGTTAGTTAGAAAAGTAGATTTTCTAATTTCTAGAGAAATGTGGATTCGAACATGTTTGTGTTTTTTTAATTTTCTTAGAATTTTTTTCTTGCGACTAAACATGGCCAAATTATGTTTTCTTCTTTCTTTCGTATCATTATATAACTGATAAAAATATAGTTATTAGGTGTTTAATCAGTTATCGGTTATTGGCATAAATGTAATCACCAGTAGCAATGATTTTAGATTAAACTATATAGTCAACCAATGTCCCCTTCAATTTTTTCGAAGTAGCTAATATGCTTTATTTCCTTAGGTTAAATTGTATAATAGGATTAGATGTTGTCATGCTGATACGAAAGTGCATTGAACTGTATGGATTTCAACAAATTATGGATGCTCTTAGGTTATATAAATAGCAGTTTTTTTTCGAAGTAGCTAATATGCTTTATTGAAACGGGGTGCAAGAAATAAAGTGACCAAAGGACCCAACACTTGTAGTGAATGAGTAGAACAAAGAGGAAAGATGGGTGTAAATTTGTCGATAAGCCTAAGCACAGAAGTAGTTTATCAAACATCCTAAATAAGCTATTATGGTTAAGCTGTTTATCTCCATAGACACTCAAAATAGCTACTCGCATTTGTTTAATAGAAGTACAATAAACCGGTTTGCCCCTTAAATAAGTGTGCCCAAACATCCCCATAGTTTGTGTGCCTGCAGATGAGCTACTATATCAGTCTTTAAATCGTTATAACATTAAAAGGTTGAGTTGCATTCGTGTTGCAGCATCGTTAGCTCAAGCAACCAATATTCCAAGTGAACTCTTTCAACAGTGGCAATCTTCCACCCGTGAAGAGGAAATTAAGCCACAGACACAAGAGCCTGCGACGGTAACAAATCGAATTGGACCATCTGGTTCTGAAACTCAGCATCCACAAAATCACACCTCACGTGAACCAACTCGGCGCAAAGAAGAGCAAGCTAACCAACATAATGTTCATGCGTCTCAAGCCATGAATACGCAGAATACTAGTGATAGGAATTCTGCTCAAAATGCGGCACGTAATCCTGACATGCATAGAGTAAGTAGTAATCAACAAGCGGCACAAGCAGCTAATCGCCCAGCTGGCAAGCAGGTGCCTTTCGCCATGTTGCTTCCTGTTATAGAACCACAACTAGACAGAGATCGGGCTGCGCAACTTCAGACTCTATATGCTCGATTAAGGGTATAGTTTATATCTGCTAGTTTTGTTCTTTTTTGAAAACTAATTTTATTGTGTGTTGTATATATGTTTTATCAATTAGTGGCTATGTTACAGAGCAATAGTATTAACAAAGAAGAATTTGTGCGACACATGCGAACTCTTGTAGGAGATCATATGCTTAAGATGGCAGTCTTCAGGTTACAACAAGGGCAGGTAAAGAAGAACACTCATGTTTCTTAGGCATTTATGTTTTTATAAATTAACAATCAAGTCTCATTGTTTTTTTTCTTTTCTTTTTTTTTTCTTGTGCAAGAACTTTCTGTTTAACATTTTATTGTTGCTTAATGCTTATGGCGTTTATGTTGTAGATTGAAATTGGCATTGCTTTATTTGTATGCACTTAGCCAACTTCTAAAGAGTTGTAAAATTGTAATAGGCACCTAACTAATAAGGGCAGATGTGGTATAATATGTTTTAATAAATAAAAAAGATATGTGTCTAACCCATTTTATTAACCTGCTCAGGTTCCTGCTCCTGCTAGAGAAAATACTCAAAGGGCATCTTCATCGCTCCAATCATCGGATGCAAGCGCTCTACCAGCGGATCAAAGATCACGATTGTTGGAACGCCAATCAGATTCACATGGAGGACAAGTGAGCCATGCCTCTAATGCTAATGTTAGTGCTATCAATTATCAAGAACAACAGCTGCAGCAACATCATCAACAGAAACAGCAACAACGTATGAATATGACACAACCGTCTTTTCCTACTTATGGAAATACTGGTGGCAATTTTCACCCAAGTGCTAGTGAAAATATGGTCATGCCTGCACCATCTTATAAACACCAAAGCCATGATTTACAAATGAGGCAAGGTCCAGTTAATCCCGCCATGGCCACTCAAGCCATGAGCCAACATGCTTTAAATGACATGAAGAGATTGCACGGGGAAGGTCACGCTCATTTCACTAGTAATCCAGCATTGCAACTGAATTCAAGCCATTGGCAAGCATCTATGCATAAACATCAAGGTCTTATGGCATCGAATCCCTATGCAAAATCAGATTCTGTGGATCAAATGAATGACCAACAACATAGATCCCAGCTGTCAACACCACATGGGCTTGAACATGCAACTCGAGGTCCAGGATCTTCAAAACATGACACTTTTGAGGCGATGTTTTCAAGGATCGGTTCCATCACAGCTCAACTGGAACGCCAGAATGCGGTAAAATGACATCTTTCAGTTGTCATTCTGATTATTTAAATCCTTCTATTCAAATAGTGTTCAGTTTGATAATAATCAAGCTATTGACTACAGGCTGCTGCTGCTGCAGCAAACTCTTCATTGGCATCTGGAGGTAATGCAAAGACTCCCCCCAAAAAGCCAATTGCTGGACAAAAGAAAACATTGGAAGCACCTATTAATCCGCTAAGGTAGTTTGATTTTTGTGCTCCAAATATTTCTGTCAAAACATAATTTGACTTTGCTCTGATCTTTCGTATATGTAACCTTGATATTTTTCGTAAATACCAGTAAGAAACAAAAAGTAGTTGGAGATTTTGCGGATCAAAGTATTGAGAAACTTAATGATGTAACTGCTGTCAGTGGAGTGAATCTCAGGGTATATTATTTGATATCTTCTCTTTTGTATTCCATTTCTTTACAAACCACGAGTCAAATTTTGATTCCACACATATAGGTTTACTAATTGTCTATAACAAAATTTTAGAGGGTAGATTTAGAGACCCCAAGACACAGGACTGCTATCACATCAGATGTTCGAAAACAAATTATGTCAATGAATCAAAAAGCTCGAGAAGAATGGGAGAAGAAGCAGGCGGATGTAGAAAAATTCGGAAGAGCAGATGAGGTTTAAATTGTTTGAAATTCTATTAATGCAGAGTATATACCAATGAGGTTTAAAATGATCGATTTTTTCTAATGTAGCCTGAAGTTAGTGGTGATGGTGATGATGGTCGTGGAAAATCATTGAAGGTATGAGAATACATAGCTGCTTTGTAACCATTTTAAGTTATATTGGTGAAGTCGTGAAAATGTTTGTTTAATTGAAGGTAAACAAAGAGGAAGATGATACGATGTGGACACAAGTTGCCAATGTGGCAGCACGAGCAGCTGTAGGAGATGACATGTTATCAAACTGGCAACTAATGGCCGAGCAGGCATGTCAGAAACGTGAAGGTGGGGCTGACTTGGCATCTACTTCTCATCCAAGTGTGGATGTTGGGCCTAAGCCCGTGTTAACTTCTGAGAAGACTTTAAATGATAATGAAGATACTGAGAAGACTTCTGCTCTTGCCACTGTGACTGTCACTCCTGGTTAGTATCCTATCTCTTCAGTAATTGTTCTAAGCCACATTTTCACCCTCTTAAAAGTTGTATGTTCAAAAACTGTCCTTTTTTTTGCATGATCGACAATTGATTCTCCGACACACTTGTCTCAATAGTTTTTCAGTAACTTACAAGTTACTACCATAACTTCATTAATTACCTCCTAAGCTTTTTAGTATCTATATTGCCTTTGTATGCCTTATGAGAAGTGGTCAAATAGCCTTGATGTATATGCTATCTTAAACTGCCTCGTGTAAATAGTATTTTGTATTCTGAAAACAGTTACTGCGCATCATGTGCATCAAAGTTTAATTCCATAGTTGGGGTATTAATGGAAACTTGTTGCTGCTGTTTGCTTTTTAAATCCTGTATTCTTAATCACATGTTTGTAGCTTGATTATGTGGCTTTAAGCTTGATACCTTGTAGCTACGGGAAATCTGAATGCATTTTTGTTATCCACAAGATGCTATATATTATTGAATACGTTAGACTTTTTTTATTGTGTTTCAGTTTACTGAAGTTGTAATCTTTAGATAGATATGAATTGTAAATATTCACAATTTTATATATTATTTAAGAAAGTAATAGATAAAAGGACCAAAACGGACATTCTTGTGAACCAGTAGAGATGTCGTGACAGACGGTAATAGCAATCTCTAAAATTGTAAAGGTTAAATATGCACCTTTCTTTTACACCTCGATCATGAGTTTTACTGCAGCTGGCATGAAATTGATTTTTTTGTTGGCAATTAGTCTAGCGAGTCATATTCATAAGGTAAATCCAGAGCTGGATAGGAATTAGGATGCTGGATGACAATAGAGTCCAACAGTATTTGTAAACTTTCAGAATGTAGAGCTCTGCTCATTTTTATTTAATCATTCTATTTGTGTCATCTAGATAGGGAAGGTGATTTGTACACCATCAATATTCATGTTTTCCCAAACAAATGAGCAACTACTTTTAGACTACAAATTGTAAAAATATTAGGAGGTTTGGTTATGATAGGTTATTGCATTCATTTTGCAGCATCTTTAGCTCAAGCAACCAATCATACTCCAAGTGAACTCTTTCAACAGTGGCAATCATTCACCGGTGAAGAAGAAGTTAAGCCACAGACACAAGAGCCTGCGACGGTAGTAACTCGAATTGGACCATCTGGTTCTGAAACTCAACATCCACAAAATCACACATCACGTGAACTGACCCAGCCCAAAGAGGATCAAGCTAACCAAGATAAAGTTCAGGTGTCTCAAACTATGAATACGCGAAATACTAGTGATAGGAATCCTGCTCAAAATGTAACACGTGGTCCTGACATGCATAGAGTGGGTAGTAATTCACAAGCAGCAGCAGCAGCGCAAGCAGCTAATCGTCCATCTAGCAAGAAAGTGCCTTTTCCCCTGTTGCATCATGTTTTAGAATCAAAACTTGATAAAGGTCGCGCTATGCAACTCCAGGGTCTTTATGCTCGATTAAGGGTATAATTTATATCGGCAAACTTTGTTTCTTTTCATAATCTTATTCATACTTTCATTGTGTTATTTATGTTGTATCATGAGTGGCTATGTTATTTTTCTTTACAGAGCAATAGTATCAGCAGAAAAGAATTTGTCCGACACATGCAAGCTGTTGTTGGAGATCACATGCTCAAGAAGGAAATTTATAAGTTACAACAAGGGAAGGTAAAGAAGAACACTTTTACTCTTGGTTTTTATGATCTTATAAATTAACATACTAGTCTTATTGTTTTTTTTGGGCAAGAACTTGATTTTTTTTTTTTTTTTTTTTTTTTATTTTACATTTCATTGTTTATTTTGTTTATCAATTTAATTTAATCAATTTGACAGGATGAGACAATGCATCCAGGGGCTCATGTTGAGGCATCCACTGCTGCCGTAAATAGAGATATTGAAGGAGACAATAAGAATACTGATAATGCTAATATAATTACAACTACTGCTGCCACTGGTAATATATACTTATAATCTAGTGCTTTGGTTAATGCTAGCGCAATTACAGTTTAATAGAATCGGGTGCTTTTTTTATTCAACTAATCTTTATTTGTATAAGAGAATTAAGTGAAGCCAAAACGTTCTTGAGAATAGTTGTGAATTTAATTACAAGAATGAATTCTAAAATATTACAATGCAATTTATTTTACTAGGGTTCTCTGTTTGTTTATTGAGTGAGAATGAGAAAAACCCATTTTTTTCTTCTTTTTTCGTGTTATTATATAACGGATCAAAAAACAGCTATTAGGCATTTGTCGGTTATCCATGTTGGCACAAATGTAGCTTTTCAATAGTAATGATATGTATATTGAACTATAGTCCACCATCCTTCCCCTTTAATATGTAAAATATTTTTCATTCCCTTAGAGTGTGTATAGTCTTAAAGACTGCCAAGATCAGTAGGTTAAGCTGTATAATAGGATTATATGCTAATATTCTAGTGCATTGAACTGTACAGAGTTCAAAGCATTTTGGGTGCTCTGCTTATCTAGAAGTCCAAAGCTTTTTTTTTTTTTTTTTTTTCCCCAAGAATGGCTAGTTAGCTTATGCCTTTTAAAAATCACCCCCAACTAAACATTTGGAGGTTTAGTTATGATAGATAATTGTATTTATATTGCAGCATTTTTAGCTCAAGCAACCAATCATACTCCAAGTGAACTCTTTCAACAGTGGCAATCTTCCACCTGTGAAGAGGAAGTTAAGCCACAGACACAAGAGCCTGCAACGGCAGTAAATCGAATTGGACCATCTGGTTCGGATACTCAACATTCACAAAATCACACCTCATGTGAACCGAATCGACCCAAAGAAGATCAAGCTAACCAACACAATGTTCATGTGTCTCAAGCTATGAACACACAGAATGCTAGTGATATGAATCCTGCTCAAATTATAGCTCGTAATCCTGACATGCATAGAGTGAGTAGTAATCAACAAGCAGCAACAGCAGCAGCAGCAGCGCTAGCAGCTAATCGCCCATGTAGCAAGCTGGTGCCTTTTGCTTTGTTGCTTCCTGTTATAATACCACAACTTGATAAAGATCGCGCTATGCAACTCCAGGGTCATTATGCTCGATTTAGGGTATAATTTATATCTGCAAGTTTTGTTCTTTTTCGTAAGCTCTTTTATGCTTTCAGTGTGTTATATATGTAGTATCATGAGTGGCAATGTTATTATTTTTACAGAACAATAGTATTAGCAGAGAAGAATTTGTCCGACACGTGCGAATTCTTGTAGGAGATCATATGCTTAAGATGGAACTCTATAAGTTACAAGACCATTGGCAGGTAAAAAAGAACACTCTCTTCTAGTTTTTCGGGTGTTAATAATGATCTTATAAATTAACGTACAAGTCCTTTTTTTTTCGGCAAGAACTTGAATTTTACAGATTACATTTCATTATAGGTTAATGATTATATTAGAGACTGAAATTGTCGCTTTACTTATATGCACTTGACCAACTTCTAATAGTTGTGAAAATTCTAAGAGGCACTTAGATAAGAGCAAATGTAGTACAATGTGTTTTAATAAATAGACATGATATGCATGTTACCCTTTTTATTGTCCTGCTCAGGTTCCTGTTGAACAAAATGCTCAAAGTTCTTCGTCATCACTCAAATCAGATGCAAGCACTCTACCAGCGGATCAAAGACCACGATTGTTGGAACGCCAGTCAGATTCACATGGAGTGCAATCGAGCCATGTGTCTAGCGCTAATGTTAGTGCTATCAGTCGGCAACGACAAAAACAACCGCAGAAACAACAACAGCAGCAACAACAACAACAACAACTACAACAACCACATCATATGAATTTTCCACATTCGTCCTTTCCTACTTATGGAGATCCTGTGCTTAATATGGCTGTCTATAAGTTACAAATAAGGGCAGGTAAACAAAAACACTTTGTCGCGTATTTTTGGAGTTCCAACACAAATTTTTATGCACAAGTGTTGGTGATCAACCTGATGTTCTTAGTCAAATTGACCAATTTTGACATAGTCCATTTTGGCCAATTGTTTGACCCGCTACCTCTACACTTAGCACATCGAATCCATTCTTACTCACAGTATGTTCAGATTTAGGTAGAAAGTACTAACGGTGTATTACGAGCTGTATGGGATTGCGATTGAAACTTATAAAATGAAAATTTGTAGTATGAGGAGATTATTGATCTATTGAACTTTTTTTCATGAAGGTCATATAACTATTACAACCGCTTCATAGGTCTTCCAAGTATGGTTGGTTTCATTTATACAATTCTATTTACAAGAAAGGATAATGAGAATAACCTTAAAATCTGCATTATAAGTCTTTCTAATATATCTGTATGTGAATCTTAAATGTTAATTCATCTGTTTCTGAAATCTTGTATATTTAATTTTTACAGATGCATCTCGTCAGTATCACCATCACGACCACCACCACCATGATCATCATCTGATGGATCCTTCTCAAATTACAGCACGTAATCTCGACAACGAATTGCAAAGGACACATATAATGAATAGTAATCAACAAGGAGCTAATGCAACAAATAGAGCATCTGGCAAGCAAGTGCCTTTTGACACGTTGCTTCAGTTTCTAGAACCACAACTTGATGAAGACCGCAACGCTAAACTCCAGGGTCTATTTGCTAGATTAAAGGTATAGTTTCTATCTGCAATTGTCCTTTTTTTGCATTCTTTTTATTTATTCACTGCGTAATCTACGGATTATATGAATTAACAAAAGTGGCTATGTTGTTATTATTCACAGAACTATAGCATTAACAAAGAAGAATTTGTCCGACACATGAAAACTCTAGTGGGAGATCATACCCTTAGGATGGCAGTCAGGGCACTTGATAAGTTGCGACAAGGGCGAGGTAAACAAGAGTACTTTCTTAATGTATTTTGTGTCGCATTACCCTCTTTTGACCACCACCACCACAAACCGCCAGTAAAATAGAACTGTGACAAAGTTATTTCAACCTCCACATTACACGGGTACCATGCTTTCATAAATATATAAAATCTTATCTCGATTTTATATATGTGAGCGATAACTTAAATTTATCAATATTTATAAATAAATATGAGAATCATCTAACCCATGTTATTACTTGCTCAGATTCCCATTAGACAAAATGTTTAACGGCCATCCTTCACATATATCATCTTCATCACTCCATCAATGACCCGATGCAAGCAGTCTACCAGCGGATCAAAGACCACGTTTTTTTAGTTGCTAATTTTGTAGAAGTTTGTCTCAAGTTGGATGATATGTAGCAGTGTATGACTGGCATTGTTTCATTTTTTTACTCTTTTTTGTCCTAACACTGTAAGAACTGCTGCTTTACATATACACATTTCATGTTGTGGAAATTGTAAATTGTTACGGACATGTAATTGAGTTGACTTGCATAGGATTCGTTTTGTGTTCCAGCGGCATAAAGATGTCATAGGATCAAAATGTTTTAAATGCATAAAACTGTCCAGTGTAAATTTTACTGGATTATAGAGCTTCATGCATTGAATCCAAATTAAAAACATGGCTAAATTAACTTTTTTGCACTTTTATTGAACCTAGCAGTCAAATACATCATTGATATGGAATACTGCAAAAGATATGAATGCGTTCGTCTCTTGACATTCATAACTTAAGTTAATTAGAAAACAAAATTATTTCGTAAGTTTTGGTCGCATAATTTCCTATACTGTGTATAAACTAAAATATAAAACTGACAAAACATATTATTAGAAATTAGACTAAAAGTAAATACAAAATAATTAAGTATTAATAACAAAAATTAGAAAGAAAAAAAAAAGTAAAACTAGAAAAAAAGTATAGACAAAAATAAAATAAAGTAGTGGCTGGAAAAAAAAGTGTATATATGTGAGATTAATTAAATATGATAGTAATGATTCTTTAATGATTGAGTTACCGTTACAAGGAGAATTGTATATATACTTATATACTCACTAAAATTTAAAAACTTGCATATTTTTTTAAAATACAAGTTTTTAATGCATAATGTACAATGTAAGTTAAGCATGTTTTGGGTATATATGCAAATATGCAAGTTTTATTGGGTATATATGCAATTGCCCCTATCTATACTACATAAAATACAAAAAATAGTGTGAAAAGTGGAAAATGTGGTTTGCATGGTAACTTTGGAAAGTATTCACGCTTTGCAAAAAAAATTGTCATACCATATACTCTTATATCATTCGTGATTGTCAAACCATGTTAAGAATTTTTGTTTTGCAGTTACATTTTAATCTTTTCACGTTCTATTTTAAATATTAAACGAAACACTTGTCATAATATCGCATATCGTTAATTGTCTACCGCTGCCACCAGGCGCGGATACTCGCCTAGTGTTATAAATGAAATAAATGATAATGATTATTTGTAATGACTGATCCTAAATAAATGATTATTTGTACTGTATATTAACCATGGATTAGTAGAAGTTAATAAGACTACACCATTCGGTCGGTGTACGCAAACCGAACCGTACCCCCCACCCCCACAACAAAATGAATTGTTTTGGTTTGCAAATGGACCGAATGAACTGAGATGGTTTGTGTTTGTGAGATTTTTCTTTTATTTACATTAGTCGGTTTTTCGCGCAGAGCGGCGGCGACAAATATAGTTATATTATAAAACTAGTAAATTAATTGCTAGCCCAAGTCTCTTCAAAATTCCTTACCCGGTTAAAAAATTCGTTTCACAATACTACGAATGTATATGTGTTAGTTGTATTGTTTGCTTGGGTTTCCTGTAGTTTTTCTATGACATCATTATTTCCGCATATAGAAAAACCGCAATCTCTTACCCGTCAAACACTCCCAAAAGTATATAATTTTGACAAATCAAGATTGTATTGATTGAAATAAAGTTTAAAGTTGTAAAAATTTAAATCAAAAGAAAATAAACTCACTAAAAATCTAAAAACTAAAAACTAATAAAAATATATCAAAATAAATGTTGAATTAAAAAGGACAAAATTTTAGAAAATATGGTGAAATTAGATTATAAAAAAATAAATATATAAAAAGCTATTTTAATTTGAAAATAAAGGTAAATTTTAGTTGAGAAATGACACATGTCAGCTAATGATTGGAGTTTTTTATTTTAATTTTTGATGGTTAGGAATTAGGCTTGGAGTTAGAGTTGGTTATCTATGCATTACAATATTATAACATGTTTAGTTAGTGTTTCGTCTAGGAGAGATAAAACTACGTTTGCGCTGATATGATGAAGTTGTTTGCGGTCTTGGTACTATCAATCTAATTGTATGAGTTTGCCATCGAAAGTTGAAAGAAAAAACTATAATAAGAGAACATGGTGTGTCGGAACACCAAAATTGCCAAATGTGTTGCCACATTGGCAAGTGTTTTGAGAATAATAGTGAACTCATTTTTAACTTAAATGCTAACACAATAAAATAAGACACACTTAAACACACATGTAGACACAATATTTACAACGATCTGTTGACGCGGACCAATAACTTCAAGAAAACACTAAGGAGGTGTTTGTTATGGGGGTACTGGAGATTGAGGTTGGATGCTAAAGTAAAAGAGTTTATTTGGTTAAAGTAGGGCTGAGCATCGGGTCGGATCATGACCCATCCCGACTCGACCCGACTATACAGAATCCCGAATAAAGTCACTAATCAATACTGAGTCCCGACTCGATTGTGTCGGTTCGGTTTCGGGTCTAAACCGGCCTTGTCGGTCGGTATTCAATACAAACGGGCCTAGCCCGATGATAACGCTCAAAATGAGTATGTTTTTAGTAGTGTTATTGTTAGTTTTGTGTATGATAATCAGCTATATTTACTCATAATTGTTGCAAAAGTGCAAAAGAAGCGTATTTGTATGTGAATGTAGCCAGGTATCGTAAAAGGTGAAGAAATGAAGATTTCATGCACATTTGGATAATTCCCGAGGAAGAAAGCCAAGTGAGGAAGCTCATGGACTCAATGATTAGGAAGCACAAGGATTTCTAAGTGTCTACGTCAAATAAAGATCAAGTTTCGTCTTGAAAATAAGCATCGAAAGCAAAGAAAAAGGAACGAATTGAGAAAAGTCAAGATTGGGTGTACGAAAGGCTCCCAGCCGATCGGTCAGAGCCCGCAACCAGATCGGCTGGGGTGATGGTCAAAACGCAACCGGATCGGCTGCGTCGCAACCGATCCGGCTGGAACACCTAGAGTTACACTTTTGGTCATTATTGATGCCTTAACTTCTATTAATCATGAGAGGCCGATCATTTCCAAATAATAACTTATTGGGGACGTTTTTGGCTTGATAGTTAAGGGTTCCTAGCTATATAATGCACCTAGACTTAGTAGTCTAGTGTGACACATTCAAAAAAGTAATAGTTTGCACCAAAGCTATTACCAACCCTTATTATTCATCCCAAAAGTCTTGTATGTGTTGTAAAACGTCCAGGAGAGTGGTGAGACAAATTCTCATCCATTGTGTAATCATTTGGAGTTGTACGGTTAGGCTAAGACGATTGGAGGCGTGTGGTTGCTATATTCTACAATTTCTAATTCTTGTAATCCAAAGCTTAGGTATTCTATTAAACTTTGTCATGAATCTCTATTCTATTGAATTATTTGAATTACCTTGTTACTACTTGTGTTATGTTATGATTGTTATGGAGTAATTCTTGAATATACTTATGTGTAAGGATGTAGGAAATTGTAGGAGTGTTCTTATATGTGATGCATGTAAATGAGTTTGTTGGAAAAACTACTAGTCTTATTTGATTTGCCGGTAAAACATGTTTAAAAAAAAGAACCGAAAGGATTTCTCTTATGTTTTATTCCAAAAAGTTAAGTGACAAATTAGTATGGGGATATGGTGATTGACATTCACCATGTTTACTTATTGAAACAAGACTAGAAACGTTTTCATCACGAAAGGGTCGAAAGATTCGTAGGAACAAGTTTAATAAGGACTTTTTACAAACAAATGGATTTTCTAAAGAATAATCATTAGGCTAAGGACCGAAAGGATTTCCTATATGTTTTTATTCTTAAAATGATTTTAAAAAACATAAACCATGGGTTGGAAATCATTTGCTTATGATTTGTGCATTGCATCAAAGTTACACCAAGCCTTCATGAACACTCTTTATGATTACCTATAGACTTCACACAAGTATATGTTTCTTAATTTTGATTTTTACTAAACCACCACTTTGAAGGAAGACTTGACAAGCTTTCTTGTCTCAAATACTTTAACAAATTAAAACGCAAATCTCTTGGGACGATCTCGACTTACCCACCTTTGCTATCGCGAACGAGTATACTTGCTCGTATGTGTTTATAGTAATTACCGGATAAATCGTGTTTATAAATTTTAAAACTTGCACACGGTGAGCACATCAAGTTTTTGGCGCCGCTGCCGGGGATTTGAGTGTTTTTTATTTGTTTTGTTTCTGTATATTTCATAATATTTGAGTTTGGTTTCAATTGTTAAGTAAAAAAAATGGTTTTTCAACCAACCGATCGGCTGCGCGAGCAACCGATCCGGTTGGTCCTCTCGGTAACAAAATATGTTTTTCTTTTTCTAGTTTCTAGTTAATCTAGTGTTTTGTGTTTTAGTTTGTTGCTTATTTCTTGTCATTTCTGATTTTTTAGGCTAGTTTAGAAGCTTGTTTATGCTTGTTTTTGTCATTTTTAGATTTTTTGTTATATGTCATTTTTAGTTTTATTTAATTTCTAAATTAAATTTTGTCTTGATTAGATTAATTATCTAGTTAATTTTCAGTTTTAGTTGTTTCGTTAGTTTTAATGATTAGTTAATTAAGTCTAGTTAATGGTAGTTTATGCTTAATTAGTATAATTAATGATTTTATTTAGTAGGATAATGAGTAGACACACTTATTAGAATTTAAGTTTTAATTAATTGTCTTTTATTAGTTTTTAACTAATAATTTTTAATTATAAAAAAAAATGGAAATTCACTCTAGCCGATCGGTCGGAGCCCGTAACCGGATCGGCTGGGCGAATTTTGGTTTGAGGCATACCACCAACCGAATCGGTTGGAGGGCCAACCGATCCGGTTGGAGCTCTCGATAACAATTTTTCTATTTTCTTAATTTCAAGTTTTAGCTTTTGTTTTTAGTCTTAATAAGTGTCTTTACTTGTTTAGAATGTATTTCTGTAGTTTGTTTTAATTTTAACTAACTCTAACGCTAATCATTTGGATGATTTGTTTTTGTTTTGTTTTGTTTTGTTTAGATAAGTTTGTTATGGATAGTTTGAGTGGTATTTCCGAGTATCTTTGCAACTTGGATGAAATGTTTAAGGATACCGGTAACTCATTGGAGAAGATTGGAAACATCTTGGAAGAAAGTAAGAAAGAGTTAGCTATTGATTCGGAATGATTGGAAGAAGTTGGAGAAAACAAGATTCAAGTTCCTAAAAATAATAGGGTCGTGATTTTCACGCAAGCACCTCTCACGGGGTACGACTCACCATTTATGAGGTTTGGGACACCGTGTAGTGTTGAAGGAGTGAGCGCGTGGGATGCTCAATTGAACATGGCTTATGGGGACAACTATATTGTGGACAAGGTACTTGACAAAATTGGCCACGTTCGTTTGGACTATGAAGCTTATGGGAGGAAAATTGTTAAGAATCTTCGGATCAATATCCATGGTCATATCGTTGAGGCCGATTTTGTAGTTTTGGAAGAAGGGAATGCGGATGAACCGGATGTATGCTTTGGACGTGATTTCCTTGTGTTAACTAAATGTCAATTGAATTTTGCTTTAGGTGAGATGAGAATTAACATTACTGATTTGGAGGAAGAGAAGGAAGTGAACGACATGCTCGCGGAATTGTGTGAAAACATGGAGAAGAAGGAGAATGTGGAGATTGTGAAAATGGGAAAGGCTAGTAGGAAGAAGACCTCATCAAATAAACTAACTCCCACCACCTCTACCACCACCAAGACCCATGATTACACACCATCACCACCAAATTCACCAAACACCTTCAAGCCATTAACTCAAGAGCAAAAGGAAGCCATCCTAGCAAACCTAGAACAAAAATTTCTTGAGCTTAACGAAAAGAAACCCGTGATCGAAGTGTTACAAGATTATGTTTCTTACCGCAAAAAGATAGATGCGGTTATGTTGGCTAGAGCACGGTTGGAAGATAAGGATCTTTCGGATGAGGATAGGGATATGATCTTATTTCGGGGTATGCCGCGGAAAGAGAGTGACCCGGGTAACTTCGTTTTGCCTATAAAAGTTAACGGGAGCACTCCGGTTTATGCTTTGGCGGACACGGGATCAAGTGTCAACGTTATGCCTTATCCACTATTCAAGAATCTGGGACTAAGCAATCCTCAACCAAATCATTCTAAGCTAACCATGGCGGACAACTCTCAAGCCAAGGCTATGGGAGAAGTGAAAAATTTGAGGGTACAAATTGGCTACCAACCTTATTTAACCAATTTCCTAGTCTTGGATATACCGGTTGATAAAAGTCTACCTCTCTTACTTGGAAGACCTTTCATTCGCACATGTGGAGCGATAATAGACATGGGGAGGGGGACTATGACAATTGATGATGGGATCTCCAAGCAAACTTATTATCCCAAGCCTAGGGGTAAAGTTTTAGAATTTATGGAGGATTTGGAACTCTTTGAGAAAGATGATGATTTGACTTGCTTCGAAGTTGGGCGTGATGCCTAAGGAAATGCTATGTTTGGGCCGCTTGCCCCACCATATTTTGATCTCGAAGATGAAATGGAACGTGCACTTGCTATGGAAGCCTTCTACAACCCATTTAAGAACATCCTTGTGTACAAAAAGCTAACGAACTTCTTAGGATCTCTACCTGTACAATTGAAAATTTTGGAATGGGGACCCGAAGGAACGAGTGTATACAAAAGAGAAGGAGGTGATGGGGAATGGCATGTTAAATTCGATATACTATGCCCTAGTGGAAGGAGATTTGTTAGAAAGTTCAAGACTCGTGAGACATGTCGTAAGTTGACGGGAAAATTCCAAAGCGAGGATATTTTGAGGCATGAATATTTTGAGGGGTGATAAGGAGTAGAACATCGCAACAATAATAACAAGCATTTATTTGCTTGATCTTCATCTTTTGATGAAATTTTATTTTATGCACTTAGGGATTTTGATTTCATTTGGTTTTTATTTTCTTATTATTATGGTTTGAAGTTATTTTAATCAATTCCTTTTGAGCTTTAGTTTAATTTTTATGATGATAAGTTTGATGATTTAGTCTTTGAGTTAGATGTTGTTGAAATTTACAAATGGTTGGATGAATGTTGTGTGCATCTTTAATCGGATTTTTGAGTAAACGATTTTTGCTTGGAAGGTAAAATGGCCAAGTAAAGTTAAAAAGGTAAAATTCTGTAAAAATGCAAACCGAAACGGTTGTGTCCATGACTGAATCGGTTGGATGCAAGTATAAGTACCAAAAATTCCATTTTTCCAGAAACACACACACACACACTAATCCTCCATCTCGGTTTCACAAATTCGACCACTAAGAAGTTGTTTGAAGGTTGTAAGAGTTTTAGAAGATCATCATGGCACCTAAACAAGTAAGCATCTGCATTCAATTAACTTAATTAGGGTTTAATTTGAGTATTTGATTTGAATTGCAAATTAGGTCACCAAATTGGGGGTTTTTGATGGGATTCGAATTAAGTTGTGATCTTTTAGAATTAAGTGGGTAATTGATATAGGAATTCATTGCAAAAAGAATTCTAGTGATTGATTCAACATTGAATGAGTATTAGATGATTGAATTTTCGGATTCAATTAGGTTGTGCCCTTGAATCAAATTAAGTTGCAATTGATGATTCCTAGTTGTTAGATGATACATTTTCAGTGAATTTTAGATGCCACATTGTTGTTAGAACAAGTAACTGATGAATTAAAGTTAAGCTTGTAAGTTCTAAGCATGATGAACAAGTGATGATTGGAAGTTTTAGATGCGAATTTAGAGCAAATTGAGGTTGTAGAAATCATTAGTGATGCTCAAATGAAGTTTACGAGTGAATTGGAATTGGAAAAATCTAGTGGGAAATCAATTGGAAGGCCATAGCCTTATGCAGATCAGGAAACCGAATCGGCTGCGCAACGCAACCGATCGGTTGGACCAAGGTCAGAGGAGGAGCTGGATCGGCTGCCCCTCGACCGAACCGGTTCCAGGTTCTGATGTGGAAAAATGCGAGTTTTGAACTAGACCCTAGAGGCTTCTATAAACCTTATTGTTGGTTCTAACACTCTTATATTAACTTATATTTGTGATTTCTACAGAGAAATGTTGTAGGTTGTTCGAGTTCGACGCGGATTCCACCAAACCCGATCATGACCAAGTATTGCCAAAGGGATGCAAGGAAGAAGGTTACGTATAGCTTGAAAGCTGAAGCAAACCTGAAGTTTAAAGATCTTACCAATGAGGAGAAACACGCTTTTAGGGAACGTTTGTCAAAGTTGCAAAATAGAACTGTTTCGGTTCCGAGGTTGGTAGATTGGGATTCATTTAACGAATATGAGTGTGAGAATGAGTTGCGGGGTATGATTCGGATGTCTTATGTCTATCCGAATGATGGAGATTCATTTGAAGATTTTTCGTGGGAGAGAGCTTTTAGCATTAATGAAGAAGTTTACCGTGAATGGTGTATGAAGTTCTTCTCGACAATGTACTTTGAAAGGAAGGTAAATGTTCGAAACATCATGAATGAAGTTTGTCTTTGGTTTAGGCTTTGGGGGCAGGATCACACATATACTTTGCCGGGGTTTGCTGTTGCTCTTGGATTGTATGAACCGGATGAGGTTAATCATCGATTGTTTGAAGCTCATTTCTCAAGGCTTAGGAGATTTGAGAAAGATTACCCTAGTGTTCCCGCGTATTGGAATCGCGTGGGGGATCCTTCTTGTACTCGTAGGAATTCTGCAACCCTTAGGAATCCATTGTTGAGAGTCCTACATAAGTTGCTAGTATGGGGGCCATTCCACAGAATTGGGAGCCGGAAAAATGCCAAAAGCCGGACTTGTGGATAATGATGTTGTTGGAAGAGACCAAGGATGGGAATGCGGCTTGGATCATAGCCGAGTATTTGTCTAGGAAAGCCCCGGGTATTAAGGGTAATAGCAACATATGTGGAGGTCATTATGTGACGAGGTTGGCAAAGAATCTAGGGTACTACAATAGCAATGAGTTGGCTAAGTGTGATGATCCAAAGGTTAGTGAGACATGGGATGCAAAGAGTTTTGGAAAAGCTTTGAATAGGAGGACAAAGACTGTGGGAGCATGGATTGAACCACCACAACCACAGCAGTCGGGCAATGTGCCAATGGGTAACGTGCAAACAGGTACGACTAGTAGTTTTGACTCAGGTTGGGGAGATTGGAACCGGCACTTGGACGAAATTGAGTGTAGGGATGTTTGGAGTGATTCGATGATGTTGAGGAACAACTACATTAATGATTATTCGATCCCGTTCTTTCAACACATGGCTAAAGAAGCCAATTATGAGTTGCCTCCCTACAATCCACCTAATGTTCCACCATATCCTTTCCCTTACACCTCGTATCCTGGACCGTATCCGTACCTATATCCTGGCTATGCACCATTTCCCGAACCAATGCCTGAGTATGGTAGATTACCCGAGGTTGGAGGATCTAGCTATGATGTTGGAGGATCTTCATCGGGAGCTGGAGGAAAGAAGAAGAAGAAGAAGAAAGTTTACACGGTGTTTGATGAGGAAGAGAACTATGAGACCGAAAGTGATGACGAAGAAGATGATGATGATGAAGGTGATGAAATGAGCGAGGATGACGAATGATCGTAGATCATTCTTTGGATTATGATTTCAAAAACAATGCTTATGTGTGTCGAACAATATTTTTTCTATCTCTATCTCTTACTATTTCTTTAGGATTATTATTATACTTTGTTTATTTTTATTTTTAAGTAGCGTTTGGATTGTTTGTAGTTTTGTTTGTTTGTTTTGTATATTGTGTATATTTTGCAGTTTTGTTTGCAAGATGGATATGACGGAAATTTATTGTTGGTCAATATTTGGAGTTGGATAACTCACATGCGTGCCTATGACCAAATTACACCGTTCGTCCTTGTGGTTTGCGTTGACCGACGGGTTTAGTCCTTTGACCAAAAAAATTGCACCGGTCGTCCTTAAGTGTGAAACGTTATGCGCCGTTGGTCCTTTGACCAAACTGACGTTAAATTTGACCGTTAAACACCCTCATGTGCGAGTCACATGAGGGTAAATTAGTCTTTTTCTTTCTTTATCATCTTCACCACTACCCCTTTTTCATCTTCACCCATTAACACCTCCCACCACCATTATTTCAGTCACCAATTTTTCCGACCACCACCATAAAATTCCGACCACCTCAATCAAACACTCATATTATATCTTAAATGAACAAAAAGAAATGAATCTGAAAAGTTGGAAAACGAATAATAACTTCATAATTGTGAATAGGAAATTAGTTGAACAAAAAAATAAATCACTAATAAGTAATCATTCACAAGATTGGTAGTTGTGACCTAAAAGTTTCTAACGATATGAACAAAACTACAACGTAATTCACAGATCCGACGGCATTAGCCTTCACTTCCTCTATTCTATTTCCACGAAGATATTTACACTTTCGCCATTTTTGACTCCTGCTCTTGAAGTACCTTCCGTGCAGCCATTTTTGACTCCTGCTCACTCTTAGCTCCTGTACATACCTGAGCAGCAAGGCAAATATTAGAGGTCGCAATGCGCCAAGAGGGTTGGGTAGCACGACCAAACAAATTTGGTCAAACCATTTCAATCTTTTATAAAGAACAATCTTGTAATACTTAAAACATTTCACATAATCCATCATGCTACCACAAATAGTGAATAATAAGCTTTTAACCTGCCTACTTAATAATAGATATCAAAAATAGTGAAAAATCAGATTTCTTTACCAAACAAAGATGAAAAAAGAAACAGTATTAATATAGGATAAGACCTGGGTGAAAGACCGACTTTCTTACCACACGAAGCTTTATCAAACAAGTTTTTGATTTCTTTTTTAACAAAGGTTCACAACCATACGTTTTCATCCGATCTAGTAATCCACAACCACTATTATAAACCTTTTTATATTCGAATAGAACTAAGAAATAAAGAGAAAATAAAAATGTTCATCTGCAGCACTCGAACTAGCAGTGGCCATTGTAAGAGAATCAAGATTCATTAATGAATCACCAGCGCTTGTTGATGGTGGTTGGTTGGAAGTTGAAGCAATAAGAGATGTTTGACCACCATTTGTTTTAATATTAGCACCATCAGATTTGAACGCTTTTACTAAACTATTATCACTAACTTCAACAATACTACCCCTTCCTTTGATTAACCCAAGATAAACACCGATGTGGTCAGTAGATAATGATGGGATGCTGCCATCATCAGTTCTCATATAAGGCATGACCTCAGCAGCCAACTCCCACTGAGGTTTACTCTTTGTACTGGAGGGTGTCTTTATATCCCAATTTCCACCACCCCATTCAGGTCCTTTAGGAACCATACTTTCAGCAGCAAAGTTTAGGTGCGTGACCTAGTGGATCGGAAAGAGGGGAGAGTGGGGAGTGTTTTGAGGTGGGTGGTGTAGTGTGGTAGGCGGCGGTGTGGCGGTGGTGGTGGTTTAAGGTGGTCGGCGGCTAGGTTAGAGAGAGAGAGAAATGGTGATGATGATGATGTGTTTATGTTTGTGTGTGTGGGGTAAGTGCTGATATACCACGCAGGGGTATTTCCGTCATTTTACCCTCATGTGCAAGTCACATGAGGGAGTTTAACGGTCAAACTTAACGGTTTTTGGTCAAAGGACTAGAGGCGCATAACGTTTCACACTTAAGGACAACCGGTGCAATTTTTTCGGTCAAAGGACTAAACTCTGCGGTCAACGCAAACCACAAGGACGAACGGTGTAATTTACTCAAATATGTATATTGCATATTCTATCCCGTGGTATCTTTTTGACTATTTTTTTTCCCATTTTATTTACTTTGAAGTTCATTTTATTACATTGAGGACAATGCAAAACTTAAGTATGGGGAGGGAAGAAAATAGGAAAAATTATACTATTTTTATTTTTTTTTTAGTTTTTTGTCTTATTTTTAATTTTTAGATTAAGTTTTTGGATTCAAGTAGTTAGTAGAAAATCGCCCTTGATTGTCTAGTTGTTTTCACACGTAATTAAGATATATATAAAAAAACAACTTGGGTATTTCAATGGTTAAAAGAGGTTTTTGAAAATTTTGATTTGAACCAAATTACGAAAGTAATTCATTTTGGACTCGATAACATTTACTAGCGTGCATTATAGTTTTTTTTCCCCAATAAATTGTGAGGATTATTTTTGTATAAAACATATCTTTTTGTTTTATATTTTGCTATGAGTGTGTCGGTGATTATGTCGATTCTAGAACTTGAACTTGTACTTGTTATGCATTACGGTTAAAATCACTCTCGAGTGATAAAAATATGTTCAAATGATAAGAGGCAATCATAGGATTTAACCCAAATGGCCTTCCATTTTACATATAATGTTTTTTTGCTAACCACAGCGGTTAGTTAACCACTTTATATGGACCTATTTGTTAGTGCTCATTTTTAGCACTAGATACCCTTAGTTACACCCTTCGAGCCAATCTTTTCGTTTTTGTTAAATCCAGAAAAATACAAAAATATTTTACACCTTAAACCTTAGCCAACCCATGTCAATTTCTATTGGTTTGTTGCTAGTTGTTTGGAGTGTTGGATTGTTTTTGATGATTATGACGAAGCTACACTTTGTCATTTGTGTGTACCATTTTCCAACAAGGATGAAGGAGACGTCTTTCTCATTTGTATTTTTTTTTGTGTTGTATGCTCATACTAAGTGTGGGAAAAAAAAGAAAAAATAAAGACTATGGTTATAGCCAATGTGCTATATTGAGTATATTGATTAGTCAATTAGCTAAATTGAGTTATATATGTTTGGATATCGATATGTGAAGAAGAGGAAATTATAATCATTTTCGGGAGTGTGGTTTGTGTGATGGCTAGCAACATGGAGGTTTAGACTTGACTTTATTTTTCTTTTAAAACCAATTTCATAAACTATTCCATGCCTTATCCATACCATTTTATAAAACCCAAAGCCTTAACATTATAACCCGAATAAAAGCCCTCTTTGATAAATTTATTTTATTTTTCTTGATACTTGTACAAGCTTATGGTAAAAAGCATTAATCATGACTAGGCATTGAGTGATTTACATATACCCACCAATATATGAGTGTTGAGTGAATTCTTAAAATCATGTGTGAGGTGTTTAGTTATGTTATCTAAAGTCATTTGGTTCATTTTTAAATTTTCACATATTAAAAGAAAATTAACAATTATTTCTCTTGAGATGATTGTTTGATTTTTGGAACCACGGAGTCGAGACCATTGAAATCGATTTTCATAAATGCTATACCTACTCGAGGGCGAGTAGAACTTAAGTATGGGGGAATTTGATAACGCTCAAAATGAGTATGTTTTTAGTAGCGTTATTGTTGGTTTTGTGTATGATAATCGGCTATATTTACTCATAATTGTTGCAAAAGTGCAAAGGAAGCGTATTTGTATGTGAATGTAGCCAGGTATCGTAAAAGGTGAAGAAATGAAGATTTCATGCACATTTGGATAATTCCCGAGGAAGAAAGTCAAGTGAGGAAGCTCATGGACTCAATGATTAGGAAGCACAAGGATTTATAAGTGTCTACGTCAAATAAAGATCAAGTTTCGTCTTGAAAATAAGCATCGAACGCAAAGAAAAAGGCACGAATCGAGAAAAGTCAACAAAAGTCAAGATTTGGTGTACGAAAGGCTCCCAGCCGATCGGTCAGAGCCGGCAACCGGATCGGCTGGGGTGATGGTCAAAACGCAACCGGATCGGCTGCGTCGCAACCGATCCGGCTGGAACACCTGGAGTTACACTTTTGGTCATTTATTGATCCCTTAACATCTATTAATCATGAGAGGCCGATCATTTCCAGTTAATAACTTATTGGGGACGTTTTTGGCTTGATAGTTAAGGGTTCCTAGCTATATAATGCACCTAGACTTAGTAGTCTAGTGTGACACATCCAAAAGAGTAATAGTTTACACCAAAGCTATTACCAACCCTTATTATTCATCCCAAAAGTCTTGTATCTGTTGTAAAACGTCCAGGAGAGTGGTGAGACAAATTCTCATCCACTGTGTAATCATTTGGAGTTGTACGGTTAGGCTAAGACGATTGGAGGCGTGTGGTTGCTATATTCCACAATTTCTAATTCTTGTAATCCAAAGCTTAGGTATTCTATTGAACTTTGTCATGAATCTCTATTCTATTGAATTATTTGAATTACCGTGTTACTACTTGTGTTATGTTATGATTATCATGGAGTAATTCTTGAATATACTTGTGTGTAAGGATGTAGGAAATTGTAGGAGTGTTCTTATATGTGATGCATGTAAATGATCTTGTTTAAATGAGTTTGTTGGAAAAACTAGTAGTCTTGTTTGATTTGCCGGTAAAACATGTTTAAGAAAAAGGACCGAAAGGATTTCTCTTATGTTTTATTCCAAAAAGTTAAGTGACAAACTAGTATGGGGATATGCTGATTGACACTCACCATGTTTACTTATTGAAATAAGACTAGAAACGTTTTCATCACGAAAGGGTCGAAAGATTCGTAGGAACAAGTTTAATAAGGAACTTTTACAAACAAATTGATTTTCTAAAGAATAATCATTAGGCTAAGGACCGAAAGGATTTCCTATATGTTTTTATTCTTAAAATGATTTAAAAAAAATAAACCATGGGTTGGAAATCATTTGCTTATGATTTGTGCATTGCATCAAAGTTTACACCAAGCCTTCATGAACACTCTTTATGATTACCTATAGACTTCACACAAGTATATGTTTCTTAATTTTGATTTTTACTAAACCACCACTTTGAAGGAAACCTTGACAAGCTTTCTTGTCTCAAATACTTTAACAAATTAAAACGCAAATCTCTTGGGACGATCTCGACTTACCCACCTTTGCTATCGTGAACGAGTATACTTGCTCGTATGTGTTTATAGTAATTACCGGATAAATCGTGTTTATAAATTTTAAAACTTGCACACGGTGAGCCCATCACCCGAGTTAATGTGGCAGCCCAGCCCAGTCACTATTAAAGAAAAAAAAACCTCGACAGTAGGCTAATGTAGTTACAGTGTACTTCCAAAAACATACAAAACTAAAACTGTTACAGTAGGCTAATATGCAGTTCCAAAATTTTGTGACCATATGCACTTCCAAAAAGTGCTACTGTTACAGTGTCAATTCATCAAACATACAAAACCAAGGTTGGCCAATTTATAGCTCCAAATATAAACACAAATGTCTTGAATCATGGCTCCAAATACAAATACAAGTTCAAATAAGCAACCAAATACTAATCACAACATTCTTGAATTTCCATGTTCTCCTTTTTGTTTCTCTAACGCCTCTTGAATTTCTAGAAAAAACATGAGAACATAAGTCAAACATAAGTTACTAATATAACCAAATAACCAATAAACTTATATATAAATATTTTACCTTTAGCAACCTCGTCGTCTTTCATTAAATCCTCTAACGTATCCAAAGTGATGTTTCTACTTGATGTACGGATCCAATCTTGTGTGCACACCAAAGCCTCTACAATGCTAGGCGCTAAAGAATTCCTATACGGGTCTAAAACGTGACCACTTGCGCTAAAGGCGGATTCGGAAGCAATGGTGGATACTTGAATGCACAAGATATCTAAAACAAAATTAATAAAAAACATAAGTTTATAAAAAACAAATCACAAAGAATCTAAGATATCTAAAATTTAATAAAAAAAAACATAAGTTATTACCTTTCGCCATCCTTGATACAATTGGGAATCTTGGACTATTTACCTTCCACCAATTAAGTATGTCGAAGTCTTCGTCATCCTCTAGCTCAAGACGCGGTTCTTTTAGATATTTGGTCAACTCGTCTTCACCCCTGCTCAACTTATTTCCAACCTCATCCTTAAAAGCATTTAAGAAAGAATTATCACGACGACGAATTGTGTTACTACTTTGACTTGACGTTGCTTTTGGTATTTCACTTGATATGTTTGTGCCATATTTTTCTTTGTACATGGCAAACAAGACCCCCATATCTTTCTCAACCTTCTTAACCAATTTGTCACATAATTCATCTTCGGTTAAAAATGAAATTGGCGTCTCATCACTATCTTCATCGACCTCCATGGGTATGCAACCATTTTCTATCAAATGTCTAAACCCGTAGCCTATTATTTCCGACTTCATTGTGGGATCTAAGATAACGGCAAAGTACATATAATGGTTGATTTTTTTGTAATCACCCCAATATTTGTCATACTTTTTTCTCATTTCTTCAACCATTACCTTAAAAGAAGGTTTTTCTTGCCACTCACGAAGATTCTTCTCAATATCAAGTACCTCTCCAAACCACAAATGAGCTACGGGAGATGATACGTTTGACACAAGTTCGGTTGTTTCTTTAAATTTTTCCAAAAATGCAACTATCTTCTTACAAACCTCAAAATCACCCCGCTTAGGTATTTCCTCAAGGTCTCGAGCAAAACAAGAGTTATTAAAATCATAATAAAAAAAACTTCTTTTAACTCAATAGCGGTTTTCAACATATCATGTGTGGAATTCCATCTTGTAGGGCATTCGGAAACCAAAAACTTATTTGAAGTACAAGCATTTTCAACACTTTCTTTAAAGTTAGTCACTCTTTGGCTCGAATGTTTTATGTATTTCACGGCTAAGCCTATGGTATTCACTTCCTTGTTTAATGTTTTTAAACCATCTTTGACAGCTAGGTTTAAAATATGAGCCATACATCTTATGTGAAAATGTTTACCACCATCATACTTATTTGGTAAATTTTCTACCAATTATTCAAGAGCTTTGTCATTTGAAGCAATGTTATCAACCGTAATGGTCATAACATTCTTTATACCACATCCGTTTATACATTCCAAAAGTGCCCTACCAATATCCACCCCTCTATGGCTATGAATTGGTCTAAAATTAATAATTATTTTATGCATTACCCAATCATCATCTATAATGTGGGTGGTAAAGTTCATTCTTTTACAACTAGAAGTCCACGTATCGGTGGTTAAATGAACTGTGGTGGCCTTGTTGCTTAAGAAATTTAATAGGCTCTTCCTCTCGTCAAAAAAAAACTTAGAAACATCCCTAGCAATAGTAAAACGAGATGGCATATTAAATTTAGGTTGCATGTTCGTGGAAAATTTAATGAATGCCGGGTGTTCTACAAACTTAAACGGAAGCTCAGCAAGAACAATTAACTCAATCAACGACTTTTTAATCACTTTTTCATCATACTTCCAAGTTTCTAAAGTCCCAATGCTACTGCCACCCTCATCATTCTCCCCAATATTTTTCTTAAAAGCTAGTTTTTTTTGTTTCCTAATTTTCTCAACATCGGGGTTGTTATCATAGTTTGCATAATGAGTATTCAAGTGTCGCGTACCATGCATTTTTGAATCGGCTTTGAGAACCGCATCACACCATTTGTTGAGGCCATCTTAATGACTACACCATTTTCATCCGGTTCAAACTTTGCATCAAAGTATTTCCAACACTCAGAATTCGTTTTCCTTGGTTTGGATGGGGCATTCCTTCTGCGTTTATTTTCATCAAAGTCAACCGCCTCAACGTCAATATTCTCATCCTAAACAAATATAAAAAAGATCAAACAATTAATGCCTACTATAACATAAATGCCTACTATTACAAAAAAGATCAAACTATAAAAAAGATCAACGTCAATTATCCACTTATCCACTTATCATAAATGCCTACTGTAAGTCTGTAACAGTGTATCCAATAATACTGTAACAGTGTAACATCATAAATGCCTACTGTATGATCAGTATACCTTAAAAATTCATAAATGGTGATAAGTTATCCACTTATCCACACGAATGTATCCAATAATACAACATTACACATCAATTAAATTAGTCAATTAAATTCATCAGTTCATAAAAAAAATCAAAACCATCAGTTCATAAAAAAAAATCAATACCACATTACACATCAATTAAATTCGTCACATAAATTAAATACTTACTTCCATTGCATTGTTTTGTTGAGAAGTGAATGATTCGTACGTAGGTAAAGAAGATGAGATTGATTCATATGTGGGGTTTTTGAGATGAGATTGATCCATTTGAATTGGTTAATCTTGATTTTGAGATGAGATTGAATTGGTTCTTGGCAAGCGACTTGGGTGAAGAGTGGATAACTGATTCTGAGAATAGAATGAAAAAATAGGGGCGCATTATTTTTTACTAAACCTAATAAGTTTCGGGCCAGCGGGTAAATCGGGGTTTAGTCGGGTTTTTTTACCGACCCGACCCCGATACCGATAAAAGAGGATTTGTCATACCGAGTCCCGACCCGAATGTTAGTCGGTCGGTTTCGAGGGCTTGTCTGGTCGGTCGTTTGTCGGGCTAGTCGGGTATCGGTCGGTTTTGCTCAGCCCTACTGTGCGATGAAAATAAATAGATGAGATTGTACATATAGCAAAAGTACATTTGTTTTCAAAGGTCATTATGTGCTACCAAGCACGCATAATGTTTAAAACATGATGTCAATAGTTAAATTTAAACAATATCAACCTAAAAACATGTCAGTTAAACAAAGTCAAATCTTTTGTACAACAGAAATTTATACAAATTATTAATCAATTAATACATAATGAAAAAATTACGTAAAATCTCGCACGTGAATGAGTATTATAACTATATAAACATAAAAGATTTATTATAACTTTATAGAAAAGTATTAGATATTATAAAATCATATATTTATGAATTGTCATAGTATTTAACTTCAAATCTAAGTTATTAAAACATTACTATTCGTTTTATTATCTATTGAGGTTCTAACTAGTCTTTTAACTTCTCTTTTGGCAAAAGTAATTTATAACGTAATATATAAAATTTAAAAAGTGTTACAATTGGCCAACATAAAGTCGAAACACATGAAATTACAAGTGAATGACTTCAAATGAAAAAGTAGATTAACTGAGGCTAATCCTGCTAAAAAAAGAAAAGAAGATGAATGTAATATGTTGGTACAAAGCCATGGGTTAAAGAATTTAAGATGTTCGTGTTTTCTTCTTCTCGTTTCTTTCTTTCATGCTCAGGGTTTTTTGAGTGAAGAAAAGTAAATAAATATGAATTAAACATTTTCAGCCTAATTTTAAGTAAAAAATATTTTACTTCAAAATTAACTAAATCACTTTTCTATTTTAGTCATTTTATGTTTATTTTCTTCCTTAAAGTAATAATAGAAAACACAACATTTATGTTTTTCTTCATTTTATTTTCTTTTCTTTCTTAAATAATACTTTATCCGTCTCAAAATTTTGTCACAGCCGATTACATTCTTCAAACAATCAAATAAAATATTCACCTCTTTTTTTAGTGGGATATGTTATTCCCCCTCTATGTTTACAATTTAACACATTTTTTTATCTGTTCCGTATTGTTTTGTCAGTTTATTACTTTTGAGTTATTAAACTTTATATTTTATGTTCGGTACTTTCAAGTTTATAATTTTAATAAAAAAAAATGTTAGGAGAGGTGACACTTGTAATTTCGGGGGTGGCCTCTCCCCTTTTTTATTACTGTAGTTAGTAATTCAAAAAGAAAATATGGACTTTGAGACGGAGGAGTACTCGAGAAGACAATATTATTTGCCCTTGTTAAGTTTCTTTTTTGTTTGAGCAGTTGAAGAAGTGACCTCCTGAAAAAAGCTTTCAACTTTTCTGATCAAAAGTATGGCTACACTGGAACCTAGTTTGAATCTTCACTCAGTGTTTGTTTCTGAAATTTTGCTTCTTCAATTCATTTTCTTTCTGAGTACACACCTCTTGTTGGCCCTCTTATAAATACTAGACCCACCCCCCTTTTCTCAACAACACAGTCCAATTTCACAGTCAATTTCCCTAGCTAATATCTAATGGACTCTCCAACATGTTCTACAAACACTGCCTTTGCTACTATTAGCAGTGGTGCAGAGTCTGTTAGCACTACTGCTACCAATGGTAATGTATACGATTATCGGCCTATTATGCTATTTTATAGGGTCTTTGTTTGGGTTAGAGTATCTCCATAACAACTATTTTAATCAAATTCTATTATATAACTCATTTTAATCGATATTTATATTGTTGAATTGTAACCCTAGCTAGGTTAGCTTCTATTACTGTTTTACGTCAATTTCTAGGGTTTATATGTCATTTTGCATAGTTCATTGTGATATTGATTGCTAAATATGTGTACATTAGATTATTATATGTAGATGATGATTTATTAGGATGTTAAAATATTGCTAAATCGTATCCGTAACTGTAACTATAGCGTTACTCTACTGAGTGTGATTTTGCGTGCTTAATTGTGTTATATATTTTATTGCTGATTAATGAATATGTGTACGTTAAAATGTGATTATTGTTATGTGTAGATGATGATTTAATTTATTAGGTTAGACTTGATGTTGATACATGTAACTATTTTTTATATGTAACGTAATGTAAGTCACTTTACTGATTTTCACGATTTTGTTGAATTTATAGCCTTAGTTATGACTTAGCATGCTTAATCGCGTTAACGTTAGGATGTGATTATAGGTACAGATAGGGATGCCCTTACAGAGGACGGATAGGGAGCAAGAGCGCCTGGTGAAGAAGCTGAAGATTTTGTTGTTCGTAGCTTGTGTTTTAATCTGGGTTGTCTACAAGTTTTTCTAGTATGGGTCGGTTGTGGGTTTTGGTGATTGTGCAACTGGTAGTTTGTATGGTTAGGATGTAGGTTGTTTCTTCTTTTGGTATGCTTATTTGGGATGTGCAGTGGTGTCCCTTATTTGTAACGACCTTTTTAATGATAATGATATTATGAATGTTAATGCTTATATTTATAGAACTTTTGTTTTGTAAATACTAGATCCCCTTTTCTCAACACACACAATCCAATTTCTTATACAATATCCCTAAATATATCTAATGGACTCTCCAACAAGTAGTACAAACACTGCTTTTACTACTATTACTAGTGTTGCAAATTATCTTAACAAGACTGCTGCCAATTGGAATCTATTTATGGTTTTTTTTATGGGGTGTTTGGGTTAGAGTATCTCCGTAACAACTATTTTAATCAAATTATGTTATAAATTTCATTTTAATTGATATTTATATATTGCTCAATTGTAACCCTAGCTAGCTTAGCTTGTATTACAGTTTTACGTCAATTTCTAGGGTTATGCATGGTTGATTGTGATATTGAATGTTGAATATGTGTGATGATTGTTATATGTAGATATTTATTTATTAGGTTAGCATATTGCTGAATCGTAAGTTCGTAACTGTGAAGTCGCTCTACTGAGTGTGATTTTGCGTGCTTAATTGCGTAATATATTTTATTCTTGATTAATAAATATGAGTACGTTAAAATACGATTATTGTTATGTGTAGACTTGATGTTGATAGATGTAAGTATTGCTGATACGTGATGTGGCCAAATGTAACCGTAGTGCATCACTCTACTGATTTTGCATTAGTTAGGAGTTAGAATGCTTAATCGGGTTAACGTTAGAATGTGATTATAGTTATGTGTAGATGAGGATGTAGCATATTCGATTTTATATTATTCTATGTAAGTATTTGCTAATATGTACCTACACGCTACTGATGTACATGATTTTGTTGTGCTTTATCACGTAATATATAGGATTCTTGTTAATAATGAACATGTGAATGTTAGAATGTGTTATATTGTCATTGCGAAAAGTAAATGTGGAAGATTATTCATTTAATTTGATTTGATTTGATGTTATTATTGGTGAATCATAAATGTCATGTACCGTACATGTAATGGTAGTTTAAGCCGCACTACTGTTGAGTTTAAATGTGATTTTGATGTTAATTAATATTGCTGAATCTTAATTGTCATGTGCCGTAAATGTAACGGTACGGTAGTTTAAGTCGCTTTACTCATTTTCATGATTTTGTTAAGTTTAAGTGTGTTTTTTGTGTGCCTACTCGTGTAACATATTGGATTGCTGTTAACGTTGAATGCTGAAAAAACCGACGTTAGAATATGTGATATTGTGATTTTGTTATTGTAAAAGAAGATGATTTATCAGGCTCGTTTTGATGTTAATATTGTTGGTGAACTCACGCTACTGTGTTTTATGATTTTGTTAAGTTAAAGTGTGATTTTGTGTGCCTAATCGCGTTATAGATTAGACTGGAGAGCAAGTGAGTGTTAAAATGTGACTATTGTTGTTATCTGATGTTATGACTATGTTGAATACTTGATTTGATTTGATGTTAATCGATGTAAATGTGACTGCATGATAACGATAGTTGAAATCGCGCTACTGAGTTTGATAATAAAGTGGAATGTTTAGGTAAAATGTATGATTTAGTTGTAATTTGCATGATACTTATTGTATATAACTTTGCAAAAAGTAACCTTGGTTCGATTGAATACTTATGTTACTTGAATTACGTTGTTGCCAATAGTCGGATTTATGAGTAAAACCTAATATGCGATATCACTGTCCTATATGTTTTGCTCACACTCTTTGTTTGTTTATTGAGAGAAAATGGGAAAACTGTAGATTTTCTTCTTCCATATCCTTATATGATTGATCAAAATAGGGTTATTAGGTGCTATCCGATATTCTATGAGCATAAATGCAAATTTTCAGTAGTATTGATATGTATATTGAACTATAGTCCACCGATCTTCTCCTTTAGTTTGTACAATAATATTCTTATTTTGTTGAACTGTGTATGGTCTGATTTGATGGACTGCAAAGATCAATAGGTTCAGTTGTATAACAGGATTAGATGCTGACATGGGAAACGCAGACAAATTAGGTTATCACATTCTTTCGCATACATCAAGTCATTTTATTTCATCTCTTTGTAAATCTTAAATGTTAATTCATCTTTTTTCTGAAATCTTATATATTTACTTTTACAGATGCAATGAGTAGAGCATCTCGCAAGCAAGATCGTCTTGCCCTGTTGCTTCAAGTTCTAGAACCACAATTTGATCAAGACAGCTACGTGCAACTCCAGGGTCTATTTGCTCAACGAAGGGTATAGTTTACATCTGCACTTTTGTCCTTTTTTTGCATTCTTTTTTTTATATATGCAGTGTGTAATCTACTCATTGTATGCTTTAATTAATGAGTGGCTATGTTATTATTATTTACAGAACAAAAGCATTAACAACTAAGAATGTATACGACAGATGAGAACTCTAGTGGGAGATCATACCCTTAGGATGGCACTTGATAAGTTACAACAAGGGAGAGGTAAACACAAGTACTTTCTTAATGTATTTTTAGGTGTTATCCATGCCTATATCTATGCTAATATATGGGGTGTGAACATATCCAACCTCACCTTTGATTAAACTTCGCTCCTAGACTACCTTTGTCCATCTGTATCGCGAATAAGACCCATTAGGTAGACACGAGCCAAGTCATTTTAGCACTATAATTGTGAGTCTATATAAGCAAGTATTTGTTTTATGAATTTAAACATCATGTGTGCGTCATTGGGTTGAAATTGCATGAGATCTCATTATGTGCGGAATGAATTATGCGGTATGTTTATATAGCATTTTACCGGAATGAATGTGGATTATATATGACCAATCTTTATTGTATGATGTTATCCTGAGGAATGATAATGTATGTACTTCGATGTCTTACTTTAAAATGATGCTCATAACCCATGTCTCACTTAGCTTTATAGCTAATTATTATGCTTATATCTCAGGTTAAGTATGTGTTATGGATGCAAGACGGTTTAGTGGTACTAATGAATAAATTGGGAGTGAAGACTTGTCGTATGCTTTAAGTACTTTGCAGTATTTTCTTTAGAAACAATGTAGTAATGACGTGTAACCCGCCAGGGATGGCAACGGGGCGGGGAATGTCGGGGATTGTATTTACCATCCCTATCCCCGTTTTCACTCGCCATCCCCATCCCCGTCCCCATCCCTATCGGGGAATTGCTTTACATCCACATCCCCGCCTCCAATGGGGATCGGGGATCCCCGTGGGGATTCGGGGATTTTCAATCCTTATGAACTAACATAAATTTTCCACCAACTCATTGAAAATATAAAGAATTTTAACTCATAAAGTGTTTCAAGAAACGTGAGTACATCACACATAGTTGGATTCATTATGATTTCAATTCAACTTTAAAGCATCCTCAACATTGTAATATCACATATAATATAAAAACTATATGTATCATGTGTCTATTCGGAAAATTTAATAAATAATATGTAGTTAGTGCTTATGTTTCTAATTTTAAAGGTACTTGATTCTATAAATATCACATATGCATATAAATATACATGTCGATACTCATTGATAAGGTTTTAAAATGTACCTTTTGAGGGGTCGTTTAAGCCCTTATTTGATCACTTTTGTATCCGTTATTACTTAATATCGTTCCTTTTCACTTTTTAGGTATCTTGAAGGCAAAATGCTGGAATGACACTTATTCGGACGAAAAGGCGCGAATATACGAATAAAATGGCCAAAGTCAAGAATCGAGACACTCAGGATGCTAAAACTGAAGGGGACGGCGTCAGGTGTTATCTGTGACGCCGTCGGACCACTTTTGTGACGGCTCAGTAGCCAAATTGCTTATTTACAATTGAAGGCTTCAGGTTTTGAAAGAGTAGGTCGTCGCAACTCAGACGGCCTAGATTTGATCCAGACGACGTCAGAGACTGAAGGGGATGGTGTCACAAGCATAAGGTGATGCCGTCACAAGACTAACGTGGCCAAGATGAAACCCTAATAACGGTGACTCGACGGCGTCACAAATCAAAGGGTGACGCCGTCGCATATGTAATCTTATATATAGAATCCGAATTTTTTAGTTTTGAGTGTGTAGTCTTTTGGAGTAAAAACCTAAACCGAACCAAGGCTGTCTTGTACAATATTTTAGGGTTCCAAACCCTATCTTACATCAAGATAAGTGTTTTACTTCATTAATTCAATTATGTCTTCAATTACTTGTGTGTATGCTTGCATGTTTCCCATGTCCGGCTAATTTACTTGTGTGTTTGCTTAGGGAATATGAAACTTAATTATTGAATATTGATTGGTTGTCTCTTATCTTAATTGTTAATGATCTAGTATTGCGATAGGTCATCCGTTGTGTAGTTAATGCTTGATTAATCTTTGTTGAACCTTAGCTTATAATACCTAGAGTCATTGTAGGCTAAACCATCCGAAGAGTACCTTAGAGTTGAGTTTATAAATCCTAGAGATTTTTTAGGCGATAACCTTTGGTAGTTTCAAAGAGTTAGGGATAAACGCATACCCTACGACCTTAGACACACAACGCGATTAGGAATAAGGACGTGACAATTCAACCATCAATAGGAGATAATTAAGGAGTAATAAAACCTAAGTAAACACATCTTTAAATCATCATACGAGCACACAATAATTAGACATAGACTACATACACCTTAGTTTAGATAATTAGAGAAGTAGAAGTAATCGGTAGAAATACCAACCCCCAAATCCAAACCCCGAGATTCGTACCTTTCCATTTCCTAAAAAACATAAAAAAGATAAAAAATAATCTTCCTCAACCCCAACCTTAGCGTAGTAACTTCTCACTAGCATTCCTATTCCCCTAGAGAACGATATCAATTCCCGTGGCTTACCCTAATACTACACTACAACGATTACGTTCACTGCCTAGGGTGTTGAAAAACTTGCTCGACGAAAAGGAAGTTCCTTTGACCCCGAATGACGCGTGTAGCGTTATCAAGTTTTTGGCGCCGTTGCCGTGGAATAGAATAGCTAGTTAGATTTTTACCTCGTTTAGGTTCCCTTGCTTGATTCCTATCAAGTAAGCTTTTTCTCATTTTTAGCTTCCTTGTAGTCTATCCCCCTTCTTTGTGTTTTTGTTCGTAAAACCCTTTTCATTTGTCGCTATGGCAAGTGAAGTTGCATTTGAATAATTAACAAATGAGGAACAGTTGAATTTCGCAGATTGGATTGCTTTTTATTGTTCTAATGAATTTGTGAGTGATCTTAGAGATATCCAAAAAGAGACGGGTGTAAGGTTGGATGGATTTGATAAATTTTGTGCTTGTGTGGCTTCTATTCAACGATCATTGTTAGAATCAACTCCTTTTAGTGAGACCCTTTGGAAATTTTTTGAGAAAAGCCTCCTAAGCATAAACCATCAGTTGTCACAACTTGAGGAAATGGATAAGGAGGATTTATCCAACCTTAGGCATCATGATCAAAAAGACCTAGTTTTTAAGAACATGGAACCTAAACCCGCGCAAGATTGTGAGATGGTTATAGTTGAACTACCTAGTTGCATGCGTGGGATAGATTTCACCAAAACATATGACACGCGTGAGGAATCCTTTAGGTAAATAGAACATAGTAGTCAAGTTTTTGAGAACAATTCTTATGAATCGGACCAAGAATTTGAAATGGCCAAAGAAGGATTTGAGATGCTTAGGAGTGTATTTGGGTTAGATCATACTAATGAACATTTAGGAGATCTAGATATAATGGGGAATGAGGTGGAAACTCCAAGCCCACAAGCCCTACCATCACTTGAGGACACATCGCCTATAACTTCCTTGAAAGAAGTAGAAGAGACTATAGGAACCCCAATTGATATAGAACCTTTGGACCAAACGCCACTAGAGAATGTAGGTTTAGATGCTTGTTCTCATGACCTCTCTCTTAGTCCTAGGGAAGTTCCTAATTTTGATGAACCGGAGCCTCAACCAAAAACCTTACCCAATTTTCCGTCTTTAGATGTGAATCTTGGAATTGAATTAGGCCCCATTCCACCCATCAAAATAAATAATCCGGGTAGTTGCTTGATAAAGGTGGTAGACTCTAGGCCATCTAGAGTGGAAGCTAATATAGGAGTAACCCATGACCTTACACACTTATATCACCCATTCATGGTTGATAACAAGAAACATTATGGGTTTAAACCGGGTTTATTAGGTCAAGATGGATCCTTAACTAAGAATCTTTTGAAGTTGATAGAAGATGATCCATTTTTAAGAGAGAGATTTGATTCACCCGCTACACCAATAGAATTAGGTAAGGTTATAATGAATGGAGCACACTCCTTTGAGCATATAAATCACCCATCACCCTCTCCTCACGTAGCAAATTTCCACCCTAAGGGTGTGTATCGCTACTATCACCCGCACTTAAGCTTAAGTGTAGGAAAAACTTCCACTTTATCCGTTAAATAAGGGTAGAGTCAAGCTCGTGACTCGAACAAAAACAAGCGCTTCTTGGGAGGCAACCCATGTGTATTTGTTTTTCATTTTTATTTGTGTGTCATATATCTTTTCATTATTGTATGTTCTCATGTTTGAATTTGTGAAAATGCTTTATTTTGTCTTTAACCTCGTCTTAGTTACATATAAACGTATTTTACATAAGGGATAAGTGTAGGGAGGATTACACACGTTTTCAAAAGAAACGTGAACATTAGAATTACAATTATTTAAAAGATATACATGTGTGTTTGTTCTAGTCAAATGCTTGTATCGAGTCATAATGGATGTTTTGCAGGAATTTTTTTCCAGATTTTAAAGATATAAATTTTCCAGAATTTTTTCCAGAAAATCGCAGACCATTTTCTGTCAGGATAACCTGACGGCGTCAGGAAGGAGCAAAACAACTGATTACTTTTTCTCGTTTTCTGAGCTGCTTATAAATTTTTTAAATTTTCCAGGTCTTAATTTTCCAGAAATTCTGTAAACATCCATTCCAGAAGCATTATATCCTAGTTTAGTAGAGTCCTATATATATTATTACCGCCGATTTTACGCGAAGGTTTCGTTTGTTTTCTTCAAGTGTGCAGGTTTAATTTAACAAGAAGAAGATACATAAGATGAGAAGGAGCTTTTCAAGCAAAACGTCGTCTTGAAGAAAAATGTAACCACCACTTTATACGGATCCTACCGAGCTAATCAGGGGAGTACTAGTTTCTTTCATCTTTTATTACCTTCCATTATCATAACTTTGATACTTTCGGGGAACATTGGGGACAATGTTCAGTTTAAGTGTAGGGAGGGAAAATAAAACGGGAACTTTGAAACTATGCGTATCCTTGATTATTTGCTTTTCCAATTGCATTTGCGTAATAAACCATGAGAAAATGTCGGTTAGGGTAATTTTGGCACCAAATTTTCAATTTTTCATGACATATAGGAGTGGGCCATTAGTCTTAATAAAGCGTCTCATGGATAGGAAGTTATATGACTAGCACAAAAACCCTTTACCACTTAAATTCCACCCAAAATGTGAGGATCACCCTTAGATTAGTAGGAATTAAAGCATTCATCTTTAATGCTTAGTGTGTGAACCGGTAGTATAATAGATTCTAGAACTTGTTTTGTGATACATCCCGAGATCGCTAGTAAGACTACACTTGTGTAGTTAGGAATAACTAAATGATAAGAGGCATTAGGATAACCCTTGTTTGATACCCGTAATATAATTACTTCTTCCACATCGGTTGAGTAATTCCCCCACACCTTTGCGTTGTACTCATCTTTAGTACACGATACCCCTAGTTAACCCCTCAGAGCCTTTTCTTTTCGCGGTTCTCGTGATGTTTCGGTTTTCCGGAATATCAATGAAGAGCATTGTTTACACCCCACCCCCAAATGTACACCCAAATCGCCTTAGCCTACCTTGTATGCACTCACTTTTAGTGCATTATTGTTATCACCCTAAACCCTTAGTTCAATTATCTAGTTGCTTGCATAAGTTGCTAAGTCGTGTCATATCCTTTGTACACAGTTTTGGGACGATTGGGACTCATGGGAAAAGTTAAAGTTTATGAAATGACGGGAAGGGAACGTTAAATTCAAATTCCCTTTATTTGCATAATAATGTACTCCAAGTGTTTTGATCTTTTCAATTCGGGTCAAATTAGTGTTAGAGTAATAAAAACTCAAGTGTAGGGATGTGCCTATAAATCCCTATCATTTTGATATTATCGTAGAGGATGGTAGAGTAAAAGTGTATGTGAAAAAAAAATCGAAAAAAAAATAGAAAAAGAAAAAAAAAAGTGTTGAAAAAAAAATCATACGGGCTACCATCCTACATCTATCTTTAAATTGTGTTTTTTTATTTCAGTTATCTAGAGTTTAGAGTGTCGAGTCTTGGCTTAGCAACGCCATTCTTCGCATGCTTGTAACATAAAGATTTCTGACTTGCCACCACTAGATAGCCTATCCTACCAAACCCTTTGTTTCCCTATCGTAAGCCTATCATTACAACCCTTTAAAAGACCTCTTGGATAGTCTTTCCTAGGTGCTTACGCCAAAGCGATGGAGGTTTGATCTAGTCTCAAGCCTATGGTAATCTATGTACTAGGACCGGTTAATGAGTGTTTATCTTCCATTTCCAACTTGTTATATTTCATATACACCCGAGAGATGTGAGTATCCAAACACCCCATGTGAGGTGCTAGTATGTAATTTCCATGCTTGTTATGACTTTTGCGGGGCTTATATGTGTTGTGAATTGTTCTAATCTAATGCTTCATGACCTCTAACTTATAAATTGATTGGCTAAAAGCACATTTGCTTGAGGACAAGCAAATACCAAGTGTAGGGATATTTGATAAGGTTTTAAAATGTACCTTTTTGAGGGGTCGTTTAAGCCCTTATTTGATCACTTGTGTATCCGTTATTACTTAATATCGTTCCTTTTCACTTTTTAGGTATCTTGAAGGCAAAATGTTGGAATGACACTTATTCGGACGAAAAGGCGCGAATATACGAAGAAAATGGCCAAAGTCAAGAATCGAGACACTCAGGCTGCTAAAACTGAAGGGGACGGCATCAGGTGTTATCTGCGACGCCGTCGGACCACTTTTGTGACGGCTCAGTAGCCAAATTGCTTATTTACAAGTGACGGCTTCAGGTTTTAAAAGAGTAGGTCGTCGCAACTCAGACGGCCTAGATTTGATCCAGACGACGTCAGAGACTGAAAGGGACGGCGTCACAAGCATAAGGTGACGCCGTCGCAAGACTAACGTGGCCAAGATGAAACCCTAATAACGGCGACCCGACGGCGTCACAAATCAAAGGGTGACGCCGTCGCATATGTAATCTTATATATAGAATCCAATTTTTTTAGTTTTGAGTGTGTAGTCTTTTGGAGTGAAAACCTAAACCGAACCAAGGCTGTCTTGTACAGTATTTTAGGGTTCCAAACCCTATCTTACATCAAGATAAGTGTTTTACTTCATTAATTCAATTATGTCTTCAATTACTTGTGTGTATGCTTGCATGTTTCCCATGTCCGGCTAATTTACTTGTGTGTTTGCTTAGGGAATATAAAACTTAATTATTGAATATTGATTGGTTGTCTCTTATCTTAATTGTTAATGATCTAGTATTGCGATAGGTCATCCGTTGTGTAGTTAATGCTTGATTAATCTTTGTTGAACCTTAGCTTATAATACCTAGAGTCATTGTAGGTTAAACCATCCGAAGAGTACCTTAGAGTTGAGTTTATAAATCCTAGAGATTTTGTAGGCGATAACCTTTGGTAGTTTCAAAGAGTTAGGGATAAACGCATACCCTACGACCTTAGACACACAACGCGATTAGGAATAAGGACGTGACAATTCAACCATCAATAGAAGATAATTAAGGAGTAATAAAACCTAAGTAAACACATCTTTAAATCATCATACGAGCACACAATAATTAGACATAGACTACATACACCTTAGTTTAGATAATTAGAGAAGTAGAAGTAATCGGTAGAAATACCAACCCCCAAATCCAAACCCCGAGATTCGTACCTTTCCATTTCCTAAAAAACATAAAAAAGATAAAAAATAATCTTCCTCAACCCCAACCTTAGCGTAGTAACTTCTCACTAGCATTCCTATTCCCCTAGAGAACGATATCAATTCCCGTGGCTTACCCTAATACTACACTACAACGATTACGTTCACTGCCTAGGGTGTTGAAAAACTTGCTCGACGAAAAGGAAGTTCCTTTGACCCCGAACGACGCGTGTAGCGTTATCACTCATAAACATATATACATATACATATACAAGTTAATCGAGTATGGATATAACATATAAATTCTAAATACTTATACACTAGAAAGATCGGAGTCGGGGTCGGGTTCGGGGATTTATGTTATCCCCATCCCCGCCCCATCCCCGGTTTGATATTTGGGATTCCCCATCCCCGTCCCCATCCCCGATCAACTCGAGGATTCCCCAGTCAAAATCGGATTTGAGGATCGGGTCCCTCTCGGGTATGGATTTTTTTGCCATCCCTGCCCGCCATGTTGGGAGCTAGGTTTAAGTTTACTTTCCATTGCATGACTATTATGTTTCCATCATGTTTAAGTTATAATAAAAATTATGCCCTTCCTTTATGCAAAAAATTCGGGTTGTTTTAATTATCTAGCTTGCTCAAATTCCTAGTAGACAAAGTGCGCTGCTTAAAGGCCATCTCCGCATATATCCTCTTCACCACTCCATCAATGACCATATGTAATAAGTCTGTCGCAGATTAAAGACCACATGTTTTTAGTTGCTAATTTATAGAATTTTGTCTCGAAATGGATGATACATAGTAGCACATGATGGGCATTGTTTCATTTCTTTTTTGTGTTAACGCTATAAGAAACTGCTGCTTACATATATTCGTAAATTGTAAATTGTTATGGAGATTTAATTGAGTTGACTTGCATGAGATTTGTTTTATGTTCAAATGGCAAAAAGATGTCACGAGAATCAAATTACTTTAGTAAACAAGTCCAAATGCAAACTTTAATGGATTACCCAGCTTCATGCATTGAATCCAAAATAAAAAAGGTCACTAAACTAGAAATACGTTATTGATTAATTGATATGTTTGGTTTCTAGGCATTCTTGGGTAGAAAGAGTAGAAAGAATCCTTGAGTTAAGAAACTTTGGAAGTCATCGTTCTATAAAGACTTTCACTTATTGAAGCGGTCTCTGTAGTTAAAGTTTTGAACCCACAAAGAGATGATAGAATTAGAGAGTGTTTGACAATAAATCTCTGACTTCTTTAAATTTCTTCAGCATTAAAGGAAAAAAAAATTAGAAATCGGATATTTGAAGAAATATGTAAGTATCCAAAGATATTTAGGCGAAGACTTATCTTGAGATGATAAGTGCAAAGCAAAAAGAATTTTTAAAAAAGTACATAGTTGGTATAAATGTGAGAGCAGTTGTCAACATTGTTAAGTAAAAGTGGATTGGACACATTTCAATAATAAAATCATTTAATGAAAAATACCGTTATCTCGTCAACGGAAATGACACGTCCTTTTAGCGATATCAACATTAAATCTAGCTTATAAAAGATAATATTTAAAGAAGTATATATTTACTCGAGTAGGGATCCAATGAGAAGTAAATTAAAATAAGAAGTGGTGAGAAGTGACCAAAATCACGCATTTGAGATGCAACGACTTGCATTAGATGCATTTCTATTCCTATAGATACAACATCTTGAGTTTCGAAAGTTAATTTGATATATAAATGGGCAAATTGATTTTCATGATTTTGGCACGTGCAGAAGAACAAAAAACAAGAGAAATAATGAAATGCATCTAATATAAGTATATGCATCTGATTAAAAGCTAGAAAACACACTATGGTGCGTTATAATGCATCTAGGATTATAGGGATACATCTAATTTAGGCCTGTGCATCTCGGATTTACGGTTATAGTTCTTCTTATTCCTTCTTATTTTAAGTAATCTTCTTATTTGATCCTAACTCATATTTACCCCTTGTATTAAACTCAAATATCTTTTACTTCTCTTTGAACTTATTTCTTACCCATTAAGAAATCAAGTTCATTTGTAAATATTTTATTTCTAGTGCTTGTTTCTATCAGTGAGAAAATTATCACACATTATTATTCAATTAGGATTATATTAGCTTTGTTGTATTTCGTTGTAATCTTTGTAATTATTTAATTCATTCAGATAAGAATTATACGTTAAAAAAAATGTGAATGCTCAAGATTTTTCATTTATAGTATAAAATATCGCAACCCACAAAAAACAATAAAAATAAGTTCTTCGATAATATATACAAGGGAAAATGACACAAATAGACCGCGCGCTCTGATGCATATCACTTTATGGACCACTTTTATTTTAAATATGAAAATAGACCGAGGGCAACCGCTGTCATTGGGCAACTCAACCACATTGCGACAAGTGTCCCATATGTGTAAGGTATTGTTTTTTGGGCAACTAACGTTCGTTGGGCAACCGTATATTTTTAAAAGGGTTTTAACGTCATTTTACATAATACTTATCAAGTCAAGTACACATCCTTTTTACATAAATAAAATATTCTATAGTAAAACTGTGTTCTTATTTTTCATAAGACTGCTTCTTCTCCTCATTAAACTGCTGCTTCTTCTTCTTCTCAATACAGATTCAAACACACACACGACTCCATCAATCCCCCAACCCTAGAAAATTCTAAACACCCATTATCTAAAAAACACACACCCACACACACGACTCTACCGAATGGCTTTCCATTGCACTATCTCTATGTTAGTTTCAGATAATTATTGTTTTGCAGCAGAAACTTCTCAAAATGAAGGCAATCATTCTTGCTAGAGGATTCGAAACTCGTTTGAGACCATTAACTCTCAGCTTCCCCAAGCCAATTAATGGATGTTTAGTTTCAGATTTCATGTGTAATATTGGAGTTTTGCAAAGGGTTCAACAAGTGTTTGATGAAATGTCTCAAAGAAAGAGGTATAATTGTTTTCCTCTTATGTTCTTGAATTGTGATATAATGTCAATCTTTATTCGTTTACAAGTTAATTAGTATAATGAGCTGAAGTTAAGTTGGGATAATTTGATAATATGTTATCTGCTGATACATTTTTAGGGGCGTAATATGTTGATTGAACGAAACCGTACCAATAATTCCTCGCTTCAACTCAGGCCCTTTTTGACCGATTAGTACGTTACCAACCAGTGGGTAATAATTCCTATATTTTTTCTGTTTTCAGCAGTGGATACAAAATACAGTACCCGGTTAAATGAACCTATCAAAAATTTGATAAGCTCGTAAGCGCATTTTGGTCATTTTTGTGGGCTTATGAGCTTATGAAGTTCATAAGCTCAAGTGAAAAAGTAGAAAAATTGAGCTAACGAGCTTATCAGATTTCCAATAAGCTCATAAGCCCATTAAATAAGCTCAGATGGACACCACTAACTGAGCCGATGAAAAATCAGCCAAAATCATATAAGCACGTAAGCCCGTATATAAGCTTACACAAACACCCTCTTAGTTAATTTTGTAGTGAATGTTGTGTTTAATATAAGGTTTATTGGTGATGTTGTAGATGCGAGCGAGCGGTGATCCGTATCTGAAACATTGTGTGGAAACAACGGTTTTGCTGGCTTCGATAGGTGCTAATGCGATTGTAGTTGCTGCAGGGCTGTTACATGACACACTTGATGATTCGTTTATTAGCTATGATTATGTTCTCCAAAGGTTTGGGGCTGGTGTTGTTGATCTTGTTCAAGGGGTACTGATTTGTTAACTTATTTATAATACGAGATTTTAGCTAGTCATATGCATTTGCTATTTAGCTATTTACTTGCTAAAAATGATTGAACAAGACGGTTTTTTAGTTTATAATGCTTATGCTCGTCTTGTTTGAATTCGTTACAACTTATAACAAATCATGTTGTATCTGTCGTTTGTGAGTTCTTATGTAACGATTTGATGAAAGTGAGAAGTCGTATGATTGTGTGTGTGTTTATATATAAAAGATAAGTATGTGAAAACATGGTTGCATAGCTATTTCTTTTCCTTGGTTTGCGAGAGCTTAAAACTTCTTTTTTATAAAAATAACCTTCTACGAAATAAGCTACTTGAACTCTCGATGTACAAAATGAAATACCAATAACTAATTGTGTTGCCCTTTTGGGAGTTTTTTTTATCTGTCTTTTACGTTGTTTTACACTTTTTACTACAACTATTTCTGCAAAACTATAGCATCTCTATATCGCACCTCCAGCCCCAACTACTATTTCCAAACGTATCCTATGTTGTGCTAGAGCGCTTTTTATGTTAATTCTTAGTTTAAATACGAATCAACTCATAGTTTTAATAAGTTTTAGCCATTTAGGTAGTCGGTTTTGTTATTCTTCACGTCTATAAGGTTGCTTACTATATTGAATCTAATTGGATTGCTAACACGTGATTGAATATTATACAGGTGTCTAAGCTAAGCCATTTGAGCAAGCGTGCTCGTGAAAGCGACACAGCCAATAGAACAATGGAAGCAGATCGTTTGCATACGATGTTTCTTGCAATGGAAGATGCGAGGGCGGTGCTCATAAAACTGGCTGACAGGCTGCATAATATGATGACTTTGGATGCATTGCCTGTGAGTAAGAAACAAAGGTTTGCAAAGGAGACTATGGAGATATTTGCTCCTTTGGCAAATCGTTTAGGAATCACGAGCTGGAAGGAGCAATTGGAGACTCTTTCCTTCAAGTACCTCAATCCATAGCAACACGATGATCTGTCCTCACAGATTTTGAAATCGTTTGATGAGGCAATGGTGACATCCGGTGCAGAAAAATTGTAGCAATCTCTTCAAGAGGGGTCAATCTCTTACCACGTTTTGTATGGATGACACAAAAGCTTGTATAGCATCCGCTGCAAAATGCTAAAGTATGTCTCTCATTTTTCTCTTGCTCATTGGCAATATCTGAAAATCGTGTTGGCCAATCCTTTCCCTTTAGCTTTATACTTTGTATACGAGTTTAACATTCTATGCTTTCATCTATAGGAAAAAGCTGGCGATGGATGAAATCCATGATATTCATGGGCTACGTCTCATTGTTGAAAATGAAGAGGACTTCTATAAAGCGTTACAGCTTGTTCACCAGTTATGGTCTGAAGTACCTGGAAAGTTCAAAGATTACATAAAACGTCCAAAGTGTAATGGGTACGTCTGTTATGTATCTTTCAGTTCTATATTCAGTCGACATTCTTATACATGTCTTCCTATTCTATGGATTATTTATATTCTTGAGGGAAATTTGATTTTACATGTATCAGTCTTTGCACATAGTAGTAATGGGAGAGGGATCAGTTCCACTTGAAGTTCAAATAAGAACAAAATCGATGCATTCACAAGCTGAGTTTGGATTTGCTGCTCACTGGAGGTACAAAGAAAGTGCTTGCAAACACTCTTCATTTGTGCTCCAGATGGTTGAATGGGCTCGTTGGGTTGTCACGTGGCAATGTGAGAACATGGGTGAATACAAAGCATGTGATGACTACAATGAGGCCATCAAGCCTCCCTGCACGTTCCCTTTTCATTCTGAAAATTGCCCACATTCCTATAAACATTGCTCTGGATCTGATGCGGCTGTTTTTGTCATCATGATTGAGAACGACAAGGTTGGTGCTTTGCGAATATAATAGATTTTACCTTCTTCATATGCTTGAATTTACCCCTTCGAAAACTAATTTGGAAACATGTGTTGTATCCTCTCAGATGTCAGTGCAAGAATTCCCAGCAAACTCAACTGTGAAGGATGTTCTCAACATAGCGGGTCATGGGAGCTCATCTAGGTACTCTCCATACGGGTTTTCTCTAAAGCAAGAGTTAAGGCCAAGGTTTAACCACGAGCCCGTGAGTGATCCTAGTTGCAAGGTGAAAATGGGGGATGTGATCGAGCTAACACCAAGAATACCAGACAAGTCACTAACAGAGTACCGGGAAGAGATTCAACGTATGTATGATAGGGGTCACTCGGTGCCAAACTCGAGCAGGAGGCAGACTGCTGGTAGCACAGTTGTCGGGTGGGGAAGATGAAGTGCATAGCTTCATTGCAACGACATAAGTATGTCATGCGTCTTTGCGGCATCAAATTCAAGCAGGAGGCAGACTCGTGATTCTCAGGTGGGGAAGATGAAATACACAGCTTCATTTGGTCCCTAGGTGCACTATTTGCTTTCACGTGTGTTTCTCTTTTCTGCCAAAATTGACAGCTAATTGGACGGGTTAGTCAGTAATGGGTCAAAATGGGTCGGTTCCGGTTGACTTTAAAACACTTTTAGCTAGAATTATTTTGTAATTCTTGACAACAATACTAATTTTTTATTAAAATAAATTAGGAGTTTATGCTCAAATAATACGGTTTGGTCAAATCTCGAACAATTTGACCACCTCCATACGAGCTTTTGCGTTTTTGTGAATCATTCGATTATAGTCTACTTGTTTGGCTTTGAGTCTGAATCTGAATTTGACTTTCATTATAGGTGCTCTATGGCGCTGACGTGAAGACATGCACATTTGGTAGTGGTTTTCCCAGTGCACCCATCTCAAGCTACAGGTTCATATGAAAAGTATGTTAGATCCGGTTGGAACTTGAACAACATCCCTAAACTTCCAGGGTCATTACTTACATATGAAAGTAGTGATATATCGGGTCTTCTGGTTCCTTGGTTGTATATCTTGATGTGCTTTTCATCGTTTTGCTGAGTGAGCTACAAAATTTTGTTTTACTCTAATTTTACTCAATTAGTCAAATACCTAAAATACCCCTTGATCATTGCAGCATGTTGAAGATCATAACCTATATTCGATTAGTTACATGCATTGTGGTGCTCCAAAAATGTGGTATGGTGTAGCTGGAAAAGATGCTGTTAAATTTGAGGCAGCTATGAGAAAAAATTTACAGGATGTATTTGCAGCTCAACCCTATTTGCTTCATAAGCTGGTGAGTTATACTGTTTTTTGGAAATGTTTTTGCATGCTAAAAATATCGCCAAGGAAATGTTAAATCGTAAAATGGGTCAAAATTGAAGGATTAAACCGTCATTAAAAGTTGAATCTTATGTTATGAACCTAATCTTAGTGAAATTTCAGGTCACACAGCTATCACCTACGATACTAAACTCCGAGGGCGTTCCTGTCTGCCGTTGCATTCAGAATCCTGGAGATTTTGTGCTGACCTTTCCTCGGTCATATCATTCGGGGTTCAACTGTGGCTTTAATTGTGCAGAGGCTGTAAATGTGGCACATTTTGATTGGTTGCGTCAAGGGCATACTGCAATTGAGCTTTATCATGAGCAGGGTCGAAAAACGTCTATTTCTCATGATAAACTTTTACTTGGAGCTGCTAGAGATGCTGCAAAAGCTCAGTGGGAAATGAATTTACTATGAAAAAATACGCCTGCAAATTTAAAATGGAAATTAGTTTGTGGGAAGGATGGGGTCCTAACAAAATCCCTTAAGGTAATTTATTTACGATATGCATATTTATTCGAGTTAGTTTGTTAGACTTTTGAGGTCAAACCACCCCATTCAAGGCCTTCATGGGCTCCTCTTCATATTTATCTTCAAGTTTGTGTAGATAATTACCGTGTTAACTAAATAACTATGATTATAGAAAGAACTCCTCTAAACTCATAATCTAAGTATTTGAATAAACATGATTTACGAGTATGCATAAAAAATAGTCTTTGGCCAAGTTTAATCTGTTTTCGCATTGCATAAAGCAAACCCAATTTGACCCATACCTCAGTTAACAAGTCGACATTGCCACCTGTACTCTAGAGCATAACTTGAGATAGTGAGTTTGACTTCCGAGTTCAATGTAATTGCTGACTTTGTTAAGCCGTTACAGATGGTCAGATCTCAAGGTTTTTTTCATGTGTAGGAACGTGTGGAGATGGAGAGTGTTAGACGGGATTTTCTATGCACGGGTTCACAATTATTGAAAATGGAAGCCATGTTCGATTCCACAAACGAGAGAGAATGCAATGTATGCTATTTTGACCTCCATCTCTCAGCTGCCGGTTGTCACAATTGCTCACCAGCAAAGTATTCTTGTTTGTATCACGCAACACAGTTTTGCTCGTGTTCATCGACTTCAAAGTATTTCCGAATGCTGGAATTTCATTTGGTAGTATACCATTATTACTTAGAAGTTAATTTCATGTAGATTACAGATAAATGAGTTTCTTTACAAATTAGTAACATTAATGTTATCGTATATTTGTATGCATTATGCACATCTTGCAAGCCTCGTGACATCCATGGATAATGGACGAATATCAAGAACGCTTTTTATTATAGATAATAGTACGACCTTTCACATAAATTACAGATATATCTCGTCATGAATACAAATACAATAAACATAAGAGAAAAGGAGTATGGCATTAGAATCATTATAAACTATCATTGAGACCTAACTTGTTATGGATACAATAGTTTGCACCATTGATTATTTCACATGTTCCGGAAGCATACAATTTCGTACCTTGTCTTTACTCATGCATTTCTCTTTTTTTCTCTTGGTAATTTATAAACATGCATATTGTCTGTACAGGAAAAATAAGCTAGATGAGGATTTGGCGTCCCTGAACTATGTCGACTTCTGTTTGGGCACTTTTTTTTTTCTCTTGGGCAACTTCTTCTTTTTGGGCAACTTTTTCTTTTTGGGCAACTTGGAATTTTTGGGCAACTTCTTCTTTTTGAGCAACTTTTTTTTTTATCACAGCAACCTTAACTATATCGAGTAGCACAAACGAATATGAAGCAGTTGTAACAATTAACTAGCAGCACTAAGTTATCGTGGGCATCACTAACTTACAACTAAGAGCATAAACTTGAACTAGCAGTTGTAATCGTATAGGCTATCAGTGTAAACTTAGCATAGCAGCACTAATCATATAAAGAGCAGCACTAGCGACAAACTGGCAGTAGTAACGTTATAAGGTAGCAGCAGCAGAAACAATAACAAATAACATGAACTTGTATCGTGCAACACTAACTTACAAAGGCAGCATTAATCTATGTCGTAGCAGCTATAAGTGTAGCTTAAGAGTTGTAACACGGATTACGAAAAACCTACTAACATCGCACTTTGAAAAAATCTATTGAATCGCAAGACGAGAAGAAACGGACAAATAAGTCGTTCAATAAGCTATGGTATATCGAACAATATCAACATTACAATTACAACAAAGCGTACAAACACATGAATTGTACTTGTATAGCTCTTTTTTTCTCTTAGGAATTCAAGTGAGATTACAATAGTATATGTCCATAAACACAAACAACCTATCAGGAGTCGATCTCTCTTAAACTACAAAAAACCTCATTTTCTCACCAACAACTTACACTTGACCACCATTAAATTAAAACAAATACACGATATACAATAGCCTCATCATGTTCGATGAACATTGATGACTTTCGGACTTGAATGTTCAAATTGAAAGTTTTGAATAGTATCCATAACTTGGGCATACGCACATCGAGAACCAGACAATGAAAAGATACCTCCTGGGTGTCCCTAACAGGGCGGTTATCATTGTTTTCAAGGATAATGTGTCTCAGCACTTGGTTGGGGATGTCTTTTACGATATGCCACTTCACTGGGAAAAAGCCACTCCACTTGTCAAGCTGCCAAAAAATCCATGTCTTTGTCGAAAACAACAGGGCCCATCATTTCAGCAACACCCACAAACTGTCCACTTCCATTTACCTGCATAGTCATAAACCGTTGATAATAATGTCTTTGTCGAAAACAACCGGGCCCATCATTTCCAAATGTTTAACCAACACCAATTACGATTGACATGTATAAACACTCAAGCACTCCGCCAACAGAATACTCACCAGTTTCAAACTTGACTGGGTGTCCCCAAATTAACTGTCTAGAACTTGATCCAAAGGTCTTCCAAAGTTTTTGCATTGCTTCCACTGAACAGGCTCGTTGTCTGATACATATAAGGTAAAGAAAAACATTGGGTCAGTAGTTCTTACGGCTTATGTGATAACTGAAAAATATACAGGTAGAACGAGTATATATGATTAAAACTCGTTTCAACTAAAAGTTCTTACAACAACGATCTTAAAAGCTTAACCATGTATACATATAAACCCAAAGAGTTGGGAATTATGCTGGATATAACAGTAAAAAAGCTTAACCATGTATACATGCAAGTACTTACTTGATCGGTGTTGTAGACGATGTATTCATTGTACATTAGTCCAGTTGCCTTCACATTTGAAGATACGGGTTTTCCACAAGGCACAACAACGTCATCCCTCCATTTAACATGCTTAGACTCCTTGGGAATCATTTTTAAGAACGTTACACATAAGCTCACATTCGCTAGGGTGACAACAAATGCTTTAAGAAAAAGTGGAAAATGGCTATTCAGAATATGGTTTGAATACGTTTTTATAACCAATAACTACTATATGATGGTCATTGCCTCCCTCCCACAACTAACAAATGCAAGTGGGATCGAAGGGACTCTATTTTTGTGTAATGTTACCTCTATAACAATAGACAACATCATATGTCCCATATATATACGAACAATTAAATAGGATGTTAATTAATGGGCGGTGCCTTACCTTGTTCCACTTCAGTTACTTCAGCTACAGACTCAGGCTTCACGCTGCCTGTTGGCATTAGACAATACATACCATATTATTTATTTACATAAATTGATTGATGATAATAATTAATAATATGATTATCATGTCTCCAAGTTAACAGCGAAGATCGATGCAGATGGCCTTAGAATTGCTATACTATCATAAATGTTACCTTAAGATACGATAGGAAAAATTAATAGAATGATGGAATAATGGATGCTCCTTACCTTGTTCCACGTCAGATACTACAGCTACAGGCTCTTCAGATTTCACGCCGTCTGTTGGCATTAGACACCATGTTAATCAGTTAGTAGAATGATTAGACAACACTATCAAAACTGACTGATCTTCATATAAAAAACCATAAAAAAATGATTAAGTTGGTCCTCGTTATGGACTTAAAAAGGTTTATAGTATATATAATACTCTTTCTTTTCCTTATGAGTTAGAGGTCAAGCACCATTCAAGATCAATGCAAACACATTCCAAATATTGCTGTGGAATCTTAATCAACCATTCTCAATCCATAAACAAAAACCTCATAAATCAGCTAATATATGAAAACAAAGTAGCTCTATTTGGAACCGAACCAGTTTAGAACATGCATGACAGGACAGGACACGACAGGAGAGGACAGGATAGAACAGTGTATGTACAGAAAGCAAACCTCATGATGTCAAGGAGAAATTTCTAGGTTCACCATAAGATTTTTCTAACTACTCCATCCTGTTTATTTTGAAACCTCTGGTCCTTATTTCCTCAGGAAACGCAGAAGAGTCTTTGTCAATGCTCTCCATTATCCACCCATTGTTACACACAGAGCCTCCTACTTTCACCTGCAGTCAGAGTAAATTTATAGTTTGACTCTTAGAAAGGTTGCTAGAAATGCTTCGTGGAGTTGGCTCACCTTCGCATCATCAACTGAATCAACAATAAGAGCTCCATCCAGTAAGAGATCCTCAAGAAATATGTCTCGACCCTTAATGACCAGTGTAGATTTTTGAGAGACCGAGTTGTTTCCACTCACTTTGCTTTTAACATCAGTAAACGTGACTTCCCACTTCGGTTTCCACACGATACGGGCCCACACCTCCACATCTTGATCGTTGAAGACTTGCGTAACCGGATTATCTACATTGACACCCGCCTGGAGACGCATATAAGATAAATATGAGCAGGTAACAAGAATGTAATATATTGCCTATCGGACTTTTGTTGACCTTTTTAAGAATCATGTTGTTTGCTTGATATATTGCCATTTCTCCAGAAGTGGCACTCTGATTTGCATTCCCTTTAGGCACCTTTGCAGCATCCTGAGGGTTGTTCTTTACAGGTGCATATTCAAGCCATTTTTCTGTCACCTAAGAAGTCAGAAAACAAGGAAAACATATTTAGTGTTTTAAACAAAGCAAGTTAAACGACAATATACTACGTTAACCACCACTAACAAGGGCCAGGTATAAAATTTTACTTGCGGTGAATCCAACCCTAGCCGATGCAGGCAAAGTTTTTGGATAATCCTGCATCATACACTCCAGTCTAGTAGAGGACTTAAATGCGGTTTTTGTGGAGTCTGTGTATCTGCAATTCAAAATACAGATTATTCAAATACCAGACTGTCATAGCCGAATGTATTACATTGGTAGAATTGGACGAGTAAGAGAGATATTACTTGGGGTTGATAAACTCCTTGATAGCACCACCAAGATATTAATGAAGAATATACCAGTTCAATTTTCGGTTCTGAACAAGCTCTTCTTCGTGAATGTCTGAAAAATGCCTCGCACGCCCATGGAACATGTGCATCTGCCAGAACCCTGACAACACCATCACAAGCATACAAGGTTTAATTTTAAGTATGACAGTACAAATATATCAAAGCATATACTGCATAATACTTGCTGTAAAACAGCAAGTAAGCAGGGTTGAATTACCGTTGTTTTCTTATAAACGAGTTCCATAAATGCATCATGTGCTTCTCATCTTGAGTAACATCTACAAAGTCATCAAGCATCTGAAATATATAAAAAGTAAATGTCATTATTTGTTATTTGTAATGTAATAAGCAGTTAGTAAGGTAAATAGTGAAACAGAACATACTCTTCGGTCTTCAAGATCGGCAAGATTGTCATCAACTTCATTTTCACTGTCTTCTTCGGCCATCACTTGCTCCAATGCCATTGGCTAAAAAACAATTAATTTATAAGAAAACAATTGAGCTACTCAATTTTGAATTGTAAAGTTATTTATTGCCAAAGAAGATATACAAAAACCATCGCTAAAAGTGCACAATGCCGATAAATAAGAGTAAATGGTAACCTGAGCTCTGTGAGAGTGAAAAAAGTGACGCTTTTGCAGTAAAGCTTGGCTGCAAAAAACATCATTATATAGTTAAAGAAAAGCTTACACAAACATCAACATTATTCTTAAAACTTCAGAGACATGATGATCCAACTCAACATATTGACTTAAGTCTGGTAAGTGGTAACCCACATGAAGTAATCATCATCAAATCGTCCATCTATGAAATACATGGATAAATAGAAAGTCAAAAATAAGGGTACAAACAAACATACCACCACATAATCAGACAATGATATTCACTAATGAAACAGAACCAAATAATCACCTGTATCAATATAGGCTAGCAGTGGTAACCGATAAGCCTAGCAGTGGAAACGACAAGCTAGCAGTGGTAACCGATAACTTAGCAGTAGAAACGAGTAGCCTAGCAGTTGTTACCAATCACAAGCAGTAGCGAAATACCTCATTGGTCTACAAACTATCTTAATGATATTCTAAGCGTACCTAAAACATTATCTTACAAATTCATAACTATCAAAAGATTCCTCTAAAATCAAACAAATACATTCAGTAAAGATCAACAATTGCCTAATCGAACAAAAATATAAGAAAACCCATCACAAAATCAAAATTGCAAGATATAAACTCAATTACGAGGTAAAAATCACTCACTGTAAAACTATAGTTTTGCAGAAAATGTAGATTGCGCACACACAAATACAATGATTATAAGATCATCCACGAATATACATTTGTAACGCTTTTATGTCATTAAATGATTTACTTAATTAATAGTTGATAGTATTTAATCTTGTAGCATAAACATCGGTAAGAATCTCCAATCTTAATTCGTATGTGACAATAGTACATGAAATGGCTTGTAAACTTTTACGATCATACCTCTTTGATAAGAATAGTGAAAACTTTTGTATGGCATCAGGGAGGTGAATGACTATCGCAATTATTGCACCATCATTAACCGTCGCTAGTCCACCATATTCAGCAATAGAATACTGCGAGTTGGATTAGTTTGTGCCTATGTTCGTCACCATATTTGCTCATAGTGTCTCGTCTGCCTCCGGATTCATCAGCTTCTTTGCTATCGCCGGTTAAAATCGATGGAATCGATTTCACCGACGACGGTTAGGGTGAAGACGGCGCCGGAATCAGAGTTTCGGTTGTGGTGGATTTGGATCTTGAGTGTTTGTGTTGTGTGTTTGTGTTCTACATTTGCATAAGATCTGAGTTTGGTGGTGGTGGATTTGGATATGAGTGTTTGTGATTTGAATAGTAGTATTTTAGATAGTTAGTGCTGTAAAAAAATATATATAAGCCTGCAAAAGTACAAGTACAAATGTAAAATGACTAAAATGTCCTCGTGTATAAATACAGTTGCCCAAAATATATAAAGTTGCCCAAAAACAATACCTTACAATACATGACAAATACTTTCAAAATACGTACTTGTGTCATAGCTTTGTCGGACACGTGGCACCCCATGGTTGGCTCCAAGAAAATCGCTGGGCAACCGGTCTATTTTCAAATTTTGAAAGGGCGTGGTCCATAAAGTGATAAGCCTCAGGGCGCGCGGTCTATTTGACTAATTTTCCCCATATACAATATTAGAATTATGTAGATATATAATTTTACTCTTGTCGTATAATTAGTTTCATCAACGATTAATAGATTGTGAGATATTTTATTTTTGAAAATGAGAATGAAAATAAGTTTTACTGTTTAATCAGAAAATACAGTTTTATTTATCTTTATTATTGATCGCACCCCTCTTTAAGATTGGGTGTAATAGCGCCCCAAAAGACGCGTTTTTGGTCACTTAAGATGCGTCGACCTTAAAACATACCCCCAACTCTCGCGTCAGTCATGGCATATTTGGAGAACTCGATTGGTTGTTTGACATAGTTGTGGCGGTTGTGGTTGTATGATTTTGTTTTTTGTAGGTTATATTTGTGATTAAGTGGGTATGTTTTTTATTACACCTTATAGTTGACCATCAGGTCAAAACCAACCCGCACCGAACATTAATTTTGTTGAAGATATGAACCGAGAACCGAACCGAAATGGCTTTGTCAATTTCGGTTTTCTGTCGGTCAGTTTAGTTCGGTTTAAACGGTTTAGGTGTGTTTTTCTTGATTTTGGTTTGAACCGAAGCCGAAATTAATAAATATAAAGGTCGGTTCGGTTTCGGTTGGACCGGTTCATTGTTTTTACCCGCATAACCAAACATTATAAATACCAGACCCCCTTTCTCAAAAAAAACACACACAAACAAAACCACCCACCATCTCCGTCGTATTTCCGGCCACCGTCTCCAATCCCAGGCCTTTATTTCAACACACTATCCAATTGCACAGTCAATTTACAATAAATCCTATTATAAAAACTGCCCTAGTTTCTAATGGACCCTTCTATAATGAAGTTTCTCGAAGAAGACGAGGTTAGGGTTACACATTTTTAATTCCCCTTAATTTTATATAAAAACTTTTTATTTATTAATAAATTTGATTAATTAATTTTGTTGAACAGGATGAAACAATGCATTCAGGGGCTGATGTTGAGGCTTTTACTGCTGCCCTAAACCGAGATATCGAAGGCGATAATAATGTAACTAACTCCGTAACAGAATCCCAACAACCTTCTACAAGTACTACAAACACTGCTGTTGCTATTGCTACTAGTAGTGGTGCAGATACTGTTACAACTACTGCTGTCAATGGTAATGTGTATACATGTTTGCGATAGTCCACTAACCTTGAATTGTGGTTCAATTGCACGACGTCTTGCCGGGAATTTTATTACAACAACTTAATGTACGATATCACAGCGTTTGTATTATTAGTATATGACTTATCAAAATACAGTTACTCCGTATTACTTATTTATAAGTTATCCATTATGGGCATAAATGTAATTTGTCGTGTAATTGTTATGTATGTTGAACTCTAGTCCACCAACCTTCCGCCTTATTTTAAAAATTTCTTATTTTGTTAAGCTATGTATAGTTTTTAGGGAAATGGAACGATCAATAGGTTAAATTGTATAATGGGATAAGATGCTCATATGGAAGTGCATTTATGTTTAAAGCATTACAGATGCTGTTAGGTTATTTACATAGCTATTCTATGTTTTTACAAATGAATTAGTATGCTTTACTAAAACGCAGTGCCAGAACTAGTGTGTGGGTAAGCTTGTGCGGGATTAAAATGTAATAATAGTAAGGGGATACTTTTGTAGATAAGCATAGCCATGGGAGTAGTTTATCAAAGACATATTAAATGAGCTAGCAAGCTTAAGCTCTTTATCTGCATAGACGAACAAAATAGCTATTTGTGTAATAGAAATACAATAAACCGGTATGCCCCTTAAATAAGTGTGCCCGAACATCCCCATAGTTTGTAGGCCTACAGATGAGCTACTACTTTCAGTCCTTAAATCGTTGAAACGTTAAAAGGTTTTGTTGTGATATTATTGCATTCATATTGCAGCATCTTTAGCTCAAGCAACCAATCATACTCCAAGTGAACTCTTTCAACAGTGGCAATCTTCCACCCGTGAAGAGGAAGTTAAGCCACTGACACAAGAGCCTGCGACGGTAGCAAATCGAACTGGACCATCTAATGCTAATGTTAGTGCTATCAATCATCAACAACAGCTGCAGCAACAACATCAACAGCAACAACGTATGAATTTGCCACAACTGCCCTTTCCTACTTATGGAAATACTGGTGGTTCCTTTCACCCAAGTGCTAGTGCAAATATGAGCATGGCCACGCCGCCTTCTAAACAGCAAAGCCATGATTTACAAATGAGGCAAGGTCCAGTTAATCCCGCCATGGCCACTCAAGCCATGAGCCAACATGCTTTAAATGACATGAAGAGATTGCACGGGGGAGGTCACACTCATTTCACTAGTAATTCAGCATTGCAACAGAATTCAGGCTATTGGCAAGCATCTATGCATAAAGATCAAGGTCTTATGCCATCGAATTCCTATGCAAAATCAGATTCTGCGGATCAAATGAATGACCAACAACATAGATCCCAGCTGTCAACACCACATGTGCTTGAACATGCAACTCGAGGTCCAGGATCTTCAAAAGATGACACTTTTGAGGCGATGTCTTCAAGGCTCGGTTCCATCACAGCTCGACTGGAACGACAGAATGCGGTAACGACATATTTCAGTAGTCATTCTTATTATTTAAATCCTTTTTTGCAAATAGCGTTCAGTTTGATAATAATCAAGCTATTGACTACAGGCTGCTGCTGCAGCAGCAAACTCTTCATTGGCGTCTGGAGGTAATGCAAAGACTCCCCCTAAAAAGCCGATTGTTGGACAAAAGAAACCATTGGAAGCACCTGTTAATCCATTAAGGTAGCTTAATTTATGTACTCTTAATGTTTCTATCAGAACAAAATTTGACTTTTTACTGACTCATTCGTTTATGTACCTATGATATTTTTTTATAAATACCAGTAAAAAACAAAAAGTAGTTGGAGCGTTTGCGGATCAAAGTATTGAGCAACTTAATGATGTAACTGCTGTTAGTGGAGTGAATCTCAGGGTATGTTTTTTCCCCATTATTAGGATATGCGTCATCATATATGTTTCATGAAAGTGAATTGATTCAGTGATGATCTGGTTCAATAGGAAGAGGAAGAACAGCTATTTTCTGGGGCCAAGGAAGATAGTCGAGTTTCAGAAGCTTCTAGAAAGGTCGTTCAAGAAGAAGAAGAAAGGCTGATTTTGCAGAAAAATCCACTTCAAAAGAAATTGGCTGAAATCAGTTAAGATTTTAAATTTATATCGGCATCCTGTGATTATATTATCTGATCTATGTGCATAACTTACTCTTTAAGTGTTAAACAACAGTGGCAAAATGTGGTGTAAAGACCGAAAGCAATGATTTGGAGCGGTGCTTGTCACTGGTGAGCTTTTAGCTATCTTACGTATAATTGTGCAATCATACATTTTTTATGCAACATTGCAACCTTATGAAATCATGCATTTGTTTATGCAACCTGGTATCCAGTGTGTAGAGGAAAGATTGCGTGAATTGATTAGCAACCTGATCCGTGTTTCAAAACAAGTAAGTAGTTATTATATGATATCTTCTCTTTTGTATTCCATTTCTTTACAAACCACGAGTCAACTTTTGATTCCACACATATGTTTACTGATTGTCTATTAACAAAATTTTAGCGGGTAGATTTAGAGAGGCCAAGACACAGGACTGTTATCACATCAGATGTTCGAAAACAAATTATGTCAATGAATCAAAAAGCTCGAGAAGAATTGGAGAAGAAGCAGGCGGATGTAGAAAAACTCCAAAGAGCAGATGAGGTTTGAATTGTTTGACATCTGTTAATGCAGAGTATAACCAATCAGGTTTGAAATGATCGAATTTTTTGAATGTAGCCTGAAGGTAGTGGTGATGGTGATGATAGTCGTGGAAAATCATCGAAGGTATGAGAATACATAGTTGCTTTGTGACCATTTTAAGTTATATTGGTGAAGTCGTGAAAATGTTTGTTTAATTGAAGGTAAACAAAGAGGAAGATGATAAGATGCGGACTACAGCTGCCAATGTGGCAGCACGAGCAGCGGTAGGTGGAGATGACATGCTATCAAAATGGCAACTAATGGCCGAGCAGGCACGCCAGAAACGTGAAGGTGGGGCTGACTCGGCATCTACTTCTCAGCCAAGTGTGGATGTTGGGCCTAAGCCCGTGTCAACTTCTGAGAGGACTTTGAATAATAATCAAGATACTGAGAAGACTTCTTCTCCTGCCACTGTGACTGTCACTCCTGGTTTGTATCCTATCTCTTTAGTGATTGTTCTAAGCCACATTCTCATAAGAATTTAAAAATTAGTCTTGGCTGTTTTCTACTTCATAAAGACAATTGATTCTCCAACACACTTGTCTCAATAGTTTTTTTCAGTAACTTACTAGTTACCACCATAGCTTTACTGAATACTAAGCATAATAGTATCCCTATTGCCTCGTGCATGCCTTGTACGAAGTGGAGAGATAGCCTTGATATATGCATTCTTAAACTGATATATGCATTCTTAAACTGCCTCGTCCATATAGTATCCATTCTTAAACTGCCTCGTGCATATAGTATGCATTCTTAAACTGCCTTGTATTCTGGAAAAGTCGCTTTTCATCTTGCGTGTCAAAGTCTAATTCCATAGTTGGGGTATCCATGGAAACTTGTTGCTGTTGTTTGCTCTATAACATCCTTTATTCTTAATCACATATTGATAGCTTGATTATGTGACTTTAAGCTTGATACCTTGCAGCTATTTGAAATCTGAATGCATTTCTGTTATCCACAAGATGTTATTGTAGTATTGTTACTATAGTGTTTCAACGTGTTTCAGTTTATTGAAGTTGTAAACTTTAGATAAGCAGTTGTTCGAATGTTCACAATTTCTTATTAAGAAACTAATAGATAAAAGGACCAAGACGGTCATTGTTGTGGAACAGTACGAGATGTCATGACAAATGGTAATAGCAGTCTAAAATAGTATAAGGGTAAATATGTAAATTTGTGTTGCACTTCGATCATGAGTTTTACTGCAGCTGGTATGAAATTGATCTTTTGGCGGAAATTATCCTAGTGAGTCATATTCATAAGGTATGTATCCAAAGCTGAATAGGAGGATCACTGGATGACAATAGAGTCCAACAGTATTTGCAAGCTTTCAGAAGAGAGAGCTTGCTCATGTTTATACTCTAATCCTGTGTCTCTATACTTTACCATCTGTGTCATCTAGATAGGGGGTTGATTTGTACTACACCATCAATATTCATGTTTACATCACGAAGTATATACATCAAAATGGTGGCGTACAATTGTACAAATCACCTCCCATTTGAACCCTCAAAAGTATTTCATTGTGCGACTTATCTCATATTTCCTAACAGATTATATAAACTCCGCATTGTGTTTTAGTTTTGCTTATCTGAAACATTTGATTCAATTAAGTTTTGGTCTTTGCTTAGCATTGTTTTACTGAAAAGTGTGATTATCAAATTCTTCATCACTAATGTTCTTGTTTTTGGCATGAATCCTCACGGTATTCCTACTATTTGATATGACTCAATACTATATATTAAATCTTTAGAGATGGTAAAATGAAACATAATGGTTAGCTCTTTTTTGAAAGGCCGGCCAATTCTCTCCCGTAGCTCTAGAAGGCTAGAAACGGGGTGATTTTGTTTGTCCATGCCTATTTTGGAAATTATGGTTTCTCAATTATTAAACCCTAGCTAATTAAAATCAGGCCAATGCCTATGGTCTAACGATATCTTATCTCTTCTTGTATTGCTTGCATCTTTTTTAGTAAGTACTCATCTTTACAACCATTTCAGACCTGTATATTGTTTCTTTGACTTTGATAGCCTTCTTCAATTCTTCCTCACAAGCAGCCTTTTGTAGACGTTTATTAAACTGGTATCATAGCACTATTTGCAGTTCTAGACTTCTAGGTGCAGGCCATTAGAGGACTGAGTGGCTATTGCCTAGGCAAAAAACCTGACCAGTTTACTAGTGAAATACTTCTAAGAGTTTATGGAATTCCTAAGCTTGTCGAATTTATGTTATGCGAGCCTGCCTAGCTCAGACGTTGGATTTTATTTATTTATTTATTTATTTTTGAAAGGCAAACAATGATTAAATGTATCAGTATGTATAATGTAGTATATGTTTTTAAGGTGGTCTCTTTTTACTACTTTTTAATTTTTCTTGAACATCCGAGTTAGCTTACACTAATATGGCTTTTTTTCCCTCTTACATGGATGCTGTAACGTGAGATTTTTAATTTAGTTCATCACCATGCAAACTAGTTGACTGCAAATTAGCAATAAATTGTACATGCCCTTTTTTTTTATGTGTTCTCTCCAAAGTATCAAGTGTCTTTCTCTTTCCTTGACTACAAAATTGATCATGCTTATAAGAAAAATTTACAGTCCTTTTGGTATCTGTTCATATCATAATGCCAAATCTTGTTGTATTAATTAGTCCCTCGGCTTTTGATGCGGTTTTTCATGGAGTATATGTATCTGTGACAGTTTTGAACTCCAAAATTTTACATTCAAGTATGACAGAGAGAAAAGAGAGTAGGTTGTTATATCCCATTAGGTAACATTTTTATAATCTTGAGATGTGTAACAGGTCCAGTAAGGAAATCCCTGAGGAATCAGGTTGTGTCTCATAATGTTAGCATGCCACGCACCATCTCAATCAAGGATGCCATCGCTGTTCTGGGGGGAGAGATTCAGATGCCATGTTGGGACCTAGGTTTAAGTTTACTTTCCCTTGTGTGACTATTATGTTTCCATCATGTTTAAGTTATAATAAAAATTATGCCCTTACTTTATGCGAAAAATTCGGGTTGTTTTAATTATCTTGCTCAAATTCCTGTTAGACAAAGTGCTTAAAGGCCATCTCCACATATATCCTCTTCACCACTCCATCAATGACCTGATGCAAGCAGTCTGTCAGCGGATTATAGACCACGTTTTTTTAGTTGCTAATTTGCAGAAATTTGTCTCGAAATGGACGATACATAGTAGTACATGATTGGCATTGTTTCATTTCTTTTTTTTTCTTAACGCTATAAGAAACTGCTTACATATATGCATTTCATGTTGTGGAAATTGTAAATTGTTATGGAGATTTAATTGAGTCGACTTGCATGAGATTTGTTTTGTGTTCAAATGGCAAAAAGATGTCACGAGAATCAAATTACTCTAGTAAACAAGTCCAATGTAAAACATTAATGGAGTATGGATTATATCTATCATGAATGACAATGAGTATGAGTTTAATAGTAGTGGTGGGTCCCTCACCTATGAAAGATCCATACCTAGCTCATTTGATGTATATGGAGTATGGATTATATCTATCATTCATTACCATAGTGGTGGACTCCCTCATCTTAAACAAACACCTTTAATCACTTTCATAGTCATAGTCTTATTCCCATAGTGGGATACCAAACGCACTAACGGCGTTCATTTTGGTTTGTTAGGTTTAAATATTGATAAAACCTTGTTTGGTTTGTTAGGTTTAAATATTATTTTGGTAAAACCAAGAATCGAATTGAAATCAAATTACATTAAACCGAACCAAAATCGAATTTGAATTCATTTCGGTTTTCAGGTTGACCCGAATCACTCAAATCACAAAATTTATTATTTTTATTTAAAGAGTAAATTGCAAAAATCGTCCTCGTGGTTTAGCCAAATTGCAGATTTCGTCCGTACTGTTCATTAAGTGCAAAAACAGTCCTTATTTGACACTGTTTCGTCCAGTTTTGGTCCCTCGAAACTAACACCGTTAGTTTGTGCTCGTTAATGAACAGTACGGACGAAATCTGCAATTTGGCTAAACCACGAGGACGATTTTTGCAATTTACTCTATTTTTTATATAAAAATGTTTTATATAAAAACGTTGTATAAAAAAGTTTTTATATAAAACGTTTTTATATAAAGTTTTTTTATATAAAAATGTTTTTATGTAAGAATATTAAAAAAGTTTTTTATATAAAAACGTTTCATATAAAACAACATTTTTATATAAAAACTTTTTTATATAAAAAACATTTTCGAAAAAAAAGTTACTTGACGATAAAAATTATTCAAAAAAAAATCGAACGAAAACGGATAAAAACGTTATTTTTTTCCCGTTTTCATTTTTTTTTTCCATTTTCATCCGATTTTATTTGTTTTCATCCATTTTTGTTTGTTTTCTTTTACTTTTTATCTGTTTTTCTTACGATTTTGTTTGTTTTTATCCGTTTTGGTTTGTTTTGTCCGTTTTTCTTACGGCTGTTTATTTATATAAATGGGAAAGAAATTACGTTTTTGTTCGATTTTTTATATAATAATTTTTTATATAAACAGATAAAATCGGATGAAAATGGACAAAAATGAAAACGGGAAAAAAATTACGTTTTTGTCCGTTTTTATCCGTTTGGCTTAGTAGTTTGATTAGATTGTACATTGTTGTTAAATTGTTGTATATTTTAGTGAAGGGGTAAATTAAATAGTGTATTAATTGTATGTCTTGAATAGTGTTTTTTAGTTGTATTTGTGCTTCAAATAGTTTGTACATTGTGTTTTATAAATTATATTTTTTATCAAATGGGTGTTTTAAATACGACATTAATTACAAATGTTGACCAATCAATATGTGTAGGTGTTTTTGCATAAAGTAATTATACATATAGCTTAAGTAGTTGTATTTGCTTAAAATCTATATATGGAAATCTTAAAAAATTAGAAGAGAGAGAGAGTCATTCCTCCATTATAAGTAGTATAGACTAGCCGAGTACCCGAGAGAGAGAGTCATCCCTCCGCGGCGACATAGTTGCAATGACATACTCGTCTTTAATGACATAGTTGCATATAGATGTTCGGTGTTGTAAAAATTGGCATAGTCTAAAAAATCGGCTAAATCGAGTATAAATCGAACAAAAAATTACTAAATCCGCCAACTCGGTTAATGCGGGTCAACTTTTTCCAAAAATTAAAATTGAGATTTTTATTTGAGTAAATTGCAAAAATCGTCCTCGTGGTTTAGCCAAATTGCAGATTTCGTTCGTACTGTTCATTAACGAGCACAAACTAACGGTGTTAGTTTCGGGGGACCAAAACTGGACGAAACAATGTCAAATAAGGACTGTTTTTGCACTTAATGAACAGTACGGACGAAATCTGCAATTTGGCTAAACCACGAGGACGATTTTTGCAATTTACTCTTATTTAAATATACAACTTCTTTGCAAAAAAATATTTCTAACCTTACAAATCGTTATTTTCATACTAGGGATGATTTTAATAAATTTTTTTAGGGGTTTAGGGGATGGGTTGAATTATGAAGATTTTTCATAATGTAAAATATCGCAATCCAAAAAGAAGAAGAAATAAAAAAAATTAAAAAAAAAAGAAAAAAAAAAAACTCGTCGGAGGTATACAATATTGGGATTACGTTAAATTATAATTTTATTCTTATTACAATAATATAAATAGTTTCACCTAACGATTAACGATTTTTTAGATATTTTATTTTAAAAATAAGGATGAAAATGAGTTTTATTGTTTAATTAAAAATATAGGTTTATTTCATCTCTTAGATTAGGTGTAATAGCGTCTCAAAAGAGGAGAGGGGTCCTCTTAAGTTGTATGACACAACTTGACTCAAGTTAGCCAATTGTGAGCCAATTGTTTGCCATTAGATTAGGTGTAATAGCGTCTCAAAAGAGGAGAGGGATCCTCTTAAGTTGTATGACACAACTTGACTCAAGTTAGCCAATTGTGAGCCATTAGATTTGATCTAATGGTTCAAATCAAAATAAGTTCTTTTGATTTGAGCCATTGGATCAAATCCAATGACTCATAATTCTTTAACTTGAGTCAAGTTATGTTTATAACTTGAGAGGATCTCTCTCCCTCAAAAGATGCGTTTTTGGTCGCTTGAGATGCGTCGACCTTAAAGCATACCCTCAACGTACGCATCGGTCATGACATATTTGGAGAACTGATAAGTTGGTTGATAGACAAAGTTGTGGAGATTGTGTGTGTGTGATTTTGATTTTTGTAGGTTATATTTGCGGTTAAGTGCAATGTTTTAGAACCTGGTTTTATAATCGACCCAATCACATTACCGATTTAAAGGGTCACCGGTTCGACCAGTTGAACCAGTTTTTTGCCCAATACCAACAGCCAATTTTAGTCCATGGTTTATGTTATATAAATAATTCCATTTTGCCAATTTTAATGTTTTATAAAATCATTTATATTTATATAGTATGATGTTATAACGATTATCTTTTTTGATATATAGCTCACTACCTACTAGTTATAATACCCGTGCATGCATGGGGTTTTGACAAAAAAAAATTACTCCCTCCGTTCCATAAAAACTGTCCTGTTTGACTTTTTTAAGTCTTTCTTTCTCAACTTTGATCTTAAATATTTTTGTTTGCGTTATATAATATTTTATGAAAATCATACCAATGAACATACATTTAAATCTCAATCCATTCATATATTTTTCATCAAGTGTTGTATAACGTAAACAAAATTATTTAAAATCAAAGTTGTAAAAGAATGACTTAAAAAAGTCAAAGTGGACAGTTTTTATGGGACGGATGTAGTATTCTGTATTAATATTGAATATTATGTGTTTAAAGGTAATTACATATAATTATATACTTATGCAAAAAATTTCCATTATACATTAATATCTATTAGAATTTGGTAAAATAAAATTTTATAAAAAGTTCTCTTAGATAACTCAAGATTGAACTATATTTAGCTCACATATATGTTGACGTTGCTGTTTAAATTTCACCATTGATATTATGTTGTATACAAGATGCGAGTTTAGTAGCACATAATTAGCGTCGATGAAGTTAAATGTATTCCTTAAGTTTAAAAAAAAAATGTTTTTCTACATATCCTTATATAAATAAATAAGAATTAAATGAGTCGTTGTTATAAGTACAATCACGTATTTTTTTTCTTCATATTACAGTAACTCGTACTTACAATTTGATAATTATATTCCCGTTTTCAAAAATTTAGCCGTATTTAATATTCAAATTTGTGTCTACATAAGCCATACTTTTAAAATAAAATAAATGAGTCATTACTGAACTTATATAGTAAAAGAAATATTTTGATATTTATAATCCTATGCATATTTATATGTTGTAATTTTAAACAACATATATATTGTATTTTTAATATATAAAGTATAAGGGGGAATTTGTTTAATTTCTAAAGTTATTATAAAACATGAAAACTAATAATATTACACTTAACCCTATATAATTTTTAAAAATTCAACCACTAAAGTTTTATTAATTACCTCATCTTTTTTTTAAGTTTTTGTTTTCACAAATTTGACACATATTTTTTATGTGTTTTTCTTCTCAACTAAATTTCTCCATCAAATTTATTAAAGGTTTATCAAAATCAATTTAATTTTGACTTTTATTAACCAATTATATCTCACGATTTGCTTACGTGGCAAAATTGATCTCTCCTATTGGCCCAATTTTCAATAAAAATGAATTGGCAAAATCACTCCGAAATAATGTAATTCTTTTATTATATAAACTAGTTATAATGCCCGCGCATGCGCGGGTTTTTTCTAAAATTTTCAATAATGTACTTTTATTTATTAAAAAACAAATAGCTTATTTTTTTTAGTTATGATTCTTAATTTTGATTTATAATTATATTTGACGTACGTGGTAAAAGTTCATATATAGTATATTTCGTTTTATTTTTTGAAAGCATCATATATCAAAGATAAAATGTGATGTGATTTGCTTCATGTGAAAGTCATTTGAGACGGTAAAGTTTAATTTTTTTTACATAGCGTGAAACTTCAACTTAGATAACTAAGTAATGGAAAAGTTCCATTGTAAGAAAAGCTATTGACCCGGTAAAGATAGAATTGAAACCCAAATCAGCATATTCTTGACTAAACAATTCTAAATTGCCATTCAAATTAGAAATGCCTCAAAATGTTTACCAAGGTTTGTGTGTCAAGAGATTTGCACCAACCCACTCACCAATAGTATTTGCACTTGCTACAGTTACCAAGCTCGCGTTATGGTCAACACAAAGTGGTTTGACCAATTTTTTATGGTGAGGTTGGTTACATTCCATGGCCAATACACAAAGTTTAGCAACATGCTTCTCAATCACCTTTAAACTGCATGAAGTCCACGCATGAGACCACCATGAGCAAGTAAGCTTCTCCACACAAGTTGCAAAGCAGGATATCCATGGGCTCCCCAAAAGCAGGAGCAACTGCCTCAACAGGAACAATCCCGTCTTGACTGCAAGAGAAAAAACATTGATTTAGAGGATAAAACAATTTAAGTCTGATAAGAAATTAGCTATGACTGTAATTTAACAGAGATCACACTTATAAGGGACTTACATTGCCATGATTTACTTTCAATAAGACCTTCAAGTGAAATTGTCAAAAGAGGCGAGTAAAACATTTAAGGAAAAGATTAATACCTCACAAAATGAATCATGCATAAGAAAACGGATACAATCAAGCTATGATGCACTTATATACTAAATATGAGTTTTTATTTTATACTAAATATGGACAAAAAAAGTGCTATTTACCTTGGGAAAGGCTAATTTTGCCACATCTTACCACATAAATCTTAGTTTACAAGGGGAAAGGCTAATTTTGCCGACAATCATTGTCACTAATGTTATTACTCCTGCTGCTTTTCAAAAATTAAAAAAAAAATGTTATTACTCCTGCCAAAATTTTATTTCCAGTTTCAGGTCTGACAAGGTTCCCTTGAAGGTAGAGGTTGACAGTAAAACAATTAACGGCAAACATAATAAAAATATATCTATGGTTGAGTCTGAATTAAAAGACCTTCAAGAACGTTATCTCCACATGGCCTCAAATACGCAGAAGCAGAGGCTCAAAGAGAAGATCTTGTATCGAAGCGAAAGGCTGTCAAGCCTGGAAAGAGTTGGTTTTAATAACTTTAAGGTGACCCATTACTCCATTAGTTCATTACACCCCAGGTAAATTTGATCATTTCTCATTCATTGCATGTTAATATCCATGAATGGCGTCTATTCGAGGAAAACCATAAATATGATACTATACTTAGCTCGTAGTGTATATAGCATGAAGTAAATGAGAAAAAGAAAAAGATGAGGTAGATGATAAGGTTTTTATTAGGTTATAGTAATACTCATAACATGCTTTCTCCTGTCAAGGCATTAAGATACGCAGCCAATGTCGAAACCAAATGTTTTCCCCTCTCCAGTTTTCATCTCAGCAATAGACCCATCATTAAGCACTACACCACCAATAATTTAGCAATTGCCATGCCAAAATCTAATCAGTTAATCAACCAAGTTCCGCATTTCATCACAAAAGTTACCACATTCAACTTTATCCAACTCGTCTTCGCACACTTCAATAACAACAAACATAAGCCTACTAAGAAAGAGGGATACCTGCTCATCAAAATGACATACCAAGCTTCCTTTTTGCAGCCTCACCTACAAAGCAAACGCCTTTGCAGTATCATTTTATTACATTAAATAAACATTAATACGCAATTTTTACACACAAAAAGCAACAAACTTTATGGCCATAACCTTACCAGCTTGAATATCAGCAAGTGCCTCTCCTCTCCCCAACCGTCTTCGAAACTCAGCAGTTTTTGCAGTTAACTAATTCACCATTACAAACAATCAGCTCACTCTATAAAGAAGATAAATAAATTAATAATAAAAAAACACCGTGCTTGAGAATAAGTACCTGATCATCAGAAAGCTTCTGAATTTTCCGCTCAAAAGAATTAACAAACTCGACAAGACAATGATAATCCCAAACAACCCAATATTTCAAACTTGTAAAATCCCCCATTAAAAAGGCGAATATAAGTTTTACCACCACGCTACGAAATAAACATTTTTAATTTAAGACACAATTTTATTTTATTATTATTATTTTCTTGACGTGTACACGGTTTGCGCAAATCTACTAAACTCATCTCAATTCCTGGGATCATCTTTCACGTTGCGTTAGTAAAGTCTCCTACAAATCTCAAACTTTGACAAAGGCCATGATTACCTAATTCAATTCATCAAATGTGGGAGCACAAATTTATCAATATTTTACTAAAATATATTGGTTAACAGGTGATGTGATTCAATTATTTAAAAGAAGATAAACAAAAAAAATAAACCAAACGTTAACATGTTTACAACTCCATCTTAGTTACTTGTCGCAAATTAAATGCTAAGCTTTGTTTATTTCATTATACTCTATCACCATACTAATAGCTTTGTTTATTTCATTAACTTTTACTAACTATTAGCAATTCAACTCAACACATAGTCTTGTTATAATTCATTAACAGTTAACACTGTGATGTTAAATTTATATGAAGTGGTGGTTAGATTCTTATGACATCATCGGATAAAACATACACATAAAATTCATGAACCTTAATATACTACTTCAACTTGTGCTAGGATCGCTGCTCACTCTTCTCTCAATCTTGCTCTAGGGTGCATAATATGGCAATTGCAATCTTTTTTATATATGCAACCTACATAAACTCAAACTTTATAACCAAGATGATTAATCATGTGGGTCACAAGAATAACTGATCGGAAGCATGTTGGATAGTGAGCCCCAACAGAAGATGGTCATTCATACGGCGATAACGGCGGTAGTGTTGGTGGAGCAGTGACATAGGTGGCGGCAGAATCTGTTAAATCGTCAGAAAACCTTAATGTTGATCACATACATTTTTATAAACTAAACAAAGAATCTGTTGGAAATCTACATTCATTCAGGTTATATGAAGAAAAAATGAATGTTATAGAAACCCAAAAAAATATGACAAACACGTTAAGTACAAAATAAAGAATTATAATTCACAATTCAAGAGTAGAAAAAATTAATAATCACAAACACCCTCTACAATCGACATAAGCTGATAATCCTAAATAGTTTTCTTCAATACAAAAACTCACAAGTACTTCTCTCCTATATATCAAACCATCATATAAAAAAAATTAAGAATCAAAACTTTAAGCAATGAAACACAATCTTTATAACAATCCTACTGATATGAAAGGGGCCCATGTACCAAATAAGGTCTAGCTTGTACTTAGAGGGTGTTTGGGTTAGCTTATAATAAAAAAACTTACGTGTTTTTAAACAGCCTCAATCCAAGAGCTTATGTTTATTAGCTATTTTCCTGCCTAAAAAGGATATAATCATCTTATAAGAAGCTTACTCAAACTCCTTCAAAGTGCTTTATAGCTATCCCAATATAAAAAAAAACAATTATGTGCTTAAATCGATAAAAAAAAAAACTATTCAAGGACCATAGCAATTACACAATCTAAATAACCGAGATACGATTGCGTTAAAGATATCAAAAAAATCCCTACTTAACTTCGACATCTATGTGCCGTAAGATTTTTATAATCATAAATTTAGACGGACAAAGCTTTATGAAGACATGGCACCAAAATTTATCCGATGGTTGTTTTTCCCTAGATTGAACCAATGCTACAACTTACGAATTATAACTAAATCTCAAAAAAAAAAAAAAAAAAAAAAAAAACTACAAAACATCACATACCGCTGCTCCAATTATTGTTTACATAAACAATAATAAAGATGGTAGGCTTTAGTCATACGTAATTATGATATATAGGATCGGTCTAATTGTGTGTGAGATTAGGGTTTTGGGAGGAAGGGTAAAAAGAATGCCTTTATTATATTCGAAATAAAAATCGTCTTCTTCATCTTGTGTTACCGATTTGTAGGCAGCAGTTATCTTTTGAATTTTTTATGTAGGTTTCTTTATGAGAGTTAATTTAGCTATCCTGATTTTGTTTTAAAGATTTACAATTTTCTCCAAAACTATAGATAAAGATCTTTCAAGTACTTGCGTATTTCTAGACTTTTTCAACGTCACTTTTATAAAAACGAATTTTTATAGGTTTATGTCAAATTAGGAAATATTTAGGTATAATTATTTTTCAAATTCCAAAAAAAAAATTAAATTAATAAAATTATTACTCAATAAAGAATGAATTGATTTTTTTTAAATGAAAAATTCCCACGTTTTATTATATAAAAGATAAAAGATTGAGATGTGCATTATTAATCGTATTAGTAAAGTCGAAAAAAAAAAGATGAAATAAATAAGGGCAAATCGCATAAAAAGGTACTCATCTTATGTCCAATTTCAATTAAAGGTACTATTCATTTAAGGTACCCGACTTTTTTTTTGGGCCGATTTAGGTTTTTTTCTAACTTCCGTTAACTATTTCGTTAGTAAATTACATGTTTGGTCCTTGAGTTTGTATAGGCATTACATGTAATATTTTGAAAAAAATATTTTTTTTCCAAATTTTTTTCAAAAACAATTTTTCGAAATATTTTTTTTTCCAAATTTTTGTCAACAAAACTTTTTCGAAATATTTTTTTTCCAAATTTTTTTCAAAAAAACTTTTTCGAAATATTTTTAATCAAAACAAAATTTTCGAAATATTTTTTTTCCAAATTTTTTTCAAAAAAACATTTTCGAAATATTTTTTTCAAAAAAACATTTTCGAAATATTTTTTTTCCAATTATATCAGGACGCAGAAGAGAGCTACTTTCACCATCAGGAAGAGATGTACATCGTTTGCTACAGTAACTCTCACTGGGTCGGTCAGTATCTCTCTGGCAAGCTTCTCAATTTTGCGGGGCATTGTTGCTGAAAATAGTTAAGTGCGAGACAACAAATAACTTGCAATGAAGATTATAACTATACAACAAATAATGCTCATTCACTTGATCATAGCATTACACTACTATTTTTGTGTTACAAAATTCTAATTGTTGTTATCATTTATTAGTACACAAGCAAATCATAACATTTTATTCATGTTCTTACATAGACTCGTTGTTTTCATTATATTCAATAAGACTAAAATACACCGTTGGTCCCTAAACTTGTATCGGAGGATCGCGATGGGACGAAACTGGCCATAATCATCGCCATAGGTCCAAACAGTAGCAATTAAATGCCAGATTAGTCCTTTGACCAAGTCAACATCTGATTTTTGTTTTGTAGTCGATGGTATTTTAGTCCATACACATTTATACTTTTATAACACATTTATATTTTACCCCTTCATCTTTCATCCTCTTCATCATCTACCTAACATCATTCTGGTCATCATCTCCCCAACATAATCATCATCTCCCCTGCTGGTTCATTGTTGCAATACAGTTCATCACAATGCTTCATTCCAGGTTAATGAAAAAAAAAAAAAAATTACTTGCCATGTCATTTAGATTTATGATCTGCTGGCCATAAAAGCTACAAATTGCTCCAAGGCTTGCACATGTCTACCACACCTGTTGTAACACCCCAACCCGACAAGGGTAAAGATATCACAATACGGTTTCATATCAGAACTTTAATAACTATACAATAGCGGAAGCCTTACAAAAATATTCAAGAGAAAACATAAATAACTAAACTTCAAAATAAATCTAAGATCTCTATAATCGAATCTCGCTCTCGCCTCTACTCTCAACCCAGATCAGCTATCCCATAAGCTTATCTTGAACGCTTAATACCTGCCGCAGGAAAAGAAAAGTGCGGCTGAGCTTACAAAGCCCAGTGAACAGATATAACGAAACAAAAGCTAAACAAAACAAATATACGAATAACGAAAGTAAAATGAAATAATGACGAAGGATCTTTTAGGATTCTGCGGAAGCACAAATGTAAATAAATCCAAACAAACACATAACAACTTATACATCACATAGCACATTAATGACACAAACCCAAACACATCAGAGCAACCAAACACATAACATATCAAAATAACAGATTACGTATAAGCCAAACGAAAAGTCTAAAAGCTAACGGAAACACTTTCTAGACAATAAACATGGCATTCATACAAATCAATTAATCAACATTTAATACACTTAATGCAATATTGTAGCAGCGGAACTAGCAAACAGGTCATGGCAGACATAATAGCTAAACCAGTTCTCAGATCAAATCCTAACCTTAGCAGATTTTAACATGGCAGGTCACATATGCAGACAGATAATTAACCTTCAAAACACTCAATTGTACACTAGCACATTCATCTCGCAAATCAACTCATTCACATAAAGATAACAAATCATAATATCAGATATACGAATCATGTTTTAACGTATTAATCCTGTCCTAGCATGGCAACTAATAATCACTTAAACAAATACGTCATAAGCACGTTCACTAACATATCCTATTAGAATACATAATATAAACACTCGAAATACCGAATCATACAGAATACTTAATCACAAAAGTAACAGATAAAGATTTAGTCAACTACCACGAGCCCAGAAACATATCAGATCATAACATATCATAAGTAACCATTGGAGTAGCTAGCTCCCAGAATTTGTGAAGACGCGTATTGCACACGACATCATTCACCAGACAAATCATATCAGATAACAGATCAGATCTAGGATGCATCCATACGCCCCACAGACAAATATAGGTAATATAATACCAATTGAGCTCATAACAAATAACAGATAAGGGACGTGGCAGAACATCACTCTACTGCCCTAGAGTCATATCAGAGGTGCATCACTGATACGGACATGGAACCCCCATGACTAGTTAATATTTTGGCTCGGGTGTCAAACTAAACTTAGGTCAAACAGATTATCATAAATGACACAGATCATAATTCATCATAAAGGTCACATATAACTTATCAGATAGTTCATATCATAAGGTTCATATTCAGATAGTCAGAAGTCAGAGGTTCATATCATAGTGGCATATCATACATTCATAAGCAGAATTTCATAATCAGAAGTTCATAATCAACCATAGCAAAGTTCAACAAATGTGTATATCAGAGTCTTCCTAATATAAGTTCACATCAGATATTGCATAGTTCACTAGAACGTAGTTAAGATAAGTAACAGATCAAACATTCAGAAAAGGGTTCATAGCAATGGCATCGGAAATCCTAATAAGTAAAATAGAAAAGCGAACGAAAAGAACATCATACGGAACCTTTACTGAAAAGGTCAGAATATCTGTATGATAACACAAGTGTCTTAAAGTAAGACAGAATATCCGTACCTTAAAGCAATTGAGAGAAAAGCAACAAATGAACGAATACGAAGATGTAACGTCGCGTCTCCTTCAACGAATCTACACGGATTATGATTTATTTAATACTTATTAGAATCATTAATATTATAACGGATTTATCGCATTAATACTTTTAGAGTTGTCAGGATATTCTCATTTTAGTGACAGACGAAATTACAACATTTTAGGGTATTCCTTATTAATTCACCAACTTTCTATTTAGGTTCTAGGGTTTCCCATACTCTTTAAATATTACTAGTTACGCATTAAATTCACATATTACTTCTTTTAATGATTTTCCAAAGTTAACCTAGAACGCAAACGATAACAAACCGAAATTAACTTAACTCATGCGTGTCTCTACAAAATCAATTTACACTTGTTGAACCCATAATTGCTCAGAATTTCAAATCACACCCTTGACATCTTTAGTTTCACAATCCAACCTCACTTTATCAGATTTTACCCTTTTAACCCAAAGGTTTTAGAATTTACAAAATGTACCCTAATAAATTAAATACAATTCGTATGGCCCTTAATTATCCAAAATTACATGTTTAACCCCCACACTTATTTTTATACGTTTAGTACAAGTATTTTACTGTTTACAAAAATAACCTTTAAGTTTCAATATTTACAAAACCAACCCAAACCTTTTACTTAAGGCCGAATAGACATAATTCAAATATAAGCCCTAAACCTAAGTTTAACCAATCATTAGCTCATCATTACTACTTCATTAATTACCTTCAATGATTACAAAGAAACCCTAGTCCATGCAAAACCCTAATCGCCCTTTTTAAAACCTTTCCTTTTTATGCGTTTTCGAACAAGAAAAACCCAAGACAATTCACATAAGCTTCGAATTCACAAACATGTATTTTATACAGGTCTTATAACATGTAACAACTTCTGGAAAAATCAATTCATGATCTCTAAAAATATTATACCCCCATTCATTATTAATATACGATTTTAGGGTTTTAGGTTTCAAACAATTTCATACGACATCTTAAACATGCATGGCCAATTTTTATGTGTTATATACGACTTATAGGACTGAAATCAACATTAGAAACATACCCTTGATGAGCTTGAATCGTTAGAACAAAAGAAGCACAAAAACCCTATTTGCCGAAACCCTAATTCTCTCAAAAACTCACAACGATCACCACAGCAACTTTGGAACTCAAACACTATTTTTCCCACCTTGTTTACCTTCAATCTTCTCCAAGAAAAATGGTCTCAAGCTCTGGAAACTGGAATTCGATTTGTAAAGGGTTTTGGAGTCGGTTTGTATATAATCGCTAGTTAGGGTTGTTAAAGAACCGTACATGTGTTTTTATATGGTTTTATAATTTTTCTTGTGGGCTTTATAATGTATTGGACTTAAAATAAATGGACTCTAAATTATATAAATTATATTGGGCTTTTATTTAGTTTTATTTCTTTTATTAAACTAATTAAATATTTTCGGCTAATATGTAAAATACAAAACTAATTTTTATAAAATCATAAACTATAAAAATTACCTTTACAAAGTGTTTAATATTTATTTAGATCATGTGGGATATTTCTTAAAATTCTCTGAATTTACATAGCTTACTTGGTATTCTTTTGAATTAATTATTCATACTTTTGATTGTAGGGGTATTTTGGTCTTTTTGTGAATTTTAGAAATTCAGGTATTACACCTGTTTGCTTTAATTATTTCTGTGTTTATAATGCATTTACATATTATGCTTGCTTGTATGTGCAATCTGTCAGTATTTGACTATTACTAGCACGCATCGTTCCTTCGTAATTTAAAGCTATGTACTTGGCAAAAAAAGGTGCAGCCACGCAGTTTGACTACTTTAGTTTAACTGTGCAAAATTGACTTTGCAAATGTTTAGTGATCAGAACTGAAACACTATATCCCATTGAAAAGTTGACAATATCAATCATTTCAGATTGCTTCTTTAATTTTAGAAGTAGGTTGACCATAATTTAGAGGAAAACAGATCCTGCAAACTGCTTCTTCCTCATCAATCTCTTCGTCATTTTCGACTTGAACATCACTCATTTGATCTTCACTGCTATCAACTTGATTATTATCCTTACGGATCGCAAATGATATTGATCGTACAATAACAATGTTTCGTCCAGGCACAGAAAGGGACCTTGAAACAGAAGGCTGACCTGCACCTATCTGCAAGAAAAACGATAATGTTAATATTGTCACAATATTTCTAAAGGAGTGTTTGGTTTATCTTTTGAAAATGATTTAACTCATTATTGTGTCTACAAGTAGCAAAAAATCAGTTACAAGTGTTTGGTTTTTGCACATTACAGAATCACTTATAACACTAAATGCCAAACACCCTAAGTATAAAACAATACTCATTTTCTAACAAATATTGATGTGTGTATTGAGTACAATAAGTCATAGATGTAATTAGATTGGCAAGAATATCCTACCTGTGATTTTTGATGTTCACTGTATGTTCTAGCTGAAACAGGTGTAGTGACTGAAGGGGAAGGGAGTGACCCGTGTTTGACTGGAAGAGATGTACATCGTTTGCTATATATATTGGACTTGATGTTGGTCACAACAGGGCTCTCGGGTGGTGGTACAATTATATCAGGACGCAGAAGAGAGCTACTTTCACCATCAGGAAGAGATGTACATCGTTTGCTACAGTAACTCTCACTGGGTCGGTCAGTATCTCTCTGGCAAGCTTCTCAATTTTGCGGGGCATTGTTGCTGAAAATAGTTAAGTGCGAGACAACAAATAACTTGCAATGAAGATTATAACTATACAACAAATAATGCTCATTCACTTGATCATAGCATTACACTACTATTTTTGTGTTACAAAATTCTAATTGTTGTTATCATTTATTAGTACACAAGCAAATCATAACATTTTATTCATGTTCTTACATAGACTCGTTGTTTTCATTATATTCAATAAGACTAAAATACACCGTTGGTCCCTAAACTTGTATCGGAGGATCGCGATGGGACGAAACTGGCCATAATCATCGCCATAGGTCCAAACAGTAGCAATTAAATGCCAGATTAGTCCTTTGACCAAGTCAACATCTGATTTTTGTTTTGTAGGCGATGGTATTTTAGTCCATACACATTTATACTTTTATAACACATTTATATTTTACCCCTTCATCTTTCATCCTCTTCATCATCTACCTAACATCATCCTGGTCATCATCTCCCCAACATAATCATCATCTCCCCTGCTGGTTCATTGTTGCAATACAGTTCATCACAATGCTTCATTCCAGGTTAATGAAGAAAAAAAAATTACTTGCCATGTCATTTAGATTTATGATCTGCTGGCCATAAAAGCTACAAATTGCTCCAAGGCTTGCACATGTCTACCACACCTGTTTGCTTTAATTATTTCTGTGTTTATAATGCATTTACATATTATGCTTGCTTGTATGTGCAATCTGTCAGTATTTGACTATTACTAGCACGCATCGTTCCTTCGTAATTTAAAGCTATGTACTTGGCAAAAAAAGGTGCAGCCACGCAGTTTGACTACTTTAGTTTAACTGTGCAAAATTGACTTTGCAAATGTTTAGTGATCAGAACTGAAACACTATATCTGATGCGCGCAAAACCGTCAAGTTCTCTCACGCAAGCGTAAGAAAACTTAAAACAGCTTAAGCACGAAATCAATGAAGATCAGAGGAGTATAGAGTCTCCCCGGGTCGTTATGTCCCAGCGAGCTATGCAATGGATCAATCTACGTATAGTGATCGAGAAGTTTGAACGAAGAAGGGTTATGAATTATGGTTATAACTACAGAAATATCAAACAAATACAAAGGCTTAAATGCAAATGAGAGGAAATTAAAAAGATAAAATCTATTAAATAAACGCTATCACTAAAATTAAAATGATGTTTTTGTTTTTATGTTTTACGAAACTGGAATTAAAAACTACGCGACGTACAACTAAAAACGTGAAACTAATTCAATATTAACCCTAAAAATATGAAAATGATGTTTTTACAATCCTAATGATAAAAGAAACTTTTTAGAAAAAGAAAATTATTTTTAAAACTAATTATTTAATTAAAAACTATTTTTAACTATTAATTAATTACCTAAAATACAAGAAAATAGGAAATTAGGCTAGAAAATTAAGATTAAGACTTGGAAAAGTCTAAAATATCAAAATAGACTTTTCAAAACTATTTTTGTATTTTTATGACTATTTTTCTATTTTCTATGAATTTTAAACTATTAAAATCTAATTAAATCACTAAAAATTACCAAATGAACTATGAAAAATATGGAAAATTACTTTTTCTACTTTTTATATTTATCTAGACTTAAGAAAATTGAAAAGTTATTTTTTTGAACCTTTTTTGAATTTTTTGTATTAAATGCTATTTAAAAAGTGCTAAAAACTAATTAAAATCAAGAAAAATAGCAAAACAGCTAGGAAAAATCTGAAAATTTCAGGAAAATTCTAAAATAATGATAAGAAGCTAGGAAAATTGGAAAAACAGTATGTTATGTGGAGAAAATTGAAACTGATGAATCAAGTGCTTATAGATAAGCACTAAAATAAGCCAATTGACCCAAACAAGCTACCCACTGAAAACAGAGACTATGATATACTAAAATGACCAAAATGAAACAGAAATCAACAAGCTATAACTACTGAATTGCAGGTTAACACAGATTTGATGTTTTTGATATTAAGCTAAAAACAGAAATGGTATCAACTTGCAGTCCAAGAAAAAGCACCCAAATAATCTATAAACTAAAAACCAATTATCAAGACTTAAACTAAACCTAGGAAGCTACTTATAACCAAAAGACCAGCCCTTTACAAGCTTCAATAAGCTCTGTGCAAGCTTGGCTAAAACTGAGAAAATCACTCAGTATTAACTGAGTTGGTGCAGGGCACCAGAGGCCTGTTTTGAGCTTATACTCAAGCTTATCCAGAAAGCTTAAAGCAAAAACAAGTATGAGAGCTTAAAGACAACCAAGTGAACTACTTATATTCCAAAAATCAGGACCTAAAGAGCTTTAATTAATCCTGTGGATCAGCTGCAAGTTCTGCACAAATCCACTTTTCACACCATTTTGACTTTTGAAAACCAGTACCAGTTTGACTATCTTGAGATTTGGATGTAATTTAAGGATTGATTATGATGTATTTTGATGAAATGAAGCTATTACAACCTTTGTTTATGACTTTTAAACACAAAATAACTGATTTGCTCTTTAAAAATCCAACAGTGAACCTGTTGGATGCAATTGGTATAGATTTTGACTTTCTTGGATTGCAGGCACACAAGTAAGACAGATATGAGTCTATAATGACTAAACAGACTTGAACAAACAAAAGTTATGCACTGAACAAGCCCTGAACTCAATTAAATCAGCAATTCCAAACACCTCTTAATGCAACTGTTTTGGAAATTAAATGAGGTAACAACTAAACCAACTAAGATTTATGATCAAACTAAGTTTATAAGTCCTAAATACAACTATTTGAACAGATTTGCACCAGTTTTAACCCCAAAGAAAGATAATGCAAAGAAACTTTAAAATTTCACTTACAAGGGTCCAAACCACAATGGTTAGCCAATACTGAAACAATGGACCACTAACCTAACCAAACCCCTAACCTAGCTTAATATCAACCCACATCCATAGCTGCTTCACCCATTGACCATCTTCATCACCAATTTGACCCTGTTTGACTTTCTTTGACCAATATCCAAATGTGCTTAAAACTTGAATTTAAGTTTATAAAAAGCTTTTGTAAGCTTGTAAAAGCTATTTAGAACTGAGAAATGATATGTTTGAAGCTTGTGTATAAGACTTAGAGATGGAAATTTTCAACAGTGGTCATAGAATATGAATTTGAGATAAACCTTGAAATAATTACTTGAAAATGATTTATATTAATCCAAATACTTATAAAGAGTACATTACAACAGAAAATTACAGCTTTTATACTAAACTAGAGCTTTTAGATTAAAAACGACATTAAGAGAAAAATTAAAAACTAGAAGACTACTCTTCTTGCATCCTTTTGCCTCTCTTTATATCCCAATCTCTTTCTCTCTCATATCTGATGAATTCCCAACAATTTCTAGCCGTTGGATGGCTTAAAACAATCCTGGCCATTCAAATGGCTTTTTGGCGCCAAATCTTCTTTTAACACTTGGGACAGGACTGAGATGGTGGGAGGGGTACATTTAATGCTTTTGGAGTTTGGTGGAGGTGGGGGGAACAGGGGGGTGAGATTGTGAGCTGGGTGGTTGAAATGGTGGCTGGATATGGTGGGCAGACAAGGGGAGGGAAAAACGGGGAAGAGGGGTGTGTTTGTTTGACTGATGGTTTGACCAGATATTATATTATGAAGGGGGTTCACAATTGATTTTGACAGGGGGTCCAAAGGCTGGCAGGGGCCCAAGGGGTCAAAAAGGGTTATAATGACAAGGGATTTGTTTGTAATTTTCTGAAACTTCAAGGACCACTGCTGCCATTTCTGAAAAGTTTATCCAAGGGCTGAAAATGACACTTTCAAAAAGTATAAGGACTAGACTTGCCAATTTCAAAATTCCAGGGGCCAATCTTGCCAAATTTCAAACTTGGAGGACCATTTTTGTAAATTTCTCAAACTTTGTATATTTTTCACCAAAGGACTTATTTTGACAACTTTTGATTTTAAAAGGACCTTTGGTGACTTTTGCTTTTGAAATTATGGCTCAGGGACTATTTTTGACAATTCATGAAACTTGGGGGACTAAAACTGCCAATTTTGCAAACTTGATACATTTTTCATCTGATTTTGATAATTTTGCATTTGAAACACATAAAACACTGATTTGTGATATTTTGATCATTTTGATGTGTTTCTGAGTATTTTCAGATGATTTTGCAGTTTATTTTATACAAAAATGATGAGTATTTACACACTCATCAATCCCCCACACTGAGATATTGCTAGTCCCTAGCAATGATTTGAGAAAACATAATGGATTTTAATCTCTTTACCAAAAGCCATTACTTCTGGAGTAGCCAAATGTTTCAGTTCAAGTAAGAACCATGGTACACCGATAACCATGTGATTTTGAGCAAACCACCAGCTTTCAACGGATTTGATTTTGTCTTTACCAGAAGCCGTACCCTTCTGGACTAGCCAACTCTTAGATAAATTATCAATATTATCTTTGGTGAGCTGAATACCAATTATGGATTTTCCACTGCCTTTACCACAAGCCATAATCTTGCGGGCTAGCCAACTCTTCACTTTTTAGGATATGGTGAGTTGAGAACCATACAATTTTGGGCAAATTGCAAGCCATATAAACGGATTTGAGAAATCTTTACCAAGAGCCGTTTGCTCCTGGATTAGCCAATCCTTTTGTCTTACAGACATGGCGGACTGATAACCAGATAAGAAAGTGTAGAACACTTACTCAAAAAAAAAAAAAAAATTTGGCCAAAAACGGGGGGATTGGGCGGATAATATATGAAATTCGTGAGAATTCCCCCCCACACTTAGAAATGAATATTGCCCTCAATATTCAAAGTACCGGCGGTTATGCCGAAACAAAGAACGTGAAAGGGAAATACTACGGCCATTATTTAGAAAGATGATTTTTTTTTTTTTTTTTTTTTTTTTTTTTTTTTTTTTTTTGGAAGATTTATTTACAAAACCTGTGGGGCAACCCCCCCACACTGAGTGGTAGAAAGAGGTAAGAAGACAGAAATATGGGTGAGAACCCATATGGCATGCTACTGTTTTTGATTATCGAGTCGCTAGCTTGACTCGACCCCGCATTCATTGGTTCATGGGGAAAGTTTGAAGATCTGGGACAACCATGGATGGAATGTCCTCTCCAAAATAGTGCTTCACTCGATGACCATTCACTTTGAAATTAGGACCATCGGGTTGAGATAACTCAATGGTACCATAAGGATAAACCTTAGCGATGGTAAATGGACCAGACCAGCGGGACTTTAGCTTTCCCGAGAAAATCTTCAATCTTGAGTTGAAAAGAAGGACTCGATCACCGACGTTGAAAACGCGGGTTTTGATTTTTGAGTCATGAATCTTCTTTGTCTTTTGTTTATAGATTAAAGAGTTCTCGTAAGCTTGATCACGGAGTTCATTTAATTCATTCATTTGAACTTTCCGATGATCACCGGCTGTCTGAATATCGAAATTAGCATGCTTCAAGGCCCAGTATGCCTTGTGCTCGAGCTCAACTGGTAGATGACATGCCTTCCCGTACACCAGCTTGTATGGAGTGCACCCGATGGGTGTTTTATAGGCTGTACGGAAGGCCCAGAGTGCGTCATCTAATCTATCCGACCAAGAGGCACGGTTTTCGCCAACCGTCCTCTCCAAGATTCTTTTAATCCCCCGGTTAGAAACTTCCACTTGCCCACTTGTTTGTGGGTGGTACGCAGTAGAGGTACGGTGAGTTACACCATACTTTTGCATGACTCTTGCAAATTGGTCATTGCAGAAATGCGTACCACGATCACTGATGATGGCTCGTGGAGTTCCAAACCTAGCAAATAAGGATTTCAAGAATTTCACAACAACTCGGGCATCGTTGGTGGGTAAAGCCTTAGCTTCAACCCATTTCGACAAGTAGTCAACGGCCACGAGTATGTACTTATTTCCGTGAGAAGAAGGAAATGGCCCCATAAAGTCAATGCCCCAGATGTCAAAAATCTCACACACTTGAATGGCGTTTTGCGGCATTTCATTCCTTTGTGAGATATTCCCGTGACGTTGACAAGCGTCACAGGTTTTGACGAATTCATGGGCATCCTTATAGATCGTGGGCCAATAGAATCCGGAATCAAACACCTTCTTGGCGGTGTAGTTGGGGCTATGATGTCCCCCAGTAGGTCCAGAATGGCAAGCCTTGAGAATGTCAACGGCTTCCTGACCATACACACATCGCCGGATGACTTGATCCGCACAAATTTTAAACAAGTAGGGGTCGTCCCAGAAATAATGTTTCACATCTTTAAAGAATTTATTTTTCTGTTGGGACGACATCCCTTTCACCACAAAGTTACCCGCATGATAATTTGCAAAGTCAGCAAACCATGGGGTAGATGAGTCTCCACGAAAAGAAACCATATTGAGTGTTTCGAGAGGAAATGTTTCATTAATTTCCTTTTTCTCGAACACATTTTGGTGAGGGTTCTCTAATCGGGACAGATGATCAGCAGCCAGGTTCTCAGCTCCTTTTTTATCACGAATGATGATATCAAATTCTTGTAGGAGGAGAACCCAACGGAGCAATCTCGGCTTTGCATCTTGTTTTGCAAAGAGATATTTGAGTGCCGAGTGATCCGTATACACCACGCATTTGGTCAAGATAAGATATGGCCGAAACTTTTCAAACGCATACACCACAGCTAATAATTCTTTTTCTGTCGTGGTGTAATGAGTCTGAGCTTCAGTCATAGTTTTGCTCGCGTAGTGGATCGGCTGAAAATGTTTGGTTTTGCGTTGCCCCAGGACTGCGCCGATAGCAAAATCACTTGCATCGCACATGAGCTCGAAGGGTAAATCCCAGTCGGGGGCAACTAGAATGGGTGCTTCCGTAAGCTTTTTCTTAAGTGTTTCAAAAGCTTCGATGCACTCAGGAGAAAAGATGAAAGGAGCATCTTTTTCGAGAAGGTGGGTCATAGGCCGGGCGATTTTGGAAAAATCTTGAATGAATCTACGATAGAAACCGGCATGACCCAAAAAACTCCTAATACCCTTGACGGTAGTAGGATGAGGCAGCTTAGCAATGACATCAACTTTTGCTCTATCTACCTCAATCCCGTTCTTAGAAATCTTATGGCCAAGGACAATGCCTTCTTTGACCATAAAGTGGCTCTTCTCCCAGTTTAAACAGAGATTGGTGTCTTCACACCTTTTAAGCATTTTGTCTAAGTGGGAGAGACATGTCTGAAATGAGTCCCCAATGACCGAGAAGTCATCCATAAACACCTCCATAGTTTCCCCGATCATGTCGTGGAAAATGGCCATCATACAACGTTGGAACGTGCCTGGAGCATTGCATAAGCCAAAAGGCATACGTCTATAGGCAAACGTCCCGTATGGGCAGGTGAATGTGGTTTTCTCTTGATCCAGCGGATCAATGGGGATCTGAAAGTAACCCGAGAAACCATCAAGGAAACAATAGTACTCGTTCCCTGCTAATCTCTCAAGCATCTGGTCCATGAAGGGTAGAGGAAAATGGTCTTTACGGGTGGCTTCGTTTAACTTTCGATAGTCAATGCACACACGCCATCCCGTAACCAATCGAGTTGGAATCAACTCGTTTTCTTCATTCGTGACAACAGTAATGCCACCCTTTTTTGGAACGCAATGAATTGGGCTGACCCAAGGACTATCAGAGATCGGGTAAATTAGACCGGCATCAAGAAGTTTGAGAACCTCTTGTTTGATAACCTCATGAATCTTAGGATTCACCCTTCTCTGACTTTGGACTGCTGGCTTGAAGTCATCCTCCATTAAGATTTTGTGGGTACAAAACTCAGGGTTGATACCCTTAATATCGGAGAGTTTCCAAGCAATTGCTTGCTTGTGTGACTTCAAGACCTTTATGAGAGCAGTTTTCTCCTCCTCAGTCAAGTCCTTAGCAATTATGACGGGTAATTTATCATCACCCTCCAAGAATGCATACTCAAGATGAGGAGGTAGGTCCTTAAGTTCAACCTCGGGAAATGATTCAGTAGAAGATTGTACTGATTTGATTTCCTCAATTGTGATTTCTTTCGGAGGGAGTGAAGGTAATGGATCTTCATTAAGCAATTGCTCAAGATAGAGAATATCCCCCTCCGAATCATAAACACCATCAATTCCAGGCGGAATTGATTCATCAGTAGCCAGAAATTCATCGATCTCTTCCAGAAGGAAGTCACCTCCCTCAAACGGAGTGAGAGAGGGGGAAGAGTCGGCAATGATAGGATGAGAAGATGTGGTGGAATCGGAATTCTCACTCACAGAATTATGAAGATAACCAAGAAACTCTTGAGAATACTCCTCTGAAGCAATATCAATTAAATCGACTCGATTAACTGATTCAGTATCATAATTTGAGGAGTACCTCGAAGTTTGATCGAGGTTAAAAGTAACAGCTTCGTTACCCACACGTAGAGTGATTTCTTGCTCGAATACATCAATAAGAGCACGGCCTGTTCTCAGGAATCCTCGACCAACAATAAGAGGAACCCGATGATCGGCATCGAAATCAACGACCACGAAATCAGCTGGAAAATGGAACTTTCCTACTTTCACGAATACATCCTCGGCAATGCCAAGAGGACGCGATATAGAACGATCTGCAAGCTCAAGAGTCATGCAGGTAGGAATAAGTTCCGGAAGAGACAATTTCTTCCACACTGAATACGGCATCAGATTGATGCTTGCACCAAGATCGGCAAGAGCAAAGCATTCAATCATCCCAGGAAAAACACAAGGAAGAAGAAATTTTCCGGGATCTCCAAGCTTCTCGGGAAGCTTCTTTAACAAAACTGCTGAGCAATTCTCATTCAAAGGAGTCTTAGCCATTTCAAATAGCTTTTCTTTGTTGCTCAACATGTGTTTCAGAGTAGATGCAAACTTGGGCATTAACATGATAGCATCCGCGAAGCTTATGTCAAAGTGAAGTTCTTGGAAAATCTGAAAGAATTTTTCCATCTGATGACTAGCTTTCTCGCGGAGCTTTTGCTCATATAAACGTGAGGGATAAGGAAGAGAAGTTTTGGATTTCTGATTCTCAACAGGAGCTACAGGAGGTTCAAAAACAACTCCTTGATTCGACTTGGGTTTCTGGACCACTTGAGGTTGGACTACCGAAGGTGGGACGTGTGCGGTACCTCGTGGGCTTGAATAATGCACCTTGTTCGTTGTTTCCTTGGTAACTTGACTAAATGCCACAGGAGGAGGAGGCATTGGAGTCATAGGTCCATTGTGTGTAGGAGGTTCACTTTCCACTACCTTTGGGAGAGAAGAAGAAGAAGAGGTAGTAGGAATAGCGGGTCCAGCATATGAAGCACCACTTCTGGTTGTGATCGCCTTTGCATCGCCCCTCGGATTAGCGATCGTGTTGCTAGGTAGAGTACCTGAGCCCGAGGGTCGATCATTTAAAGATTTCTTGATGTCAGAAATCTGGCTAACCAACAACCGATTCATTTCCTCTTGGGATTTCATGAATTGTTTCAACAACTCATCAGATGATGGGCCAGTTGGAACAATGGCTTGAGTTTGCACAGGAAAATTATGGCCTCTATTGTTAGGATTAGGGCCTTGATTTTGAAAATTTCCTTGGTTATTACCATGAAAATACCCTGGGTTGAAATTTCCCTGACCTGGGTTTCTATTGTAATTTCCTTGATGTTGGAAATTTTGATTCTGATTTTGAAAACCGTTGTTTTGATTGAAATGACCTTGGTTTTGAAAACCTTGGTTTGGTCTGTTTTGATTCTGATTACGGTTTTGATTTTGATTGAAACCGGGAGGTCCAGAGTAGTGGTTAGGACGGTGGTTCGGGTCTACAGGAGCACGATATTGATTGCCTCCTTGATTAGACATCCCGCCCACAGCATTGGCTTCAAAAGGGTTACCATCGGTGGCCATACAGTTATAATAAGCATGGGGGCCACCACAGGTAACACAGACTTCCACTTTCTTAACTTCAGCAGGAGGTGAAGTTTGTGGAAAAGAGACTTTCTTCTGATTGGAGAGAACCAAAGCTTGGATAGCTTCCGTGAGTTTGTCAATCTTAGCATCGGTGCTAGACTGACTCACAGGCGATGAAGATGAAGAAGGTCCAACACTGACTTGAGAAACAACCGGCTTGCTTCGTGCAGTGCGGACTTTAGACTTGTTTTCGATTATCGCTAAAGCTTCTTTGACAGTTTTGCTTAGGAAATTTCCTCCCGCGGAGGAATTGAGAGAATCTTGGTCAGATTGACTCACTCCATTGTAGAAAGTGTCGAGTTGCATCAACTCGGAGAAACCGTGGTGAGGACACTTGCGAAGCAATTCCTTGAAACGATCCCACGATTCACTGAAGGATTCATCAAACTTCTGAGTGAACTTGATGATTTCATTTTTAAGACTCGTGGTCTTGGAAGGTGGATAGAATTCATTCACAAATTTCTTCACCAGATCTTCCCATGTCTCTATAGACTGAGGGGGTTGTTTTTCAAGCCAAATCTGGGCTTGCCCCTTAAGAGAAAACGGGAACAGAAGAAGCTTAACAGCCTCAGTAGGGACATTCTTATACTTGATGGTAGATGCAATCTTGTTAAACCATCGAATATGAGCATGAGGATCATCTCGCTCAAAACCGAAGAATTGATTAGAGGTTACAAGATTCAGTAACCCGGTTTTGAGTTCAAAGTTTTCAGCCACGATGGCTGGTACAACGATAGCATCTCCATACCCGTCGATGGGTGCCTGGAGAAGCTCGCACATAGGAATCTCATCCGCCATGATAACGGGAGTAGTGCGAACAGTCCGGATCTCAGATCCGACTGAAGGAGCAGAAAGTCTGCGAACACGCCTTCTTGGAATCTTGACAAGCTCACGAAATGGGCTCACAGATCTAGAAGAGCGAGTGCGCATACACTAGAATTAACTCTAAGGAAACTCAGAGTTAAGGAGAGAAATGGAATTATGAAAATCTTTCAGATGAGAATGAGAATTATGAAGACGTTTTATAAAATGGGGTGAGAAGAATCTTTATGGGTTTTCTGGTTCTGAAACGTCGATATCACAACAAAATCAATTAACACAAAATCGAGGCAAAACAACAGTGAACTTAACCAATAATCCAAGATGAATGGCTTCTTTGAAAAAGGTACACCAATCACAAGGACACAAAGGCAAGTTTTGAATCTTTGGTTCGGGAACTTATTATGGTCGCACCCCCAGTTAGGTAGTGCACTGCCTTGGTTTTCGGTGGTAATCTTTTAAGTTGTTAATTATTAGAGAAAACGACGATTCTTTTGGTATTTTTATTTTTGATACATATATAGAAACAAAAGGAAAAATATTTTTGTGTTTTATAAGTTTTTGGCTGTTTTTGGGTTTTTGGATTTTTTAGAAGAAAATATGGATATATATATATATATATATATATATATATATATATATATATATATATATATATATATATATATATATATATATATATATATATATACAGAGATGGATGATATAAACAAAGAGTGAGGATTCAAACAACTAATCTGCTACACGGAAAATAGATCAGCACAGCTCCCCGGCAGCGGCGCCAAAAATTTGATGCGCGCAAAACCGTCAAGTTCTCTCACGCAAGCGTAAGAAAACTTAAAACAGCTTAAGCACGAAATCAATGAAGATCGGAGGAGTATAGAGTCTCCCCGGGTCGTTATGTCCCAGCGAGCTATGCAATGGATCAATCTACGTATAGTGATCGAGAAGTTTGAACGAAGAAGGGTTATGAATTATGGTTATAACTACAGAAATATCAAACAAATACAAAGGCTTAAATGCAAATAAGAGGAAATTAAAAAGATAAAATCTATTAAATAAACGCTATCACTAAAATTAAAATGATGTTTTTGTTTTTATGTTTTACGAAACTGGAATTAAAAACTACGCGACGTACAACTAAAAACGTGAAACTAATTCAATATTAACCCTAAAAATATGAAAATGATGTTTTTACAATCCTAATGATAAAAGAAACTTTTTAGAAAAAGAAAATTATTTTTAAAACTAATTATTTAATTAAAAACTATTTTTAACTATTAATTAATTACCTAAAATACAAGAAAATAGGAAATTAGGCTAGAAAAATAAGATTAAGACTTGGAAAAGTCTAAAATATCAAAATAGACTTTTCAAAACTATTTTTGTATTTTTATGACTATTTTTCTATTTTCTATGAATTTTAAACTATTAAAATCTAATTAAATCACTAAAAATTACCAAATGAACTATGAAAAATATGGAAAATTACTTTTTCTACTTTTTATATTTATCTAGACTTAAGAAAATTGAAAAGTTATTTTTTTGAACCTTTTTTGAATTTTTTGTATTAAATGCTATTTAAAAAGTGCTAAAAACTAATTAAAATCAAGAAAAATAGCAAAACAGCTAGGAAAAATCTGAAAATTTCAGGAAAATTCTAAAATAATGATAAGAAGCTAGGAAAATTGGAAAAACAGTATGTTATGTGGAGAAAATTGAAACTGATGAATCAAGTGCTTATAGATAAGCACTAAAATAAGCCAATTGACCCAAACAAGCTACCCACTGAAAACAGAGACTATGATATACTAAAATGACCAAAATGAAACAGAAATCAACAAGCTATAACTACTGAATTGCAGGTTAACACATATTTGATGTTTTTGATATTAAGCTAAAAACAGAAATGGTATCAACTTGCAGTCCAAGAAAAAGCACCCAAATAAGCTATAAACTAAAAACCAATTATCAAGACTTAAACTAAACCTAGGAAGCTACTTATAACCAAAAGACCAGCCCTTTACAAGCTTCAATAAGCTCTGTGCAAGCTTGGCTAAAACTGAGAAAATCACTCAGTATTAACTGAGTTGGTGCAGGGCACCAGAGGCCTGTTTTGAGCTTATACTCAAGCTTATCCAGAAAGCTTAAAGCAAAAACAAGTATGAGAGCTTAAAGACAACCAAGTGAACTACTTATATTCCAAAAATCAGGACCTAAAGAGCTTTAATTAATCCTGTGGATCAGCTGCAAGTTCTGCACAAATCCACTTTTCACACCATTTTGACTTTTGAAAACCAGTACCAGTTTGACTATCTTGAGATTTGGATGTAATTTAAGGATTGATCATGATGTATTTTGATGAAATGAAGCTATTACGACCTTTGTTTATGACTTTTAAACACAAAATAACTGATTTGCTCTTTAAAAATCCAACAGTGAACCTGTTGGATGCAATTGGTATAGATTTTGACTTTCTTGGATTGCAGGCACACAAGTAAGACAGATATGAGTCTATAATGACTAAACAGACTTGAACAAACAAAAGTTATGCACTGAACAAGCCCTGAACTCAATTAAATCAGCAATTCCAAACACCTCTTAATGCAACTGTTTTGGAAATTAAATGAGGTAACAACTAAACCAACTAAGATTTATGATCAAACTAAGTTTATAAGTCCTAAATACAACTATTTGAACAGATTTGCACCAGTTTTAACCCCAAAGAAAGATAATGCAAAGAAACTTTAAAATTTCACTTACAAGGGTCCAAACCACAATGGTTAGCCAATACTGAAACAATGGACCACTAACCTAACCAAACCCCTAACCTAGCTTAATATCAACCCACATCCATAGCTGCTTCACCCATTGACCATCTTCATCACCAATTTGACCCTGTTTGACTTTCTTTGACCAATATCCAAATGTGCTTAAAACTTGAATTTAAGTTTATAAAAAGCTTTTGTAAGCTTGTAAAAGCTATTTAGAACTGAGAAATGATATGTTTGAAGCTTGTGTATAAGACTTAGAGATGGAAATTTTCAACAGTGGTCATAGAATATGAATTTGAGATAAACCTTGAAATAATTACTTGAAAATGATTTATATTAATCCAAATACTTATAAAGAGTACATTACAACAGAAAATTACAGCTTTTATACTAAACTAGAGCTTTTAGATTAAAAACGACATTAAGAGAAAAATTAAAAACTAGAAGACTACTCTTCTTGCATCCTTTTGCCTCTCTTTATATCCCAATCTCTTTCTCTCTCATATCTGATGAATTCCCAACAATTTCTAGCCGTTGGATGGCTTAAAACAATCCTGGCCATTCAAATGGCTTTTTGGCGCCAAATCTTCTTTTAACACTTGGGACAGGACTGAGATGGTGGGAGGGGTACATTTAATGCTTTTGGAGTTTGGTGGAGGTGGGGGGAACAGGGGGGTGAGATTGTGAGCTGGGTGGTTGAAATGGTGGCTGGATATGGTGGGCAGACAAGGGGAGGGAAAAACGGGGAAGAGGGGTGTGTTTGTTTGACTGATGGTTTGACCAGATATTATATTATGAAGGGGGTTCACAATTGATTTTGACAGGGGGTCCAAAGGCTGGCAGGGGCCCAAGGGGTCAAAAAGGGTTATAATGACAAGGGATTTGTTTGTAATTTTCTGAAACTTCAAGGACCACTGCTGCCATTTCTGAAAAGTTTATCCAAGGGCTGAAAATGACACTTTCAAAAAGTATAAGGACTAGACTTGCCAATTTCAAAATTCCAGGGGCCAATCTTGCCAAATTTCAAACTTGGAGGACCATTTTTGTAAATTTCTCAAACTTTGTATATTTTTCACCAAAGGACTTATTTTGACAACTTTTGATTTTAAAAGGACCTTTGGTGACTTTTGCTTTTGAAATTATGGCTCAGGGACTATTTTTGACAATTCATGAAACTTGGGGGACTAAAACTGCCAATTTTGCAAACTTGATACATTTTTCATCTGATTTTGATAATTTTGCATTTGAAACACATAAAACACTGATTTGTGATATTTTGATAATTTTGATGTGTTTCTGAGTATTTTCAGATGATTTTGCAGTTTATTTTATACAAAAATGATGAGTATTTACACACTCATCAATATCCCATTGAAAAGTTGACAATATCAATCATTTCAGATTGCTTCTTTAATTTTAGAAGTAGGTTGACCATAATTTAGAGGAAAACAGATCCTGCAAACTGCTTCTTCCTCATCAATCTCTTCGTCATTTTCGACTTGAACATCACTCATTTGATCTTCACTGCTATCAACTTGATTATTATCCTTACGGATCGCAAATGATATTGATCGTACAATAACAATGTTTCGTCCAGGCACAGAAAGGGACCTTGAAACAGAAGGCTTACCTGCACCTATCTGCAAGAAAAACGATAACGTTAATATTGTCACAATATTTCTAAAGGAGTGTTTGGTTTATCTTTTGAAAATGATTTAACTCATTATTGTGTCTACAAGTAGCAAAAAATCAGTTACAAGTGTTTGGTTTTTGCACATTACAGAATCACTTATAACACTAAATGCCAAACACCCTAAGTATAAAACAATACTCATTTTCTAACAAATATTGATGTGTGTATTGAGTACAATAAGTCATAGATGTAATTAGATTGGCAAGAATATCCTACCTGTGATTTTTGATGTTCACTGTATGTTCTAGCTGAAACAGGTGTAGTGACTGAAGGGGAAGGGAGTGACCCGTGTTTGACTGGAAGAGATGTACATCGTTTGCTATATATATTGGACTTGATGTTGGTCACAACAGGGCTCTCGGGTGGTGGTACAATTATATCAGGACGCAGAAGAGAGCTACTTTCACCATCAGGAAGAGATGTACATCGTTTGCTACAGTAACTCTCACTGGGTCGGTCAGTATCTCTCTGGCAAGCTTCTCAATTTTGCGGGGCATTGTTGCTGAAAATAGTTAAGTGCGAGACAACAAATAACTTGCAATGAAGATTATAACTATACAACAAATAATGCTCATTCACTTGATCATAGCATTACACTACTATTTTTGTGTTACAAAATTCTAATTGTTGTTATCATTTATTAGTACACAAGCAAATCATAACATTTTATTCATGTTCTTACATAGACTCGTTGTTTTCATTATATTCAATAAGACTAAAATACACCGTTGGTCCCTAAACTTGTATCGGAGGATCGCGATGGGACGAAACTGGCCATAATCATCGCCATAGGTCCAAACAGTAGCAATTAAATGCCAGATTAGTCCTTTGACCAAGTCAACATCTGATTTTTGTTTTGTAGTCGATGGTATTTTAGTCCATACACATTTATACTTTTATAACACATTTATATTTTACCCCTTCATCTTTCATCCTCTTCATCATCTACCTAACATCATCCTGGTCATCATCTCCCCAACATAATCATCATCTCCCCTGCTGGTTCATTGTTGCAATACAGTTCATCACAATGCTTCATTCCAGGTTAATGAAAAAAAAAAATTACTTGCCATGTCATTTAGATTTATGATCTGCTGGCCATAAAAGCTACAAATTGCTCCAAGGCTTGCACATGTCTACCACACCTGTTTGCTTTAATTATTTCTGTGTTTATAATGCATTTACATATTATGCTTGCTTGTATGTACAATCTGTCAGTATTTGACTATTACTAGCACGCATCGTTCCTTCGTAATTTAAAGCTATGTACTTGGCAAAAAAAGGTGCAGCCACGCAGTTTGACTACTTTAGTTTAACTGTGCAAAATTGACTTTGAAAATGTTTAGTGATCAGAACTGAAACACTATATCCCATTGAAAAGTTGACAATATCAATCATTTCAGATTGCTTCTTTAATTTTAGAAGTAGGTTGACCATAATTTAGAGGAAAACAGATCCTGCAAACTGCTTCTTCCTCATCAATCTCTTCGTCATTTTCGACTTGAACATCACTCATTTGATCTTCACTGCTATCAACTTGATTATTATCCTTACGGATCGCAAATGATATTGATCGTACAATAACAATGTTTCGTCCAGGCACAGAAAGGGACCTTGAAACAGAAGGCTGACCTGCACCTATCTGCAAGAAAAACGATAACGTTAATATTGTCACAATATTTCTAAAGGAGTGTTTGGTTTATCTTTTGAAAATGATTTAACTCATTATTGTGTCTACAAGTAGCAAAAAATCAGTTACAAGTGTTTGGTTTTTGCACATTACAGAATCACTTATAACACTAAATGCCAAACACCCTAAGTATAAAACAATACTCATTTTCTAACAAATATTGATGTGTGTATTGAGTACAATAAGTCATAGATGTAATTAGATTGGCAAGAATATCCTACCTGTGATTTTTGATGTTCACTGTATGTTCTAGCTGAAACAGGTGTAGTGACTGAAGGGGAAGGGAGTGACCCGTGTTTGACTGGAAGAGATGTACATCGTTTGCTATATATATTGGACTTGATGTTGGTCACAACAGGGCTCTCGGGTGGTGGTACAATTAAATCAGGACGCAGAAGAGAGCTACTTTCACCATCAGGAAGAGATGTACATCGTTTGCTACAGTAACTCTCACTGGGTCGGTCAGTATCTCTCTGGCAAGCTTCTCAATTTTGCGGGGCATTGTTGCTGAAAAAAGCAATGTTTGGCGATCTGACCTACAATGGAACGTATTTGTGGTTCAAACCCGAGGTCAAACATCCTATCAGCCTCATCAAGGACCAGGTAGGTAGCTCTTGACATTGTGCATGCCTTCATCTTTAGCAAGTCAATCAATCTCCCAGGTGTCGCAACAACAATCTCGCAGCCTGACTTCAGTTCTTTAAATTGCTCAAGTTTAGACATTCCACCATAAACTGCAGACACACGAACACCATATGCTTTTGCAAACTTCTTGGCCTCCAAATATATTTGATGTGCCGATTCCCTGGTAGGTGCACAAATTACTCCAATCGGACCCTCGCCTTTGGCCAATTCAGGTTGATCCATAATATGTACAATCATAGGAAGGACAAAGGCAACTGTCTTCCCTGAACCAGTTTTTGAAATGCCAATGATATCTCTCCCAGATAGCACAACTGGCAAAGATTGGCACTGTATTGGAGTAGGCTTTTCATAAGCTTGTTTTGCAATAGCTTTCATTAGCTCCGCAGGAAATCCAGCTTCTGCAAATGTCTTGATTGGCCTTGGAACATCTAAGCCCGAAACACGAATGGCCAAACTCTTCCGATACTCGGCAACATCCTCCTCACTCATACCTGGCATGAAAAGGAATCAGAACCATGATAATAAACTCAACACAGAGCGGTGATCAAAAACACCATCCCGAGATGAATCACTAACCAACAAGACCCCACTCCCCATTAAAACTGGTAATCTGGTAGTAGCATTATTACTTGCTGAGAGGAAAAAAAATTTGAGATTACAATCTTGTTGGATTATATATAGTGCGAAAACATTAGCCACTCATGTTGCTTGTTACACCAAATTTGAAATTCCTAGCGCCTTAGTTGTGCAAAATCAAATCAGATCCTCAATACAAAGAAACACACTGGGAATATATAAAAGCATAACCAAATGCAGTTGCATCATAAACTTATTTTCTTTAAAAGCTGTTATTAAAATAATACACAGTTGCATCATAAACTTATTGCTTTAAAAGTAATGAATTTATAGTAATATTTACTTACTTTTTGCAGCGTTCTTTGGAAAGACACATACTGTTTCGACACCTGGATGAAATTTTCCAGGATGATTGTTGGGGAGATGATGATGTTGGGGAGATGAATGATTTGGGTAGATGATGAAGAGGATGAAAGATGAAGGGGTAAAATATAAATGTGTTATAAAAGTATAAATGTGTATGGACTAAAATACCCTCGACTACAAAACAAAAATCAGATGTTGACTTGGTCAAAAGACTAATCTGGCATTTAATTGCTACTATTTGGACCTATGGCGATGATTATGGCCAGTTTCGTCCCATCGCGATCCTCCGATACAAGTTTAGGAACCAACGGTGTATTTTAGTCATTCAATAATAAAACCTTAGCAACGTTCTAATTATAAACTTCATACAATAAGATATGAAAGAAAATGGGTTTTTATAGGGCTAAAAAAGGAAAATATATAAACACGACCGGTTTGACCTAGGTCCTGTAAAAACCGGCGGTTCAATCCGGTTCTAAAACAAGCAAAAAACGGGTCACTTTCGGGCCGGTCACCGATCCGATTCCTGGTTAAATCGGCCAAGTCAACCCGGGTTTTACAACATTGGATAAGTAGGGTGTTGTGTTGTCATTTGGTTGGCATATTACTCGTATACCTTAGGGTTGAGCAAAACTGACGAAAATCAAACCGAACCGAAAACCGATTTTGTAGAAGGAGAGCCGAGAACCGAACCAAAGTAACTCGGTTGGGTTTGGTTTTGACTCGAACCGAATCCGAAAATCATAAATATGTAAAACCAAACTTATGGGTTTGGTTTCAGTTGGACCGGTTATGCTCAGTTTTTTTATTCGATTTGGTTTTCCGTTTGTTTTGATCAACTGTGCACCTGGTCAAACCAATGTTTTTAGTTTTGTACCCACATAACCAAACTTTATAAATACCAGACCCCCTTTCTCAAAAAAATAACACACACAAACACAAAACCACCCACCATCTCCGTTGCAATTCCGGCCACCGTCTCCAATCCCAGGCCTTTATTTCACAGTCAATTTATAAAAGCTACCCTAGTTTCTAATGGACCCTTCTATAATGAAGTTTCTCGAAGAAGACGAGGTTAGGGTTACACATTTCATTCGAATAATCCCCCTAACTAATTCTATATAAAAATGTTTATTTATTTATAAATTTGATTAATTAATTTTGTTGAACAGGATGAAACAATGCATTCAGGGGCTGATGTTGAGGCTTTTACTGCTGCCCTAAACCGAGATATCGAAGGCGATAATAATAATAGTGCAACAGAATCTCAACAGCCTTCTACAACTACTACAAATACTGCTGTTGCTACTACTAGTAGTGGTGTAGATACCGTTACAACCACTGCTGCCAATGGTAATGTGTCTACGTGTTTGCGGTTATCAACTGTTTTTCGGTTAGGGGATGCGTGACTTAGATGTTAAATAGAATTCTTTCTGTGGGATGTTACGTTACTTGAATTACGTTGTTGCCAATTGTCGGGAATTTGATTACCAGAACTTAATGTATGATATCACGACCCTGTATGTTTTACTCGCATTCTTTGTTTACTGAGAGAAAATGAGAAAAAAACGCTAATGTTTCATCTTATTTTGTATTGTTATATAACTTATCAAAATACGGTTATTATATTACTGCTCAAAAAATTAAAATATCTATAAGTTATCCATTATGGGCATATATGTAGTTTTCCATATTATCTCTATCTCTACTACATATAATGTGTTTTGGCCTAATCTTGAAACTTCAAAGTTCTTGAAAATGAGTAAATTGGAATCCCTAATATACCCGTTACTAATATATGGCTTAATCTAAACTTGAAGCACAGCTCACACGGATGAAATGGAAGCACAGCTCACATGTTTTATCATTTCTGAAAAAACACACTATTCTTTCTTAATAGTAAACTAGACAATTACCCTTGCATAGCAATGGGATTTTATAGCGGCATATAGTTATAATGTTATTTTGGTTAAGTGTTTGTGTAACCAAAATATCACTATAACTATCTGCCGCTATAAAAATCTCCGATGCACGGGTAATCTTCTAGTTGTTATGTACGTTGAATACTAGTCCACCAACCTTCCGCCTTATTTTTGAAAATTTCTTATTTTGTTAAGCTATGTATAGTTTTTAGGGAAATGGAACGATCAATAGGTTAAATTGTATAATGGGATTAGATGCTCATATGGAAGTGCATTTATGTTTAAAGCATTACAGATGCTGTTAGGTTATGGTTTATTGAAATGCAGTGCCAGAAATAGTGTGTGGGTAAGCTTATGCAGGATTAACTTGTGATAATAGTAAAATGACCAAAAAGGACCAATACTTGTAGTGAGTGAGTAGAACAAAGAGGAAAGAGTGGGTAAATTTGTAGATAAGCATAACCATGGGAGTTGTTTATCAAAGACATATTAAATGAGCTAACAAGCTTAAGCTGTTTATCTGCATAGACGCTCAAAATAGCTATTTGTGTAATAGAAATACAATAAACCGGTATGCCCCTTAAATAAGTGTGCCTGAACATCCCCATGGTTTGTAGGCCTACAGATGAGCTACTATTTTCAGTCTTTAAATCGTTAAAACATTAGAAGGCTGAGTTGTGATAGATTATTGCATTCGTGTTGCAGCATCATTAGCTCAAGCAACCAATCATACTCCAAGTGAACTCTATAAACAATGGCAATCTTCCACCCGTGAAGAGGAAGTTAAGCCACAGACACAAGAGCCTGTGGCAGGAGTAAATCGAATTGGACCATCTGGTTCTGAAACTCAACATCCACAAAATCAAACATCACGTGAACCGACCCGGCCCAAAGAAGAGCAAGCCAACCAACATAATACTCATGCGTCTCAAGCTATGAATACGCAGAATACTAGTGATAGGAATTCTGCTCAAAATGCGGCACGTAATCCTGACATGCATAGAGTAAGTAGTAATCAACAAGCGGCACAAGCAGCTAATCGCCCAGCTGGCAAGCAGGTGCCTTTCGCCATGTTGCTTCCTGTTATAGAACCACAACTAGACAGAGATCGGGCTGCGCAACTTCAGACTCTATATGCTCGATTAAGGGTATAGTTTATATCTGCTAGTTTTGTTCTTTTTTGAAAACTAATTTTATTGTGTGTTGTATATATGTTTTATCAATGAGTGGCTATGTTACAGAGCAATAGTATTAACAAAGAAGAATTTGTGCGACACATGCGAACTCTTGTAGGAGATCATATGCTTAAGATGGCAGTCTTCAGGTTACAACAAGGGCAGGTAAAGAAGAACACTCATGTTTCTTAGGCCTTTATTTTCTTGTAAAATAAATAAATAACATACAAGTCTTATTGTTTTCGTTGTGCAAGAACTTTATTTTCTGTTTAATTAACTGAAACATAAGTAATTAACTTGTTTTCGTTAGGCCTTAACCGTGTTTCATTGTAGGTTATTGCTTATAGAGTTTGTGTTGTAAAATGCAATTGGTGTTGCTTTACTTGTATGCACTTAACCAAGTTTAAAAGAGTTAATAAATTATAATAGACTATGAGAGCAGATATAGTATAATGTGTTCTAGTAAATAAAAATGATATGCGTCTAACCCTTTTTATTATCCTGCTCAGGTTCCTGCTCCTGCCAGACAAAATACTCAAAGGACATCTTCATCGCTCCAAACATCAGATGCAAGCGCTCTACCAGCGGATCAAAGACCACGATTGTTGGAACGCCACACAGATTCACATGGAGGACAAGCGAGCCATGCATCTAATGCTAACGTTAGTGCTATCAATCATCATCAACAACAGCTGCAGCAACAACAACATCAACAGCAACAGCAGCAACGTATGAATTTGCCACAACCGTCTTTTCCTACTTATGGAAATACTGGTGGTAATTTTCACCCAAGTGCTAGTGCAAATATGAGCATGCCCACACCGCCTTCTAAACAGCAAAGCCATGATTTACAAATGAGGCAAGGTCCAGTTAATCCTGCCATGGCCGCTCAAGCCATGAGTCAACATGCTTTAAATGATATGAAGAGATTGCACGGGGGAGGTCACGCTCATTTCACTGGTAATCCAGCATTGCAACAGAATTCAGGCCATTGGCAAGCATCTATGCATAATCAGAATTCTGCGGATCAAATGAATGACCAACAACATAGATCCCAGCTGTCAACTCCACATGGGCTTGAACATGCAACTCGAGTTCCAGGATCTTCAAAAGATGACACTTTTGAGGCGATGTCTTCAAGGCCCGGTTCCATCACAGCTCAACTGGAACGCCAGAATGCGGTAAAATGACATCTTTCAGTAGTCATTCTGATTATTTAAATCCTTCTATTCAAATAGTGTTCAGTTTGATGATAATCAAGCTATTGACTACAGGCGGCTGCGGCTGCTGCTGCTGCTGCAAAGACTCCCCCCAAAAAGCCAATTGTTGGACAAAAGAAACCATTGGAAGCACCTGTTAATCCATTAAGGTAGCTTAATTTCTGTACTCTTAATGTTTCTATCAGAACAAAATTTGACTTGGCACTGACTCATTTGTTTATGTACCTATGATATTTTTTTATAAATACCAGTAAAAAACAAAAAGTAGTCGGAGCGTTTGCAGATCAAAGTATTGAGCAACTTAATGATGTAACTGCTGTCAGTGGAGTGAATCTCAGGGTATGTTTTTTCCCCATTATTAGGATATGCTTCATCATATATGATGTTTCAGAAAGTGAATTGATTCAGTGATGATCTGGTTCAATAGGAAGAGGAGGAACAACTATTTTCCGGGGCCAAGGAAGATAGTCGAGTTTCAGAAGCTTCTAGAAAGGTCGTTCAAGAAGAAGAAGAAAGGCTGATTTTGCAGAAAAATCCACTTCAAAAGAAATTGGCTGAAATCAGTTAAGATTTTAAATTTATATCGGCATCATGTGATTATATTATCTGATCTATGTGCATAACTTACTCTTTAAGTGTTAAACAACAGTGGCAAAATGTGGTGTAAAGACCGTAAGCAATGATTTGGAGCGGTGCTTGTCACTGGTGAGCTTTTAGCTATCTTACATATAATTGTGAAATCATACATTTTTTATGCAACATTGCAACCTTATGAAATCATGCATTTGTGTATGCAACCTGGTATCCAGTGTGTAGAGGAAAGATTGCGTGGATTGATTAGCAACCTGATCCGTGTTTCAAAACAAGTAAGTAGTTATTATATGATATCTTCTCTTTTGTATTCCATTTCTTTACAAATCACGAGTCAACTTTTGATTCCACACATATAGGTTTACTAATTGTCTATAACAAAATTTTAGAGGGTAGATTTAGAGAGGCCAAGACACAGGACTGTTATCACATCAGATGTTCGAAAACAAATTATGTCAATGAATCAAAAAGCTCGAGAAGAATGGGAGAAGAAGCAGGCGGATGTAGAAAAACTCCAAAGAGCAGATGAGGTTTGAATTGTTTGACATCTATTAATGCAGAGTATATACCAATCAGGTTTGAAATGATCGAATTTTTTGAATGTAGCCTGAAGGTAGTGGTGATGGTGATGATGGTCGTGGAAAATCATCGAAGGTATGAGAATACATAGTTGCTTTGTGACCATTTTAAGTTATATTGGTGAAGTCGTGACAATGTTTGTTTAATTGAAGGTAAACAAAGAGGAAGATGATAAGATGCGGACAACAGCTGCCAATGTGGCAGCACGAGCAGCTGTAGGAGGAGATGACATGCTATCAAAATGGCAACTAATGGCCGAGCAGGCACGCCAGAAACGTGAAGGTGGGGCTGACTCAGCATCTACTTCTCAGCCAAGTGTGGATGTTGGGCCTAAGCCCGTGTCAACTTCTGAGAGGACTTTGAATGATAATCCAGATACTGAGAAGACTTCTGCTCCTGCCACTGTGACGGTCACTCCTGGTTAGCATCCTATCTCTTTAGTGATTGTTCTAAGCCACATTCTCATTAGAATTTAAAAATTAGTCTTGGCTGTTTTCTATCGCATTAAGACAATTTGATTCTCCAACACACTTGTCTCAATAGTTTTTTTCAGTAACTTACTAGTTACTACCATCGCTTCACTGAATACCTCTAAGCATAATAGTATCCATATTGCCTCGTGCATGCCTTGTACGAAGTGGAGAGATAGCCTTGATATATGCATTCTTAAACTGCCTCGTGCATATAGTATGCATTCTTAAATTGCCTTGTATTCTGGAAACAGTCGCTTAACTAATTCCATAGTTGGGGTATCAATGGAAACTTGTTGCTGTTGTTGCTCTATAACATCCTGTATTCTTAATCAAATATTGATAGCTTGATTATGTGGCTTTAAGCTTGATACCTTGCAGCTACTTGAAATCTGAATGCATTTCTGTTATCCACAAGATGTTATTGTAGTATTGTTACTATAGTGTTTCAATGTGTTTCAGTTTATGAAGTTGTAATCTTTAGATAAGCAGTTGTTCGAATGTTTACAATTTCTGATTAAGAAACTAATAGATAAAAGGACCAAGACAGTCATTGTTGTGGAACAGTAAGAGATGTCATGATAGCAGTCTCAAAAAGTATAAGGGTAAATATGTAAATGTGTGTTGCACTTCGATAATATATGTATTTGTGACAGTTTTGAACTCAAAATTTTACATTCAAGTATGAGGGATCGAAAAGAGAGTAGGTTGTTATTTCCCATTAGGTGTTTCTAATTGTCAACATTTTTTTTAATCTTGAGATGTGTAACAGGTCCAGCAAGGAAATCCCTGAGGAATCAGGTTGTGCCTCATAATGTTAGCGTGCCACGCACCATCTCAGTCAAGGACGTCATCGCTGTTCTGGGGAGAGAGACTCAGATGTCAAGATCTACGCTCATCTATCGCCTCTATGAAAATGTGCGTTCTGATTCTGTGTCTGAATGATATGTGGCGGCTATTGAATATCCCAAGACCCCTTAAAAACTACACAAATCACCAAGCAAGATCCTGCATGTAGTCTAAATTGTTGCACAGCCTACAAGGTTGTTTAGCTTTAATTTGATGTTATTTTGCATCCATGAACTTGCTAAAGTTTTCTTTCAATGAATTGTTTCTGAGAAAATGCCAGGAGGGATACTTTTTGTATATATATTTACCAGTGTCCCGCTGTCACCCTGTAATTGCGTTATGCTTGTAATTTTTTGTCCTAAACACATTTTTAGTTCTTACCAAAAATTCCTAAAAACCTGGCGACGTGAAAGTGCTAAAGTTTGGAAGGAATGACTAAAGCAAAATAGAAGATCATCAGCAAAACACAATCCCGCCGTAGCATTTGAACAGCAAAAAATATAGTGCCATAAACATAAATTTTGAATGTGCTTTTGGTTACTGAACATGTAATAGTTGTGGTTAAAAGTATTAAAAGCCTAAACTTGTGACAGTAAAACAATTTTGAAAAATAAAACAGCGAATTGTTAAAGATCAAAACATTGGGATTTACCATGTCATGATCTCATTAGTAGGTTCGAATTTTTAGATTTCTTTTGGAGCCTATGGATCATCCTTTTCAAAGGCAAACCTTTTTTAGAAAAATAATTTCTTTAGACACATGAATACATTACTAGAAAGGTACCCGCGCAATGCGGCGACGGGTACCAGGTGCATAATTTTATCAGTGCTCGAAAAAAGAAGAGAGAGTGTGTTTCGTATTGGTGTTTGATTTTTTAGGTTGGCTTATACCATTGAGGTTTGGGCTGTTACAAGTCGACACTTAATGGATTGTACAAATATTTGACTGTATTAAAGAATTGTATAAATATTTGAAGGCTCTTACAAAGTATATGAAGTGATGTTACTTTTTATTTATGAAAATTGTCATGGAAGCTATATGGTGAATAACATTAACTAATGGCTTATTAATTTCCTATTAAAAAAATGTTTTTTGTCTTAAAAATTTTAAAACTTCTTTATTTAGAAAGTAACACTTTATAAAGTAGTATAGATGAGGAATTTTCAAATGCTTACTCTTATTTTGATGCTTACCAAGGGACAAATCTTCACCATCCATCTAGTTTGATATAATGGTAGGGATTAACCTAAGATTTAGTAGATAAACCTAAGTCCATGTTTTTTTCTTTTCTTTTTGTTTTTTTTATTCACATTTATTTTTGTCTTTCTTTCTTTCTTTTTTTGTTTTTTTTTCCTTTTTTTTTTTTATAATTCACGTTCTTTTGTATATAATCACGTTTTGTTTTTTTGTAAAAAAAACGTTTTTTTTATTTTTAAATTCATATTTTTTTACATTCACATTTTCTTTGTTTGTTTGTTTTTTTAATTCACGTTATTTACGTTTTTTTTAATTCGCGTTTTTTTTCTTCCATTTCATACGTTTTCGTCTGTTTTCATAAGTTTTCGTCCGTTTCCATACGTTTTCATTTATTTTTCATCCGTTTTCATACGTTTTCGCCAATTTTCATACGTTTTTGTCCGTTTTCATGCATTTTTTTCCGTTTTCATATGTTTCCACTCGTTTTATTACGTTTTCGTCCATTATTCATACGTTTTCATCCGTTTTCATGCGTGTTTTTACGTTTTCATACATATTCGTCCATTTTTTTACGTTTTCGTCCATTTTCATACGTTTTCGTCCGTTATTAAATGTTTTCGGCCGTTTTTATCGTTTTCATATGTTTCCGCCCGTTTTCTTACGTTTTCGTCCATTATTCATACGTTTTCGTCCGTTTTCATACGTGTTTTTACGTTTTCATACATATTCGTCCGTTTTCTTACGTTTTCGTCAATTTTCATACGTTTTCGTCCGTTATTAAATGTTTTCGGCCGTTTTTAACGTTTTCATACGTTTCAGAATATCACAAGTGATATTCTGAATATCACAAATGATACTGTGAATATCGCAAGTGATATTCTGGATATCACAAGTGATATTATGTGATATTCTGAATACCACAAGTGATTTTTTGAATATCACAAGTGATTTTTAACTAATGTTTTTTAACATGAAAATCACACGTGATATTAAAAATATCACACATTGATATTCAGAATATCACTCTGTGATATTCAGAAAATCACAGAGTGATATTCAGAAAATCACAGAGTGATATTCAGAATATCACAGAGTGATATTAACAAAATATCACTTGTGTTTTTTTGGATATCACTTTGTGATATTCAGAATATCACAAAGTGATATTCAGATAATCACAAGTGATATTCTGAATGTCACATAAATCACTTGTGATAGTCAGAAACGTATGAAAGCGAACGAAAACTTAAGAAAATGAACGAAAACGTAAGAAAACAGACGAATTCGTATGAAAACGGGCGAAAACGTATGAAAGAGTAAAAATACGTCTGAAAACATATGAAAAATGGAAGAAAATGAAAGAAAAATGATGAAAACGGGCGAAAACGTATGAAAACGAACGAAAACGTATGAAAACGAGCGAAAACGGACAAAAACGTATAAGAACGTATGAAAACATATGAAAACGTATGAAAATGACGAAAACGTATGAAATCAAAGAAAAAAACACGAATTAAAAAAAATGCAAATTAAAAAAAACGCGAATTAAAAAAAAAAAAAAAAAAAAAAAAAAAAAACGTGAATAAGGAAAAAAAACAAAAAAAAATGTGAATAAAAAAGAAAGACAAAAAGACAAGAAAAAAACATGGACTTAGGTTTAGACATATTAAATGTTGATACAAAAGTTGGGCGTTCGTTGTTTGGACTCCGGTTCCCGTATCAATTGGATCTTGATGCTTGAGACCCGCGCACTAAGTAAACAGAAAACACCGTTAGGCTTATCGTGGGATTGTCTCCCACGATTATCCTCCGGCGTGAGAGTAAGTAATCGGTTTTAGGGTTTTAGGGTTTAGTTGAGAGTTAGGGTTGTAGATCGTACCTTTAATGAGGGTTGGGATGCCCTTTATATACACACGAAATCCTTGTTGGTTTCATGTTCCCCAACCTTCGGCGTATCCCACCTAAGTCGGTCAATCAGTATATATCTCATAAATAAGAGATATCCGATATCCAAAACCATAAATAACTTTGGGTTTGGGCCTTCGTGAGCCCAAACCGTTACCGGGGTAGCCCATGCGTACTGGGCTCAATTGCTAGTATCGTTCCTCGGTCGGGTTCATGACCCGAATGTAGACTATACGTCATCATGTCCCCCCAGTCTAGTATGCGCAGGGACAACCTGCGGGTGCTAGACTAATAGTTGCCGCCCGTAAATTCTTCGAAGCGTGGTAAAGAAGCTAAAAGGGTGTCCCACCTTGAAGAAAACACGGTGAATCTAGACTTTGAAATATTTCAAATGCTCACCTCGTTAAACGTGGGAAAGTAACTGAAAATATGTCACGTCAAACGATCCTATCCACACATTTAGAGAAAGTGGGATCCACGTGTCGTGCATCGCGTGGATGTAAAAAACCTATATAAACCCCCGCTTCCCTTTTACTGTGTTCATCACAGTAAAAGAAACATTTCCACCATTGTTGAAAAAACTCAAACGGCAACCCAGAACCCCTTAACATTCCAAAGGTAACAGCGTGTGCGCATAAAAAAAATGTATCATGGTCCGTGGTTTAACTGACTTTGCCTCCGACCTGACCGAGGATGACCTGCGTGAGTACACCTCGGATTATTATAGCCCGATGGCTCTGCATCTGGTAGTTCCAGATGCGCAGGAGTCAATAGCGGATTTTACCGATGGGAAAGTGGGGGTATACACGCGTTTTTTCGAATTTGCGAATCAACGCGTGCCCATCTCCTTATTTCTGTGCGACGTGTTAAATTACTATCGGCTGCATATATCCCAGCTGCACTGTATAGGTGCAGCAAAAATAACAAATTTCGAGGTTAATTGACGTCTATTGGCGATTAACCCGACTATCTGCCTATTCCGCGCGTTTTACCACACAACGTGGTCAAACGGGTGGGTATCGTTCGCTAAGCGCGCAGGACGGCTGCAATGTTATACAGAAAAGTTAGACGCGCTTAGGAACTGGAGAGAGAATTTCTTTTGGGTTGATAAAGCGGTGTTCCCATGGGACTTCGCCTTCTACACACAGAGTTCGCTACCCAAGGATGAGCGCCCCCTCCCTGGAACATATAGCGTGGAGGACGCGGATACGATAAATACCAATCGTCTTCCCATCAGTTCCTATCCCGAGGAATTTTTGGTGCATATGGGCATCAGTCGTAACTACTTTGGTAGACCTGATGAGATGCCAATCTTCCTAGACGCGGAAGGCCAGGGTGGGTGCTCATCCTTTCGCATTCCTTTGCTTTATTCATGTGAGCTTTTCTCTTCATCTTTGTACTTTATATAACTTGTTTGTTGTTTGTTTTCTGCTGCGCAGAAATGGATCTATTCCGCGTGGTGAATTTGGCGAAGCCGCGTCAGGCTACTGTAGGAGTGCGCCCTCTGAGGTCAGGGGAAGTCCCAATTATGGATGCTACCGCAGGGCGCACTATGGAGCTGAACTTGGAGGATCCTGGGAGTGGTTCATCCGCTGTGCTGGAGGGGACCCCTCTGCAAAGCGTGCCGAGCCCTAGGGTACCGTCCCCGTTAGTGGAGTCGTCACACATAGATGTGGCGGAAAGCATGGAAAAGGAGGAGGAGGCAAGCCCGGGTTTGAAGCGCAAGAGAGCGCCTGATGGCGCAAGCTCATCCAGGAAGAAGCGTCCCCGTCATTCTTGACGTGGAGTCGTCATCTAGTGATGTTGCATCCTCTCGCTCCAAGAAGACTGCTCCACCCAAGTAAGGATTATTGCCAAATTACTGATCTTACTTTTATATCTGTGTTATTAATTCACTTCCTTTTGCGTGCAGTATTGAAGCTGTTGGGTTAACGTCTGAGCAATCTGGGGAGTCGCCGCCTAGGGCAGGTCCCGCGCATGCTGATCATCAGGAGTCAGAAGACAAAAGCACTGAGCCGTTGGTATCTGGGAGCGTGCCCGTAGATCAGCTAATGGATGAGCTTGCTTCCACTGCTGCGCACCAGGCTACATTGGTTGCGCAGCTGAAGATAAGGTATACTGGGGAGAGCAGCCAGGGCGCACAAAAAGATGAACAAATTGCGTTGCTGGAGGCTCGTTTGGCTAGTGCGCAGGCTAAGATAGAGGCGGCAAGTTCTTATTCCCAGAAGCTTGCGGAGGAAAAAATGTCCTTGTTGACCCAAATGAGCCAGGAGCGCGCTGCAGCAGCAGAGTATAAGGCTTCGTGCATCTGGGCCCTTAAGTATTTGGAAAAAGGGAAGGAAGAGTTGTTCTCTAAGTTAGGGGACTTTGGTGCAACTGTGGGGAGCTCGCTGGAGGCGCAGGAGATGAAATTGCGTAAGCTCAACATTGAGTATGATGAGGAATTGTATCCCCAGCTCATGTCTGCTATTGCTGAGCGCAGGTGGCTCATTGGCCATGGGCTGCGCCTTGCTGCTCTAAGTACCTTGGAGTCGCAAGAGGTAGTAGACGCTTTTGGGGGAGTTGTGCAGTGTGCGTTGGTGCGCGGCAAGGCAGAAGCTATAGAGGAACTCCATGATGGTGGTCTATTGAAAGTTCCCGTGGATAAGGTGCCTGGTTATAATGAACAAGCGTATGATGATCTGGTTGCCGCCATGGAGAAGATGAAGCTGTTGGAGCTTCCTCTGATTGCGAAGATGGAGCGCGACAGGGGTAATTATGGAGGGACTAACCTTGGCCCGCCATCGTGCTGAAAATGCAGAGGAGCAGCCCGATTATTTTTTGAAGCCTGATGAGTCCCAATTACAGGTGCCTATTTTCGCTCGCCCCCGCGACATCTTGAACCATTTCGCACTGGAGAAAGAAATCCCCTTAAAGGAATCCTTGGAAGCTCATGCTACGAGACTTGCCAAGAAGAAAGGTGTTAAGGGCAAGGCCATTTTGTGCGGAATAGGTGCAGCGCATCTTCCTAGGTCTGACGGGATACCTGTTAGTGTCGCCACGGTATCTCGTCAAGACTCTGATTTGTTGAAGAAGCTAAAGGAAGCTGGGGACGCTGCAAGCCATGTGGGGGGTGTTAATACAAATAAACCGTAAAACCGTTTATTAATATTTTGCGATCTCTTTGTGTTTTGTTGATAACAAATATAATGTTATCTTAAGTATAATTATAAAGGATACATGTTAGTTTTGTAAAGCATTTACATATAGCCATTTAAATACAAAAATGTAGTAATTAAGCATTTGTTGTAATAGTTTATTAGGATGGGTAAAAATCATAACCCATGGACCATAACCCATGGATCTTAACCCATACCCAAAGAGACTTGATACAATGTATACTTAGATACATTGAATCTAAAGATAACCCATGGACCAACCCATAACCCATGACCCATAACCAAAAAACCCATGGGCAAAGAGGAGCGTTCTACGGATCCCTAGGATTATACTAGACGAATCCCTTGTGGAAGGGATCCGTGGGATCCAGGGGAACAGTTATAACAACCCGTAAAATTTCAGATTATTATAATAATATTTATTACGTTAGAAAACTTAAATCAATTATTTTCTGACAAAATACTAATATCAAAAATTTAAAAACGATAAGTCATCTTGTTTCTTTTAAAAATAAGACACCGCACATACAATACTTGCCCCCAAAGTATCGGTAAAATTTATTATTTTCCAAGTTAATATGTAAGCATACATAAGCTTAAGCTAATAGTTATTCTGCATACTGCAGCGCATTATCATACAAGACTAAAAATAAATACTGAGATAAGAGAAAAATACACTTTTTATCAATCACTAATAATTTACGAAAGAAAACGAGAAGTTATCTCGTAAATTCAGAAGGTCACGGCACCGCACGCGTACCGACACCAATTAAATGACGGCAAACAGTTACAATCAAATTACAACATAATAAAAATGTCTATTTATTAAGTTTAAGAAATCGTCTCCGAAAATATAATTTTTATATTTTTCGGGTATCGGGAAGGTACACTTACTCGAGGATTCGACAAAACACGGGGTACAATTTATACCGTGTTTTATAATAAAACAAAAGAGATAAGCTCCTCATTCACTCTCTCTCTCCCACGTTTTTTCTACCCTATCTGTCCCTGGTCACTCTTCCTTGTCGACATAACACCAAAACATGAATATGGATATTCCTTCTCCTTTTGAAAGTCAAAACCTGAAAACACCTCTTCCATCCTCCCCAAATAGAAACCTACCTGGTTAGACACCACGTGATGTGTTGGAGAGCGGCTACAGGAGGGCGACAGGAACCAAGAATAGCTCATCTTCATTCAAGATCAAGAAAGTGATAGTCCAAATGTCCCTTACTTTCATCTATTTATAGCCACGCTATTTATTTCAGCTTCATCTCTCATCAGACTCAATCAATCACAAATTAGGGTTTCGGGAAACAAAGGGCTTTTGAAAATTGATAGAGGGGTTTTTCTATCCAAGGTCTAAGGAGTCCAAATATGGTTTCAATTCGCTCAAATTCATCCTAGTTCATGCCCAGTTGGAGTTTTAGTGCTCGTTTTCCTCGTCCCCTCGACTCAACCGATTTCTATTGTAAGAATACTAATTTCTAAATTCAAGTTTTTAAATTTATTTGTTGTTTAATCTTGGTGCAAATTAAAGTCTATGTAATTCGGGTTAACTTTGATGTTTGGGTGTCGAACGAATTATGTGGCAAAAATTTATAATGTTATTGTTGTTGCTGTCGTGGACCAGAAAGGAACAACAAAATGAGTAAAGTAATTATTAGTGTTCAATTGTGGTATCCAACTTAAAATGAAAACCTGCTTAGCGACTTAAATGGTATTCGGCTTATGAATAACTTACCTACTTATCCTGATTTCGACTCATTTTGATTTACGGCTTATACTAGTTTTGACATAAGTACTCTTCTTACCCACATAATGCCGCAACTGAGAAAGTGAACAGGCCCCGAGGGCGTTGCTTTTGGTCACTCTTGTCTTGAGTAAGGGTTTAAGTACTCGAGGGGTTGTTTTGTTTAAGATAGCATCAACTTATGCAGCCCCGTATCCACGAGGGAGGCCAAGTTACGGGTTGTACCCGACTTGAGAATTGCTAGTCAAAATTTGCTCTTAATATTCATATTAATCATGGTCATAGAAAACTCGAATAAGCTTCGATAAGTGTTCATTTTATTTTTCCAAATTTCGTAGCATTTTGATTCTTTTGCATTGAAACAATGTCAGTAACTCAGAATTTTTCCTCAAAAGTAGTCAAAACTGATTTTTACAAAAAGTGGTATTGGGCCTTAAGGGAGGGAGGAGTGGAAATTTACTACCCTAATACCCTGAGGGTGCCACATCACCTCTATCCAATAAAAACCTTCCAACTCAAAACTACCCCAATACTACCCTAACACTACCCTAACTAGACGGAGTGGTACCCGATCCTACCCTAACACTAAATTTCATAAAAAGACAAAAAAAAAAGAAGAGAACAAAGCTGATGTTGAGCGGGTTCCGAACTCGAAATAGTACCCGATTTATGGTACCCGAACTAGTAGGAATGGTGTAGCCCACTACCCGATTGCTACTCGATTGAAGCTAGAGCTCCACTCCGTCATGCCTAAGCATGGTTATGATCTAAGTGGGCTGTGAGGCCCATTTAGTTTCATTTAGGGTCCGTTTGGTTATCGCAAGGCCACCAGGGTGAATAGTTTTACTCCCCGAGTCCGCAACGCATCAACAGATCAAATCATTTCCGTCTCGTCACGACTTGCGCTCCAACTCCATTTGCAACATAACAACTCGACAACCAATTAACATCTATTAATGCCAACAAATAACAAACGACATGTAGTATCAATTTCAAAACATAGGTATTAAAACAAGTAACCACCAACTGTCGTGACAACTTAAAAGACCAAGACACAAAGTTGCCTATAAAAGGTTAATAGGACATAGATTTTTAATTAATAGAAACTCAGGTTATAAATCCAGTTTTACAACTCTTGACAATCTAGGCCAACCGGATAAATAAAAGACACATTCGGGTCATAAACATATTATTACTTTCAAATTCACAAACGAAATATATTTCATGAAAACTTATATTCTCTAATGTACATAAGATGGATTATATAAGACTTTTGAGACATATTAATATTTGGAAAATGTTTATTAGGACAATACATGATATATTTCCAATACAAACCTACCCGAACCCCGACGTATATAATTTTATAACCCATATTATATTCTCAAAAGCAACGAGAATAATTAGGATGACACTTACAAACTTGGTTTAATATAAGTTAATATTTAAACATTCTTTTAAAATAAATACATTTAAACTAATGTTAGAGACACATGAAATGGGTCACGGAACTTACTTTGGTAACTAGATTACAAAAGTATACTTAAATAATTTGCTAGATATATTTATTGTAAATTTATGAAATAACATAAAAAATATATCTCTCTCTATATATAAATATATAGATATATCTTCCTTCATTCATGATATTCTCTTAGTCCGATAATGTCCAAATACATGTACAAACTTTTCGTACATCACCTTTCGTTTACCATCAAACCTAAGTCTTGTCCATTCTTGATATCTTTTTTGCGTGTACCCTTCTATGTATTATCATTTGATCATCATTAGACCAAAGTCGTAATTCCTTCTTCGAGATTTCCTTCCATGTCATACCCTCATAAGCCGAAATCCACTCAATTCTTTGTAAATGGTTCTAAGTTAAATACTGCCACACAAGCAATAACAACAACATCAAATACTTAAAAACTTTTTCTAAAACTTTATCGAGTCTTAAACATGAAGACTAAATATGCCGTACTTAATTAGGTTGCGTGTCGGAGCCGTGCACTATCACTCCTTGATTTAATTTCCTTTAGACTTCATATTGCACATGGCCAAGGTAAGTTTCATAGCCCCTACTTTTACTTGTTTTATAACTGTTTTGGGGGAAGATACATGCTCATTTTTACTTAAATGATTTAATTACTAAAATTCTGCATTCTATGCATACTATGCCCTTTGATTGATATGTTTTTAGATACATCATACCTAGATGCTTTAAGGACCACACCAAAACCTTTGACCTAGAATATTACGCAGCTTAGCCTAAGACTTTAGATCCCAAATTGCCCTTTTCATGAACCATCAATTCCTGCTAGGAAGCGCGAATGTTATAAATTGATCTATTGAGGGTGACTCTTCTGTTCGGTTGACCCCGCTTGGGTCAAGGCGAAACATATAGCATGTCGGGACCGAGTGTATTGGGATAAACACTCGCCATGGGCTCCTTAATTGTATGACTTCCTTGTGCATACAGAAACTGTCGTAGCTTCGGTTGCATGAACTTAGTGCTAGCGTAATAGACTTAAAAATATGTGGCATTATATTCATTGTAGTGTACATATACCCTTTTCATGGTCCACTAATGAAATTCTTTTATGAAATGAAATCATAAATTTTATGACATTATGCAAGACGTAATGATCATCAAAAACCAAATTTGAAACAGTGTACTGAAATCCCTTTTAAATAAATCTATGAACTCACCAGCGTAAGCTGACCCCTTTTAGCATGTATATTCAGGTTTTGAGGTGATAGCTTATCTTTGGAGGTGCAAGGCAAAGGCATGGCATGGTCATAGACGACTCTGATTTATGTATTGGGACCATCTTTTTATAATGGGCCATTTTCCGCACTAATCAATAATGTAAACGTTGTTTTTAAGAATGAATAAAAGTTTATTTATGAAAAACCAATTGTTCTATGCTTATGTTGTGATATCAATTTAGTAGCACCCCAATACTTGTGTGCTTCCGCTGAGCCATTTTGGGGGTGTTACAACAGTGAAGGAATTTGCCTATAAATAGAGAGTCATTTCTTCATTCTAACTTACCCCTCTTCTTACTAAATCTCTCAAACACTCTCATTCTCTTCTAACATATAGATCACTTGATCTAGAGAGTTGTTCTTCTTTCTTTCTATTGTGATCCTCATATAGGTCCTTCTCTAAGGCGAGATCACGAGCATTCTACAAGTCATCCAAGCAAGGGGTCCTTGATTGATTTGTCACTCCGCAAGATTTCCGTAGCGAAGATCTTGTATTTGATATTTCACATATTTGATGTGTAATAGTCGTGTTGGTTTGGTCCACCGTGTTACGGACTCGGTATCTAGCTTTGTACCGGAAAAAGTGTAAGCAACGTTGTGAAGGCTTCTCCGCCAAGTGAAGGAGTTTGTTGACATAGTGCTTGAACTCTCGAGTAGGTGACTCGGGGAGTGGAGTAGGGCAAGGAAAGTGTCCTTGTAGCCGAACCACTATACATCGGTTGTGTCTTTTCTTTCCCTTCGCTTTACTTTATTTACCTACTTTATCATTAGATCTATACTTTCTCAACATCCACAAGATCTCACATATCAACGAATCTAAAAGTTTTTGAAACTAACGTAAAATCGGCAAAACTATTCAACCCCCCCCCCTTCTAGTTTTCCACAATTGGCATCAAGAGCTAAGTTTATAAAAGTTTTAAAATAAAATTGTATTTTAAAAAGTTTTCGATCACTATGGGTTCTGAAAATTATAAGGAAGGGCAATCTATGCAACGACCACCACTACTTGAAACTAATGGTTTTATATATTGGAAAAATAGATTCGAAACATATGTGAAGTCTAAAGATATTGATCTTTGGTACATTATTGTTGAAGGTGATTTTGAGGCTACCTCAAATGATGATAAAGGAAATTTAGTTCACATACCTCATGATAAACTAAACGATGAAATGAAGAAAAAGCTTTCTAAAAATAGTGAAGCAAAAATGGTTTTATATAATGCTTTACCGAAAAAGGAATTCGAAAGAATTTCTATGCTTAAAACCTCTAAAGAAATTTGGAATTCTTTAGTTGTAACTCATCAAGGCAACCAACAAGTTAAAAATAATAAAATTGATTTATTTGTTCAACAATATGAACAATTTTCAATATCGGATGAGGAAACTATAGATCATTCATTTGCTAACTTTAATACTATTATTACATCTTTACAAGCACTTGATGAATCTTTTTCTAGCCGTAATCATGTTAAGAGATATCTAAGGGCACTTCCATCGAAGTGGAGATCCAAGGTGACGGCGATCGAAGAGTCAAAAGATTTGACAATTCTCACCCTCGATGAACTCATAGGCAACCTGAAAGTCTACGAGCTTGTCCTTGCTAAAGATTCCGAAGCTTCAAAGGTGAAAGAGAAACACAAATCTCTTGCCCTTAAAGCCAAAAAGGCTACGAGCGATGAGGAGAACTCCTCTTCGAGTAGTGACGACGAAGAGTACACGATGGCGGTAAGGGATTTTAAAAAGTTCTTTAGAAGAAAGGGAAGATACGTCAAACAACCGTATGACGATAAGATAGGCTTTCGGAAAAGCAAATAGGACGAGAAGCCAAAGGATTATCGTACTTGCTTTAAATGTGGGGACCCAAACCACTTTATTAGTAAGTGTCCCAAACGGGATGATCAAAAGGCGTTCGTGAACAGCACATGGGGAATGAGCGACGAGGAGGATGAAGAAATTTGTCTCATGGCAAATGACGAGGTATGTCACGAATACTATAGTGGTTCATCACTCGATGACGACTCATTGCATAATGAATATGACAAACTATGCAATATTAGCTTAAAACTAATTAACAAAAACAAACTTTTAAAGAGTCAAAATCAACGTTTAGATAAAGAAGTCATAAAATTAAAAGAAAAACTAAAACGTTTAGAAAAGGGTAAAATAGCAAGTGGTGAATGTGAACTTTGCGTTCAACTTCAAACACTAGTGGATAACTTAGATTCTAAAATTGCTAGAATGAGTACGAACACTTTAGATACAATACTCAAAGGTGTTAAAACCGGTAACAATCAAAAGGGTCTAGGTAGTCAACAACTTGATCCATCAACTAGTAAAAGTAAACAAACAAAATTTGTTAAGGAACTAGAAAAACCAGCCACTTTGTGGCGGATCCCACGGATCCTCTAAAAAGGGAACCGGCTAGTGTACAGAAAGGGATCCGTGGATCTGCTGTAGCAAATAGTAGCAATAACGTAGCTTCCTCATCTAGAACTGAGTTTGTTATAGTTAATAGGAAGAAACCAACTCATGTCACCACTAGACAACCACCTCCAAAATATAATCCTACTTTTGCAAGAAACAAAGCTCCATCCTTTTCAAAACCTAATTCATTTAGGAGACCTAATAACGTTTACCCGAAAAGTAACCATCAAATGGGATGGAATCCAAACATGCAAAACGGTTTTCATTTTCAAAACTTTGCTCCATAGAATGCATACTCATCTTATCCATACATGTCTAATATGAATGGAATGTTTAACACTAATGGACCCATGAACAAATGGGGACCAAACTTTTGAGTTTATTATTGTTTTAGGTGTGCTTTAAGGTCGACCTAGACCCCGATGAATGGGTCAAGGATAGCGGGTGCACGAGGCACATGACCGGCAATAAGGATCTATTCTCCACATATGAATCCTTCAATGGAGGTAATGTGGTGTTTGGAAATAGCAAAAGTAGAATCATCGTTAAAGGTACGATTTCTAACAAATCTCTAACCATTAACGATGTGTGTCACGTAGAAAACCTAAACTTTAACCTCTTAAGTATAGGACAAGTATGTGATAAAAAGTGCAATATACTTTTTACTGAAACCGGTAGTAAGATACTTAAAAATGGCATAACCATAGGAAGAGGAATTAGGAAACATGGAGTCTATGTCAATAAAATCGGTAATGAACCGAAAGACAAACTATGTCTTACCTCTATGGATGATACTTCGACCTTATGGCATCGAAGATTGGGTCACGCCAACATGCGACTTCTTCAATCGCTATCATCCAAAGATCTAGTAAGAGACCTACCTAAGTTAAAATATGAACATCATTTTTGTGATGCTTGTAATGTAGGAAAACAAGCTCATTCGAGTCATAAAGCTAAAAACATGGTGTCCACAACTAGGTGGATGACTACTCTACATATGGATTTATTTGGTCCATCCGCTATCCAAAGTTATGGAGGCAACTACTACACTTTGGTAATAGTGGATGACTACTCTAGGTATACATGGACAAAATTTTTAAAGAACAAAACGGAAACCTTTAACTATTTTGAAATATTAAGCAAAAAGATCCAAAGACAACTAGGAAGTCCCATAGTGTCTATTAGGACGGATCATGGTAGGGAATTCGATAATGAAGTGCAATTCGGAGCTTTTTGTAACGCTAATGGTATTACTCACAACTTCTCGGCTCCACGCACTCCACAATCGAATGGGGTAGTAGAAAGAAAGAATAGAACCCTACAAGAAATGAGTAGAACCATGCTTAATGAACAATCCATACCTCAAAAGTTTTGGTGTAATGCCGTTGATACTTCAACGTACATACTCAATCGAGTCTTAATTAGACCAATCTTAGGAAAAACTCCATATGAGTTACTTCGAGGCAAAAAGCCTACGTTAAATCACTTTAGAGTCTTTGGTAGTAAATGTTTTATTCTTAACACTAAAGATTACCTTACAAAATTTGATCCTAAATCAACCGAAGGTATCTTTTTAGGTTACTCGCCAAATAGCAAAGCTTACGTCATATTAAACAAAGAAACAATGAAGGTAGAAGAGTCATTAAATATAAAATTTGATGAAAGTCCACCCAAACCCTCTCCACCTCTTATAGATGACGAGATTATAGAAAGTGAAGCTATAGTAATAAAGAAAAAGATATGTGAAGAAGAAGAACCTCTAAGTGATGAAATAGTAAACATTAAAGAGTCCAAAGATTACCCCGTAGATAAAGTCATAGGAAAACTAAACGAACGAACATTAAGGTCTCAAGTTCAAAACCAAAGTAACTTGTTTTGTTTCGTTTCAACCTTAGAACCTAAGAATACACAAGAAGCCATAAAAGATGAGAGTTGGGTAATGGCTATGCAAGAAGAACTAAATCAATTTGTTTCTAATGATGTTTGGACACTTGTCCCTCCACCAAGTAATCAAACCATAATAGGAACCAAATGGGTTTATAAAAACAAATTAGATGCAAACGGAGTCGTGTCTAGGAACAAGGCTAGACTCGTTGCTCAAGGGTATAACCAATAAGAAGGAATAGACTTTGATGAGACCTACGCCCCCATGGCTAGATTAGAGTCTATAAGAATACTTCTTGCGTATGCTTGTGCTAATGATCTAAAGCTTTATCAAATGGATGTCAAAAGCGCTTTTCTAAATGGTTTCATAAATGAAGAAGTATATGTAGCTCAACCTCCGGGCTTCATTGATTTTGAAAAACCCAAACATGTTTATAAATTAAAGAAAGCCCTTTACGGTCTTAAACAAGCTTCAAAAGCTTGGTATGATAGACTCAAGTCATTTCTAGTTAAACACAACTATACCATGGGGTTAGTTGACAACACACTTTTTACTAAGAAAAGAGAGTCACATATAATCATAGTACAAATATATGTAGATGATATTATATTCGGATCCACTTGTCAAGACATGTGTGATGATTTCTCTAAAATCATGCATGACGAGTTCGAGATGAGTATGATGGGAGAACTTAGTTTCTTTCTTGGTCTACAAATAAAACAAGTAGAAGATGGTATCTTCTTCAATCAATCTAAATACATCAAGGAGATGTTAAAGAAATTCGGTCTAGAAGAGTCAAAACCAATTAGGACTCCAATGTCATTCGACACCAAACTCACAAAAGATGAAGACGGAGAATCCGTAGATAATACTAAATATCGTGGCATGATAGGTAGTCTTCTCTACCTCACGGTAAGTAGGCCGGATATCATGTTTAGTGTTTGCTTATGTGCTAGGTTTCAAGAAGACCCTAAAACATCACACCTAGAAGCCGTAAAAAGGATATTTAGATATATTAAGGGTACAACACAATTAGGATTATGGTATCCTAAGGGCACGGGAGTAGAAACAATTGTATATGCAGATTCTGACCATGCAGGTGATTACGTTGATAGAAAAAGTACAAGTGGGGTATGTACTTTCATGGGATGTTGTTTAACGTCTTGGTTTTCTAAGAAACAAACGGCACTAGCTATATCAACAACCGAAGCCGAGTACGTCTCCGCCGGCAAAGCATGCCAACAAGCACTATGGATGAAACAAGCGTTAGTCGACTACGACATTCATCTAAGCGACATAGCCATCCTATGTGACAACAAAGGTGCCATCGACTTAAGCAAGAATCCGGTATTGCATTCTCGCACAAAGCATATAGAGATTCGACATCACTTCTTAAGAGACAATGTTCAAAAGGGGAACATCTCTA